>OX359282.1:36650720-37850720 GCA_947179155.2 Hedera helix | reverse complement strand
TTGAGTCGTCAAAATACTACAACAAAATTATTACAACAAAGCACAACGTACAACAATACAGTGTATAATAATACACAACTAAGTCTTCACTATTATTGCCACACTATTTTACAAAACGTGAAGACTTTGATAACTATTCCTTGGACCCTCACTCCATTCCCCGGCTAGACCCTGTTATGTTTTCATCTCCTGTTGAAAAACAATGGAACAAAAGAAAGGGTGAGCTCAAATAGCCCAGTAAAGAATATCATGACTAAGATAATGACGAATAAATTATCATTAGTCTTCAACAGTTGAGTTCTTAATAGAATACAATAGACTACAAGGTTTATATCAAAAACTGCAGTTAAATTCTTAAACAACGTTCAGATCAATAATAGCAGCGGAATGAGTAATCTATTAGAAGAATAATGCAGACTATAATGTCCACTCGGTTCTCTTTTTAGGAAAAACATCATCAACTTTTATCATCTGAAATATCATTAGTCAAGATAATACAAATTCACAGTTCCTGATCATAATCATGCACATCAACAGTTCATCTTTGTACTACGGGCCAAAGATATTCAATATAGCACCAACGGTCATGATTATACCAGATTCAGCCTTTGGTTATAATCATACCAAACAACAGTTCATCTTTGCACTACGGGCCAAAGAGAACATTCACCACATGCCATAAAAGACACCGAACAGATGTATCGCCTTTAACCTATCATCTGTTCAACAAATATATCACATCTGTGCCCCCGGCCACAGATATTCACAACAGCTTGATTTTTGGATGATTAAAATGATATAAATGATGAACAGAAGAAATAGGATAACAATAAGTATCGGAAGTTTACTTTGTACAGATTCAAATAATGTCCAAATTGTCAACATGATGTGGAGTGAAATTTAAAAATGATATTCAAGATCCACAGTTCAGAATAACGGTTACAATTCAATAGAAAGGTTCACGTAAATAGGAAGGTTCAGTTGAAATAATGAAGTTCAACTATTATGGAACATATAATATTTTCAGGAATTATAGAAGCAATAGTTCCATAATAAATTTCGATTTAGGAGTATGAAAGAAAATAATATCCCTTACCGTAGCAGGTTTGATTAACAAAAGGTGAAGGAAATTAATACAAAGGGTTATTCACCAACAGGCGGCAATCCGCTCCGTAAGGTTATTCCCACAATTTAATAGAATTTGAGTACAAAGAGTTATTCACCAAACAGGCGGCAATCCGCTCCGTAAGGTTATTCTCAGAGATTAATAATGAATGAATACGAAAGGTTATTCACCAACAGGCGGCAATCCGCTCCGTAAGGTTATTCCCACAATTTAATACATGGAAATAAAAGGCACGTCTTATGAGTAAGGAAGAAACAATATTATTATCGAGAATCAAATAATGATAATCCCTTACCATAGTACGTTTGAATAATGGAAGATGAAAAAGATGGTATCCCTTACCTCAACACGTGACTGGATATTGATTTAAATGAGGTTGATTAACTTGAACAGTACACGTATACTTATAGATCTTCACAAATACTCAAGATGACTTAAGCACACTTAGAGAGAACTTTCACAAGAAGTATTTAGAGAGAGAAAGAAAGAACAAGTAAGGAAGTTTATGAAAAATCCTTAAGTTAAGGTTTCTATTTATAGCCAAAAATCTTATCATTCATTTAATCTAAACCATTCATTTAAAGATCATCTTTTAATCTACACCATCCATTTCAAATATTATATTATCTTTAATCTACACCATTCATTTCATATCACCTAATAATCACCTAACTTTATATTATAAACAAATCAATTTAATTATTCAACAATAATTCACACTTTAATCTACACCATTCATTTCATATCACCTAATAATCACCTAACTTTATATTATAAACAAATAACTTTATCAATTCAATTATTATGACTAATTGTTATAAATACAGTATAGTTAGCTCTTAGATATCAAGTCAATAAATTAATGAAATACAACTGTTTAAATAACATCATAATAGAGATAACAATAATGTAAAATAAAGCATACGTTACTGTGTAATGACAATTATTGATTCAATAATGTGAATTATTGTGCATATGTTACTGTGACAATTATTAGGTTCAATAATTTAAAAAAAGTGCAACAACAATTATTGACTCAATGATATAAAATACAGTGTAATGACAATTATTAAATCAATAATGCAAAATACTGTGTAACAACAATTATTGAATTGATAATATAAAATATTATGCAGTGACAATTATCGATGAAATGATGCGTAACAGTTACGGTGTCAATTATCAGACCAAAAATATGAGACACTATGCAATACCGTGTGTTACTGTAGAGTACCGAGTGCTACAGAAAATACCAATAACTATCGTATGCTAATATTCTTTTATCACCGGTATTTTAACAGTTCCGTTGACTATTTTTATTTAAAAAGGTTATTTCTGTCGTTTTCTATATCCGACAAATATTCCGATGTGGGGTCCACCAATAATTTGTTATTTCGGCGCCGTCGGACCAAACGAATATTCCCCGACCAAACGAATATTCCCCGACAAAGCGAATATTGTCCGACAAAATAAAATTTGCACATAACATCCTTAACTTTTAACTTTATTGATTTAACCACTTACTGTTTCAAAAAAAATATAAATATGAAGAAAAATTAAATTTTGTATTTCATAAAATTCGGGGTCTTACATCCCTCCCCCTCCTCCAGATCTCCCCTCCCCCGCCTCCCCCTTCCTCAGCCGCCGACCCAGTCCCTCCTCCCCTCCACCACAACCTCTCAACCCCTCCGACCACCACCCCCCAGACGCCGCCTCCCCTCCCCTGGCCGCCTCGCCTCCCCCCGCCTCCCTCACCCTCCTCTAGATCTCCACTGCCCCGCCTCCCGCCTCCCGCCTCCCTCACCCTCCCCCAGACGCCGCCTCCAGATCTCGTCTCCCTCCCCCCTCCCCCCGCCTCCAGCGGCTGCCCCCCCTCCCCCGCATCCCCTCCCGTCCCTCGCCTGCCTCCCCCTTTCTTCTCAACTTTATTTTCTATTTTGTTTTCAACAGTACTAAAATATTTGAATATACACTTGCTTTTCTTAATTAATCATTCAAAATTAAAATTTACATAGTACTTCTTTATATATAAATTTACTATGCACTTGCTTTTATTTTTAAGGTATTTATTTTTAAATATATATTTATACAGAGGTAACTATTTTAGTTTTTGTGTGTAACCAAATATTCATAAAAGTTTGGGTACCTTTCTATTAAAGTTTGGTTACTTTTATATTAAAGATTGGTTACCTCTGTATTAAAGTTTGGTTACCTTTCTATTAAAGTTTGGTTACTTTTATATTAAAAGTTGGTTACCTCTGTTTTAAAGTTTGGTTACCTCTGTATTAAAGGTTGGTTACCTTTATATTACAGTTTGGTTACCTTTTGTATTAAGATTTGACTACTGTTGTATTAAAGGTTGGTTACATTTGTATTAAAGGTTGGTTACATGTATATTAAAGGTTGGTTACCTCTGTATTAACGTTTGGTTACCTTTCTATTAAAGTTTGGTTACTGTTATATTAAAGGTTGGTTACCTCTATATTAAAGTTTGGTTACCTTTCTATTAAAGTTTGGTTACTGTTATATTAAAGGTTGGTTACCTCTGTATTAAAGTTAGTTACCGTTGTATTAAAGGTTGGTTACCTTTATATTACAGTTTGGTTACCTTTTGTATTAAGATTTTGCTACCGTTGTATTAAAGGTTGGTTACATGCGTATTAAAGATTGGTTACCATTTACTTATGTTTGTAGGGCGAATGTTCTTCTTCTTCCTCTTCTCATTGGCAGTGTTATACTTTTGTTGAAGTTAAATGAAATATAATCTGACAGTTCATGCTTACTTTCCACCCTTTTCTTTTTCGCAGGATCTGAAACATAAGTTTAAGATTCGCGATGACAAATGAGGAAGATAACGGAAAAATAATTTTTCGTGGCGGAGATTCGCGGCGACGTAAGAGGAAGCTGGCGAGGGATGAAGACGACGGAGATTCACGGCGGCGTAAGAGGAAGCTGGCGAGGGATGAGGGATGAAGACGACGGAGATTCGGGCGGCGTAAGAGGAAGCTGGCGAGGGATGAAGACAGACGACGAGAATTTATTTTTATTTTTTTCATCCATATGATTTGAATTTTGAATTTTGAATTATGACAGCCTTGATTTTAGGTTCCTTATTAATGTGAAATTAAATTGTTTGAAATTATTGTGTTATTTTTGTAATTATTTTGTGTGTGTTTTATTTTTATAATTACTTTTTAATTGTTGTATATTAGTGTTAAGGACCCTTAAAATAATATGCCAGCCTTGACTTTTCTTCCAAACACTGAGACTGACTAAAACATCTATCATTTTTTCTTCTGAAATATCAATTCCAGTAATAAAAACCTTCCTGTGTTAATTAGTTTAATCCAGCCTCCCTTGGGAAAAAAATTATGATTTCGTCCATAAATTTTTATACCAAAACTGATTTTTTCAGGGGGAAAAAAGCTACAAATCCACAAAAGAGATACAAGAACTATAAAGAAGCAAAAGGGACACTTCCAAAGAGTCCTCCTCTTTTACTTGTTAAAATTATAATTTTTTTCCTTAAAAAATTTACTTTGTGAGGTAACAAGTTTGATAAAAAAAGAAAAGAAAAAGAAGAAGAAGGTAATAATTCATTATTTAAATTGGCCTGACTAATTGTTTGGATGTTTTCTTGTTTGGGCTCAATATAAATATTGATCTGCTGCCACTTCTGGATCTAAAATGCAGGTCTCACGGGCCTGTCAGTCCATTTTATATTCTAATATTGCCACCAAAAAAGAAAAAAAGTCACTATGCCACCGGACACCATGGGTTGGGTTGGGTTTTTCCGGGTTGCGGTGCTTGTCAAGTCCACGAGTTGGGTTAAGAATTATGATCGTAAGATTGGACTGGGCTTAATTTCAAGACCTGATTAAAATAATATGCCTGTCTTGACTTTTCTTCCAAACAATGAGACTGATTAAAACATCTATCATTTTTTCTTCTGAAATATCAATTCCAGTAAAAGGGACACTTCCAAAGAGTCCTCCTCTTTTACTTGTTAAAATTATAATTTTTTTTCCTTAAAAAATTTACTTTGTGAGGTAATAAGTTTGATAAAAAAAAGAAGGAGAAGGTAACAATTCATTATTTAAATGTAATAATTTTTGCATTTGATTCTACTATTTTTTATTATAGATTTATGAAAAATGATAAACATATTTACAAATCTCATAACGAAGTTTGATTGCGAATAACGTGAAACTCTAATAAGATAGAACAACAGTCTCGTGGTCCTTCTTAATTCTTACATATCACATATGTCCATATATGTTAAATTTTTTTATTAATATAAATTTATCATTATATATAACAAGAACTCTAAATTTATATGTTAATTAAATTAGAGTCTGTTCTTACATTTTAATTTTTTAAACGAACTTTTATTCTTAAATTAGAAAAAGAAATTGGATACAATTAGGGCAACAACTGGAACAAATCCCTATAATTATAATATTAAAATATAGACAAGCTACTAATCTACTTGCGGAACATAAATCCGGATTCTGCTTCAGAGAAACAGTAGTTGTACTTTTATTGAATTAAGCATAACTTAATAAAGAATCACTTAAAGTATCCACGTGTCACAGTGACAGCATAAGTTAAAACTTACATTTATTGCAACATTATCTCCTCCTGAGCTTATAATCTATATTCTATCTCTGAAATATGATTCACATAAATTAAAAGTAAAATCTATTAAATAATTTATAATAATTATTACAACTTTTATTGCATTATTATTTGGTAAATATATACTCTCTCCCATAAAAAAATCTATAATTATTTATTTATTCTTAAGAGTCATATAATAATTTTATAAATTGAAATCAAAAAAATACTCGACTTTAATTTGTAGGTAGAAGGAAAGAGTGGATACTACTAGGGGTGAGCATGGTGCGGTTTGAAGCCCAAATCGCACATGAAACCGCTTAGGTGCGGTTTGACAAATTCAAAATCGCACATGAAACAGCTTGTGATTGGTATGGTGCGGTTTTGAATCGTTTGGTGCGGTTTCGTTTGGTGCAGTTTCGGTTCCAAAACTAATTGAAATAATTAAATTTTATATAATTTAAATTAACAATTTAGCATCACACAATATTAAATACTACTTTGATAATACATAATTTTACTTATAATATTTTGTCTAAACAAAAATAAAATATAATCTAAAAACATGAATAATGATTTATCCTTATATATGAAAATTCTAAATAGAGATAATTACAATTTTCGATAATTCTAAATATTTGTACTTTTTGATATACTTCATTTAATAGTGCATGATGCGGTACGGTTTCTTAGATGCGATTTTGCTCAGAAATCAAACCCAAACCGCATTTACAGTTTTCAACCACCTAAAACCGCCACATACGCAGAAACCGTTGGTGCGGTTTTAATTGGTGCGATTTGTGCGGTTTTTGGTATAATTTCGGAGACAATTCGATTTCTTTCTCACCCCTAGATACTACTATTATTAGTCAAGCACGACTCTGTGAGAATAATGCTTTCTTGTACTCGTATGAACAAATTTTAGATCTTGGCCACTGGTTAAATACTAGTACAATTTGAAAAAAATCTAATCAAGAAGAAACAAGTGGAGGAGAATGAATACAGTTAATGTACGAGAAAGGGATTCAATTAATATGAAATTAATTTTATAATAAATTAATATAATATTAAAACGTAGACAAGATTTTAATATTACTTGGATCCATGAGAAAGCATTAATTTCACAAAGAAAATTTGTCATGCACAACCCCTGTTTTATAAAAAAAAATATAAAAAAATGCTCCATACACCACAATGAAAGTAGTTGCCAAACTTCTTTTCCTTTTTTCTTCAATTTTTTCAAGCTTGATCATCTTCAATGGAGTTGATACCATAACCGCAACTCAGTTTCTTACCAATAAAAGTACCTTGGTTTCATCCGGTGGAACATCCGAGTTGGGATTTTTTAGCTCGGATAATTTCAAAACCTGGTTCTTGGGTATATGGTACAAGAAAGTTTCTACTACAGTTAGTAGGGCCCGGGTACCCCATTGTCCCTATTGTTGGGCCACGGGCGGCCAACCAGCAAACAATAATCAAGTCATCTGAAAATTTTAGCATGACGTCATTCCCTGGGACTAAATAAAATTGAATAAAGTATTATTTGTATTCTAAATTTTATATTTTAAATATATATATATATATATATATATATATTTTGTTAAGTTCAGCTGAAATCTTAACATTCTGCATTTGGCATGAATGAATCCCCCGACCTCTTGGACTTAAGAGCCTTTGAGTAGTTGTTTTACCACTTGAGCCCGAAAACCTTGGTATATTTTAAATATTTGTCGCATTCTAAATTTTAAAAGGTTCACAGTTGTACTTTAAACTTATTTTTTAGTTTTAAATTACACTCTCTGAACTTTTAACCTACCTCTTTTTGAACTGGGATTTCTGACTCTCTCTTAAAACACTACTTATTTTAGGGGTAAAATAGTTTAAACACTTTAAATAAAATATTTTCAATTTTTAATAAATAAATCTATTCTTCTTCATCTTTAACTCATACCCAAATCAATTTAAGCCCAATTTCTGCCATCCAACTTATTCTGTTTTTCTCCTTTAGTCGAAAAATTGTAATGAAGATGAAGAAGAGCAGATCCAAACAAAACAGATAAAAAAGGATGAGACCCACAAGTATAACTTTCAGATTCAACATGTTAATTAGTTGGGTTTGTTTTGCTATGATAAAAGTTCCTTAATTTGTTCTAAAAATTAGGAGAATTTTCAGTTCAGTCTTTGTAGTTTGTGGGTTTTTAAGCAAATTATTAGTTTCTTTCAAGAAGTGGGTTTCTTCGCTTTCAATTGTAAGAATGATTCATATTCATATTGAGAAATATGGGTTTTATGTTTTATTCAGATAATTTTAATTTGTGCCTAATTCGTTAATTGAGAGCTATCGCAAGTGTGGGTTGTTAGGCCATCTCCAGCAGATGGACTATATTATGGATTATATTTAGTCCATATGACATCATCAAATGTCCTTTAGTCTTCCACCATTCCAGCAGATGGACTATCCCATGGACTATAATATAAAAAGATTAAAATAATTAATAAATTTAATAAAACTCCTATCATCTTTCTACTTTTCTATTTAAATACTATTATATTTATAGTCCATGGACTATCCAATTCCTAGATATAGTCTTTTGAGGATTTTAAATATAGTCTTGGACTAAATTTAGTCCATTTGCTGGAGGAGAAAACAGAATCCTAGACTATATTTAGTCTAGAAACTCAATAAAAATCATTGCTGGAGATGCTCTTAGGTCTTCATGCAGCGAGAAAGTTGTTCAGAGTGACGGAGGAGAGAGATACCAATTAACACCCCAACATTAAAAGAAGTTGCAAAAGGTACCCCATTGTCCCTATTGTAGGGCCACCCAGCCAACAATAGTCAAGTCATGTGAACATATTTGCATGGCGTCATTGCTGTGACGTAATAAATTATTTCCTTCTTTCTTTCATTGACTTGTTTATAGTAGTCGTTTGGGTCGTTGAGTAGAAAATGGCCGTGTTAATTAGTTCTCCCTTAGACAAAATTTACGATTTCGTCCATGTTTCTAAGTACTTTGTAAGGTAATAAGTTTTAGAATTAAAAAAAAAAAGAGGGTAATAAGTCATAATTTAAATGTAATATTTTTTTGCATTCTATTCTATTCATTTTCACCGCACTCTTTCTTGATTTTTTTTTTTAAAATTCACTATGCTGCGTGAAATATGATTCAAACAAATTAGAAGTAAAATCAAGCAAATAAATAATTTGTCATGATTAAAACAACTTTATTACATTACAACGAACCAAAATATCTAATACTGTTAATTGATTTGACCCTACGTAACGTAAAAGGTTAAGACTCACCATAATAGAAATACCAACTAATTTAAGACCTTATGTTTTAAAACAAAATCATTATGTCAAAAAAATGTATTATTGTTATCATTTGGTAAATATATATATACTTCCTTAAAAACGATATAATTATTTATTTTTAAGAGCCGACACCAAAGAGTGGAAAGAGATAATTTTGGACAAATTCAAGACCTTGGCCTACCCACCCAATCATGTAGGGAAAGGGAGAATTGTTTATTAGCCCCACTAATTTTGGACAAATTCAAGACCTCGGCCACCAGTTGAATGCTAGCTAGTATAAGTCGACAAAATCTAATCCAAGATTACTTCCAAGAAGAAACAAGTGGAGGAGGTTGACTACAATTAATGAATATATACAACTCTCTTCTTTAGGAGGGAGTATATTCTGGGGTGAAATGAATAACAGAAATGCTCCCATACACCACAATGAAAGGAGTTGCCAAACAACATTACTCGAATTATTTTATAATTAATGAGTAGTTTAATTATAATAATAATTTATTTAAATGAATAGTAAAAAACATGTAGACCTATTGGTGGGGCCCACATGGTTGGTGAAGAAATTGGAGAAGAATTTTGCACGAGGCTGCTGGCTACTGAATTATTCAGCGTTGGCATGCCAACAACCCCCCTCTACCGCGCATAGTATCCTATTTTCTCCTATAAATAGCTTGCTCAGCTGAACAGAAAAATCACACCTAAAACATAAAAAAAATTTATAAGTATTTTGTGAGTTTTCTCTGAGAATAGTAAAGTTATTTTGAGTGTTTGAAAGCCAAAAGGAGTGCAAAAAATTTTCAAGTAAGTCTTTTATTAAAGAGTAGTAATTTTATAAATTCCTATTTTTCACGACATTCACAAATCTTCATTTAGAAGACTCTTCTTTGAGAAGATTCATTTTTAAAAGCTTTATTTGAAAGATTTATTTTGGAATAATATTTTAAAAACTATTTTAAAGTTGTTATATTATACTACAAAAATTAAGTTAAATATATATAATTTTGATAGTTCATATTATACGAGTTATCATACACTTTGAAATTTATTTGGGGTAATTACTAATTATATTATAAATATATAGGTTGATCAACCCCATTTAAATCAATATTCAGTCATGTGTTAAGGTAATGGGTATCATTCTTTTCATCATCATAAATTGTATTATTTTCTTACTTGTAAGAGATGTCATTTTCTTTCATACTCTTAAACTTATTACGGTAAGGGATTATCATTCGTTGATTCTCGAAAATAATATCGTTTCTTTCTTACTCATAATATGTGTCATTTATTTCTATGTATTAAATTGTGGGAATAACCTTACGGTGCGGATTACCCCCTATTGGTGAATGGTGTGATGTCGCAAGCACCCAAAAATAAAATCTTACTTTGGAAAAATAAATATGTAGTAGTGCAAGTAAGAGTCGATCCCACAGAGAATGATTATTTAATTTTATGTTTTTGCAAATAAAAAAACTGGGGGGATTTTTGAATCAAAGAAATAATTTAAATCAAATTAACTAAAATAATTATGCAAGTAATTTAATGAAATAAATGATGAGAAAAAGCCTTGGTTTAAGTTAATATCCACCATCAAGAATTTACAACTGATCACTGATGCAAAAATAAATCAATTAATATTTTAAAGATTCACCGTAGAAAGAACTACTCGCAGGTGGAATAATTTTTCTCCTCTCTCCTTAATTTTAGATAAGTAGAGCCACTTGGTCTAAATATCCTTACTAATAAACAACCTCCGGCACTTGCTAAAGATTTAATTTAATAGCAGCATAAAGAATTAGAGAGATCGTTGAACTAAACAACACAAGCCACTTGTTTGCATTTAATTTAGATGAATATTATTCCTAAGATAAAATAATCTTTTGATCTGCAAAATAATTATTAAACTTAGTTGCTTCACAAATAGCAGTAGATTAATATGAATAATAAACTAGTAGTACTCCTAGCAATTAAACAAATTAATCATAAAATTAAGCATAGAAGAATATTCAATAATCAAAATATAAATTGAACAATTAAAATAAATTAGATCTCACAGTGTATAAATCTTGATGGCTTCAATCACTTAAACCAAGAAAAATAAATTAACTACTCATAAATATAGAGAACACTAAAGAATGGAAGAGAGAATTTTATTCTAAGAAAAGTTGTATCTTACAATGTGTGTCAAGCCCTCTATTTATAGGCTCCAAAATCCTCCTAAACCTAGTAGGATTTACAATTAAAAATAAAAGAAAAAGAAAATAATTATTTTCCTAACCCTAATTGGAATTCAAAATAAAATATTAAAAATAAAATAAAGAATTATTGCTTCCTTTTCCAAATTAAAATTGGACTTTTATTCTACTGATTTGTTGTATTGCAGTGTAGGAAATCCAAAATAAAGAAGGAAAAAGAACAAAATCTGCCAATCACCACGCGGAGAGAGAAAAAGAGAATCTGTCCAGCCGCCAGCCGCCACGTGTAGACGCCAGCCGCCTTTCTCTTTTTTTACCGTTGGCGCGTGTAATACACGCGCCTGATGCAAACGCCCGAGGCCGCGCATTGCGCGAAGGCTGTTCCTGCCGCCTAGACCAAAACGGCGTCGTTCTCTTCCGAGCTGCTGAAATCATTGCGCGCATTGCGCGCGGCTCCGCTTTCCATTTATTTACGATTCTGCCACTGCGCTTGGTTAATTACCACAATGTCCTCAGCCTTTTGCGGAAATTACGAAATTGCCCCCAAAGCTTATTTTTCCTACAAAATAAAATATAAAATAGTTAAAAATAAATAAAAATAATATAAAAATACTAAAAATAATAAAAACACATAATAATTAATAAAACACATAAAAACACTAAAAATAAATAAAAATACATAAATTAAAATAAATATAAAATTACTATAAAATTACCTAAATTAACATAAATTAACTAAAATCCTATAAAACCTATTAAAACCAAAATAAGCTAAATAATTAAACATTTAAGCACACAATAAATATAAAAACTAAGTATTAGGGAATAAAAATATCATATAATTCAACCCTATCAAATACCCCCACACTTAGCTTTTTGCTCGTCCTCGGGCAAAACAAAAATAAAAACTATAAAATAATAACCAAACAACTTACTTGAGCAAAAGAGCAATATAAATTTCAACATCAGCCCCAAAGATTTTTTAAATGATAACTCAAAGAAAGTTTCAAAACGTTGCAAAATCTAGAACTTTACATATTTATCAATTCTACTTTACTCAAGATCTTTTGTGTGTGTGTGAATCCAAATGTATCGAACTAGCAAAAAACTTAGATCTGCTCACATAATTAAATGTCTCATAAATGATATAAAAAATGGTTAGTTTAACAACAATACTCTATAGTCTTACATTTTCTCATCATTTTTCATTAATATAGACACATATAACTAGAAGATCAAAAGGTTTTTAACAATTATACACACTAGGATTATTAATATGCATTTTTTCAAATATTTTTTTCTCATTCATTTTTTCTTTTAATGGGTGCATTTTATGCTCCATCCCATTTTCTTTCTTTCTTCATTTTTTTTTTTTCATCATTTTTTTTTCACGGTGAGTGCATTTTATGCTCCATCTCACCAGCGAGTGCGTTTTACGCTCTATCTCGCTTTTTCATGTGTTTATGAGTGAGTGCGTTTTACGCTCCATCTCAACCCACCACAAGATTTTTTTTCAATAATAATCCTAGAAAAATTACCTAAATCATCTCCTCCAAATTATATTTTGCCTTATATTTCACTTCAAATAATGATCAAATAAGATATAGAACTCAAAAATATCTTTCATAAGCATTTAACCATTTAAACTTTTTCTAAATTAAAACTAGCTCAAACAAATGGATATAAGTGCATAAAATTTTTAAAGATCTCAAACAAAGTAATAATCAATAAAAAGTCAAAATTCAAGCTAAGCAAAAGTTTATTATTTTTCCAAGAGTTATTAAAACAAAAATCAAGATTTTTATCATTGGCTAAAAATTAAAATCTAATTAACTCATTGCTCAAGTGACACATCCTAAAAATAAAAATAAAAAACTACCCCATTTTCGTAGGAAACACGGTTACACTTAGCATGTGTAACAAGCCTTTAAACCCCAAGGTTACCCCAAGTGGACGAGTTTTGTCTCGTGAGGGTTTGCAGTGAATATACCCACAAAATTCAAAATTTCAAAATTTTTAAAATTTCCCAATTTTTTTTTTTTAAAAACATAAATAAATAAAACTAATTTTTAAAATTCCCTAAAAATAAAATAAATATCCTAAATCCCTTCCCCCACACTTAAAATTTACATTGTCCCCAATGTAAAATAAAATGCAAAGAAAAAGGCATAAATAACTATAAAAAGAAAAAAGGAAAAAAAATGCAAATCTGATTTCTTTGGGTTGCCTCCCAAGCAGCGCCTTTGTTTATCGTCATTGGCTTGACAGCATGCTTAAACACTACGTCACTCCTTCCTCTTGAATTTTGACCATTTCATCCATCTTTACTCCATTTATCATAGTCTTGTTAAAACTCCCTTGCAGTGGATATGAATGTTCTACTCCCTCTTCAATGAACATATATTCGAGATGATTAGGGAGAGGCTTCAAATCTGGAATGTAATCCTGCAAAACAAAAGGTAAAGATTTCTTGTTAGAAACGGGTAAGTCAAAATATGGATCATTACCTGTGTTCGAAGAGTCATTCACAGCCGCCACAGTTTTCTTTAAATCAGCAGTCAAGACTAACTCCTCTTTCTCTTTCCCAATATTCGGACTAAATGTCGTTTTCAATTCACTCTTTCCATCAGTTTTAGAAACTTTTGCTGCTAAAGAATCACTCACATCAACGGAGTAAACAGGATTATGACATTTCATGGCATTAAAAATATTAAACTTAACAATTTCGCCATCAAACTCCATTGTCAGTGTACCACTATGAACATCGATCTTAGTTTTGGAAGTCTTTAAGAAAGGTCTTCCTAACAAAATAGGAGCATTTTGATCACCGTTTTCCATATCAAGCACATAAAAATCAGCAGGAAAAATCAAATTATCTACTTGCACAAGAACATCCTCTACTATACCCTTAGGCTGAGTGCTAGACCCATCAGCCAACTGAATCACAGTACCAGTTCTATTTAAAGGTTCAAGTTGCAAAGAAGCATATATAGAATATGGCATGACATTAATAGATGCTCCTAGATCTAACATAGCCTTTTCAAATCTCGTGTTTCCTATCTTACAAGGGATAGTAAACATTCCTGGATCTTGACACTTTGGAGGAAGTTTTCTTTGAATTATGGCAGAAACATTTTTTCCTACTTGTACCTTTTCATATTTTTTAAGTGCTTGCTTTCTCTTGTGTGTACACAATTCTTTCAAAAATCTGGCAAAGCGAGGTACTTGTTTAATTACATCTAACAATGGAATTTTTACCTCGCAATTATGAAAAGTCTCAAATAAATCTGAATTTTTCTCGTATGTCCTTTTTTCTGTTAAAGCAAGAGGGAAAGGGGGTACCGGTTTATACTCAGAGAGAGGTGGAAAGTTATGCTTAGGAGTACCATTGTTAACTAGAACATTGTCATCCTCTTGACTGTTGTCTACCTCCTTGTTGTCCATTCCTGTTTTGCTTTGCTCTTTTGGCGCAGACTCTGTCTCTGTTGGAGTTTCGATCTCTTTACCACTTCTCAACGTGATTGCACTAACATTTGCTTTTGGATTCGCCATTGTTGGCGATGGTACTTTTTCAGAATTTTGCGCCTCCAATCTACTGATGGCACTTGTCATTTGTCCCATCTGTGTAGTTAAATTCTGTATATTTGCCTTCGTTTCCTGTTGAAATTGCAAAGTGTTAGTGCTAAGTTGTGTAATTATATCCTCCAAAGACATATGAGAATCAGATGTTTGGCCCTGTTGTTTGTTAGGATATGGCTGCTTGTTTTGTTGGTAGCTTGAGAAGTTTTGAGTCGTAGACGGATTCACTTGTGGATTTCCATAGCCGAAATTCGGATGATCTCTCCAACCTGAGTTGTACGTGTTCGCGTAAGGATCATATTTCCTTTGTGGTTGACCAGGAAACCCACCTGCTGCATGCACTTGTTCATAGGACTCCTCTTGAAGAGTGGGGCACATATCCGTCGGATGTCCTACTACCGCACAAATCCCACAAGCTTTCACTTGTTGTGTATTACCTACAGCCATTTGACGAACAACGGAGGTTAGACTATCAATTCGTTGCTCAAGTGAAGAAATATTTACCTCATTAACATTCTTGGATGAAAAATCAAGCCTAGTGCCAAATTGTTGGGAGTTAGCCGCCATGTTTGCAATTAAATTCCTTGCAGCTTCGGGCGTTTTGTCCACCAAAGCTCCTCCACTGGCAGCATCGATCATGCTCCTATCAGTAGACATGAGTCCTTCATAGAAGTATTGGATTAGGAGTTGCTCGCTGATTTGATGGTGGGGGCAGCTTGCACATAGTTTCTTGAAACGTTCCCAATATTCGTACAGGGATTCTCCATGGTTCTGTCTCGCACCACAAATGTCTTTTCTGATGTTGGCCGCCCTTGAAGCTGGAAAATATTTCTCTAGGAATAGTCTTTTCATCTCTTCCCATGTGGTGATACTGCCGGATGGTAGATAGTAGAGCCAATCTTTAGCCAGATCTTTTAGAGAAAATGGAAAAGCCCTTAGATTGATTTGCTCTTCAGTCACTCCAGAAGGTTTCAGACTTGTGCACACCATATGGAATTCCTTTAAATGTTTGTGAGGATCTTCACCTGCAAGGCCATGAAAATTGGGCAATAGATGGATTAATCCTGATTTTAATTCAAAGGAAGTGTTAGCATCTATATTTGGAAAAATTATGCTTAAAGGTTGTTGATTCAAATCAGGGGCCGCAAGCTCTTTCAAAGTTCGATTCCTAGCCATGATTTCCATCGTCAACCTGCACAACTCAAATAAAATATGAAAACTAGAATAATAAAAAAACTAAGAATAATTACTAAAGTAAATTAATATTTACAAAAAGCACAAAATTAAATTAAAATCAATCCCCGGCAACGGCGCCAAAATTTGGTGTGATGTCGCAAGCACCCAAAAATAAAATCTTACTTTGGAAAAATAAATATGTAGTAGTGCAAGTAAGAGTCGATCCCACAGAGAATGATTATTTAATTTTATGTTTTTGCAAATAAAAAAACTGGGGGGATTTTTGAATCAAAGAAATAATTTAAATCAAATTAACTAAAATAATTATGCAAGTAATTTAATGAAATAAATGATGAGAAAAAGCCTTGGTTTAAGTTAATATCCACCATCAAGAATTTACAACTGATCACTGATGCAAAAATAAATCAATTAATATTTTAAAGATTCACCGTAGAAAGAACTACTCGCAGGTGGAATAATTTTTCTCCTCTCTCCTTAATTTTAGATAAGTAGAGCCACTTGGTCTAAATATCCTTACTAATAAACAACCTCCGGCACTTGCTAAAGATTTAATTTAATAGCAGCATAAAGAATTAGAGAGATCGTTGAACTAAACAACACAAGCCACTTGTTTGCATTTAATTTAGATGAATATTATTCCTAAGATAAAATAATCTTTTGATCTGCAAAATAATTATTAAACTTAGTTGCTTCACAAATAGCAGTAGATTAATATGAATAATAAACTAGTAGTACTCCTAGCAATTAAACAAATTAATCATAAAATTAAGCATAGAAGAATATTCAATAATCAAAATATAAATTGAACAATTAAAATAAATTAGATCTCACAGTGTATAAATCTTGATGGCTTCAATCACTTAAACCAAGAAAAATAAATTAACTACTCATAAATATAGAGAACACTAAAGAATGGAAGAGAGAATTTTATTCTAAGAAAAGTTGTATCTTACAATGTGTGTCAAGCCCTCTATTTATAGGCTCCAAAATCCTCCTAAACCTAGTAGGATTTACAATTAAAAATAAAAGAAAAAGAAAATAATTATTTTCCTAACCCTAATTGGAATTCAAAATAAAATATTAAAAATAAAATAAAGAATTATTGCTTCCTTTTCCAAATTAAAATTGGACTTTTATTCTACTGATTTGTTGTATTGCAGTGTAGGAAATCCAAAATAAAGAAGGAAAAAGAACAAAATCTGCCAATCACCACGCGGAGAGAGAAAAAGAGAATCTGTCCAGCCGCCAGCCGCCACGTGTAGACGCCAGCCGCCTTTCTCTTTTTTTACCGTTGGCGCGTGTAATACACGCGCCTGATGCAAACGCCCGAGGCCGCGCATTGCGCGAAGGCTGTTCCTGCCGCCTAGACCAAAACGGCGTCGTTCTCTTCCGAGCTGCTGAAATCATTGCGCGCATTGCGCGCGGCTCCGCTTTCCATTTATTTACGATTCTGCCACTGCGCTTGGTTAATTACCACAATGTCCTCAGCCTTTTGCGGAAATTACGAAATTGCCCCCAAAGCTTATTTTTCCTACAAAATAAAATATAAAATAGTTAAAAATAAATAAAAATAATATAAAAATACTAAAAATAATAAAAACACATAATAATTAATAAAACACATAAAAACACTAAAAATAAATAAAAATACATAAATTAAAATAAATATAAAATTACTATAAAATTACCTAAATTAACATAAATTAACTAAAATCCTATAAAACCTATTAAAACCAAAATAAGCTAAATAATTAAACATTTAAGCACACAATAAATATAAAAACTAAGTATTAGGGAATAAAAATATCATATAATTCAACCCTATCAGTGAATAACCTTTCGTATTCATTCATTATTTATCTCTGAGAATAACCTTACGGCGCAGATTACCGCATGTTTGGTGAATAACTCTTCGTATTCAAAATTTATTAAATTGTGGAAAAAACCTTACTACGCGGATTACCGTCTGTTTGGTGAATAACTCTTTGTATTTATTTTTTATTTATCTCTTTTGAAAATAATTTGTCTACACGAATTATCCCATGACACTTTTATTCCATATTCATTTGTAATATCATTTTCTTTCATATTCGTAAGTGATATTATTTTCCTTTATATTCATAAAAGATACTATTTTTTTTATCTTCCATTATTTAAACTTACTATAGTAAGGGATATTATTTCTTTTATACTTTTAACTTACTATGGTAAGTACTATTTGGTAAAGTTTCCTGAAATAATTATATGTTCCTTAATAGTTTGTGTTTCATCTAATATCATTTCAATTGAACCTTCCTATTTTTCTAAACATTTCTATTGAACTGTAACCGTTATTCTGAACTGTGGATCTTGAATATCATTTTTGAATTTCACTACACATCATGTTGATAATTTGGACATTATTTGAATCTGTACAAAGTAAACTTTCGATACTTATTGTTTATCCTGTTTCTTCTGTTCATCATTTGTATCACTGTTATTTGTACTAATCATCAAGAATCAAGCTGTTGTGAATATCTATGGCCGGGGGCACAGATGCGATATAATTGTTGAACAGATGATAGGTTAAAGGCGATATAATAGATTAAAGGCGATACATCTGTTCGGTGTCTTTTATGACATGTGGTGAAAGTGTTCTTTGACCCGTAGTGCAAAGATGAACTGTTGTTTGGTATGATTATGACCAAAGGCTGAATACTGGTATAATCATGACCGTTGGTGTTATATTGAATATCTTTGGCCCGTAGTGCAAAGATGAACTGTTGATTTGCATGATTATGACCAGGAACTGTGAGTCTGTATTCTCATGGTCAGTGGTGTTTCAGATGATAAAAGTTGATGATGTTTTTCCTAAAAAGAGAAGCGAGTGAACACTATAGTTTGCATTATTCTTCTAATAGATTGCTCATTCCGCTGCTATTATCGATCTGAATGTTGTTCAAGAATTTAACTGCAATTTTTGATATAAATCTTGTAGTCTATTGTATTCTATCAAGAACTCAACTGTTGAATGTTAATGATAATTTATTCGTCATTATTTTAGTCATGATATTCTTTACTGGGTTATTTGAGCTCACCCTTTTTTTTTGTTCCATTGTTTTTCAACAGGAGATGAGAACGTAGCTGGGTCTAGCCGGGGGATGGTGTGAGAGTCCGAGGGATAGCTATCGTAGTTTTCACGTGTTGTAAAATAGGGTGACAATAATAGTGAAGACTTAGTTGTGTATTATTATATACTGTATTGTTAAACGTTGTACGTTGTATTGTATTAGTTGTTGTAGTTTTTTGACGACTCAAATTTGGGTAGTGTGAGCCCAAATTTGGGGGTGTCACATGTGTTAAGTTATAATTTTTTAAAAAAGGTCAAGTTAAAATAGAAGTACAAAAATGCAAAATCTCATGAACCGAGTCTGTAATAAACAGTCATTTGTAATAAACAAGTTTCCAATAAGAATTCATTTGCTAAAACACTAATTTGCCAAAAACTCAAAAAAAATAATCTAAATATTCATATACCATATTTCTTATTACACATAAAAAAAAATAACAAAAAAAAATAATCAAAGAGGACCATTTTCATAAATGAATCCGGTTCAATTTTCATAAATGGCCAAATACCTTATAAGGTACTGATTTTTCTTCAATGGCAGTACCTTGTACGTGGTTCTAGTAGAAGGACTATGAAAAATTGGTCGCATATTTTTTCCAGTGCAGTGGATGATAGGATGGATCCAGATGACTATAGAGACAAAACTGATAAGGATGAATTTCCTAAAGCCAAAGCTAGAGATGTAAGTTCTGCTTTTTTTAGTTGTAATATTTTTTGTTTGAATTTTAAGCCGCAACTTTTGAAGTCTTGCCGCTTCTTAAAATGGTTAGCAGATTGGAGTATAAAATTGTATGTTGTATTCAAGAGTGCGAAGCATTTGACTGTTCTTGAACGATTTTAATAATATGTAGGTTATCACAAGTTTACACAAAAACATTAACGAGAACCAAAATCATACCCTCGAAGCGTGATCTTTTGGTGCGGAAGAATTCGTACTGTTGAAATGTCAAACCCAAACCCAAATAGTCGTCTCCGAACTACAGAATGAGAACGAAGAACTGTTTGAAGGCATGTCACTCCCACTATCTACAGGAGCCTGAGGAATTACCTCATTGGACTCTACTGTATGAGTTGGGGTGCCCAAATCTTCCTCCATCTCATAAAAGTTCATCTCTTTGCTCATATCACCTCTGTTAGGGAAATCCATCTCAAGGAAATCTGCATTTCGTGACTCTATCGCCGATACAGTCCCATCAGTTTGCTCTCCAATGAACACATAGCCTTTGGATTGTTCAGAATATCTTACAAAGATACACTTCTTACCCCTCGGGCCCAACTTCTCATGTTCATGAGAAGTGTTGTGCACATAAGCTGCTGATCCCCAATGCCGCATATGGCCCAATTTGGGCTTTCTGCCGGTCCACAATTCATATGGGGTGGACTGAACAGATTTCGAAGGTACACAATTAAGTATATATGTCGCAGTCAACAATGCATCACCCCAATAGGAGATAGGCAAATTTGTTTGCGCCATCATAGACCTAACCATGTCTAATAATGTCCGATTCCTCCTCTCCGCCACACCATTTTGTTGCAGAGTTCTAGGGATTGTCAGTTGCCTGATTATCCCTCTTTCCTCACATAGTTCCTTGAACTGATCGGACAGATACTCGCGGCCTCGGTCAGTTCGAAGTGCCTTAACACTTTTATCCAACTGTTTCTCGACCTCAATCAAATAACGTCTAAATCATTCTAATGCCTCAGACTTATGAGAGATCAAAAAAGTATATTCGAAGCGCGTATAATCATCTATCATTGTGAGAACGTAGGAACGTCCATACCTTTCTTTCACATTCATAGGGCCACAGATGTCTGCGTGAATGAGTTGCAATGACGTTTCTGCCCTAGTGGTTTTACCAAATGGTTTTCTAGTTGACTTTCCTGCTAGACAATGTTCACAAGTGGGTAGATTGACTTTAGCGAGTGGGCCTAAAAGACCTGCTCGAGCTAACCTAGTCATTCTATCCTGTCCAATATGGCCTAATCTAGCATGCCATTGAATTGAACTAACATTATCATTCTCAACAAGCAAGGAATATGAATCATTACTATTAATGCTAGAATCAACAGTATCCAAAACCATAAAACCATTATTAATAAAACCATATCCAAAAATATTCGTCCCATGCAAAATTATTACAATGTTATTCTCAAAACTAACAGAATAGCCTAAACGAAGTACTGACAAAACAGAAAATAAATTCTGCCGGACATCCGGCGCATAAAGTACATCATGTAGGGTAAATCCAGAGCCTCCTCGCATTTTCAGTTTGTAAGTGCCAGTGCCTAGCACGTCCACACTGGAATCATTCCCCATGAATACTTTTCTGCCAGCCGAAATGCGGCGGTATTCCACGAATCCACTCCGATCTCTAGCTATGTGGTCCGTTGCTCCTAAATTTACAATCCACATATGGAGAGAATGAGAAACTATAACAGTACTTGATACTAAGCACATAGATAGATTAGGACTAGGAATTACCTTCTTCAGCTCAGTGCATTCACGAGTGAAGTGTCCCGCCTTGCCACAATTGTAGCATGCCATCTTGGCCTTGTCCTTTTTGTCAGCACCTCGCTTGCCTCTTTTTCGTTTGCAGACACCACCACTCGCAGCCATCTTAGGCACAGTAGGATTAGCGTATTTCTTGCCTTTCTTTGGCTTGAACCCTTTATAAGAGCTTGATTCAGCTATATATGCCCTAGAGGACTTAACAACGTCAAGGCGCTCAGCCTTGAGTTCCAAGTGGCGACGAATATCATCAAAATTTATGATATTCTTGTTATGGGTCATGTTGACGCGCATATGTTCCCAACTGTCGAGAAGAGAGCGAACCACTGCTAAAATCTGTTGCTTGTCTGACAGCTAAGTCCCACCGAATTTTAATTCCCGGATCATGTTAGCCACGATTCAAAGGTGTTGTTTCATTATGTGGTTATCACGTTTTTTATAACCATCGAATCTTATGGCTAACTCTCTCAGCCTTGTCAGCGAGGTGCCGCCAAACTTTGTTTTGAGAGCTTTCCACATCTCGTGTGCCGTTGAGTATTGTTCATACTCAAACAGGAAGTCGTTGTTCATGCAGCTCAGCAACGTTATGCGAGCGATTCGGTCCTTTTTGCGCCAACTCTCGAAGGCTACAACCTTGACCGGATGTTAGAGTTTATGCCCTAGAGGCTAATTATTTGATGTAATTGCTTAACATTTTTGATATTATATTTGATTGAATAAATGGATTATTTTATTATGATTTCATTTACTGCGTTATATAAATGTTAACATAATAAAAGCCCTTAGAATAATGATACGAATTATATAGTTTTAAGTATGTGACTTGAACATGAGATTATATAATTATAATTAGTATCATTGCTCTCAAATGTCCCTAGTCGAGTATCATTGTTAATGGGACAATAATGATGCATTGAGACTAGTATGTGGATTGACTGATGGCCAAATCTCATTGGTCATAAATATATGAGATATTTGAGTCAATGCATAGGTACATGTTAGAGAACAATGTACTGGACAGACCCATCATGAGAATTCTACATGGAGCATTATGCAAAGTGTCATAAGAAATTCTTATAGTGACAATGATGTAATGATCCTCCGACCTGAAGTCACTATATTATTACACGAGAATTTGTGTACTTTGATATCATCAAATGTCACCTTTAATAGGGTGGACAATAAAGGTGATTATTGGGTACATCATGAATCGTGTGAGGAATATGAGTGATCTAGATGGAATTTAACCCTCCTATATATTAGGGGTGATATACATAGGCCTCTTGATTGAGTAGGACTATGAAATGCATGACCATGCTCAAATATTGATTTGTTTCATATAGTCTACTCATTGATCAAGAAAACTCAGATTAAATTATGAAGAGTATGACACATTCCATGCCTCGAGTTTAATCTAGGATACAAGGTTAAAAGGATTAAATTACATTGAAACATTGGTCACGAAAAGGTTGTATCGAATCACCGATCTTATTATTATTTGGGTAGCAGTGATGCATTACTAGATGCCGCTTACTGTTTATAATTTTATAATATGATTTTAAAATTATTGCCAACATAATAATAACCTATAGGGTCACACACTTAGAACGTAATTAAAAGGGAATTAATTTAAATTGTAAGTATTTTAAATATGTCAATATGATTGATAGTATTTAAAAATTAAGAATTTAAATTAATAGGATAATTTGTATATATGTATATTAATTAAGTAAGACTTAATTAAAATATAATATATATAAATTCGGATTTTATTTTTCTATTGATTTTAGGTTTTAGTTAATTCCTATTAACTACTATATATATGATATATCAGTAGTCTAAAAGTCACGTAAGGAAAAACTAAAACCCTAGCCGCTTTCAGAAAGAGGCTAGAGAGAAAAATAATTGGGAAATCCTGATCTTTGTGGCTAGTACCGCGATTCCTTTTGCTGCAGATCGTGGGACGATTCGCGGAGCGTTCGTGTGGATACCGTAGAAACGCAGTCGCTGGATTGCGTTGGAGATTCGAAACCGTTCCAGAATTCTATCGTCTTCTGTCAATCTCAGATAATCGGTAAAATAATCTAAACTTCTGATTAATCTGTTTTCGCATGGATCCTGTCTTAGGGTTTCGGAAATGTTTTTTTTTTTAAATTCCGCTGCTTTTCTCTGTGTCGAAACCCTAACACCGGATCCTTTGCATCTTCACCGTCTGGTTTTATCATTTTGGATAGCAGGGTTTCTTCAACCTCTTGCTCCTCCAAGACCATCCTAACCTTACGGTGCTATACATCGTAATTATCTCAGTCTAACTTGTTTCCTTGATTAAGATCTGCGATTATGTGTTTTGAAGCCATTTCTGTTTCGGAAAAAATTGATTAGAGATTTTCATAGTTCACCACAGTATAATTATATCTTAGCCGCACGAATCAAATCAACATAAAAATAATTAGGACATAAATATAGAAGGGAGACTTCACCAAGCTTAGGAATCACAATTGATATAAATGTCCAATTATTTAAACTTAATTTTTTGACGCTTAAGACATTTAATTTAGGGAATAATTTTAATTAAATTACTACCACCTAAATCACTCCCACTAGAAACATGTGTGCATGTGCAATTACAGCATAACAATTTAATTCCATGTATCAAACAATTAATATTTCAAAATATTAACAAATGAATTAAATAATAAGTAATATTTCACAATTTAATATACCAAGTATATTATAAACACATCAAAAAACTTCCAATTTTTTTTAACAGTGTATTACCATTATAAAATGTTACAGTAATTTTTTGGGATTTTCCTGATAATTATGCTAATTATCACAGTTAATTAATCATTGCACAATTAAGTTGGAAATTAACAAAAATATCCAAATATATTACTTTTCCAAAACAAACAGTGGAAACATCAATTATATGAAAATAATTAATTTCTGTAAAATTTTCGGAATTTATTAATTTCATTTAGTATTTATAAATCATTTTCTTATATAAAATAATTAATAAAAACATTTTTCTGAAATTATAAATAAACCGGACGGGTCAAGCCACTGGGCCGGTCAAAATAACCGCGAGTTAGAACCGGGTCAGGCCGCGGGTCAACCGTCAGGCGCGTGTATAACACGCGCCAGCTACTGAAGGACACCCGCGCATTGCGCGAGCGCGTGGTATACCGCGGTGGTTCGTGGCGCGTGTATAACACGCGCCGCCTTCCTGACCTCCGTTTGCGACGTTATTTTTTCTGTTGTGATCGTCTGGATAAGCTGCGTCCAATGGTATGCTCAACCACCATTTTGGGAGCTTCCATGATAGAGTTGTAATGAACGTATAAACCACTGAGAGTGGTTTTTGAACTTCATCTTCAACCTCCAGCCATCAGATCGCGGTTTTTGGTTAAAGAGGCCATAACTTGGTCATTTCTTATCCAAATCATGCATATAATATATCGACAGAAAGCCCATGAAATATTCTATGCATACATGCCAAAATCACATGAAACGGATTATTACCCAGAAAGTTATGGCAAATTAAAGCATGCGATTTTTGATTTTATACATGCTGTCATGGCATATTGTGTAAACCGTACATATATATGATCATACAACCTTGCTCTGATACCATGAACGATTTTAATAATATGTATGTTATCACAAGTTTACACAAATACATTTACGAGAACCAAAATCATACCCTCGAAGCGTGATCTTTTGGTGCGGAAGAACTCGTACGGTTGAAATGCCAAACCCAAACCCAAACAGTCGTCTCCGAACTACAGAATGAGAACGGAGAACAAATTCACAATCCGTCACAATTTGGGAATTCAGTTGTTATGTTTGGAGCTCTGTATATATTTTGGCTTAATCAATATACTGTATATACTGATAACTGATGATGTGATGATTCTCAGATGAACTGAGGTCGTGGGTTTTATAAGCGTAGTGGTTTAACCCACTCCCTATAAAACCTCCAACCACTCAGTCAACTTAACGTTATAATTATAACGTTAAAGACTGAGTCTCAATAGCCATCTGACTAACAACCAAATGGGTCGGACCCTCCATAGGCGCCCCCATTTAGATATCCAAGATCCAACAGTTCTAATTGGTGATTGTTGTTTTGATATCATTACGTAGAATCAGTTAACTCCTTTTTGGCTTTAAATTCTAATGTTCTCCTACAGAAAATTGCACATGTTTCTTTAAACAGATGCATGCTCTTTTTGGCTTCTAATTCTAATATTCTCCTACAGAAAGTTGCACATGTTTCTCTAAACGGATGCATGCTAATTTACATATAATATGTTAACTCCTTTTAAGCTTATAATTTGAAAGTTCTAATACTCAAAATTGCATTTTTCTTTAATCGGATGCATGCTCTGTAGCAGAATTTTTGACTTACTATTGCTGTAACAAACTGGATTCGGTTAGCATGAAGTTAACTTAACGGTAAGTTAAATAATGGACCAATATAGTGTTGACACGCAGGCCAGAGGTGTTCTCTCTGCGTATCAGTACTGTATTGGTTCATTGTCCAACTTACCGCGAAATTAAGTTCATGTTAACTGGATCCAATAAACTGATATCTAATATACCTAGTCAACTAAATATGATTTCTTTTTCTTGTTTTTTTTTTCGGCCTCCTCCCTTGGTAACTCAGTATATATTCTTGTTGTATTCTGTTGAAGGCTATATTTATCAGTGTTGCATTTAGTGCTTTCTATTCACATATACCTATACTGTCTGTTTGTGTTTACTATTGTATTTTCTCCTAGATGTATACAGTACTAATAGTTATCACCAAAATGAGCATATGTAATGCATGTCTTGTTCATGAAGGATATTACATACTTTATATAATTTACCTTGGTCAGGACTCGAATAAGCTTCCCGAGTTTATTATCACAGGTAAATAGCAAAAATATCTGAGAAAATCTTGAGAGAATCGTTGGTGCAAATGACACTGCTTACAATGAAAAAAGGCAAGAAATCTCATGTACACTAGCTCATGCATGATTGTTTATGGCCACCACTGCAGGAACTAAAATGCAGGTCTCATGGGCCTGTCAGCCCATTTTCCATTCTAATATTCTCTGTTTGTTGGAATTGAGACTCGGAGAGTAATGGGAAACTATGCATTGCCACCACTTGGCAAAAAAAAAAAAAAAAGAGTCAGTGTCATGTTTGCCTAAATCTGAACTCATCATCTCACTATGCCACCGGACACCATAACAAGCAAAAGAAAAATTAAACATAGGAGAATAGAATCAACAACAGTTCACCTTGTGGTATAGTTACTACTTGTTTGTAGTTTTCTAGTTGTGTTTTCCAAGTTCATTTTTTTTCCTTGGGGACAAGTTATATCTAATTAAAATTTCCAAGGAAAAAGAATTCCCTTTTCACAAGAAGAGTACTCTATCTATTTCATGTTATTTGATCATTATTGACTTTTTAAAATCAATTTAATAGATTTTTAAAATTAAAATTGACATAATTTTTTAAAATTTTAATCAATACAATGATAAATATTGTAAACTATCTAAAAAAATATTACACATTGTAAGTTTTATAAGTTATCTTAATTTTGAGTTTGAAAATATCTCAAATTAATTTTTAAAAATTAATAATGATTAAATAATTTAGAATAGAGTGGGTATTATTTTATATTTTTTAAAACATTAAAAATAAATGTGTAATGGCAAAAATGGGCAAAAATGGCTTTTAGCCCACTGTGGTTGTAAGTTTGTAAGCATTACACCATTGAATTTTAAAAAAATAGAATTTGCTAATTAAACTTTTTAAAAAAGATTAAATACCCCATTCCGTCTTATTTCGTTGACAGACGTCAAAAAAAATTCGATGTGGCTTTTAAAAAAAAAAGAAGAAATGGCATATAAATCCTAAATGGTCAATTTAGCTTATCAGTTGCATCCATAGTTGATTGGGAGGGAGAATCCAAACTGAGTCTTTATATCATGGCGTAAAATTAGGGCTTTTGGTGGGTTTTTGATTTTCAGGTTTGTGCGAATCAAGCGTTGATCTTTCATGGCTGTATCACGTTCAAGATCTGATTTGGGAGCTAATTTAGTGGAGAAATTAGTGAAATAGGCTATGAAAAATGTTAGGGAAATGGATCGAGAGGAAGCAAGGAAGAGATAATAAGACAAAAGGGCTTTGAAGCGAGTTAAGCTTGTAAAAGTTAGGGAGCACAATGAAGCTGTTTCACATAATGCTGCCCTTGCTTCCATTTCAAGATTTTCAGTCATCAGCGAAGATGTAGAGTCAGCAAGTGGGAGGAGATCGTCTACCAGAAACAAAAAACAAACTCTTGCAAAAAAGAAAGTAACTACTAAAGATAGATTAACTTAGAGGCTCTTGAACACCCGTGCTAGAGATTCAACGACAAGGCAGCTGACAGTGGGAGAGGATGCAACCTATAGAGAAGCCTTTTCCAATTAGTGGTAGGTGGAAAACTTTTTTGTGCATTTGGGGAAAGGACAAACTTCCGAGGTAATGTTTGTCCGGCTAAATTTTTTGAACTTCAGAAACTCTATAGTTGTTTGTGTTTGACATGAAGCTGAAACTCTAGTTGAACGGAATCTAAACTTGTGTGGTGCTTAGACCGGCAATTTAATGATGCATCTAAGCTCATCCGATGTTGTGATGGATGTAAGCCATGACTTTTAGATAACCCAAAAGATGAGAGAGAAAGAAAATAATAAAAAATAATTTTTATTTTAGAAAAGTCACGTCAGAAAATTTTTAACGTCTATCAACGAAATCAGACGGAATGGGGTATTTAATCTATTTTAAAAGGTTCAGTTGGTAAATTCTATTTTTTTAAAGTTCAATAGTGTAATGATTACAAGTTTATAACCACAGTGGGGTAAAGGTTATTTTTGCCGCAAAAAATGATATAAATAAAATACAGATATATACAGTTGTTGAGATTTGATGGACCACTAAACTAGCCTTTCCTTTATATAAATAGGGAATGGTAAAATGGTAAAGTAACACGAAAGGCTAAAAAACCTATTTCAAGACTAACAACTCGGTTGTTTGAGAACGTAAAGAGGACTGTTTAGGGTCCATGTCCGAAGTAGATCAATTTTTTTACAAATTAATTTAGTAGTCTTACCACGTATGCCAGAAAAAATTATATCAATATTAGATGTCGAGAGACGTGAATATATGATCGTAAGATTGGACTGGGCTTAATTTCAAGACCTGATTAAAATAAGGAACATTTACATTTTCTAGTATATTTTAAAAAAAAATTACAATAAAAGTGCATCTAAAAAATATTTACAGAATTAATACATTTTTAATATTTTATTTACAACAAAAGTGAATCTAGATTATTTCATATAAATGCTTCTCTGTTGCGACGTCGTAGGGAGAGGAAGTAGTAGGGGGAGTGCGAAGATGATTGTTATCTTTCATGGTGTTTATCATACCATCAGCAAGCCACCCTGAAAAACCATCGTTGAGGGCCTTTTTCATCCATGAATGTCGACAACATTCTCCAGCTTCAGAAAACTTTTAGCCAACTTCTTTGACGAAGATTCTGCTCTGGCCAAGAATCAAGCTCCTCATTCACAAACAAAGCATACTGTCCTACCCCTCCTCCTCCATTTCTGAAACAACATCTAGAGAGAGAAAGTGAGAGAAACAACATCTAGAGAGAGAAAGTGAGAGAAACAACATCTAGAGAAAGAAAGTGACAAGAAAACTTTTTAAACAGGCCCAACCTCTTCAAAATTCAATTCAACCATCAAATCCTTCCATTTATATACATTTCTCCTATTTTTCTGTTCCTTTTTGTGTATGTAAAGGGACGAGATGAACACGAAGCAAAAGCGATTGTAGAGATGAAGGCTGGAACGAAAATACTGCACCGCAACTCATCAGGGCTCTGTTTCTAAGTTTTCAGACGCCGCTGCTTCGTTTGGTTACTGTTATATACTGATTTGGTTACTGTTATATTCTAATTTGGTTACCTTGGTTTGAAGGTTTGGCAACCAACTGCAAATACGTATATTCAAATGGTTATGAAGCAATGGTTGGGTCAGAGAGAGAAGCTGAGCTTTGTTGGTTGAAAAATGGACGATAACTCCACTGCTCGCCTTCTTCTTCATGCGAACTCCCTCAAGGACCTCGATATGAAGATATGTTAGCGATTGCAGAGGCCAAGGCTGGAACGAAAATACTGCACTGCATCTCATTAGGGCTCTGTTTCTAAGTTTTCAGACGCCGCTGCTTCATTTGGTTACTGTTATATTCTGATTTGATTATCTTGGTCTGAAGGTTTGGTTACTGTTATGCATACTCCCTCAATGACCTCGATATGAAGAGATGCTGAATTTGATTTGGGGTTTTGCGTTTTTAAAATCTGAGAATGTTTGTAAACTCCACACCTGCAATTGATAACCAAATCTACATACCAAACTTGCAGTTTTTTCACCTCCACACTTGGAGTTTTTTCATAATGCAATTGGTAACCAAACATTTATATCAAGGTAATTAACCAAATCTTCATACCAAGGTAACCAAACTTTCATACCAATATAACCAATCCACCTCCACACTTTCAGTTTTTTCATAGTGCAGTTAGTAGCCAAACCTTAATACCAAGGTAATCAATTCAGTTTTATTAGGCTACCAATTTTTTTTGAATGTGATGCAGTTTGTAGCCAAACCTTCATACCAAGGTAACCAATTCAGTTTTATTAAGTTACCAATTTATTTTGAATGTGATGCAGTTGGTAGTCAAACCTTCATACAGTTGGTTGTCAAACCTTCATTTTATCCTACACCTCAAAAATTAGTTTAGCAATACATGGCAGAAAAAGAAAGAAAAAAAAAGCATAGTTTAAGTTATAACCCAACATGATAACAGTGTGCGGCTACTAGTATTTTGTTTTGCTACTGCTGTACTGCTTCGTTTCTTCCTTCCTGTATGGCTAATCTGCTGTGGTGTTGTCGGGTGGTAGCTTCGCTACTTGTATCGTGGCTGCCACTGAACTCTTGTAAGACCCCGAATTTTATGAAATACAAAATTTAATTTTTCTTCATATATATTTTTTTTTGAAACAGTAAGTGGTTAAATTAACAAAATTGAAAGTTAAGGATGTTATGTGCAAATTTTATTTTGTCGGACAATATTCGCTTTGTCGGGGAATATTCGTTTGGTCGGGGAATATTCGTGCCGTACGACGGCGCCGAAATAATAAATTATTGGTGGACCCCACTACGGAATATTTGTCGGATATAGAAAACGATAGAAGTAACCTTTTTAAATAAAAATAGTCAACGGAACTGTTAAAATACCGGTGATAAAAGAATAGTAGCATACGGTAGTTTATGGTATTTTCTGTAGCACACGGTACTCTACAGTAACACACGGTATTGCATAGTGTCTCATATTATTGGTCTGATAATTGACACCGTAACTGTTACGCATCATTTCATCGATAATTGTCACTGCATAATATTTTATATTATCAATTCAATAATTGTTGTTACACAGTATTTTGCATTATTGATTTAATAATTGTCATTACACTGTATTTTATATCATTGAGTCAATAATTGTTGTTACACTGTTTTTAAAATTATTGAACCTAATAATTGTCACAGTAACATATGCACAGTAATTCACATTATTGAATCAATAATTGTCATTACACAGTAACGTATGCTTTATTTTACATTATTGTTATCTCTATTATGATGTTATTTAAACAGTTGTATTTCATTAATTTATTGACTTGATATCTAAGAGCTAACTATACTGTATTTATAACAATTAGTCATAATAATTGAATTGATAAAGTTATTTGTTTATAATATAAAGTTAGGTGATTATTAGGTGATATGAAATGAATGGTGTAGATTAAAGTGTGAATTATTGTTGAATAATTGAATTGATTTGTTTATAATATAAAGTTAGGTGATTATTAGGTGATATGAAATGAATGGTGTAGATTAAAGTGTGAATTATTGTTGAATAATTAAATTGATTTGTTTATAATATAAAGTTAGGTGATTATTAGGTGATATGAAATGAATGGTGTAGATTAAAGATAATATAATATTTGAAATGGATGGTGTAGATTAAAAGGTGATCTTTAAATGAATGGTTTAGATTAAATGAATGATAAGATTTTTGGCTATAAATAGAAGCCTTAACTTAAGGATTTTTCATAAACTTCCTTACTTGTTCTTTCTTTCTCTCTCTAAATACTTCTTGTGAAAGTTCTCTCTAAGTGTGCTTAAGTCATCTTGAGTATTTGTGAAGATCTATAAGTATACGTGTACTGTTCAAGTTAATCAACCTCATTTAAATCAATATACAGTAACGTGTTACGGTAAGGGATACCATCTTTTTCATCTTCCATTATTCAAACATACTATGGTAAGGGATTATCATTATTTGATTCTCGATAATAATATTGTTTCTTCCTTACTCATAAGACGTGCCTTTTATTTCCATGTATTAAATTGTGGGAATAACCTTACGGAGCGGATTGCCGCCTGTTGGTGAATAACCTTTCGTATTCATTCATTATTAATCTCTGAGAATAACCTTACGGAGCGGATTGCCGCCTGTTTGGTGAATAACTCTTTGTACTCAAATTCTATTAAATTGTGGGAATAACCTTACGGAGCGGATTGCCGCCTGTTGGTGAATAACCTTTCGTATTCATTCATTATTAATCTCTGAGAATAACCTTACGGAGCGGATTGCCGCCTGTTTGGTGAATAACTCTTTGTACTCAAATTCTATTAAATTGTGGGAATAACCTTACGGAGCGGATTGCCGCCTGTTGGTGAATAACCCTTGTATTAATTTCCTTCACCTTTTGTTAATCAAACCTGCTACGGTAAGGGATATTATTTTCTTTCATACTCCTAAATCGAAATTTATTATGGAACTATTGCTTCTATAATTCCTGAAAATATTATATGTTCCATAATAGTTGAACTTCATTATTTCAACTGAACCTTCCTATTTACGTGAACCTTTCTATTGAATTGTAACCGTTATTCTGAACTGTGGATCTTGAATTTCACTCCACATCATGTTGACAATTTGGACATTATTTGAATCTGTACAAAGTAAACTTCCGATACTTATTGTTATCCTATTTCTTCTGTTCATCATTTATATCATTCTAATCATCCAAAAATCAAGCTGTTGTGAATATCTGTGGCCGGGGGCACAGATGTGATATATTTGTTGAACAGATGATAGGTTAAAGGCGATATAATAGGTTAAAGGCGATACATCTGTTCGGTGTCTTTTATGGCACGTGGTGAATGTTCTCTTTGGCCCGTAGTGCAAAGATGAACTGTTGTTTGGTATGATTATGACCAAAGGCTGAATCTGGTATAATCATGACCGTTGGTGTTATATTGAATGTCTTTGGCCCGTAGTGCAAAGATGAACTGTTGATCTGCATGATTATGATCAGGAACTGTGAATTTGTATTATCTTGACTAATGATATTTCAGATGATAAAAGTTGATGATGTTTTTCCTAAAAAGAGAACCGAGTGGACATTATAGTCTGCATTATTCTTCTAATAGATTACTCATTCCGCTGCTATTATTGATCTGAACGTTGTTTAAGAATTTAACTGCAGTTTTTGATATAAGCCTTGTAGTCTATTGTATTCTATCAAGAACTCAGTTGTTGAAGACTAATGATAATTTATTCGTCATTATCTTAGTCATGATATTCTTTACTGGGCTATTTGAGCTCACCCTTTCTTTTGTTCCATTGTTTTTCAACAGGAGATGAAAACATAACAGGGTCTAGCCGGGGAATGGAGTGAGGGTCCGAGGAATAGTTATCATAGTTTTCACGTTTTGTAAAATAGTGTGGCAATAATAGTGAAGACTTAGTTGTGTATTATTATACACTGTATTGTTGTACGTTGTGCTTTGTTGTAATAATTTTGTTGTAGTCTTTTGACGACTCAAGTATGGGCTGTGTGGACCCAGATTTGGGGGCGTCACAGTTGGCATCAGAGCTTAGGGATATGATCTTTAATGGAGATCTGGGGTTAGAACTAGGAGGGGAGAGACGAATAGAATCAGTCACTAGTGTGTCCTACCTAAAATAGATTTTATTATCTAATGAGTCGATTTGAATGTAGGAACATGAAGTGATGAGTCAGTTTATTTGAACTAACATTTATTTTGTGACCACAGTTTAGTATGGCATCTGGAAATCAGGAGGTTAACTATGAAATTACCGAAACAAATGTAGCTGCAAAACAAGAGGCGACGAATAATCTTCTTACAAACTCAGAGTTGAATCATTTGCCTAATGCAAAAATTATGCGTGTTCTATCCAGTAAGGATGAAGGTGAAAGCTCTGCTACAGTCGTTCCAGATCCATTCTTAGAAGCAATTAAAGGAAGTAACGAACTTGCGGAAATTATTGCCTTTAATTTACTCACTAATTGGGAGAGTGATATCACATGGTTATGCTCTATAACAAAGGATCAGAATATATGGACTTTTCATATTAGTCTTTGGGATTTATGGTGTTCCAGCTATGATTTTCAAGATTATTTAAAAATGATGTTTCTATACTTTTGGGCGTTACAATTTAGAGGAATTCAGGTTAAGTTAGTCACTATCGTGGAAACTGCAGTCTATCGAAAATACTATTTTAATGGAAATCATTGGTACCTTACTACTGATGAAGTTGATGAACCCGAGAAACAGTTTGCTAGAAAATTATTCAGTGGTATTCCCATGGTTGAAATACGTGAAGATCCGAATGAAGTATTCGGGATTCGATTTGACGATAACAGTCAAGAAACCGAATGAGGTGATAACCGGTAAGCTATTCATAAATTCTCGTGAAGTCTATGCCATATTAGATACTGGCTCTATCCACTCTTTTATCTCACCTATATGTACTCAACGTTTAAATTTGACTATTGAAAACTTAAATCTTGTCTTATCAGTTGAAACCTCATTGGGAGAAATACCTATTACATTTACTATCTATAAATCTTGCCTAGTTCAAATCAACAACCTCACATTACCTGTTGACCTTATTTCTTTGGAGATGCGTGAATTTGATGTGATTTTAGGAATTGATTGGTTGACTACCCATCATGCTAAAATTGATTGTTTTCATAAGATTATTAGTTTTCATATTCCTAATCAACCTGTCATGCAAATTCAAGCAACTAAACCATTGAAATCTATAACTGTTATTTCTAGCCATAAAGCCATTCGTTTATTGAAAAACGGATGTCAAGCCTTTTTAGCTCATGTCACTGATTTGAACAAAAACACGTCAAACTTGAATGATATTCCCATTGTTAATGAGTTTCCTGACGTTTTTTCTGAGGAACTTTCTGGCTTACCCCAAACCGTGAAATTGATTTTTATATTGATCTTGAACCCGGTACCAAGCCCATTTCCAAAGCTCCCTACCGAATGGCTCCCATTGAACTTCAAGAGTTAAAAGTCCAACTACAGGAATTGTTGGATACCGGTTTCATTCGTCCGAGTGCATCACCTTGGGGTGCTCCTGTTCTATTTGTGAAGAAAAAAGACGGGAGTATGAGATTGTGCATTGACTACCGAGAATTGAACCATGTCACCATCAAGAACAGGTACCTGTTACCTCGGATTGATGACATGTTTGATCAATTGCAAGGCGCTCAACATTTCTCAAAGATTGATCTCCGTTCTGGATATCATCAGTTAAAGGTTAAAACTGAGGACATTCCAAAGACTGCTTTCAGAACTCGTTATGGGCATTATGAGTTCTTAGTCATGCCTTTTGGACTAACTAATGCTCCTGCAGCTTTCATGGACATGATGAACCGGATATTCAAGGAACATTTGGATCATTTTGTGGTTGTCTTTATTGATGACATCCTCATATACTCCAAGAGTCGCGAGGATCATGAACAACACCTGAGATTGATACTACAAAAGCTCCGTGAAAACAAATTATATGCCAAGTTGAAGAAATGTGAGTTCTGGCTTGAGGAGGTCGCGTTTCTTGGGCATGTGATTTCTAGTCAAGGAATATCAGTCGATCCTGCGAAGTTGAAACGGTACTAAATTGGGAACAACCCAAAACAGTAACCGAAGTCCGAAATTTTCTGGGTCTAGCTGGTTATTATCGGAGATTCGTAGAAGGATTTTCTCGAATCGCCACTCCATTAACGCAGCTTACTCGGAAAAGCACAAAATTCATATGGAGCGAGGAATGCGAGAAAAGTTTTCAAGAACTCAAGAAGAGACTGGTTTCAGCTCCTGTTCTGACCATACCATCAGGATCAGGAGAATTTGTTATCTACAGCGATGCTTCTGGCAAAGGTCTAGGCTGTGTCCTTATGCAACATGGAAAGGTTATAGCCTATGCCTCTCGACAACTCAAAGATTATGAGAAAAATTATCCTACTCATGATCTAGAGTTGGCAGCAGTCGTTTTCGCGTTGAAGATCTGGAGACACTACTTGTACGGAGAAAAAGTGGATATCTATACGGATCATAAAAGTCTCAAGTATTTCTTCACCCAGAAGGAACTCAACATGCGACAACGACGTTGGCTTGAGCTGTTAAAGGATTATGACCACACAATCCAGTATCACCCGGGAAAGGCGAACGTTGTAGCTGACGCTTTGAGCAGAAAATCTTATGCAAGTACAAGTGCACTGCTGACAACACAAAAGTGTATTTTGTACGACTTGCAAAAGATGGAGATAGAGCTAAAGACACCAGGGACCCACTCGAAGATTGCTCATGTGCGAGTAGAACCAACTTTAATCGATAAAATTAAAGCTGCTCAAGCTACCGATCCGGAACTGATAAACATGATAAAGAAAGTACAAGAAGGTGTCATTCCCGAAGCAAGAATCGACGAGAAAGGAATACTTCGAGTCAACTCTCGACTCTGTGTTCCTAACGATCCTGAATTAAAGCATAAAATCATGATGGAGGCACACAACACGCCGTTTGCAATCCACCCAGGAGGTACCAAGATGTATCGAGATCTTCGACATACATTTTGGTGGAACAATATGAAAAGAGAGATTGCGGAGTTTATCTCAAGGTGCCTAACTTGTCAACGTGTCAAGGCAGAGCATCAAGTTCCTAAAGGTCCATTACACTTGAAGTTCCCGAATGGAAGTGGGAACACATCAATATGGACTTCGTGACGGGTCTTCCAAAAGTTTCTCAAGGCTTAGATGCAATTTGGGTGATCGTAGATAGATTGACCAAATCTGCTCATTTCTTGCCTATACGAGAAAACTTTTCACTTGAACGTCTTGCCGGTATGTACATAAATGAGATCGTGAGATTGCATGGCATGCCAGTTTCCATAGTTTCTGATCGAGATCCTAGATTCACTTCACGCTTTTGGATCAGTCTACAAAAAGCTATGGGCACTGAACTACGTTTTAGTTCTGCATACCATCCTCAAACGGACGGACAATCGGAAAGGACGATCCAGACCCTCGAAGATCTTTTGAGACTTTGTGTATTAGACTTCAAAGGAAGTTGGGATAAGTACTTGCCATTGGTGGAATTTTCTTACAACAACAGTTACCAAGCAAGCATAGGCATGGCTCCATTCGAGGCTTTGTATGGAAGGAAGTATCGCTCTCCAATATGTTGGAATGAGGTAGGAGAAGCAAAATTGTTGGGACCCGAGTTGGTACGCTTGACGACCGAAAAGATCCAAATGATCCGACAACGAATACAGACCGCACAAGAACGACAAAAGAGTTATGCTGATCTTCATCGGAGAGACGAAAGTTTCAACGTCGGAGATCATGTATTCTTACGTGTTTCTCCATGGAAAGGGGTTACGAGATTCGGAAAGAGAGGAAAGCTCAACCCTCGATTTATTGGCCCATTTGAAATCCTCGATCGAATAGGAACCGTAGCCTACAGACTAGCCCTACCACCAAGTATGTCTCGCATCCATAACGTTTTTCACATATCTATGTTACGTAAATATGTGAAGGACCCAAACCACGTCATTGAGTTAGAACCAGACGTTATAGCAGAGGATTTAACATACGAGGAGGTACCTGTTAAGATCCTGGATAAGAAGGAGCAGATCCTACGCTCAAAAGTTATATCTCAAGTTAAGGTTTTATGGAGGAACCAAGATACTGAGGAAATGACCTGGGAGCTAGAATCTGAGATGAAATCTAAGTATCCTTACCTCTTCGATATGTCAGGTACGTCAATTTCGGGGACGAAATTTCATAAGGAGGGGAGGTTGTAAGACCCCGAATTTTATGAAATACAAAATTTAATTTTTCTTCATATATATTTTTTTTTGAAACAATAAGTGGTTAAATTAACAAAATTGAAAGTTAAGGATGTTATGTGCAAATTTTATTTTGTCGGACAATATTCGCTTTGTCGGGGAATATTCGTTTGGTCGGGGAATATTCGTGCCGTACGACGGCGCCGAAATAATAAATTATTGGTGGACCCCACAACGGAATATTTGTCGGATATAGAAAACGACAGAAGTAACCTTTTTAAATAAAAATAGTCAACGGAACTGTTAAAATACCGGTGATAAAAGAATAGTAGCATACGGTAGTTTATGGTATTTTCTGTAGCACACGGTACTCTACAGTAACACACGGTATTGCATAGTGTCTCATATTATTGGTCTGATAATTGACACCGTAACTGTTACGCATCATTTCATCGATAATTGTCACTGCATAATATTTTATATTATCAATTCAATAATTGTTGTTACACAGTATTTTGCATTATTGATTTAATAATTGTCATTACACTGTATTTTATATCATTGAGTCAATAATTGTTGTTACACTGTTTTTAAAATTATTGAACCTAATAATTGTCACAGTAACATATGCACAGTAATTCACATTATTGAATCAATAATTGTCATTACACAGTAACGTATGCTTTATTTTACATTATTGTTATCTCTATTATGATGTTATTTAAACAGTTGTATTTCATTAATTTATTGACTTGATATCTAAGAGCTAACTATACTGTATTTATAACAATTAGTCATAATAATTGAATTGATAAAGTTATTTGTTTATAATATAAAGTTAGGTGATTATTAGGTGATATGAAATGAATGGTGTAGATTAAAGTGTGAATTATTGTTGAATAATTGAATTGATTTGTTTATAATATAAAGTTAGGTGATTATTAGGTGATATGAAATGAATGGTGTAGATTAAAGTGTGAATTATTGTTGAATAATTAAATTGATTTGTTTATAATATAAAGTTAGGTGATTATTAGGTGATATGAAATGAATGGTGTAGATTAAAGATAATATAATATTTGAAATGGATGGTGTAGATTAAAAGGTGATCTTTAAATGAATGGTTTAGATTAAATGAATGATAAGATTTTTGGCTATAAATAGAAGCCTTAACTTAAGGATTTTTCATAAACTTCCTTACTTGTTCTTTCTTTCTCTCTCTAAATACTTCTTGTGAAAGTTCTCTCTAAGTGTGCTTAAGTCATCTTGAGTATTTGTGAAGATCTATAAGTATACGTGTACTGTTCAAGTTAATCAACCTCATTTAAATCAATATCCAGTAACGTGTTACGGTAAGGGATACCATCTTTTTCATCTTCCATTATTCAAACATACTATGGTAAGGGATTATCATTATTTGATTCTCGATAATAATATTGTTTCTTCCTTACTCATAAGACGTGCCTTTTATTTCCATGTATTAAATTGTGGGAATAACCTTACGGAGCGGATTGCCGCCTGTTGGTGAATAACCTTTCGTATTCATTCATTATTAATCTCTGAGAATAACCTTACGGAGCGGATTGCCGCCTGTTTGGTGAATAACTCTTTGTACTCAAATTCTATTAAATTGTGGGAATAACCTTACGGAGCGGATTGTCGCCTGTTGGTGAATAACCTTTCGTATTCATTCATTATTAATCTCTGAGAATAACCTTACGGAGCGGATTGCCGCCTGTTTGGTGAATAACTCTTTGTACTCAAATTCTATTAAATTGTGGGAATAACCTTACGGAGCGGATTGCCGCCTGTTGGTGAATAACCCTTGTATTAATTTCCTTCACCTTTTGTTAATCAAACCTGCTACGGTAAGGGATATTATTTTCTTTCATACTCCTAAATCGAAATTTATTATGGAACTATTGCTTCTATAATTCCTGAAAATATTATATGTTCCATAATAGTTGAACTTCATTATTTCAACTGAACCTTCCTATTTACGTGAACCTTTCTATTGAATTGTAACCGTTATTCTGAACTGTGGATCTTGAATTTCACTCCACATCATGTTGACAATTTGGACATTATTTGAATCTGTACAAAGTAAACTTCCGATACTTATTGTTATCCTATTTCTTCTGTTCATCATTTATATCATTCTAATCATCCAAAAATCAAGCTGTTGTGAATATCTGTGGCCGGGGGCACAGATGTGATATATTTGTTGAACAGATGATAGGTTAAAGGCGATATAATAGGTTAAAGGCGATACATCTGTTCGGTGTCTTTTATGGCACGTGGTGAATGTTCTCTTTGGCCCGTAGTGCAAAGATGAACTGTTGTTTGGTATGATTATGACCAAAGGCTGAATCTGGTATAATCATGACCGTTGGTGTTATATTGAATGTCTTTGGCCCGTAGTGCAAAGATGAACTGTTGATCTGCATGATTATGATCAGGAACTGTGAATTTGTATTATCTTGACTAATGATATTTCAGATGATAAAAGTTGATGATGTTTTTCCTAAAAAGAGAACCGAGTGGACATTATAGTCTGCATTATTCTTCTAATAGATTACTCATTCCGCTGCTATTATTGATCTGAACGTTGTTTAAGAATTTAACTGCAGTTTTTGATATAAGCCTTGTAGTCTATTGTATTCTATCAAGAACTCAGTTGTTGAAGACTAATGATAATTTATTCGTCATTATCTTAGTCATGATATTCTTTACTGGGCTATTTGAGCTCACCCTTTCTTTTGTTCCATTGTTTTTCAACAGGAGATGAAAACATAACAGGGTCTAGCCGGGGAATGGAGTGAGGGTCCGAGGAATAGTTATCATAGTTTTCACGTTTTGTAAAATAGTGTGGCAATAATAGTGAAGACTTAGTTGTGTATTATTATACACTGTATTGTTGTACGTTGTGCTTTGTTGTAATAATTTTGTTGTAGTCTTTTGACGACTCAAGTATGGGCTGTGTGGACCCAGATTTGGGGGCGTCACAACTCTGACATTGCGTTGCAGCTCTAATGGATCCAAGCTGCTGCACCGATCTGCTATGAAGCTGTGAAATGAGAGAGGAACTGAGAAAGGAAAGAGGAACTGAGAGGGAGATGACAGAAAAACAGAGAGAGAAAAATAGAGTTTGTTGATTTTAAGGTTTCCTTATTTATTTAAAACTGAATGATCTGATGTGTTTATTATGTTATAATTTTTTTTAAATTATTTTATAGTTCCACTAATCTTATAATTAATTTTTAAGTATTGTATAGTTTTGTAAAAAGCCCTTAAAATAATATGCCAGTCTTGACTTTTCTTTCAATCAATGACACCGACTCCAAGAGAAATAAAAGTCCAAGCAACTGTACAATTAACACCCCTACATTAAAAGAAATTACAGAAAAAAAAAACTAGTGGGGCTCAGGTTCCCCACTTCGGCAACCCAGCTAATAAGAATCAAGAACCAAGTCATCTGAACATTTTTGCTTGACCGTCATTCCGTCTTATTCTTTCATTGACTTGTTTGGCTCGTTGAGTAATAAACACATAAAAAATTAATATTTTCGCAACATCTTATTTACATAACGGTGAATTTTATAAAAATATATTTTTTTCTTATAAAAATATCAATTTCCGTAATAAAAACCTTCCTGTATTAGTTAGTTTGATCCAACCTCCCTCCCTAGGGGAAAAAATTATGACTTCGTCCGTAAATTTTTATACCGAAACTGAATTTTTCAAGGGGGAAAAAGCTACAAATTCTCAAAAGAGATGCAAAAACTATAAAGAAGCAAAAGGGACACTTCCAAAGACGACTCCTCTTTTACTTGTCAAAATTTTTATTTTTTTCCTTAAAAAATTTACTTTGTAATAAGTTTGAAAAGAAGAAGAAGAAGAAGGTAATAAGTCATTATTTAAATGTAATAATTTTTGCATTTGATTATACTATTTTTCACCACACCCTTTCTTAGATGTTTTTTTAAAGTTCATAATGCTGCGTGAAATATGATTCACACAAATAAGGAGTAAAATCAACCAAATAATTTGTAATCATCCTAACAACTTTTATTACATTACAAAGGATAACAAAGGACCATAATATCTAATACTGTTCGTTAATGTGAACCCTACCTAATAGGTTATGACTCACTTTAATGGAAATGGAGTCAAATTTATGACCTTATGTTTTTTTAAAATAAAATCATTATGCCAAAAAAATCATTATTATTATTACAAATTCTAGTCAAGCACGATGACGACTTTTCTTTGTGAGACTAATGCTTCCTCATACTCATTTGAACAAATTTTAGGCCTTGGCCACCAATTAAATGCTAGCACAACTTGAAAAAATCTAATCCAAGAAGAAACAAATGGAGGAGAATGAATACAATTAATGTATGAGAAAGCATTAATTTCACAAAGAAAATTCGTCATACACAACCCCTGTTCTACGAAAAAAACCTTGGCCACCAGTTAAATGCTAGTACAACTTGAAAAAATCTAATCTAAGATTTCTTCCAACAAATGAAGGTGAATGAATACAATTAACGTATGAGAAAGCATTAATTTCACAAAGAAAATTCGTCATACACAACCCCTGTTCTATAAAAACAAAAAACTCTGTTCTCTAGGGGAGTATTTTCTGGGGTGGAATGAATAACAGAGATGCTCTATACACCACAATGAAAGGAGTTGCCAAACTTCTTTTCCTTTTTTCTTCATTTTTTCCAAGCTTGATCATCTCCAATGGAGTTGATACCATAACCACAACTCAGTTTCTTACCAATAAAAACACCATAGTTTCATCCGGTGGAACATTCGAGCTGGGATTTTTCTTCTCGGATAATTCCAGGTCCTGGTTCTTGGGTATATGGTACAAGAAAGTTTCTACAAAAACTGTAGTTTGGATTGCCAATAGAGATACTCCCCTAAATGACACATCCGGTATTGTTTTAAAGATCAATGGGAAAGGATTTCTTTCGCTTATGAACAATACAAATAGCACCATTTGGTCTGCCAATCCATCAAGAACAACGAAGAATCCAGTTGCTCGACTCTTGGAGTCTGGAAATCTTGTTGTTGAAGACGAAAATGATGCTTATTCCTATAACTACCTGTGGCAGAGTTTTGATCATCCAACTGATACTTTAATGGCAGGCGTGAAGCTCGGATTGAATTTTGTAACAGGGGTTAATAGGTTTATATCAAATGGGAAATATGCATTTAAATTTGATCCACAGGGGTTTCCACAGAAGTTCTTGGAAAAAGATTCTGTTAAGCAATTCAGGTCTGGACCATGGAATGGTGTCAGTTTTAGCGGTACATCGGGTTTGAAACCAAACAACATTTATATATCCGATTTTGTGTTCAACGAGGAGGAGGCATATTTCATTTATTGGCTTATTGACAGCTCTGTTTACTCGAGGGTGGTGCTGAATGAGAATGGTGTGGTGCAGCGTCTTACATGGAACGAACATACGAAAGAATGGATTGTTTACGTCAGTGAACCACAAGATAACTGTGATTTGTTTGGATCATGCTATGGGTATGGCATCTGTAATATTAACAAGTCTCCGATCTGTGGATGTCTGGATAAATTTGTGCCGAAGAATAAAAACGATTGGGATAGAACAGACTGGTCTGGTGGATGTGTTCGCAGAACGCCTTTGGATTGCAAAAATGGAGATGGTTTTGTCAAGTATTCGGGGATGAAGTTACCGGACACGAGTCATTCGTGGTATAACCAGGGAATGAATCTGGAGGAGTGCAAGAATGCATGCTTGAAAAATTGCTCATGTATGGCTTATGCAAATTCAGACATAAGAGGAAGAGGAAGTGGCTGCTTGCTTTGGTTTGAGGACCTAATTGACATAAGAGTATTTACTGAAAGTGGGCAAGATATTTACGTAAGGATGGCTTCTTCTGAACTAGGTACGACATATTAACCATTCTTTCTGCAAATAAGCTAAGGAATATAAGTACTAATCTAACTACCTCCTACTTGTACATCTAATGCATATAATTTCAATTAGTGTCTGACTAGGTTAAAATTCTATTTCTATGTTTAGTGAAATTGTTGGATAAAAAGGAGGGATTTCATAGCTTTTCAAACATAGCCAGTCTGAATCTTAGTGGAAGAACAATCTTTTGATACTAATTTAGAATGAGCAACAATTTTGTTTGTACTAAAGACTCTACAGGCTCCAAAGTTGGCTCCAACAATAAAAGAAAAAGGAGAAGGATGGGAATCTGCTTGGCATTACTAGTAGTAGTGCTTCTATTTGCCCTAAGTCTGACCTTGTTGTATGCGAGGAAGAAGAAGATAGCAAAGAAGCAGCAGAAGCGACAACAGCTCGAACACCTACAGATAGAAAGTAAATCAAATGAGTAGCTTATCTGCTTTTGTGCCTTTTGTTTTATGACTTCACGCACTGTTTTATGGATAAATATATGTTCCGTTAATTCATTCAATATATTACGTTGCAGGAATCACTGAAAGCCAAACGGAAGATCTAAAGTTGCCATTACTCAATTTAGCCACAATATCGAATGCTACCATGAACTTTTCAGTAAACAATAAACTAGGAGAGGGTGGATTTGGACCGGTTTACAAGGTAACTAGAAAAATAAAACCCCCTTAATACTTCGCATATAGAAATTTTAAAACTTTTAAATATCGTAAACATTGTACAGGGAATACTGGAAAATGGACAAGTAATAGCTGTAAAGCGACTTTCTATGTATTCTGCACAAGGACTTGATGAATTTAAGAATGAAGTTATCTGCATTACAAAACTTCAGCATCGTAATCTCGTGAGGCTACTAGGATGCTGCATTCAAGGACAAGAAAAGATGTTGATCTATGAATACATGCCTAACAATAGCTTGGACTCGTTTCTTTTTGGTTTGATTCTTAAAACCATAATAAATTAGCTTTTAGCACAATATCTTACCTACAAGCATTTTGTTTTAGCTAAAGCACATACTAAGGCAAATATTTTGAGCAGATCAAACTCAAAGCAAACTATTGGATTGGCCGAAACGCTTCAATATTATCATTGGGACTGCTCGAGGCCTTGTTTATCTTCATCAAGATTCTCGCCTAAGAATCATCCATAGAGATCTCAAAGCTGCCAATATTTTGCTAGATATTGACATGAACCCAAAAATATCGGACTTTGGCATGGCCAGAAGTTTTGGTGGAAATGAAACTGCAACAAATACAAATAGAATTGTTGGAACATAGTAAGAATCCCTAAAAGTATATAAAAATTATACATAATTCAATTATACAAATTATAATGGGCACTATTTCTTCCTTTGACATTGTTTTTCAGTGGCTATATGTCTCCAGAGTATGCAGCGGATGGAATTTTTTCAGTAAAATCAGATGTATTTAGTTTTGGCGTGTTGGTATTGGAGATTGTAAGTGGAAGGAGAAATAGAGGATTCAGTAATCCAGACCACCACCATAACCTTCTTGGCCATGTAAGTGTTTTGTGTTTATACATTTTCTCATATTGATGTTAAAGCTAGTATTACTAATTTGGGTTTGAATTTTTTTTTAGGCATGGTTGCTCTTTGAGGAAGGTAGGTCCTTGGAACTGATCGATGTAAGGATAACCGAGACGTGCCATGTATTAGAAGTCCTAAGAATAATTCATGTGGGTTTGTTATGTGTACAACAACATCCAGAAGATAGGCCAAACATGTTGTCAGTTGTTCATATGTTAGGGGGTGACGGAGCCTTACCCCGGCCTAAAGAGCCCGGGTTTTTCCTAGTTTTTGAAGCTAGTTACACATTAAGCAGTAATGCACAATTTTCAGCCAATGAAATCAGCACCACAATCTTGGAAGCTAGATAGAAGAAGATATATAATAAACATTTTGTACATGTACCCTCGATGCTTATTTTGGGTCATAATCATTTTCTTTATATAGTCAACTGAATTAAGATAGAAAAATGCATTTAAAAGAATATTATTGTCTTCATTTATGATATAATTGGCAAAGTTGGCCAAATTGAATACTACTATTACTTGCTTCAAAAGTTGGCTCCCCGCCCGGCGCCCACCCCCTGTTCCCAATTTTCCAGCATTTAAGTTTTAGCTATTTTCATGCCCACTTTGTAAAATCATAACTTCCATTTTACAAATCTAATTACTTCCAAATTTAGACACCAACAAGACACCACTACATAGTATTTTATAAAAATATAACATGATCAAATAGGGCTTTCTAAGATGAATTTACAGAGGCCCCAATATGCCCTGTCAGTCAAATTTTCATTGTATCCAATTTGTTAGAAATTCCATAAAACTTGTTTTGAACATGATTTGATTCTCTCAGTCAACTTAGGTTATCTTGTAATTCATGTATACATGTCATCTCGTTCCCGGTATTGAGAAATTTTCAATTTTAAAGCATTTGAACCTCTTTGAGGAAATTTTTCAAACACCTTACATGCAATCCTTAAATCCCAGAATTTCATAGATATTGAAGCAGGGTTCTAGTCAGATTTTTCCATCCTTATATCCCCTTGAACCCTTCATGGTTCCCAGTTTCAAACTCCCACAATAATCAAACCTAATAATAATAATTAACTAGAAATAACTAATTTCTTAATATAAAGAGCAAAGATTACCTTTAAAAGAGTATTGTTTGAATTCTTGTTCCAATTATATTTATCGATGAATTGAAACTCCTTCAAGATAAAGTTGTTCTTCCTCTTCCTCTTCCTCCAATCAAGTTGGTAATACAATTTTTCATGATCATGCTTTTAATTTGATGAAGTTTTTTATAAGGTTTTTGTGGTAAAAATAATATGCTCTCGGTTTAGTAGCCTTGGAACTTAGAGATGAACTGAGGAATTAGAGGCTGTTCGGGAACTACTTATAAGTTGGTTAACCCAACTTATAAGTAGTGAAGTTAAAAGTAGTATTTGGGATCAACTTTTTTTTTGACTTATAAGTTTAAAAAAAAGTCAAAAAAAAAGAAGAGCTAATTGTTACTTAAAAAAAATGACTTATAAGTCATTTTGTTAAAGTTGGTCAACTCAAATGAAATGGCAAAAATTTCTTCTTTTATTTTTCTAATGTTCTTCTTACTAAAGGACATTTTAGTAATTTTTACATTTTACTTAACTTATAAGTCATTATTAGTCGAACACATCTACAAATATTACTTATAATTCCCGACTTATAAGTAAAAGTAATGTAGAACATTTTTACTTATAAATCTACTAAAATTTTAACTTATAAATTTATTAAAATTTTAATTCTAAGTCAAAAAAAGAAAGTCATTCTTGAACGGGCCCGTAGAAGGCTAAAAATGTTTAGTGATGTTTTCTGAAAATCTCCACTCAAACCATACTCACAAAGAAGCTACGTGGCATTCCACCCAAAAACAAAATGTCAGGTGTGTTTCCATATGTGACGCCCCCAAATATAGGCCTACATAGCCCAATTTAAGACGCCATAAAATACACGATTTCTAATACAAACAGTACATAGAACAGAAATACAGAACTCAATAATACACAACTAAGTCTTCACTAATATTGCCACACTATATACAACATGTGAAGACTACAATAGCTATCTCTCGGACTGTCACTCCATTCCCCTACTAGACCTAGCTATTCTCTCATTTTCTGAAAAATAATGGAACAAAAGAAATGGTGAGCTCAAATAACTCAGTACGTAAAATCATGACTAAGATAACAATGAGTAAATTATCATTAGCCTTCAACAGTTGAGTTCTTGGTAGAATACAATAAACAATTAGTATTAGATCAATAATAGCAGCGGAATTAGCAATCCATTAGAAGAATCATGTAAACTATGATGTCCACTCGCTATATTTTTTAAGAAAATATCATCAGCTTTTATCATCTTAAACTCTACTGGTCATGATAATATAAATTCACAGTTCCTGATCATAATCATGCAAGTCAACAGTTCATCTTTGGTCAAAAATATTCAAATATAACACCAACGGTCATGATTATACCAGTCTTCAGCCTTTGGTCATAATCATACCAACAATAGTTCATCTTTGCCCCAGGTCAAAGAGAACATTCATCACGTGCCCTAAAAGACATAACAATTATATCGTTTTTACCCTATCAGCTGTGCCCTCATGCCACATATATTCACAACAACATGATTCTTGATGATTAGAATAACAACAGTGATATAAATGATGAATCAGAAGAAACAGTATGATCAATAAATATCGAAAGTTTATGATTTTTCTTTGTGCAGATTCAAATAATGTCCAAATTGTCAACATGATGTGGACTCAAATTCAAGAATGATATTCAAGATCCACAGTTCAGAATAACGGTTAAGGTTCAATAGAAAGATTTAGAAAAATAGGAAGGTGCAATTGAAATGATATTAGATGAAACGCAAACTATTAAAGAATATATAATCATTTCAGAAAACTTTACCAACAAGACACAAATAATAAATGAATACGAAGACTAATTCACCAAACATGCTATAGTCCGCGTAGTCAGGTTATTCTCAGAGATTAATAAGGAATGAATACGAAATGTTATTCACGAAACACGCGGTAGTCCGCGTAGTCAGGTTATTCCCACAAATTAATAAGAAATGAATACGAAAGGTTATTCACCAAACATGCGGTAGTCCGCGTAGTCAGGTTATTCCCACAAATTAATACATGAAAATAAATGACACATCTTACGAGTAAGAATGAAACGATATTATTTTTGAGAATTAAAGAATGATAATCTCTTACCGTAGTAAGTTTGAATAATGGAAGATGAAAAAAATGGTATCCCTTACCTTAAAACGTGACTGGATATAAAGTTGATCAACCTATATTTTTATAATTTAATTAGTAACTACCATATATAATTTTATGGTGTATACTAATTCGTATGAAATCATCAAAAGTGATTTAATAGAATAAAGTAGAATACTTCAATATAGTTTTTAAAAAAAAATAATATTTCAAAATAAATCTTCCAAATGAAGCTTTTCAAAATAAATTTTCTACAGGAAGAGTCTTATAAAGGAAGATTTATAAACACCGTGTGATGTGTGTTGTTACTTATATAACTTTTATAAAAAAACTTACTTGGTCAGTACCCGTACACTTACAGGTCTTCACAAATACTCAAGATGACTTTAGCACACTCAAAGAAAACTTATACAAAGAAATATTTGAAGAGTGAAAGAAATAAAAAGCAATGAAGTTTTTATAAAAAAATCCTTAAGTTAAGGCCTCTATTTATAGTCAAAAATCTTATAATAAATCAAGATTTTCTAATTTAATTCAAATCGTATATTTTAAGATAATGTTTAATCCATACCACTCATTTCATCTTTTAAGATTTTCTTAATCTAAACCATTCATTTAAAGATCATCTTTAATCTATATCATTCAATTTACTTTATATATAAAACAACTAACTTTATATAAAATAATTAATTTTATATATAAAAATAAATAACTTTATATAATTTATCATAATAAAAGTAAATAACTTTATCAATTCAATTATTCAACAATAATTCACAATTATTTATTATTATGACTAATTGTTATAAATGCAATGTAGTTGCCTTTCTGAGTTAGATAAGCAGAGAAATTAATTAATAATATAATACAACAGTTTGTTAGTTCCCAGAGGCACACAAATGATCTAGAAGGGGAGGGTTGAATAGATCACTTAGAAACTTTTTACTTTAAGAGTTCATTACCAAATAATTTATTGGATCAAGATTTATTTGCACAGCGGAATATTAGTTTGAAAAACACCCCTTAGAGTTTTGTAAAACTTCTCCGTTGAGTTTTTAAGATTAAGTTGAAGAAAGTCACTTGTTAAGTAAACTAATTCACAGTCAAATGTATATATATATATATATATATATATATATATATATAAGACAAAATGTAAATGACTGAAAGTAAATGACACCAGAGAGTTTAAAGTGGTTCGGAGACTGAATAACTCCTACTCCACTCTTCTATTACAACGAGTAGGAAATCCACTAAGAATGGTTCATACGGAACCCTTCAAGCTCATTAGCCTGAAAACTCTGGTTCACTAAGAACCCTTCAAACCCAGCAGGTTTGGTTAGTTTAGTCACAAAGACAAGGACATTACTGTCCTCTTCAAGTCCAGCAGACTTGGCTCCTTTAGTCACTATGACAAGGACAACTGCCCTCTTCAAGTCCAACAGACTTGGCTCCTTGATTGTTTGAAAGAGGTTGGAGTTGTGCTGCTAAGTAGAACATTTGCTCTTCTTCATCTTTAGGTACTTAGCAGCAGCTTGTGATTAATCTTTGAATGCTGTTGATATTGGTGTTGAGAGTGGGATATGAATGCTGCTGATATTTTCCGTTGATGTTCTTCTTCTTTCTGTATTCAGCAACTACTCATGATCACCCATTGTACTACTAGGCTTTTGTATTTCAGCTCCTTTGGTACTTGATAACTTCTCGAGATGAACTCCTGAGATGACTGTGATGATTCTTCCTTTTGGTACTCAGTTGCTACAATGTATGTATCAAGTTGGCGTTTAAGCTTCTCTCTTCCATGTGCCTAGCAGCTCTAAAATCTTCTCTTGTAATAGAGTTATTTATCTTTATGTCTCTCTCAATTCAGTGTTAGTGTTCTGATGGATCGTAGAGTCCTTCAGCATATTCATATTTTGTTCCACTCTACGATCGGTTGTTGTCTACTATCATCTCTCTCGTATATTTTTTAACAACTCTTTTCTGTTTGTTATGTAAGCCTTTATATCTCAGAGCAAATTTTACCCTTGAAAGAAATCTCGTTGGTTTCCTTTGGCTTTGTGCAGATCTTTAATATCTTCAATGTTGACTTTCTTGCCGTTTGTCAGTGCTTTTCCCTTTTCTAACATGCTCTGATATATTGACCTGTAGCTCAGCTTTCTCTGAATTTATAGTCGTTGCACACCCAGATTGGTTCAGCAAGGATTATTATTTCCTTTGTTAATTAATCTTATGATTCATCAATAAATACCTTCCTTGACTTTTAGAACCAACTGTTCTGATGCATTCAGAGATGTCCCATTTCTGACTTTATTCACCATCTTCCTGAGCAGTGGGTCCTGACTTATAGTCGTTTAGGCAGAAAGTCTTCTGTGACTCTGACATGCATCTTATTTCTCAAGAGCACTTACTCTTTCTTGAATATGGGTGAGGAGTATTCTCTTTTCTCTCATACTAAATTGCAGTTATGATTCTTTGCTGTTTATGGTTATCGTAGAGTGACTGTCTGCTCATCTGGACTCTACGAATTCATCTCCACTCGTTATTTGAAGTATGTCGTGGTGTAAATGGTGGAGATGGAGTGTACTTCTCTTTTACTCTGCGATCTTGCTTTTGTGAACAGATCGTAGAGTTTGTCTGCAGTGCTTTGCTTTATGATTTCGTTCTACGATCTTGTCTTTTTGTTCAAATCGTAGAGTTTGTGAACTGCCGTGCTTCTTAGTGAAATCGTTGAGTTGTAGTCTTTGTTGCTTCATCCTTTAATTCTACTCAACGATTGTTCCATGTGTAAAGCAATCTTCTGTATTGCCTTGTCATTCTGTTCCACTCTACGACTTCTTCTATCTGTGTAAATTCCAGTCCTTGTAAGCTTGCTCATCAAGTTTACTCTACGATTTTGCTAGAGAGTGTGTATCGTAGAGTACATTTCTTCTCTGGTTCAGCGTTATCTGTAGGCTAGCTTGGCTGTCTGTTCGACAATCGTAGAGTTCAGCTCTACGATTTGTACTTGAACAGTTCTTTAATTTTACTTGTATATCCTGTAGACTTCTTGCACTTCTGACTCTCTTTGATGATCGTAGAGTTATCCTGGTAAGGAGTCGTAGAGTTAACTCTACGATCTATACAGAAACGTTGAGTCTTCTTTGAAAGAAATCGTAGTGTCCGTTCTACGATCGTATAGACTGATCAACCTAACAGACTTGATCTTTTCTAACTAAGTTCTTTCTTACAATATTACATCATTACATATTGAAAGGACTTTTACAGACTCTGACATACACAAATACAACAATGATTCATTCTTATGCTACTCTGCTTATATCATACCTCTTTTATGCAGAGTGACTTCTATTGAAAGATCACCCTAACATTTCTGATCTTTAAAATCTAAGTCCTTTGTACACATATATCTAAAAGGACTTTACAACATTTTAATCAGATAACTTTCATTCTCTTTAATAAACAGCAGATAGTTTACCATAAGATATATTTGTTTAAACAAGTGTGTAAATCACAGTATTTGAAATGAGTAATATACATCAAGCACACATGACAATGTAAACCCACAATTAGATTAACATATAATCACTTTGTCAAATAACCACATAAGCACTTTTAGAACATCTAAGCACATAATCAAGTAAGCACATAAGCACATTAACACATATGCACTTTCAGAGTATCTAAGCACATAAGCACATTAACACATATGCACTTTGTCAGATACATATTGACAATCAACCATATAAGCACATTATAAAATCACTTTGTCAAATAACCACATAAGCACATTTAGCCCAGTCCTTTTTGTACAACAGTCATCATCATCAAATCAAACAACATTCAATAATCTCCTCCTATTTGATGATGACAAAACTAATAGACTTATTGATAAGGCATTCATATAATGCATCTACTTGACAGGTAAATTATGTCTTACGATACAGTGAAATACTGTATGGCTAGTGCAAAAGGATGATTTTATTAAATGAGTATTCTTACAAAAGGTTATACATACTTACAGCTGCTCTTCATGTTTTAACTTTTCTCCTACTCAGTTTTGCTAGCTGTCTTCCTCTTGGCTGGTTGAATCTGATCTTCATAGCTCCCCCTTAGTTGGTTGCTCCCCCTTCTTCGTAGCTCCCCCTTAGCTGTCTCCCCCTTAGTTGGTTGCTCCCCCTTCTTCATAGCTCCCCCTTAGCTGTCTCCCCATTAGTTGGTTGATTCTCCTTCTTCATAGCTCCCCCTGTATTCTCTCCCCCTTTTTGACATCATCAATTATGATATGTATGGAGCTTGCGGAGTTACTGCGGATTTAGAAGGATATTTTGAAGTCTAACACAGAGTTTTGAGACTCTACGAGACTAAGAGTAAGTACATTTTCATGGTCCATAGAGTGTTGGGACTCTATGATTGGAGAATTGGTATTTTGAGAAATGTTTGCAAAGTTTTGGGACTTTACGAACAGGGAGGTGGTGCAGGGTGATTAAGAGTTTAGTAAGTCACAGCCGAGGACTTTCTGATTTCTGCATTTTGATTTTCCACAGACTGGCTAGAAGATTTAGAGCTGGACAGATTCCAGATGGATATTTTCTGGCAACTTTGGTAGTGAGAATAGAAGGGTTCACTGCTTATCAGTGTGGTTGCAAGGGTCATTGCCTTTGTGAAATGTTGAGCTACTAATGAAAGATTTGGAAAAGTTGAGTAGCTCCAACTAATAGAACTTTGATCATTCATGAATATAGCCTTTAGAAGTGGTAAAATGGGAATGAAACTCAACAGATGATTATTATCCCAAGTAATAGAGCATCTTTCCATCTGGCTGGCATGTTTCCTTCTTTCTCTACGTCTCCTTTTGATCTGCTTCAATCGATATGCTTCAAATTTCTGCTTTTTCAGTTTTCTCAGCAGTCTTACTTTCTTCAGCTTCTTTTCAACTTTCATCCTTATTTGTCTCTCCTTATGACTTGTTTTTGAACTCCTGCCTATTTTCTTCATAAAGCCACTTAATCCTCTTCTTGACCTTCTTGACCCGTCTTTTGATTCTTCCAAATCATGAGTGCTGGTCTCTTCTTGAAGGTGTTTATCTTCTTTCACCACAGTTTCTTGACAGTCTCCTTTTTCATCTGATTCAGTCTTTCCAGCTTTAGAATTTTCAGAGCATTGTTCCCTTGGTACATCATCTTCTTCAGCTACACCATCATCCTTGTTGAACTCAGGTGTTGAGTCTTTTTCAACTGGTTCAATTTCCTTATCAGAACCCAAAAAGATTTCCTTTTCAGACATACTATTTTTATGATATTCTGATCTTTCCTCTGAAGAGCCTGTAGATGTTTCCTCTTTTGAACTGCCAGGTGTTCTTTCTTCAGAATCCGAACTTGCTTCATCATCATCAATTTCTATCACCTGAGGTGGTCCTGTAATGATTGAGCTTCTCCACTGTTCTCTGATTCTCCAACTTCTTCTTGGAGCAATGTGAGAAACTTTCTTTTCTGTCTTCTTCTTCTTCTTCTTCACTTCAGATACTTTGGGATTCATCTTTTCCTTCTTAGTTTTCCCTGAACAGACATCTTTCTCTTCTTCAGCCTTCTCTATTTCAATGAATTTTCTTTTCTTCTCTGATTCCTGACTATCATAGATCACAAGAGTTTTGTTTCTTGATTGTTCATTTTCCTCCTGTAATTTCTCTTCAGATATTTCTTCCATTTTCCTTTTTCCTTTTCCTTTCGATTTCACCTCCATCTTACTGCTGAAGCTCATAGAACCTCGTGACTTCTTACCCTTATTGGCATGAGGGTTCTTTTTCCAATCTTCAAACAACCTTGGAGTAATTCTTTTGTTGCAGTTTAGAACTTCTCCTTCATCTTCCCCAATTTCATTTGCCAGCAATTTCTTCAAAATGATGCTTATGAATCTCCCATAGGGCATCTTGGGAGTTGTCTTTTCAGCTTCAGCTCTTGTCTTTGAATCATCTATCCATCTCTTTATCCATCCTAAGAGAACTGCTCCGAAGTTGATTTTCTTTCTTTGAGTAATAGCAGTCATCAGCCTCAGTTGATCTTCACTGATAGTATCATATGCAGTGTCTTTGCACAGAATACTCTTTCCAACAATGTCAGCCAGAAACTCATACTGCTGAGGGAAATCTTTCTTCTTGATTCCTTTGAGAGAAGACTTCTTTTCATAGCCCATCAATTCCAGTCCAAGTTCAATGTTAATCTTGTCAAGAGAAGTAATTCCTCCGCTTGGAATACCTAGACTGAGATTGATTTCAGAAACTCCTATTTGCACTGCGATTTCTTTAACCCTTGAGAAGAGGGTGTTACCTCGATAATCAGCGTTTGAAAAGAATTCTTTAACAAGCGTAGAGAAAATCCTGGTGCTGGTTTCCAAACATTGGGTGAAACCAGCATTCTTGACCAGATGAAGAATATCTTTGAATTTCTGCTCTGTATCTCCGAATTTTTCAAAACAAACTAGATTTCCAGGAATGACTTGAAGAGATGCCATGTGATTAAACTGATTTGGGAATAGCACAGGGAGAGATACCAATATCGGTTTAAGAAGAGTTTTCGATTTCTAGGGTTTTGATGAGTTTTGGGAGAATGGGTATTGACAACTGACGGGAAATGACCATTGTCAGTTTAAAATCAAGACTTATGCTAGTTCCCTCTTATTTTTGCAAAGTATACGTGTCAGATACTCATTTGAAGAACGTGGGTTTAACCTTTTTATTTTCCATAACTGAAGCACATCAAGTATTCTAACCCACTTGAGTTTGAAGGGCGTGAGGTTCACTTTCTTTGTAGTAAGCTTGACCAGTTCGTAGAGTTGGCTGCAAGACACTCAACCATCATCCTTTCAATAGGTGACCTTGATAAACTGGTGTGAATTGTATGCTGGCAAAAGGCTATGAAGGAGTTTATGGGAAAGATATTGTTATGAGATGCAAACATAGACTCAATGTTCTACGATCAGGAAGATGATCATGGTGACTCTACGATTTGGGATGATATGACTTGCTTGGTTATCAGTCATAGAATTTAGAGATTATGATTGAAGAGATAAGTGCATTTGGTTCATCAATCACATTGTTTTGGGACTTTGTGACTGGAATGAGAAAGGTAGTCCAATGAATAACCGATTTACCTTCTGCTTTCCTTTTGAAGAAGTAGAGTTGACAATAATTATCCCAAATTGCCTTTTGATGAGTTTTGTACTTCTGAGCTTGCTTTCTTACTCTACGACTTGGCTTAGCCATTTTATGATCTTACCTGAAGTGCAATCGTAGAGTTATGATTTGAACTTCTCTACGATCTCTGTTAAGACTGGAGACTTTAGATGAATTCAGAGATCTTTGTTAAGCCTGTTTTGACAGCTCAAGGACAACCTTCTGAATGGACTTTGTAAGAATCGTTGTCAAGACTCTGATTTCTCATGTAGAGATCGCTCTTTGATTTTGCTGGTTTCGTAGACTGGATGTAGAGAGTCGTAGAGTGTCTGATTGAGTTGACTCTACGATCTTGAGAGCGAGCTTAATGACGAGGAGACAATTCTACGTTCTTTGGAGAGGACACTTCAATTTGCCAATCCTTAATCTGCGATCGTCTGACAGACTCTACGATCCTTCTTTGCGAGATGAACTTCCTTCTTACTTGAATGATCTTTTTATTTTACCATGATATTAGTGACAACATATCTAACAAGTTTCACTAAATCAATAAGTGAGTTCAAAGATTAATAGATTCCTTCCTTTATGACCAGCTTCTTTCTCTTCTAAAGAATCCCAAGATTCCAGACTTCTTTATGCATCAATAATCAGACTTCATTCAATCTTTCATAGATTGACTTCCTGCAAATTCGTTGAGTAAGGTATTCTACGAAATTCATCGTTGAGTCTCAGAACAATTTTCTCCATCTTCTTCATATCGTAGAGCTTTTCTCTTGAGGCTACAGCATGTTTCCTTTCTGTTGATTTGCTTGGATTATCTTCATCCAGAATGACTTGTGAAGATGTATGTTTATTCAAAGACTTCCGGTTTAGCATTTCATAGAGCTGACTTCTTCATGGAATCAAGCTGATAATACTTCAACCATTTCAAGCTTAGAGCTTCTTCTGATGCATTCAATCTTGGAGAGCCTACTGCCAAAGGTTATGAGAGTGAACTTTTCTTTGAGATGAACTTTTCCTCTTTTCACATATTAAAGGGTGATTTCTGAAACTTAGGGTAAATCATTCATGATTACTCATTGTTGCCTTGATCTACTTACCCTTCTCATTCATAGATGGTTTTGAAGAATTTTGACCCTGAGAGCATTTGCCTTTTAAGTCTGAGCATGTACACTTGGTGTGCCTGGCAAAGACTTCTTTATTAAATGAGATGCTTTGTACATGAATGAGATTCTTCAACTCTTCTTGATCTTTAATGATCTGCAGAATGAATCTTAGATCCGGTGATCATAGATATACATATATGTCCATTCATCTGTGCTGAGTTGATTTCCAGGTCTCGAGCCTGATATCTGTGATTTAGGGAAATGTCTTTGAAATTCATCACCAAGGATATTGCAATGAAGTATACAGCTGTAATTTTATCTACCTCTCAATTTCAGAGAAATAGTTCCGTAAGTCCATTGAAGACTTTTGAATAAGATCTCTCAGAAACCAGTTAAATTAGAGATCATCCATTTAGAAGAAATTTGAAATGCTGCTTGTGGATGTCATCATTGATTGCCATACAAAATGGCTTGACAGAACTCTTGATGCTGCTCTAAAATAAATGAAGCACTTCCTTTGACACACATCTTCAGATAAGATCCTTAGAATAAAAGTCCTTAAGCTTATCGGAAAGCTTAATGTTGAGCCCATCGAGTGAATATAGATTAAAGACTGATTTCAGCTGCTGACATTTGGTAGATAGAAAAATTATTTAACAATTCAAGCATAGATTTCTGTTGAGCTTGCTTCTGCTTCAAACTTTTAGAACCGGTGAGAAGTAGATTTGTTAGTGCTTGGTACAGTGATGCTTCCTTAGAGAAGAATAGGATCCGGTGTCTTTTGGCATCAAGATTTAAACTTCCCAGTTTGTTTGAAGGCAAAAATACACGGTTGTATTCTTCGAGTGAATCAATTAATAATTCTTGTCAACAGAACATCCTTTTGATTTCTTCAACTTGCAGCACCAGATTAACTTTGAAAGTTCACTCGATAGCTTCTTTGCTGAGATCATCTGAATTTGTATTAGGAAGTATTAATGTCAATTAATATTCAGCATCAGACAGGGAATCACTCAACATTCAATTAGTACCTGAAAGAAAAATATTATTTTGTAAGCTTGTTCAAACGAAGTGTTTTACTTCAATTCTTAAACTCAAAAACAGGAATTTGCTAGTGCCATAGGATCTACTCAAAGCGTAGCTTTAAAAGTTCTTGAGAACCTGCTCTGATACCAATTGTTAGTTCCCAGAGGCACACAAATGATCTAGAAGGGGGGGTTGAATAGATCACTTAGAAACTTTTTACTTTAAAAGTTCATTACCAAATAATTTATTGGATCAAGATTAAGTTGAAGAAAGTCACTTGTTAAGTAAACTAATTCACAGTCAAATGTATATATATATAAGACAAAATGTAAATGACTGAAAGTAAATGACCCAGAGAGTTTAAAGTGGTTCGGAGACTGAATAACTCCTACTCCACTCTTCTATTACAACGAGTAGGAAATCCACTAAGAATGGTTCATACGGAACCCTTCAAGCTCATTAGCCTGGAAACTCTGGTTCACTAAGAACCCTTCAAACCCAGCAGGTTTGGTTAGTTTAGTCACAAAGACAAGGACATTACTGCCCTCTTCAAGTCCAGCAGACTTGGCTCCTTTAGTCACTATGACAAGGACAACTGCCCTCTTCAAGTCCAACAGACTTGGCTCCTTGATTGTTTGAAAGAGGTTGGAGTTGTGCTGCTAAGTAGAACATTTGCTCTTCTTCATCTTTAGGTACTTAGCAGCAGCTTGTGATTAATCTTTGAATGCTGCTGATATTGGTGTTGAGAGTGGGATATGAATGCTGCTGATATTTTCCGTTGATGTTCTTCTTCTTTCTGTATTCAGCAACTACTCATGATCACCCATTGTACTACTAGGCTTTTGTACTTCAGCTCCTTTGGTACTTGATAACTTCTCGAGATGAACTCCTGAGATGACTGTGATGCTTCTTCCTTTTGGTACTCAGTTGCTATAATGTATGTATCAAGTTGGCGTTTAAGCTTCTCTCTTCCATGTGCCTAGCAGCTCTAAACACTTCTCTTGTAATAGAGTTATTTATCTCTATGTCTCTCTCAATTCAGTGTTAGTGTTCTGATGGATCGTAGAGTCCTTCAGCATATTCATATTTTGTTCCACTCTACGATCGGTTGTTGTCTACTATCATCTCTCTCGTATATTTTTTAACAACTCTTTTCTGTTTGTTATGTAAGCCTTTATATCTCAGAACAAATTTTACCGTTGAAAGAAATCTCGTTGGTTTCCTTTGGCTTTGTGCAGATCTTTAATATCTTCAATGTTGACTTTCTTGCCGCTTGTCAGTGCTTTTCCCTTTTCTAACATGCTCTGATATATTGACCTGTAGCTCAGCTTTCTCTGAATTTATAGTCGTTGCACACCCAGATTGGTTCAGCAAGGATTATTATTTCCTTTGTTAATTAATCTTCTGATTCATCAATAAATACCTTCCTTGACTTTTAGAACCAACTGTTCTGATGCATTCAGAGATGTCCCATTTCTGACTTTATTTACCATCTTCCTGAGCAGTGGGTCCTGACTTATGGTCGTTTAGGCAGAAAGTCTTCTGTGACTCTGACATGCATCTTATTTCTCAAGAGCACTTACTCTTTCTTGAATATGGGTGAGGAGTATTCTCTTTTCTCTCATACTAAATTGCAGTTATGATTCTTTGCTGTTTATGGTTATCGTAGAGTGACTGTCTGCTCATCTGGACTCTACGAATTCATCTCCACTCGTTATTTGAAGTATGTCGTGGTGTAAATGGTGGAGATGGAGTGTACTTCTCTTTTACTCTGCGATCTTGCTTTTGTGAACAGATCGTAGAGTTTGTCTGCAGTGCTTTGCTTTATGATTTCGTTCTACGATCTTGTCCTTTTGTTCAAATCGTAGAGTTTGTGAACTGTCGTGCTTCTTAGTGAAATCGTTGAGTTGTAGTCTTTGTTGCTTCATCCTTTAATTCTACTCAACGATTGTTCCATGTGTAAAGCAATCTTCTGTATTGCCTTGTCATTCTGTTCCACTCTACGACTTCTTCTATCTGTGTAAATTCCAGTCCTTGTAAGCTTGCTCATCAAGTTTACTCTACGATTTTGCTAGAGAGTGTGTATCGTAGAGTACATTTCTTCTCTGGTTCAGCGTTATCTGCAGGCTAGCTTGGCTGTCTGTTCGACAATCGTAGAGTTCAGCTCTACGATTTGTACTTGAACAGTTCTTTAATTTTACTTGTATATCCTGTAGACTTCTTGCACTTCTGACTCTCTTTGATGATCGTAGAGTTATCCTGGTAAGGAGTCGTAGAGTTAACTCTACGATCTATACAGAAACGTTGAGTCTTCTTTGAAAGAAATCGTAGTGTCCGTTCTACGATCGTATAGACTGATCAACCTAACAGACTTGATCTTTTCTAACTAAGTCCTTTCTTACAATATTACATCATTACATATTGAAAGGACTTTTACAGACTCTGACATACACAAATACAACAATGATTCATTCTTATGCTACTCTGCTTATATCATACCTCTTTTATGCAGAGTGACTTCTATTGAAAGATCACCCTAACATTTCTGATCTTTAAAATATAAGTCCTTTGTACACATATATCTAAAAGGACTTTACAACATTTTAATCAGATAACTTTCATTCTCTTTAATAAACAGCAGATAGTTTACCATAAGATATATTTGTTTAAACAAGTGTGTAAATCACAGTATTTGAAATGAGTAATATACATCAAGCACACATGACAATGTAAATCCACAATTAGATTAACATATAATCACTTTGTCAAATAACCACATAAGCACTTTTAGAAATCTAAGCACATAATCAAGTAAGCACGCAAGCACATTAACACATATGCACTTTCAGAGTATCTAAGCACATAATCAATTAAGCACATAAGCACATTAACACATATGCACTTTGTCAGATACATATTGACAATCAACCATATAAGCACATTATAAAATCACTTTGTCAAATAACCACATAAGCACATTTAGCCCAGTCCTTTTTGCACAACAGTCATCATCATCAAATCAAACAACATTCAACACAGTTTAATCAACATCATAAAAGAGATAACAAAAATGCTGAAAAGAAATAAGAAAATAACATGTTACTGTGTAATGATAATTATTGATTCAGTAATGTGAATTACTGTACAAATGCTACTGTGACAATTATCAGCTCAATAATATAAATTATTATGCATGTGACAATTATTGGTTCAATATAGTACAATTGTCACTTTATCAGTTCAATAATATGAAACATCGTGCAATACTGTGTGCTACTGTGCAATACCGTGTGTTACTGTGCAATACTGTGTGTTACTATGTAATACCGTATGTTACTATTCTTTTACCACCGGGTATTTTAACAGTTAAAAGTGATAGTACCGTTGACTATATTTCTTTAGAAATGTTACGTATGTCGCTTTCTATATCCGACAATAATTTGGCGCCGTCGTACGAATCGAATATTCTCCGACAGAACGAATATTCCTCGACAAAATGAATATTCTCCGACAAGATAAAATTTGTACAAACATTTTTTAATTTTTACTTTTGTCAATTTATTCATTTACCGATTTCAGAAAAAAATTATATAAAGAAAAATTAAATTTGTATTTTATAAAAGTCGGGGTCTTACACCATAAGCTTATTAAACTCATGCACTCTATTCCACTAACTAAATAACTAGCACACAAGCCTTCCGCTAGATCTGACAAACGAGTCGGGTCAGTCCAAACGGGTCAAGCTAGTGGCTGATCAGGCCGGGCTAGTGGTCGATCGGGTCGGGGCAAAAATGTTTAGAATTTTTTATACCAAAATTCCTCAGCCCGTGGCCCGAACGGGCTGAGTCAGGCTAGCCCGATTGCCAATTGATTATTTTATTAAATTTCTTTTTTTTACATAACATGATGTTTTGATTTTGAGCTATTAACTATAACATACAATTTATTTTATTTAATAAAAATTTACTTATTAACAAAAAATATTAAAAAACTTATGTTTAATACTTTAATTAAGAAATAATTTTAACATTATAAACTATTGTGAGTATTATTTATTTAATTAAATATGTGAAACTAATAATTGTAATTAAATATCAAGTGACTAATTTTAAAAAAATATATTAGAATAATACCACAAACACATTACACATTAATGTATTTATATGGTGACAATTATTTGATTATACATGTAACGTATTCTCACTATTATGCTATGTGCAAGTATATAAAAATATAATTAATTATTATTTTTTATTAACATTTGTTAATCAATAATATTTTAAATTTTACCTTATTTAAGTTTTCTCATATCTAATACTCATATGTTTAGAGATAATAGTATTTTGAACATATGTATAGAAGTTTTGTTCTATAAATTGATCTAAATGATTAATGAATTAAGTTATTATTTTTTTTATTTTATGTATTGATGTATTTAATTTTAAAAAATAAATAAATAAATTGGGCCACAGGCCGGACCAAAAACGAGTCGAGCCAAAATTATTTGCTTTTTTTTGAACTGAAAAATAAAAACCTATAACCCAATTTTTTTAGCCGACCTGGCTCACGAGCCAAAGCCTTTTTCGCCAGATCTACCTTCCACTAACTTCGATTCCCAGCAAAATACACCAACTTTAATATACATACCACATAAACATTATATACATATATATGCTATATATACCCGTACAACATATATAATATTACATAATGCATATATACACACATATATTACATATAGAAACCTAAATATCCGTAATATATATATATATATATATATATATATATATATATATATATATATATATATATATATATATATATATATTATGTAATTCCAATAACTCACAATTTTATAATTTATACTTTTATAATTATGTATAAAATTCATTCCACTAATTATAGAATTAATCCAAAATTAATTTAACATTTTTTGTATAACTAATCAACTTTTAAAATAATTAATATTGATTCCTTTAATTACTTTAATTAACTCATTTATACAACTAATTTTGTATAATTTAATTATTTCTTTCGTTCCATAAAATGTTTCAAATGATTTATTTAATCACTAAATATATTAATTTAATATATTCTAATCGTAAATTAAATATTAACTTAATTTACTAATTTAATATCCAATAATTATTTTAAACAAATATTGGTTCCTCATTCCATATTTTAATTCACATCCAATTGATATAATATTAAATATTATACATTTATATGTTACATTTATTGGAGTAACATAATACAATTTTCATCATTAACTAAAATAAAAGAAATTAACTTTCTTTATTCAAAATCAATATATTAATTAATAAATATATATATTTCACATATAAATATATACATATTATATCCTCCATATAAATCACATATACCACAAAAAAAAAAATAAAAAAAAAAAAAAAAATATATATATATATATATATATATATATATATATATATATATATATATATATATATAGCTTCATCTCGTAATAAGAATTTTATATTTTAAATTCCTATTTAGTATTATTAAAATAATTCTCAAAAAATTCGAGTTGTCAAATTTTTCTTCCCTTATAAAGATTCCGTCCTCAGAATCGTAATTGCCAAAGCACCCCTACACGGTTTATATATAACCTCATAAATACTTGGGTCGCCAAAGTAACTTATTATTACAACAATTTTATGTTCATGTAGAATTTCTTAAACACCAAGTTTAAACTTTTAGATTCTACTCATTTTTTAACTTTGAATAATTATAAAAAAATTCAACAGATTGAAAATAAAAACTAAATATTAAATTTAAAAACTATATAAACTGAATATTAAATTAAAAATAAAATAAATAAACATATTACTAACACTCAATTGCAAGTATTGGATAATTATTTGTTCAAGTAAAATTTGTAATCATTCTAACAGTAATAATAAATAAATAAAATTAAAAAAATATTTTATAATCACATATATAAAATAAATCCCGACCTTAAGAGAGGATGAGTTCATTGAAGGTAGGCCTTATCTTGCACTCAACTTGCCCTCTTCTCTTACTTTAGCTTTCAACTTTTGTCGAAAGAAAAAATTATTTATTTAAAAATAAAAAAATAAACATATTATTAACACTCAGTTGCGAGTATTTGATAATTATTTGTTTGAGTAAGTTTGTAATCATTCTAATAGTTATAATAAATAAATTAAAATTAAAAAAAATAAATTATAATCATATAGCCCATATATATATATATATAAATCCCCGCCTTAAGGTAGGCTAAGTCTTACACTCAACTTACCTTTTTTTCTCATCCTTTAACTTTCAGCTTTTGTCGTTTCGATTGGAAAAAAAAAATCATGCTTCACAGCGCCACTTACCTAGTCAAAAAGAAAAGAAAAAATATGTGTGGATCACAATTCAACCTTTACTCAACTTCTGTCCTTCATTACTGGATTGGAGAGAACCTTTTTATTTTCTTTGCCGGTATTTAATCGAGAAAGACGATAATTTTGACAGGGTGAATGATACTTCTAATGACTTTTATGGTTAGATTAATTATTTTTAAAATTTATAATTATATATATATATATATATATATATAAAATTTTAAAATGATAAATATTGAGATTAATATTAAATTATACTTCCTTTATTTTAAATTATAAGATCACTACTAACTTTTAAAAAAATAATTTAAAATATTTTTAAACTCATAATTGACATAATTCATTTAAAAATTTTAAATTGTAAAACTTATAATTAATAATACTTTTTAGTTAGTTCATAATATTCATAATTGTATTGACATAAATTAATTGAATTCATGTCAATTTTGAGTTTAAAAATATTTCAAATTAACTTTTCAAAAATCAATATTGATATTTTAATTTAACACGGAAAAAATATATAGTTTATAATGCTTACGGCCTTTTTGAATATATATAAAAAATAATAAAATATGTTAATTTGAAAAATACTCAATTTGACCATAAAAATCTCTAGAACGAAAAGAGCAGACACTTCCTTTTTTTAATCGAGTCCAGTGGCTGATCCAATGTATAGCATCGTAGGCAACTTGTAACACCATCTTCCCGACTAGTGAAAATGGAAGTTACGCACAAAACAACAAAGCAAATGAAGAGCTCTATGTCACCAAAATGAATAACTCCAAAAACTAATAAATGCCACAAATCAAATTTTAATAAAAGTCAAACTAGTTCAAACTACAATCTAAGATAATTATTACAACTTTAAATAAACTAATGAATCATAATCTAAAAGGGATATATCTAAATCATTGGAAAGAAGAGAACTCTCATCATACTTGCCCTTGATCTCCTTGATTACGTGCCGGAAGAAAAACACAGCATGAGTCAAATGCCCAGTAATATAAAGTACAAAAATAATGAATTGAAACAAATAGTGTAAATAACTTAACTGAATTGAAACTAAAAAAATTAACACAACAAAATAATAGGCTGAATCAAATGACTGAGTTACTTCATACCGAGCTCAAAACAAAATAGAAATATATATTGACACACAGGCAAGTCAAAATATTGTCACACAGGCAGACACATATTGGACTGCAGATCAAAATATATACAAAATAGGAAGGTGTGTTCGGCACAAACATCATCAATCCGTAGAACATGACAGAATAGAAACTAGAGTCGACCCATAAGCCTCCCACAACAAAACACCAAATGACCAACTCCCACCGGAGCACAAAATAGAGATGTCGTGGATTGATCACACCACCACGGAAGGTGTCATGGCTCAGTGCCAAGAGTATATGTCTGTGGTACCCCTACAAATGATTATAGCTCATGTATACTTTACGGTATAATCTAACAAAATACTATGTCACAACACATGCGATACAATATCAACACAGAGAGGTTCTACTGTGTACATGTCAAATCGAAACGAATCATTAACACACAAAGTTTTCAAAATATATTGACATGTACATTTCTACAAATATCAAAATAAATACTAAAACTAGTTCAAATAGTACAATTTATCTGCATGTTAATACTTTATTGGTTTAAAAATGAACTTACCATAAAGTTCACTTCATGATAATCAGATCCATTAATTTTGAACTGAGATAGCTGTGACTTTTCCAATTGGAAGCCAAAATTGGAGAAATCTAAATAAGAGTTCATTTTTCCAATTGATTTTCAATTAATTGAAGGTCGTACTTTCATATATAGTATAATAGATAGTAATAGATGTGATGTTTTATGGATTACATCAAGTGATTTCAGGAAGAAAAAAATAAGAATTCTTGAAGGAAAAATGTAATATGTTAAAAATTTTAACCGTCATCACTTCCTTTAAAATATATTTTGAAAAGATTGATATTAAATTTGGAAAGATTGAGAGTAATTTTGGGGTGATAATATGAAAAATATTACAAATTTGAATTATTGAATAAAAATAGAACTTAAGAAGTAAAAATTTTGATACTTAAACTTAAGTAGCATATCAAGGTATGGTTGATTATACTTGAAGAATTTGGTGGAGATGATAAACTTGATGTTAAATAGTACATCAAGTAATTGTAAAGTGATTTGATGAGGATAAAAGGGATCGAGTCATCATATTTAAAAATAAAATGAAAGACATGAATTGACCTAAAATATATAATCGTTATTTATTTAATTTTTTTTTCCAAATTATATTTGAATCTTATATAGTTTTAAAAAGTTATATATATATATATATATATATATATATATATATATATATATATATATATATATATATATATATATATATGCAATTTTAGTTTTTCTTATATTTTGTTAAAAAAAAATCTCTAACTGGATTCCTTCTATTTTTTATTTAAAAATTATCACATGACATAATTTTTTTATTAAAATAACAGATGAAATGTCATTTGAAACAATTGATTTAGACTCATCAAGTATCACCGCCAAGATATCCACTACTTCACGGCATAAAATATATAACTTCCATTCCCTCCATTCGGAAAAAAAGAGTCCACTTGTAAATTTATAAACTTAATTGTTTTTTAAAAAAATTATTAAGTATTTATTTTATAATAATAAAATTGTGAGAATAAATTTAAAAATACTCCATTATAAGACGATGAATTTTCTTAGAAAGTTTGATAAATGTGACACATTTTGTGCAAAACCGAGGGAATATAAAGGCGCTCGTGGAAGTTAATTTTGACAATTTTCCATGCTTAAGCAGGTCAGCTCCTACTTAACTATTGGGTTTTAGGGTTGGGAGTTAATTTTCATGAGTTCCAAAAGTTCTGTCACGTCCACTTCGTCATTCTGAGGATAGGTGCTCCTCTCCATCTCTCCCCACTTCATTATCCTGAATCTTTGTGGGAATTTGGTCTACTACTTTTACTTTACAGGCTAATTTTACATTCATATAATTAATCATTGTTTTTGTTATTAATGGACATGTAAATGCATTTGAAAATTTGAATTTCATCATGCAGATTCATGGGTGCGATTGACATGTGCAATAGTTCGTCTTGCATGATTAAACCCCAAATTGGGCTTAGCTTTGTCCCTTCAGATAGACCCAATTTTTTTTTTCATTTGAAAGAAAACAGAGAAACTGGGTCTCTTGTATGGCCTCCACTGCACCGGTAAACCATGTCAAACAGACGCCACAACAGTTGACCGGGGATTCTTTTATCCGACCACATCTCCGAAAATTGTCTCCATACCAGCCCATTTTGCCTTTTGAGGTAAATTGATTTTGACACATTTGATTTGTATTTGATTATTTCGGATGACTAGTTAGTTTTTTTATGCTAAAAATTTGAGTTTTTTCCTGCTGATTACTGTGTTTCGATGAATTGGTTGAAGGATATAGGTATGTTAGCTTTCCTTTTATTGGTTCTAAACATTGCAATGCTACTAGTTGACTTTGTAATCATATGGTTTTGTAACTAGTTTTTGGTTTGAATGGATGGGATTGTTTACAGTTTTACTACTTTGATGCTTATTGTAATGGAGTTGATAAAAAAACTTAGATTTTTCCACTTTTTGTAGTATGTAGAGAAAGTTGTACTTATTCCTTTGTTTAATTCTACTTTTTTCTGCAGCTTTGGTCAACGACTATGTTAGTTAATGAGTTTATTAGTCAGAATTCTCCTATAAACTCCACAATTCTCCTATAAACTCCACAATTAAATATATGCATAATAGAACGTTTCTCAACTTATATATAGTGAATCGAGTCTCATCTTTTAAGACTTTCTATCCCTTGCCTTCACAATAATTACTAGAGGCAAGAAGCAGAGGAGCCTCCATTACATGAATAATTGCATAGATAATCTTGTCACATTATTTTCCATCTGAAATTTTTTGGTTTTCTTCACAGGTTTTGTCAACTCGTCTTGGTAGAAAGCCTGAGGATATCATAAAGTTGGACGCAAATGAAAACCCATATGGCCCGCCTCAAGAGGCAAGATTTAGCTTCCATTATACTACTGTACTCGAATATAACTTATGTCATTAATATCAGAGATGTTATTGGACTTTTTATTACAAAATCAACCCCTTTTAGCTGCACACTCATTTTTGACTCAAAAGTAAATATTTTCTCTTGGATGTGCCTATTGAAATACAAGTAGGTTTTCGAGGCTTTGGGTGCAATGAAATTCCCACATATATATCCTGACCTTGAAAGCCGGAGACTGCGTGCAGCCCATGCTGAGGATTCTGGCCTTGAGTCTGAATATATTCTTGCTGGGTGTGGTGCAGATGAGCTCATTGATTTGATTACGCGGTCAGTGATATGGTATATTGGGCTTAGATTGCAAAGTGCACTGCTCTTAACTTTTATTCTCGCACAATCTGCCAGTTAAGTAAAAAAAAAAATTATTCCAAATGTTTTGTCTGGCTTGATATTTCAATTGTTTTTGGTCTGTCTATATCGCAGATGTGTACTGGATCCAGGTTGGCAAAATTGTGGACTGTCCTCCCAGATTTACCATGTATGAATTTGATGCAGCTGTTAATGGTGCACTTGTAATCTAAAGACACCTCTTCTTCCACTACATTATTTCATCTCCAGTCAAATTCTTAATATAGCTTTTACTCTTAACTGAATGGTTTTCTGGTTTTATTCTTCAATTTCCATCTTCAATATTTGACTTGTGCATTTGCTTTTATATGCATTATGTCATTATTGTCATACCTTCTCAAATGTGCATAACGTCATTTGCTGTCACCTAATTAGCAGTACCCCGGAAGTCAGATTTTAGCTTGGATGTGGAAATGATTGCTAAAGCTGTTGAGCAGGAGAAACCAAAGTGCATTTTTCTAACGTCTCCTAACAACCCAGATGGGTGGTAATTTGTAACTCCATCTATTTTTTGCTGTTTAATTTAGTCTAGTAAGAGTATATTATTAAAACAGAAAAATGACAGCGAAATAAATTAAAATTCAGTTCTGTCGTGTTTGACCTATTAATCGAACATTTTTTCCCCTTCAAATAATGTGTATTTGAATTTTTATGTTGGAGCATTAACAGTCTGCATCACTTTGAATGTCTCTAGACAGAACTCTTATAATGATATTAATCTATCTGCCTCCACGTGCCACTCATTGATGCGAAAAGAGAAAAGAAATTCTTTTGTATTAATTTTTTATTTTTATTTAGGAATAAATATTGGATTATTAATATAATTATTTAGTATGATATACTAAGAAGAGTTTTATTTTAGTTAGGATTGTTTTATTATAGTAGTAGATTTTAATTATGAGTTATATTTCAATTAGTTAGCTTTTATAATTTGTAATTATCTCATTTAATTTGCATTTATCTTTTAGAGTCCAAATTGGATTAGGAGAGTATTTAGGAGTATTATAAATAGGGTTATAAACTCATTATTATAAACAGATTATTGAATGAATTGATTTGAGATCAAAGTTGTGTTTTTGTGTGTTTCTTTACCGATTCTTTGCGGAGATAAGTACTCTTATGTTTTCTTCCCACTTTGTCCTACATCATTTTGTATCAAGAGCCAAAATTTATGATATCTTTTGATTTCTTCCAATTCTTTCTTACCCTATTTTTCTGGCCTCTATCAAATTGTCGAAGTTCGTTAGAGAATCGACAATAATTTTTCGAGACGAAAGCATGATCTGCAGTAGGAATCGTCGTCCCCGTAGTCTCCATATATAAAACACTCCGTTTTTGATAAATTACAGTTTGGTACCCCAACATTTCTACAATTTTTAAGTTTAGTCCCTAAAGTTTCAAAAAAATTTAAAATACCCCCTAAACTTATTATTATTTTTTTCACTTTAGCCCATGAAGTTTCATTAATTTTATATCAGTCCCTGTACTTTCGTTTTCTTCAATTTCAGCCCCTGTAATTTTAATAGTTTTCAGTTTAGTCCCTGTTCTAATATATATTTATAGCAGTTATGGTGTCTTATAATTGGAGGGATCGTCATAGAAGAATTGAAGAAAACATTGTATTACTTTCAAAATACATCGCTGCAATTTCAACAGGTGGTCAATGAATCAACACAAATGTTAACACTATGTTGTTGGATTCCTACAAATAAAATACAAGGCGTCAGTGCAACTCTTCAAGAACAAGAAGCTCGACATGTTGAGACTTGTGAGGATCTTAAAGTGGCTGAAATAGAAGATGTTGAATTAGTTGAAGATTTCAAGGTGATTTGCGTTGAAGAAAATGCATTGCAAGAAATGAATCATGTTAACCAAGAAGCTAAACACAAGAAGAAATACACAGTAGCGGTAGAGCACGTTGATTTTCTTTTGCCGAATTCTGTATTTTAGTCCAAAGGTGCATCTAGTTTCTTGCTTGTGTCAATGTTATTGCCAAAGATTGTACTAAAGAAACATCGGTTGCGCCCATTTTGTTGGAATATATCTCCTAAAATATGATTTGTTATTCTTCGATATTTCAAAATTCGTGGACGAGTTTTATTCAAAGGAGAGGAAAATGATGCGAAAATGAAAAATAAATTCTCTTGTATTTTTATTTAGGAATAAATATTGAATTATTTATGTAATTATTTAGTAGGATATACTAGGAGAGTTTTATTTTAGTTAGTATTATTTTATTATAGTAGTAGATTTTAATTAGGAGTTATATTTCAATTAGAAGTTGTGTTTAAGTTAGTTTTTATAATTTGTAATTATCTAATTTAATTGGTATTTATCTTTTATAGTCCAAATTGGATTAAGATAGTATTTAGGAGCATTATAAGTAGGGTTATAAACTCATTATCGTAAACAGATTATTGAATGAATTAATTTGAGATCAAAATTGTGTCCTTTTGTGTGTTTCTTTACCGATTCTCTGCGTAGATATGTACTCTTATTCCTTCTTCCCACTTTGTCCTACATCACTCATTAATGCTTTTGGTCAAGTGGCTTGTAAATTTGGGAAAAAATTATGCATAAATATTCCATTGTGCAGACAGTTTCCTTAACATGAAATGTGAGACTAAATGTGTTTGCTTCACTGGGATTTCTAGTAGGTTTTGTTTTAATAAATAAATATTGCCATGTAATCTGACAGTATAATCCATGACAAGGCTCTCTTGAAGATACTTGATCTACCAGTACTGGTTGTACTGGATGAAGCATACATTGAATTCTCGGGAATCGACTCCAGAATGGGATGGGTGAAGAAGCATGAGAACCTAATTGTCCTTCGGACATTCAGTAAAAGAGCTGGTATGTTTATAAGCTCTTACTTTACAGAGCTAAGAATTATTTTGAAGGGGACAATATGGTTGCCACCTCCTCTCTTTTTTGTCCAGCAAAAAGAAACTGTCAACTGTTTGCCCCCCACCCCTTAGCTGGTCCACTGATTGGGATAAACAACAATAACTTTGTTAAAATTAAATGGTCAGGAATGTAGAAGAAAATGTCACCCTTCCCCTAGTACAAAAAAGATGCTTAAAAATGTTCAAATAAGACCATACAGCTAACCTTGAATGAGCTCTAGCCTCCTGCAATCCTTTTTTATGAGTGACTCTTACTACGCAAAACCTATACTACTAGTTATTTGCAAGGTGTCTGAAGTGTGGTCAGCAGCAAGTGAACTAGAACTTTAGAACTGGTAAAACAGAAAATCTTGGTCTTTCTTTTCTGTAGCATCCCTGGAAAACCTTAATATTCCACAGTTAAGTCTGCAACTTGGAGCTAGTTTCTATTGTCTGAGCAACTGCTAAAGTCTTGCTTGGCCTTTCGGCTAAGATCAAGAGTTTTCAAAAATTTATAATGATGATTGGAGTTTTTTTTTTGTTTATCAAAAAGACGATGGATATTATCTCATAAATCAATTCTCACATGGATTACAGCATACCTCAAATTTATTTACTTAACCTCACTTTAAATACAAAATTATAAATCTTTAATTGTGAATAAATCTAACACTAGGTTTAGCTGGACTTCGTGTGGGGTATGGAGCGTTTCCGCTGAGCATTATTGAGTTCCTTTGGAGGGAAAAACAACCTTATAATGTGTCTGTTGCTGCTGAAGTTTCTGCATGTGCAGCATTAAAAAATCCCACGTATCTGGAGGTATTTTATTATTCACTGCTTCTGGTTTTTACATTTTTCCTATATAATCAACTGCTCATTTATATATCTCTAAGATAGTATTTGTAACGACCCGCAGAATAAGGCCTAATGAGCTGTCTCAATAATATCTTTTGGGTCATTTTTAGCCCACCACAGGCTTACCTAAAAGGTCATGACTGAAGGTATTAATGATAGCAACTTGGATCCTTATAAACACATCCAAATATCCCACATTAACTGATGTGGAATTGGGGTGTTACAAACTCCCATTCGAGAGTCGGCTCTAATACCATATGTAACGACCCGGGTCAAATCCCGAGTCCGAATCAAATCACAGCAGAATAAGGCCCAATGAGCTGTCTCAATAATATCTTTTGGGTCATCTTTTGCCCACCACAGGCTCACCCAAAAGGTCATGACTGAAGGTATTAATGATAGCAACTTGAGTCCTTATAAACACATCCAAATATCCCACATTAACTGATGTGGGACTGGGGTGTTACAGTATTGCTTGGTCCCAAAACCACTTCTAGTGTTAATGAACAATGTCTAATGGAATGTTAAAGTGGCTCTGGTGCAAGAAAGAGAGAGGCTCTATAGGCTTTTAAATGAAGTACCATATCTCAATCCATATCCAAGTTACTGGAATTTCATTCTTTGTTCGGTTACCTCTGGAATGGATGCTAAGAAGCTGAAGGTATAATTTCTCATTTGGTTGTGACAACTGGTAGATAAGTCTTGGTCCAGCACAAAATATTTTTGCATCATGTTCACCCATGAATTTTGATACGATTGCTAATGGTTTTCCATGATTGTGTCATGGTCTCTGAATTTTTTTTATTTATTGTTTTGCGTGTTTCATATAGTTTCTATGATAATATCATTCTATTCAGATGACAAGTTTGCTTCTTTGACTTTGATCAACAACCATTATATATCACAATCTGATTCGTTCTGTTTGAATTAATTTCCTTTATCGGGCCGAGTGTCTTGAGCATGACCCAGACTAATTTGATTTCACATTTCTATTAATTTTTTTGGTTTTTACATATTTAGTCCAGTATTTTAAATAGGATTGTCATTAGGGTTATTGCTGTTAAAATTTGCCTATACTTGACAACATTTTTGGGTTTACCAGGTAGAAGCACATTTTCAGAAGTCAGTATGAGGAAATAGTAAGGACATCCTATATGTAATAGTTCTGCCTTAAAACATGCTCTTGTTTTCAGAACACACACACACACACAAACACATAATGAATTGACCAAGTAAACTGAATCCAGCAGTTAGGATCTTTTCCCTTGGTTGAAATTTTGCACAAACTCTGATTACTTGAAAACAGGTATTCCACTCTGTTGCAGTCTTTCAATAGTAACATTACTAATAATAATTTATATATTTTACAGGAAGACCTTTCGAAAATGGGTGTGATGATTCGTCACTACAACAAGAAGGAGTTGAGAGGTTATGTTCGTGTCTCTGTTGGTAAGCCTGAACAAACAGACGCCTTAATGAACTGCCTCAATAACATAGCTTAATTCATAACTAGATTTGAAGCTCATCCTGGAAAGTAGATGCAAAGGTGACCAATTCAATTTTTCATGATGTATGCGACAAACTTCATTTCCACTAGAATCGTTCAAACCATCGGTCTTGTGGGCAGCCCACAACAATGTAATTAAAGGTGTAAAACATGTTATTGATCTCTATGAATTTATCATTCTGTACTATTTTTTGTAAAAGAAACATTGATAATTTAGATTATTATTGAATGTTTTGTCTAATTCTTTTTTAACATCCTCGTATGCATTGTAAAATCACCTATACAGCAGAAAGGTATTTACCATGCCTATGAAGTTAATATTGCTCTGACAATGACATTTGTCTTGGGAGGAAGACACTGGTTTTATGAGGATGCCTATGATTTTATAATGTGATTTTTGCTTTTAATTTGTTTTTTTTTACAAGTGTATACTACTATTCAATTAGCTTTTCTTGTTATTGGAAAAAAAAGTAAGAAGAGTGGGGGGATCTCTGAAGATATAAAATTGTTTCAATTCTCAGTTTTTATATTTAAATTTAACTTTTAATTTGTATACGCTTTTAAATGGGAGAGATTATTCTATGTTATTGGAACAAGTGAATATTTTGCTATCTTTTTTTACATATTTGTATGATTTTCGTTTGTGATAAAATCTATAAATATGTGAAAAATAAAAATATACTATTTATTTGTTTTAAGAATATTAAAAAAAAAATCTTTAAATGGGCCCAACCGCTTCCGCCTTAGTGAACAAAGTCGATACTATAAAATCTATGCATCAGCGATAAATTATCAATTCGAGCCTCTTTTGTGGCTTTGAGATGTAGCCAGGTAGGTATGCAGGACTACTCTCCTGTGCTCTTATTTTGTTGTGGGGGCAAAACAAAAGTATCGTCCCCCTCACCCTTTACCCTATTGTAAGGCCAAAAAAAAAAAAAAAAAAATTATAAATTATTCGTTCTTTATCTTATAAAACGAGTCTTATTTATATATATTTTTTTAATAAAAAAGTCATTTTTAATAATAACAATATAAAATGATAATTTTTATTATCAAGTTAAATTACTAAATTTGAAACTTACTATGATAATATATCTGTGAATCGACTATTTTGTGGCTAAATTTGTTGTTTTAAAATTAAGAAAGAAAAGACATATATAGTTAACAACTTTATACATCTATTATTTTATAATCTGTTACGTGAATAAATATCTTAATTATCATCAACATATGGCTTTCGTAGTAGGACTCAAATTTAATTATTTTTCATATAAACTAGTCATTAAACTCTTGCGAAGTAATTTTCTTTCCTCCTTACCGTCCCAAATTTCATTAGTTGTGTTAATTTCTATTTTTTTCTTTCAAATCTCAGTTATTATATTTTAGAAATTTTAATTCGTTTAAACTTGTACACCAGAGAATATCTCAAGGTTTAATTTTTTTTATACCCTTTACTACATGTAAGAATCATATATAAATAATACAACTCCGAAATAATAAAAGTAACAAACACAGGAATACCACAAAATATATTTCAACTTTCTTATATATGGAGTAATAATGGTTACAGCGTACGCCAGCCATCACTATCTATATTAGTTTCATTTTCGCTGTTTCTCACGTGCCCCCACTCTATAATTTTCTAACACGTCGTTTCGAGTACTTAAAACGTTACGGAACATATCGTTAACGCCGTCAGCTAAACCGTCCAAGCCCTCAGAGAAACTATCCGTTACCGTCTTCAGCTCCTTAACGGCGCTCTTCAACCGCTCCTTCTTCACCATCTCATCCTCCATCGAAACATCACCGTCGATGAGCTCACGCAAAACACTCGCTCGCGTTGCCACGTCATCAATCTCCTTCAATACAACTCTTCTCTCTCCATCAAAAACCGTTGAGTGGAGATCGTTTACCGAGCCGGCCCACAAAAACTCGGCCGGAACCCCTAGCTTTGTTATTCTGGGAAGTCCGTACAAGGTCGACACCGCGACTCCGGCAACAAACACTGTAACCAGTCCAACGGTGTAGATCGTGCGAAGGACAGCCTTTCCAACGCTCGATATCTTTCCACGCGGCGTAATCCTAACAACCGCCTCAGCGAGCTCTCGGATGAGAACGTCCGGCTCGCGAACTTCGAAGCCTCTCCGCTTGCGCAGATCTCGCGAGTTTTTCTCCCAGTCGACGAGAGACTCGCTCGCTTTCCGGAGTTTGTCCGGCGCAGGAATCTCTCCGTCTTTGGGAAACTCGAGCAAATGAAGAACAAAATTCATCAAGAGGCGGCGGTGCCTTAATTTCTCGATCTCGGACGAGATCGAGTTACAAATATCCAAAAGCTTGAGGCTATGATCCAAGTATAACGAGCGCGAGTCGTCGGAGGAACCGGAGGATGACGTAAGATCTGAGATTAGCTTTTGAGCCTCCGCGTGAATCGAGGAGAGAAAGTCAACGGACAGAGAGAGCCAAGACAGGCTGATGGACGGTGTAGAGAGGCTGAGGGTTTTGAGACGGCGGAATATGCTTTCATCGAAGGATCGGGAGATGAGATCGAAATCATGAGGCGCAGATCGTTTAGCGACCGAGCGGAAGGGAGAAAATGAAGGAAAAGGTGATTTTTTCTCCGTCAGAAACATATTGACGTGACGGTGGTCGGCAGGAGAGGTGAAGAAGTAAGTCGAAAAATGAAAGAATGAAGTGACGGAGGAGTCAAGATAGCAGGCGGCGACTAAATGTATAGGGGGGGGGTTTGGAATAATAAAATAAGGGAAGAGCGTGTAATTTGCGTAAAGTTTGTATCCCGTGAAACTACCCAGAAACTTTTGAGCTGTTGATATATGAAATGACGAAAACAGGCCTTATCTCCTCTTTGGTTTGGTTGGTGAAGAGAGCAGGTATTATTATTGGGGGACCCACCCTAGTTCATTTTTTTAATTGATTGGATCTTCCCGGCAAGACTCTCCAATTACCACTACTACTCCTAGTAGTTCATTCATTTGGTTAAAGAAAAAGTTGAGAAGATGAAATTTAGAAAGAAAGAGAGGAAGAAGAGATCAAAGGACTAAGCCGTCCGTATCTGTTGGAAGTGTGTATACATTATTTTGTTGGTTGGGGGTATACAGACCATGACGATGACTGTGTTGAACAATTAATTCCATCTTAATTCAGACATCCATCCATCACGGCGTCAGTTCGTTACTCCACACCTTTGGCTCTCTCTAGTGCCCCCAACCCCATTCTAACATACATATTGCATGCATGCATCCATTCTTACTTATTCTATTAATCCTAATCCTAACATAGTTATTACTTTCATTTCCATATTTGTCTTTAAAACCAGAAGAACACAACCTCATTCATCTACATAAATGTTGACAAAACTCTAACGGATGTGTAGACGCGTATTCTCGAGTTTGAGATACCTTCTCTTATCTTCTTTTTTTTCTTCAAAAAAAAAAAAACATAAAGAGAAAGGAAAAGGAAAGTCTCTCACTCATTTATTATGGATCCGGTTAGTATGAAGTTAACTACATGATAAGTTGGACAATGATCAATACAGTACTAACACACACAGAGAGAACACTCCGACCTCCGAGACACACCCTAATTAATATGTTAAGCTGCATCAATTAATCTATATAGTTTGTCAAAGTTTCATAGTAATAATATAAGCAATAATTCTCATTAGTTTTCTCAAATGAAATGAAATGGAAAAATAAATAAAAATTATTGATTATAAGCAAATTGCTAATGTAAATAAACAGAGGGAAGATGAAATTATGTGGATTCCTAAGCTAAGCTAGCCGAAAATAATAGGTAACTAACTAGTCTGTTCAGTTACAAATATAAACTAAAAGATGATGTTGCTTTTGCTTAAAGAGGGATCTTGTCATTAATAAAGTGCCTTAGAATGGTAAAAAGATCTCTTAGCTAACATTCTGCTTTGGCACTTTTAGGCAAGGACAAATTCATTTACTAAAGAGTGAGAGGTGTGTACATTTTGCTCACTTATATTATAAACCAAAAGATTGGCCGGTGCAAATATCAATCTTACCTTAAATGCTACTAGGCTCTCCATATCATATACAACATGGAGGTTGATCGAGGATGATCAAATCAAGGAGAGGTGAATATCCTAATAACTAAACAACTACTTTACGCAAATTCTGGTTTATGAATTTGGCGACCCAGGATGAACTGTGTTTTTTGCTGAAAGGTAAAACCAAAAGACTGGAGGTAGGACTGATCATTCTGTTACCGAAATTATCAAAAATTTAATATCCAAATAACTAACGGAATAACTGAAAATCGAATAACCGATTTGTCTATTCGGTTAATAACCAAAATTATTGAATTAGTAAAGCAAATTTGATCAAGAATTTGTTTATTACTTCTTAAATTGTATAGTGTACTGCTATATATAAACTGTTGTAATCAGAGGCGGAAGGAAGGGGGGGCGGGGGGGGTCATCTGGCCCCGGTAACTCCGGCCGCTTAGGGTTACCTCAGGCGACTTGACCCCTGTAGGCTGTAGCTCCGTGACACCGTGACCCAGCCGGCCAGCGCGGCAGCCCCCGAAATTCCTGCCCTCCATGATCGCCGGCGGAAGGAGTGAAGGACGCAACAGGGACGGAGATCGGCAACCAGTGGCGAACCGAGGAAGACAACGAATTTTTTTATTTTTTTTTTAAACCTACTAAATGAAACGACGTCGTTTCATTTAGTAAATGAAACGACGTCGTTTCATTTAGTAGGTTTAAAAAAAAAATAAAAAAATTCGTTGTCGCCTTTATCTTCAGCAACCCTCGCCCAGTCGCCCGCCCCTTCCTTCCGCCTCTGCTCAGTCCTCACAGGCTCACCGCAACCGCTCACAGCTCAGTCCGGCAATCCCTCTGTCCTGTTGCCGATCTCCGGCAGTCCGGCTCCCTCACAGCTCAACCGCGGACCGCCTGTTGCCGATCTCCGCCTCACCCGGTCACGCCTGTCGCCTCCAGTCTCCGGTGCTCGGTCGGTGCTCCTCGTCGGTGCTCGGTCGGTGCTCCTCGTCGGCGGCTCTCCAGTGCCCGGCGACCGGCGTTGACTCAATCCTTCCTTCCGCCTTCATTAGCCAATAGCCATCAAGATTCAAGGTAATTTAATTAAATATTAGATTTAGGGTTTTAAAAAATTACGAATTTATGAATAATGGTTATTGTTGTCATTAGTTAAAATTGATTGTTATTTGTTAATATGAAATTTTGTGCTTAATATTGCCATTAAATTGTTAAGTTGTTATGCCATATAGTCATTAAATTATGAAATATTTAAATTGATGAAATTATTGTGAAATGTTATACTTGAGCAAAATGAAATTGAATATAAATTTGAGAAATGGTATATAAGTATATTTATGGACTATGGTATAACCGTATAAATGTATAATGATCAATGATGGTATATTGATGATATAAATTATATAAGATTTGATAATTGATTAGCAATTGATGTTTTTATTTATTATAGATTATGGATAAATACTTGATTAAGCGACCAAGAACTGTTGATTCTTCTAATAGTCAATTACCAAGTTCTGAAGCAAGTGGTGGTATAAGTAATTCACGTGTGGAGTTCAATCCGAACGATATCGTTAGTGATCCGGGATTACGTCAATCAATTGAAGACTTTGATATTATGATTCGTGATCAAGTTCGAAGAGAGTATTTGACTAGAGGTCCATGTCAACCAATTGCCCATAATTATCCAAAAAAAAACTTTTCTAATGTGAAGAGAAGCTTTCGGCCCACTTGGTTTAAAAATTTTGAGTGGTTGGAGTATAGCATTTCAAAGGATGCGGCATTTTGTTTTTGTTGCTATCTATTTGGCAATTCAAACAGAGTAGATGCTTTTACAAAAAAAGGGTTTAGCAACTGGAAAAAGGCACTGGAAAAATTTCAAGAACATATGGGTACTTCAAATAGTGCTCATAATGATGCTAGAATACAACTTCAAGGTTTTCAAAATCAAAGGCAGAGTGTGTCACATATACTACTAGCACACGGGCAAGAGATGGAGGTTGCTTATCGCATCCGTTTAACGGCGGCTTTGGATGTCACACGCCTTCTTTTGAAGCAAGGTTTGCCTTTCCGTGGACATGATGAGTCATCGACTTCATCAAATAAGGGAAATTTCCTAGAGTTTTTTGAGTGGTACAGCCTACGAAATGAAGAGGTAGGCAAGGTAGTTAATGAGAATGCTCCTGGAAACAATCAAATGACTTCTCCAAAAATTCAAAAAGAACTAGCAACTGCTTGTGCTGTGGAAACTACACTTGTCATCATTAATGATATTGGGGACAAGATCTTTTCTATTATGGTTGATGAGTCTCGAGATGTTTCAATAAAGGAGCAAATGGGAGTTGTTTTGAGATATGTAAACAACCATGGAGATGTGATTGAAAGGTTTCTTGGTGTGGTACATGTGCCTGACACTTCATCTATTTCTTTGAAGAATGCTATTGATGAATTGTTTGCAAAACATAAATTGTCATTATCGAGATTGAGAGGTCAAGGATATGATGGGGCTTCAAATATGCGAGGCGAGTTCAATGGATTGAAGGCTCTTATTTTAAAAGAAAATCCATATGCAAGGTATATCCATTGTTTTTCTCACCAACTCCAATTAGTTGTTGTTGCTGTTGCCAAGAGCAACCGTATTGTGAGTGATTTTTTCCAATATGTTATTATGATTGTGAATGTGGCTGGAGCATCATGTAAAAGGAAAGATAAACTTAGACAGCTTGAACATGATAGGATCGTAAAGTGTTTGGAAAAGGGAGAGATAGTTAGTGGTAAAGGAAAAAATCAAGAAACAAGTTTAAGACGGCCAGGAGATACTCGTTGGGGGTCACATTACATAACTATACTCCGTCTTATATCTATGTGGACTTCCGTATTAGAAGTGCTTGAAAATGTGCATGATGATGGTACTTCTGATGATAATAGTGGTATAGCCATAAGTTTGATTGATAAGATGGAGAATTATGAATTTGTATTTGTGATGTATTTGATGAAATATTTATTGGGAATCACAAATGATTTGTCACTTGCCTTGCAACAAAAAGATCAAAACATTGTACATGCTGTGAGATTGATTGGGGTAATGAAAGCTCGACTACAAGATTTTAGGGAGGCGGAATGGGAGAATTTTTTGAAGGAAGTCAATATTTTTTGCGAGAAGAATATGATCCCAATAATTAATATGGAAGACAACATGAGATCCCGCGGTCGTAGCAGGCGCAACGGACAAATTATTACTAATTTTCATCATTATCGTGTTGAGATTTTTTGTCAGGTATAAGTATATAAACTTTTTTCATTATTCTTATCCAAGAATTTATCTTCTTTTGTTGATTTTTCATTATTACAATGTAGGTTGTTGATTCAATTGTTCAAGAGATGAACAATCGTTTTTCAGAAGCAAGCACAGAGTTGCTTTTATGCATATCATGCCTTGATCCAAGTGATTCGTTCTCTAAATTTGACAAAAATAAGTTACTCCGTCTTGCTGAGCTTTATCCAGAAGATTTCTCAGTGACTGATCGCATGATTCTTGGGGATCAACTTATTAATTACATTTATGATATGCGAAGCGATAATCAATTTATTGGGATCGAAGGTTTGGGAAGTCTTGCTAAGAAGCTGATTGAAACAAGAAGAAATATGACTTTTACATTGGTATATCGATTGATCGAGTTGGCTTTGATTTTACCAGTTGCGACTGCTACTGTTGAAAGAGTATTCTCTGCGATGAAAATTGTCAAGACTGACTTGCGTAATAAAATGGGAGACGAGTGGATGAATGACAGTCTTGTAGTTTATATTGAGAAGGATATTTTTTTAACAATTGAAAACGAACAAATTTTGAGACGTTTTCAAACTATGCAGAGTCGTAGAATACAGTTGGCTCCTCTCAGTCGTGTATCTGAAAGAAGTAGTTCAAGCGTTAATAAATAATTTTTTTTATGAAGAGATTTTGACCCCCCTACCATTTTGTCCTGGTTCCGCCACTGGTTGTAATGTTATATTGATGAATTCTTCCGTGTTCAGATAGTCCTACTGAGCCATAAAACCAAACATCAGCCACTATTCCCACATATTCTACATAAAACCCATGAACCCACCTTCCAAACCAAACATCACCCACCATTCCCACAGAACGAAGAACACTAACAACAGTAACTTCATCCACCCTCACACCCACTAATCTCATTTCCACAAATAACTCCAACCCTTCTGCCTCGCTCATTTCTAAGGTACCCGTCAATCGTAGCCGTCCAAGAATTCATATTCTTATCCGCAATTTCATCAAACACTCGGCGCGCAGAATCAACATACCCACTATTAGCAAAAGCAGAAACCAAAGAATTCTGCACAAACTGATCATAACTTAGCCCAAACTTTACAATCTGACCATAAAACTGAAATGGGTTTTCATTATTCGCGGCCTTGAGAAGTAAAGGAAAGGTGTGCTTGTTAGGAAAGAAACCATTTTGGCAAAGAACACAACTGACATTCGTGACTCTGAACTCGTAGAAAAGGCTTGGATCATTGCGTTCCATAGGTAAATATTGGGGTTTTCAATGCGATTAAAGAGAGAATAAGTGTAAGGTATCTGGCAGTGGGTAGAATTAGAAATAGAAGGAAGGGAGTGGAGGAGGAGTTTGGTGAAGGAGTAGGTGTTTTGCGGGTGGCCAAAGGTGGTTAGGAGAGAGTGGATTTGCTTGAGATGGAGTACTGAATTCAATGGGGGATTTCTGCATTTTTGGTGAAACAGGAAGGAGAGTAAAGCGTTGTATAAGGTTGAATTTGAGAGCTTGGTTCTTGCGCTTCTCGTCGCCGGCATTTGGTTGCTGACTTAACTACTTCCCGCCTAAATACTACATACCGCGACTGGGCCCGCGCATTGGATACAAAATCTTGTGGGCAATAGAAGAGCCCAACATGATAATGGATTTCTATTATTTGTTTGCTCAACATAAAGTTGAAGCTTTGCCTATTGTTGATAGTAGTTGATATTTTTACAAGTAAAGAATATAATTTTACAAAACATTTTTCACATAAAATAGTAATTGATTCTCACATTCGTGTGAGTATGACTTCGTAAAATTATCAAATTTTATTTGTAAACAAATATCAATTCTCTTTCTAAATTGTATTATAATTTAATTAATTATTTAAACAAACGGAGCTCTATGTATATCAAGGGGCTCCGTTTATAATATAGATTTAACACCTTAAAATGTAGTCAATTTCTTGTCCCTGACAAAATCACCCTTCATCTTTTTAAAAACTTTCTCCAATTCCAAAATCCCTCTCCGTTTGACACCTCACTCAACAAAACCATTTGGTTACAGCTTGTGTTTGGAGTACGACTCTCAGTCATGATCTTGATCTTTTGTAGATGGTGCATGATCAGCTATAACCATTTGGTTATAGCTTCTGTTGTTCTATTGAACAAAATTCTTAGATTAATAAAATCTCAAAGACGAAGTAGCCGAGGAAAAAGTTTAAGCTTCACAAAAGATCTCTGCTTTCTAAAACAAAATCAGCTTAAATCTTAAAAGAACCCACTATTACTCATGAAAAATGGAATCAGAATAACAGACTTCAGCCTAGCACTTCTAAGCGTCGGTTATAGGGTACTCAAAGATGACATCTTTTCCGGAAAGCTTCCTGTAAACTGCAGCAAAAGCCTCAATCTTGTACTCGGTGTTGTTTCGTTCTTTTGGGTCCAAGAATATCTGCAGACAAGGACCTTGGTTAGGATTAACTTTCAAGTGTGCCTAATGATTGTACGGCTAATATAATATTTCATATGTAGATGCTGTGCAAGAGTCGAAACACTGGCCACGAACTGTTTAAACTTTTCCTTCTTAAATGTATTTTGCCTTGAAACTTTGGATCCATTTATTCTCTCATAATATCTAAACTTACACCTAAAATAAGAATTAAAGATATGCACCGACGGTGTATATCACAAATGAAGTACCATATTCATATTCATGTATTGGAAAAGTGCCATCAACATTACAGCTAAAAGAACAAGATTGTTACTAATTTCCTAATGTTAACCACCCAAGTTTTCACCATTAAATTGACAATAGCGAGGAAGGAGCATTCCTTCCTCCAGGCTATAACCAGCCCCGTTAATTCTTTTTTTGGGTTTTAAAATAATCATTAAAAGATCAACGAGTGTTTAGGATGAACTTATAAAAAAAAATGTGAATGAGATGTGACTCATCATAGCTTACCTTCATTATCTTGGATCCGTCCAATCGATATCTCACACACTTCCCAACAATCTCAGCAGGGACAACTACTTCCTCCAGTGTTGCATCTTGCACAGCAGTCAAAGTTCTGCTGTGAGGCAGTTGAGCAGCAGAGTTACAGGCACAACCGCCAGGAAAAGTATTTAACAATTTATTAGTACCACAATTACAGCAAGATAATCCACCCCTAGAAATAAAAGAAGATTGCACGGATGAGAAGAGAGGGGGGCGGGGGGTCATGTTTAAGTTGCATAAAAGTCTGTACAAAAAACAACAAAAATATAATAAAGGCACAAGTATGGAATTACATATAAAGTTGTATAGGATAAAGGCATAGATATAAAATTCCATCATGCTAAAGGAAATAAATCTGGCGCAAGAGTGAGGATTTGTAGAACACACACAAATAAGCTTTGAAGGGATTCAAGAATAGCAAGACATGGCACACAGGTCATGAGAATGAAAACCACTGCAACTTTCAAGGTTCAGCACATGTAAACAAGCTGGAGGATATCTCCTCTACTTCAAAAAATAATGAATTATGAATGAAGATTCACTTCGCAGTCGGATTTAAGACAATTAGGACTCATGAGTACCAGCTAAAGAGAAGGAACTGAAGTTAGTGTTAAAGAGTTAGCTTCTTTCCATCAGTAAATTTCGATAACACGGCACCAAGGCAGTTGATTGAGGGGGAAAATTGAGCATTAACAAGCGAAACACACTCAAGTCATGCATGCAATTGTTTTAAATGTAATAACCAGGGCCGGCCCTACTATATAAAAAAAAAAGCGCGCGCTTTAGGCCCCATTTCAAAAAAGGCCCCAAATTTTTGAAGATCATAAATAATTCATATAAAAAGGTCTTATAAAAATATAAGCCAAATAATTTTTTAGGGCCCATAATTCAATTCAAATATTAAATATGTAAAAAAAAATAACAGTATAAAAAAAAACCTCATTTAAATAAAAATTATTAATACTCCCTCCGTCCCAAAATAAAAGTTCTCCATTGATTTTTATAGTCAAATTGACCATTTTTAAAATTAACAATTAAACATAGATATATTTAGATTTTTAAAAAAGTAAACATTGAGATATGTACTAAATTTTATATAATTTATAATATTTATAGGCTTTTTACATATATATTAAATAATAATAAGATATATTTATTTAAAAAATGATCAATTTGATCATAAAAGTCAATAAAAGATGTATCAAACATAGAAGGCCTCATTAAAAATATCACTTTAGCATTATAAAAAAAAATAAAAAATATCGCTTTAGGCCTCATATTGTCTTGAGCCACCCCTGGTAATAACTGAAAGATTAGAACATAACTTCCATGAAATGAGAGGCGATAATGAGTTTGGCTCTGCTTACGCAATATAATATGAGTCGAGCCAATAAAGTCAGGAGATCACATATAAGTTCATAATTTAAAATAAGAGTCTAAAATAATATCAAGGAGTCGGAACAAGTTGTCATGCAACCACCTTGAAAAATATAAATCTGTAGAGAGATGATAAGGCTGGCTTGAGTGAAATGATATCAGACAGTAAACTAGCTTTACACAATGAAATACTAGTTCAATAACATAAGCAAAAGACTCAACAGTGCTGATCAAATCATTTGTAAAATGTATGAGGTATGAATGTGGATTGAACATTTTTAATTATTTTTGTTCAAAAATGGCAAAACTAAAAACTTAAGTTCATATTGAACAGGTTACTGTGGAGACAAGTTAGAATAGCTGTAATTACGTATTGGACTTGACTAGATGAAAAACAGTTTCAAACAAATATCATTTCCTACTACTAACTTCAGTAATTTAACAAGGAACAGAAATTCAAATACCAATTCTTTCACTAGCATTCTGAGCAAGTGAACATAAAATTATCTTTCTGATAAAAACAAATTAATTTCCAATACGACAATTTAATCCAAAAAGTCACCATATAAATTTATATTTTGTAATTCACTCTTTTTTAGTCGAGTAATTTAAACTCAAATTTTAGAAGGAAATTGATTCCTTATGGCAAAATTCAACACCGATATTTACCCCAAAAAGTGAAACTAAATCTCTATAAAAGAAACTAATTACCCACAACACAATAATTTTATATGAAGAAATCCAGAAAAACTAAGGAATTTTCCCAACAAAAATAATAATTTGAAATTGTTCATTTTACATTAAATAATAATAATAATAAATTAATATCAGTTTACTTTATTTCTGAGGCGTTATTAATTTTCTTTTATTAACTAATCTACATTTTGTCATAAACCCCAACAATGTTGTACAGATCGAGGATGGAAGACAGATGCAGGCATACCTGAGAGGGAAGGCCAAGGAGTGTTTGCGGAAAAAAACCAGAGACTGTTTGATAGCATCTGAATGGGGTTAAATTGTTGAATCGATTAGTCATTTAGTGCGTTTGTTTAGAGCATTTTTTTTGTTGAATGGTTAAGTCCCTGCTGGATGAACTAAAAATAAATAAATAAATAATATTAAATATTATATTAAGTAATATTAAAAAAATTTACAACAACTTTGAATTTTTTCATATGAGTAAAATAATAAAAATATGTTATTCAGATGTTTAAGACATGTCACTTGTCAAACAACTTTTTTCATTCAGTATTCAAAAATCTACTTCATTCAGCTTATTCAGATTACTTAATTATTCAGAACTATTTTATTCATTTTTTATCAAAAATCCCTAACTTTAAAAGGAATAGAAGGGTCGTCCATCGTTAAAAGAGAAAGACCCAGAGCTAGGCCCAAGCTCTTTGGTTGAAGGCTTAAATTAGTGGCCCAAAAGACTTTTTGGCTACCCTCCTTCACGCATCTGCCACCACAAAAATAGGACTAATTACATATTCTAGTATTTTTTATGAAAAAAATTACAATAAAAGTGTATTAAAAACATATTTACAAAAATAGTACATTTTTAATCTTTTATTTACATAATAAATACAGTTAGTTTTAGTTTAAATTAATTGGAGTGATGATGTGGTCATGATCCCTTTAATTTAGTTGAGTAATTTCAAATTTTAAAATTCTAATTAAATTCACTTATCTTTCTCTTTCTTCCATTTTCTCTACTTCCGCCATTTTCATCTTCTCCACCTTTCTCTTTCTTCCATTTTCTCTTCTTCTGCAATTTTCATCTTCTCCATATTTCTTTTTCATTCATTTTTCGCTTTCTCTTTCCTCCATTTTCATCTTCTCCATCTTCTTCCGTCGTTTTTTTTCTTCATCTTTCACGTTCATGGTGGTAGTTGTGGTGGAGGAAGAAGATGATGGTGGTTGTGGCAAAGGAAGAAATGGTGGTGGTTGTGGCGGAGGAAGAAGATGGTAGTAGAGGCGGAAGAAGATGGTGGTGGTTGTGGCAGAGGAAGAATATGGTGGTGGTGGTGGTGGTTGTGGTGGAGGAATACATTTGTATTAAAGGTTGGTTACCCCTGTATTAAGGTTTGATTACCTTTGTATTAAGGGTTGATTACCTTTGTATTAAAGTTTTCGTTTAGTAAATTTAAGTAACCAAACAATAGTATATAGGTAACCAAACACTAGTATGGAGGTAACTAATTCCTGAATATGTAGTAACTAGTTTTGGTTACCTTTGTATTTAGGTTGGTTACCCTTGTATTGAGGTTTGATCACCTTTGTATTAAGGGTTGTATTGAGGTTTGATTACCTTTGTATTAAGGGTTGGTTACCTTTATATTAAAGTTTGGTTACCTTTGAATTAAAAGTTGGTTACTGACCTTTGTGTTTAAGGTTGGTTACCTTTATATTAAAGTTTGGTTACCTTGGTATTAAAAATTAGTTACTGGTTATCTTTTGCAGACTTTGGCGAGGAAGAAGGTGGAGTCAAAGTAAGAGAGAGAGATTGAGAAATTAAATTGAAGTAATTTAATTTACTTCTCCTTGATTTAAAGAATTTGTAGAATTTAATTTAATTTTCCTTGATTTAAGGGATTTGTGTAATTTAATTTACTTCTCCTTAATTTAAGGGATTTGTAAAATTGAATAATTAATGTGATTATTATATTTGCACTCTTTTTGTAATTATTTTGTAAATATATTATTCTTGTAATTATTTTTTAAAAGTTGTATACTTCTGTAAAGGACCCACAAAAATAACCCTGTCAAACCCATACACTTGTTTGTACACTTAAAATATGTTTGTTTGTAAGAATAATATTTAAAATTATACTATTAATCTCAAATATTTTATTTGTTTTAAAAAATAGACTTAAGAGTATTCGTCACAGAATAACAAAATGACTTAAAATATGAGACTAATTAATACTATGTTCAATTAAGTATTATAATATTTACTATTTGGAATTAAAAAATTACGAACAAATTAATCTTTACTTTTTTTTAAAATGATCGAAGTATCCTATTCTATCTATTTATACTTGCACTACTGAATACGATCTACTTGTTATTACGAGTAAGGATATAATTAGTCCAAAGGATAAATTTTTATCCACCCTTAAATAATCCTAAAAACAAATAAACAAATATAACATATGATTATTTATTTATAAGATTTAGTAGTCTTAAAATTATAATCTATGAGAATATAGTTATTTGATTATAATTTTTACAAACAAACATAACCGTAATATGGATTAATCATCGATAAATACAATGTCAAAAAGTCTTTAAAAAAATGAAAAAGAAAAAAAATCTGGAATGCAGTCAAGTATTTGAAAAACGTATAGATTTATTTTGCACATAATATAAGTAAAATCCATATCAATACAGTATATCCCCTCTCAAATGAAGAACCATAACTCATTTTCTTTTAATAGATCAAGTAAAAGGTAAGTTCAGATCTTTTGTTTTACCTTTTTAATGTAAGGTTAGTTGCAGGATTTAGAGCAAACCCTGAGTTTGCCTTTCAAGTGTAAATTTTGGAATTTTACTAGTGCAGAGGATCACCAAGGAGCATGATAATGTATGGGTAATCAGAGAATAACAAAGGTGGCACCCAAGTCAAACTCAGTTGAAGGCATAGGAGAAACTACTGTAAATCTCAAGATTAAAATATTTGGTTCCATGAATACGCCTGCAACACATTTCACCCATATTTTCCAAGTATGGATGACAAAATAATGATCAAGGTTTCTCAGTGAAAAATTAAAATATACGAGAAAGGTGACCTGAAGGGTCTAGAGTACCAATTACTTCAAGTTAACAACTGTTCAAATATTGTCATCCTTTCTGCAAATACCGGCCTAAAAAAACGGAAAAATAATACATTCGGGAAAACTCAATATTTAGAAGAACCAGGTTATCTGACTCTAGTACATACTCAGTGCCGGTATCTGTCCCTTTCTCGTTCACGGTCCCGGTCACGCCCATATTCTCTGTCTCTATTGTAATCATAATCACGGTCATGGTCTCTGTCTCTTCCCCTGTCCCTCTCTTGACTTCTGCTCCTGCGCCTATCCCTATCTTCTCGCTCCCTAATTTTGCTACTCACTCTTTCATCCCTTTCCCTTCCTCTGTCTCTGCTCCTTTCTCTTCTATCTCTGTCACTCACACCTGCCAATGATATCATTTTTAAACCCAAAATAATATTCAAACGAAATCGATACACAAAGCGCCATAACAACCACAGTCCTAAGAAAACAGAAACAAAACCACTTGTTGCAGAATTGACAGAATGTTCCATTACCTAAACAGGAATAGAAACATGGAATGCAACATACATTAAAGTGCAGTGCGATGGGTTAAGCAGTTGCATAGTCAGACATAAGAGAAAATCTAAATTTGAGATATTTGCTTTCAAACAGTAAATACTACGCAGGTTACTTACTATCACTTAAACATACAAGCAAGCTATCTTTAGTTAAATAAAGCATGATGAAAGAACTGAACCGTGCACCACAATTTAGATACTTTTCTTTGTCATTTGAAACTATTGAACCACAGCAAGTTTCAGAATGGCTTTATGAGCCAGAATATATCCAAAATTTGTCTATTCAATGAACTTGAAGACAGACAGAGGTAAAGTGAACAGACTGACCGACTGAGATGTCATTGTAGTGCAAATGTATTTTAAAATATCTACTACATGCTCAAAAAATAAGAAACAACATACGATGTCTAAATCATCACGCACAAGAGAGTATCCTGAACACAAAATGAAGCATCGTCAGTCAAACCTCTCTGTTCAAAGGGATTGAGGATGCCATAAACTGGGCTCCTCCCTCCTCAAATCAGATTATTTTCACACCATGTATATATTTTAGGGACCTAATCAATGAGCTTGGGCAGAGACATCTCATAATATATAGAGATTGTCCAATATTTATCTTCATCTTGTTCCACCTCATTGTACTTGTATCATGTGTTTGAAAGGAGAAGTGGGTTTTAATAATAGGTACTGATGTTGGTGGCAGTGAGGTTGGGAAAATGGAGGGAGTTATTGTGGCTCTCGGTTCAAGCTTCAATGGTTAGGCCTCTTATTTATTGAACCCTTAAAACAAGTGATTAGGGCTCTGTAAGTTAGAGAGTGGACTGCGTTGTGGTGGTGCTTGAGCAGTGGTTGTGGCTGTGGAGATAAATTGTGGTGGTGTTACATTTAGAGATGAAGGCTTGTGGTAGGAGAACTGAGAATATAGTTAGCTTGCAGAGAGGAGAGATGATGCACGACAACCGCCTAACTTGGTTGGACCAATACCAGAGGCATTGGAAGTCCATGCCAAAGTAGTCCGTCAATGAGTTTATTCTAGAGTTTTAATTATAGCATATTATTATTAGGATCTTGTTTCCTTATTTTGTTAGGTTTACTGAGCCCCCAAGAATTAGCTTTATGTTACTTTACAATATAAAATCATGTAATTCATCAGTACTAATTCCATTGAATTGATTTTAACAGTTTTTGAAGCATTATTGCTTGTTTATCACTTCTCTGTTCTCTCAGAGTATCCTCCAATCTTAGCCCCAACTCTAAACCATAGGTCCATAACCCTAAACCCTAACCCAGTTCCCAGTCAAGAGAGAAGAAAGGTTATATAAAGGTGGCAAATGGCAGATATAAAATGAGGCACTTTACTCATGTTTCTAATAAATCATGCAAGTTGACAAACTACAACGGAACTCAACTACCGGCAAGGATTATAATCATTAAATTATAGGTTACCTAGTTCCTCAACATCCCATCCTGCACGCCCAGTACCAGGGAGCACCTGATCAGCTTCAGCTTGCTGCATTTTGACACGAAACTTCTTCTTCAGATTGCCGAACTCATCATACATTTCACCATCGTCCTAAAATACAGATATACTGTCAAATCTGGAATAAAGAGTACAACCCTGTCTACTGCTAGTTCAAGCTGATCTTACTTCTTCAACCTCTCGCCTACGTCGTCTAGTTTCCTCTATTTCTTCTTCATCAAGCTCTTTGTAACCTCCAGCACGTCCTCCTCTATGTACAAGTACAAAAACGAATAATAAGCCAAGGAATAACAATATCTGTGAATGTTTATGTTTATGTTTAAAGACAAACCATTGATTAACATATCACAAAATTTTAGTGCATGCGATCAATATTAATAGTTCAAGTGATCATAATCACTCATATTTTTGAAAAGGAAAGGTCAATGATATAAACAATTCAAAAGCATTCGCTGAGAATATAGGGCAAAAAAATGAGTTTAACTTGGAAATGTGTCAGGAAAGCTGTTTCAAGACTTCAGATGTGAAATTTTATTCTTTATATAAAATGTTCTAACTTTCATAGCTTAAAGCAAATAAAATTAAAAGAAACACAAGAAAAGGGATTGAAGCCAAAATTACATAAACCAAAAACATACACACATTTCACCAAAAAGTATACAAAATAGCAAGGTCAACGAAACAATCAAAGGAAATAATACAAAATCATTGTAGTAGTTGTATAATACCTCACACCACCTTCACTAACACCAGGTTTGTTGGTGTTGCAGACGTTGCATTTGTTGCGCTTTGCCCAGTTGATATTGCCACACCTGAAGAAAAAACTTTGAAGCATAAGGAAGAAGCTAAAAAAACAGCAAGTCAGCAACACACCAAGATGCACTTGTCTATCTTCCTGATGAAAAGGGTAAATAAATAAACATTCAGATATGCATATACTGATATAAGCATCCCATACTTAATTAGTTATTTTATATAAATGTGTATGTACATGATTTATATTTACATATGTTTAGGTACATGCATGTAACTTATATACATTACATAAGACGCATGAAGAAAAAGTTGTATATGCACATACCATATGTAAATATATATGTTTGTGTAGAAAAAGTTGTATATGCACATACCATATGTAAATATATATGTTTGTGTGTATCGTGTGCGTCTATTATTTGTTTATATGTGACACGAGACAATATTTATTATTTGCTTATATGTGACACAAGACAATATTTAAGACTAAACATCTACATGCAACCATATTCATTAATTGGAAACAATACATAACAGAAAGTATTTTTTAAGTCAAATTTAAAGACATTTTCTATATCATTTAAAGGACGTCTGATGAAAATATAATATAATATAATATCACATGTTTATTTAATATATTGGAAAAAAAAAATCTTACATGGGACAAGGCCAATCATTTGGACCAAAAAGTCCTGTAGTAGCTCCAACTGCACGGCCGGGGCCTCCAGCCTCAGCGCCACGGCCCCTCCCCCTACCACCTCCTGCACCACCACCAGAGGCACCAGCTGGCCGAGCGCTTCCACAACGATTGCAAACTCCACGAAATGCAAAATTTACATTGGAACAACTGATACAAATAAGGTACATAAGTAGCCATTTGGATGACGAAACATTACCTTGAAGAGAATAGACGAATTGCTGATAGAAAGAGCTGCTCACCAAAATCAAATCACAGACCTTGTATTCGGACACGTCCAGTCCCCATCTTGTTGCCATGCCTTGCCTCCTGATGAAACGTCACCTCGACCTCTACCTCTTCCAGCACCTCCATTCGTATGAATCGTATCATTGACACCATCCTCCAGCCCACCGAGATCACCACCTAAACTTGGCTCTTCAGCAAGGATTTCCGAATTATACGAGTTGTCATCTTTTTTTGACTCAGCTATAAAAACTCCAATGGTGGCACCATGAAACTCCTTGTTGTTAAACCATTCTACAGCAGCTAATGCTGCATATGGATCTTCATATGTCACTGTAGCATCTCCCTTTGGCTCGTTGGTGACCTTGTCTCGGTACAACCATATCTTCGGCCGACCAGTTCTTTTGTCTTTCTGTGAAATATTAAAATGGTAAACATAAAGCTGCCACAAACTGGTAGGTTTATAAATAACATAGACCTGTTAACAGTGAAAAAACTGCAACAAAAACAGAACCTGCTCAAGGTTCCATACCTTAATCAACCCAATTGTTCCAAAATAATCAGCTAACATGTTATCATCTGTCCCTGGGGGCAAGTTACAAACATATACAGACCCATTTGAAGGGGCTCCTTTTCCAGAATAGTTTGCCATTTTACTCCAATTTCATGAAACCACAGCAGAGAAAACACTACAAAAGGCTATTAGTTAGCTAAAATTACAAGTCAATGCAATTCAGCAGTTATTCTTTCATGAACCTAGATGGTCAAAAACAAAACCATAATAATACCACCTTGTTTGGATATACAACCTCCATCAAAAAATGAAACAATTAACTGATCAATGCATAATTAAATATAACGAGATTCGATACAACCAAATTGAAAACGGCCGCTAATTTGGGACGTCCAAAAAGGTAAGCCGATCTCTCATTTCAGGACGAAAGGAGTACTTAGTTGGGGGGAATGGATTTCGTTGCTCAAGTACCATGTCAATTCCACGGAGAATTATAACAAGAAAGAGAATTGATTGTGTAAAGATTAATAAATTGATTTCACAAGCAAAGAGATCCAAATAAATTCATAAACAATAAATAAATAAATAAAAATTGGAGCTGGCTTAGCAGTATAATAGTGTCAATTTCACACCAGAAAATGCAACATAAAAAAACAGCTTAACATCCAACCCAAAGTTACAAAAGCATATAATATGAGAAGCGGGGCCGAACCAGAAGCAACGAATTCTTCCCTCTTCGTTCTTTTCTTTTTCTATGCTCTCGCTAAGCTTTATCTATCTCGCAGCTCTTCTGTTCGAGCCCTAAATCTGAAGCGTGTTTTGTTTTAGGAACTTTTGTTTTGATTTTCTTCCCATACTTTCATTTATTTTCATGTTGACCCCGATAAAATCAAATAAAAATATTTTAACCCCCCTGCCTATAACTCTTTCAAAATCGCCTAAAAAAAAAAGCGTCTGGATTGCGTATTATGGGACCAAGACCTTTACAGCCCTACCATTTAATTTTGTTTTTAAAAACGACCTCATTTTAGAAGAATGCTTATTTCCATACATACTCATTAATCTCGACTTGTTTTGGATATTCCTTTGAGCTAACGTAATTAAGCGTGACTACGAACTTGAATTCAGGTTAAATAATTTTATTTAATTTAGCATTAAACGAACTTGAAGTTTATTAAATAAAATTTATTTAATTAATAAGATATATAATAAATTGAACTGAAATGAATTAATATTATAAAATTTTTATTTATTAAATAATGATTTAAACGAGTTTGAAATTTATTAAATAAAATTTATTTATTAAGTAATGATTTATCAAGTGCCAATATAGTATTTGTTTAGAAAAATTACACAACTAATATTAATAGTGAACCAACACATTTTTAAAAAAATTAAAAAATAAAAATTAGGCAGTGAGAAAAATAATGAATAATGGATAAAAGGAGTGAAAGAAGAGAAATATGGATAGAATAATAAAATTTGGGATTCAAAATATTATGAGATATAAAAAATTATTCCAAAAGTAAATAACTTTTTTGCTCTTCCTTAATAATATAAATTATACCACAAATAATATAACTACATATACATAAAATATAAGAAGTTGATATTAATCAGGTGAAAATATTTGAGACATGATAATTATAATTTATATAACAAATATACTTTTGGGCAGGTGATGGTCTCCCTATCTTAGCAAGTTCCTCTGTCGTTTATAACCATTGAAATTGAAGCATTGATAGTCCGACGTGCTCTTGAGTTAACTCGTGAAACGGGTTTTACTATAGTTACTTTGGAGGATGACTCTCAGGTCTTGATAAATGCCCTACAATTACAATAGATATCTTTTGCTCACTTTGGTCACATAGTAGCAAATATCAAGTACCTAGCTTCCCTGTTTCATGAATGTAATTTTTCTTTTGTGCGTAGACAGGAAAATAATGTAGCTCACTCACTTGCGAGGTGGACAACTTCATCTTACCAACTATAAGTTTGGATGGAAGAAGTACTATCAGATGTAGTATCTGTTCTTATGAATGATTCTATTAGCTATTTTGATTAATAAAATTTATCTATGCAATTCTCAAAAAAATAAAATAAAAAATATATTAAATTAGGATCCACTAAGTTTAAAAGAGACAAGATTTATTAGTGCACTTGCATGAGGTTAATTAGGGTTAAATTTTGTACATATTTTATATTATCTCCTCTTCTTTAATTTCTTTAATTTTTGTAAAATTTATATTTTGAACATTCTTTTTAAAGATGGAGGGAATAATAATTAAGAAGAAGTTTGTCTAAATTAAACTAATTATATTTTTGTCCTTTAAAATATAACTTAATGTACCCTGTAGATAATTGGATATACGATCCGCACCGAATTGAGCATGGACTTCAACCCCTTCCATTATCATAATGTAACACGGTTCGGTTCTAATGGTTCAGACTGAAAACCCGAGGTTCAAGGTTCTTGTCAGCGGTTGCTTTCAAAAACCCCAAACGAAAATTTTTCAGCTTCTGTCCCTTGCCGCTCCGATAAATTTTCAGCTTCAATTATTTATAACTCTAGATACCATTGGTACATAGTTACATTTTATCTTGATTGAATAGACCCATACCCAGTTTTTCTTTGAAGTGATGCAGAGGAAACGAAGGTTCCACATTTTCTGCGATGTAAGTAAGATTATCCATGTGGGTTCTTCCTAAAAGGTTAGTTTCTAGTCGAAATTTTGTCAAATATAATTTATTTATTCGATTTAATTCCATTTATGCCGTTACCCAGTTGCGTTCAGATTTTTCAGACTCAGGTTGTGATGAACATACTGTATTATATTCCCAAAAGAAAACTAATCTAGATAATCAACTTTTGTACGATACATCTAAAGTTACTTTGCACTTGAACACGCTCAGAGAAAACCCCAGTCTTGCATTGGCATTTTTTCACCAAGTGAAAGAAGATGGATTTAGACACAGTGTATGCACTTACATGGCTATTATTAGGATACTTTGCTATTGGGGTATGGATAGAAAATTGGATTCTGTTCTGTTAGAGGTTATAGAGTTGAAAATTGAGCATTTGGGTTTTGGAATTTCGGATTTGTTTGATGCGTTACTGGAGGGGCTAATAGCTGGGGGGCCAAATTCGTTGGTTCGAGCACTTGATGCATTGGTTAAGGTCTATGCTATTCTGGGGAGGTTTGATGAGGCCACTGATACTTTATTCAAAACAAAAAGGCGTGGAATTTTACCAAACATTTTGACTTGTAATTTTCTTATGAATCGGACGATTGAGTGTGGCAAAGTGGATATGGCTGTGGATATTTATGAACAATTGAAGAGTCTTGGGTTGAGCCCTAATGTCTATACATATGGTATTGTGATTAAAGCTCTTTGTCGAAAGGGTAGTTTGGAAGAAGCTCTTGGTATGTTTCAGGTGATGGAGGAAGATGGTGTGACCCCTAATGCTTTTACTTACTCAACTTATATAGAAGGTCTTTGTTTGCATGGACGGTCAGATTTAGGATATGAGGTGCTACAGGTGTGGAGAAGAGCCACGGTCCCTATTGATCTGTTTGCGTACTCTGTTGTAATTCGTGGGCTTGTTCGTGACATAAAGATGAAAGAAGCTGAGGATGTCTTGCTTGATATGCAAGAAGCAGGGATTGCTCCTGATGCATATTGTTACGGGGCCTTGATTCAAGGGTTTTGTGAGGGGGGGAATATTCTGAAATCTCTGGCACTTCATGGTGAAATGTCTACAAAGGGTATCAAGACTAATTGTGTTATTATCAGCTCAGTTCTTCAATGCTTGTACCGGATGGGCTTGGCTTTGGAAGTGGTGTACCAATTCATGAACTTTAAGGACACGGGAATTTTCCTAGATGAGATTGTTTATAATATTGTCATCGATTCTCTGTGCAAACTAGGGAAGTTGGAAGAAGCCATGAAGTTGTTTGATGAGATGAAGAAAAAGAAGATGGTCCCAGATGTTGTTCACTACACAACTCTGATCAGTAGTTACTTCTCTCATGGACAACCTGTTGAAGCCTTTGATCTTTTTGTGGAAATGACAAAAAATGGCTTAAAACCTGATATTGCTACTTACAATGTGCTTGCTGGTGGGTTTTCAAGAAATGGGCTTGCACGAGAGGCACATGATATTTTGAATTATATGAAAGCTCAGGGTTTGGAACCTACCACTGTTACACACAACATGATCATTCAAGGCTTATGCATGGGAGGAAAGGTGATGGAAGCTGAATTGTATTTTGGCAGTTTAGAATACAAGGGGCTAGATAATTATTCTGCAATGGTGAATGGGTACTGTGAAGCGAAAAAGACAAGATATGCCTATGAGCTTTTTGTTAGGTTGTCCAAGCAAGGAATTTTAGTTAAAAGGGGTTCTTGCCTAACACTTCTCAGTAACCTTTGTACAGAAGGTGCATTTGACGATGCTCTTATGCTATTTAAGACTATGTTGGCTTCAGATCGTGCCCCTTGTCAGATAATGTGCAGCAAACTTATAGCTGCACTTTGTCATGCTGGAGAATTGAGAGACGCAAAGTGGGTATTTGATAATATGGTCTGGAGAGGTTTAACCCCGGATGTTATTACCTACACAATCATGTTGAATGGTTATTGCAGGTTAAATTGCTTGCAGCAGGCCTGCGATCTTTTTAATGATATGAAGAGAAGGGGAATCAAACCTGATGTCATCACTTACACAGTTTTGATTAATGGGCATTCTAAAATTAACTTAGAAAAGGCTATCGAATTATATAGCGAAGATGGATACAAGGGAGAAACTGATGGTGCTTTGACTTTTTGGAGAGAAATGGAGGAGATGGGATTAAATCCTGATGTTAAATGCTACACTGCTTTGATTGATAATCATTGCAACTCAAACAACCTTCAAGAGGCTATCTGCCTCCTTGGTGAAATGATTGATAGAGGTCTGGAACCAGATAATGTGACTTACACAGCTCTAATAAGTGGCTACTTTCGTTGGGGTGAGATAGAAAGGGCTGTAAACCTTGTTAATGAGATGTCAGTCAAGGGGATAGAACGAGATACCCGTACAAAGTTAGTATTACACCATTGTATTTTTAAGGCTAAGAAAGTGCAATACCGGCGTTAAGGACTTCGGTGATTCTTACAGGTGAGATGAATATAAACACTATACCATTTCACATAAATTTCTCAGTTTCCTGCTACTTGTCAATTGTTTGAATGAGATGGACTTTTATTATAAACTTTCTGTCATTTATAAGTGAGTGAGTCCATCCTTGAGGCTGTCTTCAATAAAGATAATAATCGCAAAATGCGAGTTTGGGTTATGGTCCATCAGGCGTTGAAGCTTGTGTTTTATTGTTTTCGACTATTATGCTTGGATGTGGACATGGCGTACTGCTTGTTACATGTAACTGCTGTATTAGGCATACAAATTTCAAATAAGAAATAGGGCATTGCTATGCCTTTGCGTGCAGTTAAACATACCATAAAAGGCTGCATGGACTTTAAGTTTGTGTGCATATAGAGAATAAATTTAGAGACTTAATTAATGAAAACAATAACTTCTTATATAGAAAATGACATTGTATTGGCAGAAGCAAGGAAAAAAATCTAGAGAAGATGAGGAATTCACCTGATCATGAGCAAGTGGAAACATAGTCAAAACAAGGCACTTATCATAATGCAGCCCTCCAATACGTACTGAAACACATTAAACTTGTTCTTATACATGCATTTGATTCATTTGAAGTACTGTTGGAACCCATTTAAGTTGTTTGTGAACGAGTGTTTTTATTATTTATCACCTGTCATAATTTTTTGAGTGATTGTATACACGAGTGACAATGTATGACCATCTAATGTTCTAATCTTTTCAGTGACATCAGAATACTAGATTGACTGTTTACATGGAACTGGTATCCTATCATCTGCACCATCTAAATAGTCCATAGCTAAATATGTACACACACATGCCTGCATATCTATTGAACTTCACACTTTTTACAGCTTAGGCAGTTTTGCATTTTATTTATTTATTTTAATATAAGTTTAATCAATTACAGGTGGGAAGATTTACCACTAATGTCTAACCCACAAATGGATTGTTTAGACCGGTCATATCAAGGCAAATTTTGTTCCGAGTGACCAGTTAAGGTCTTCCTGAGCAGAATACTTTTGAATATTTTTAATTCATCAGACAGTAGTTGGTGCACTGTGGATGATATCTGACCTTTCTCAAAGTAATGTATTTCGCAGTTTTGGTGATGGCAGATGATTGTGTATACATGGTCGTGGATTGGGGTGAGAGCTGTATCAAAACTAAGGAAACCGAGAAAGGAGATGCACTATGTAGGTTCGGTTCCTCCTGTATTTCTTCCTGACCACCCTTGACCATTGAAGGCCTAAGTTTATGGGTTTGGAGCACTAAAAGGCAGCTATATGTCTCGGAAGGGAGAGTGGTGAAGTGGGAAGAATTAGGCGCTGGGAGATTTAACATTGTAAAGTTTGAGTTCAGTTGTTGTGTGACCCTTTGGTTTTGCCTTTGAACCGGAGGGAGACTAACCAATGTGCAGGTCTGCTTTTGGCTCTATTCTAGTATGTGCATCTATGGAAAAGAGTCATCCCCTTGGTGAAAGGTAATTTGACCTTTTGTTGTCAGATTGGATGCACTCTTCTGCATAGCTTTAACTCTAAACTCATCGAAATTATTTCTAATGAAATTACCTCATGAAAAATGTCTTTTTACCTAGTGGATTTTTTTTTTTTTGCTTTGATTGCAGATAACCGTGAGAATTAATCCAACAAGAATGATGGCGAGGCATGTTAGTGGTGTAGGATTTTTGTACTTATCCTGCTTTGTGGATCCTAGTTAAAAGGGAATGAACTGAAGCTTGGATATCAAGCAGTGGATCATAACCGGAACTTATATGAGAGAAACCAAATTTATTATGGTCCTGCATCAGGTTTATCCTCCTGTGATGAATGGGAGAAGTAAGGCTAGCTGAATTACGACAAGGTGTTTGGCAGATTGTGTTAGAAAATGTACTGTACAACTAACTAACTAGTCAAAAATTATCATAAGATGATTTATATTTTCATTTTATCTAGTGATGTGTACAAACTTAAGACTGGTTCCTGGATTGATTTTTGATAGTAGTGTTGTTACTCTTTGCTTGTTCTTGATTATTTGGTAGGAGTAATATTACTGTATTAGGGAATGAGAATGTACCTCAGATGACTCTTTTTATAGTAATACGATTTCCTGTTTTCCACTACAAGAGAAGAAAAAGATGTCACCCTTTATAATTGCGTACTCAGAAACCATTGTTAAAAAAAAAATTCAAGAAATTATTTTGATAAAAACCAGAGCTCCGTTTTTAATAGGATTAAGTTTAACTTTTTAGAGTCAATTTAAGATATTTTTAAAATTTTGATATGATTTATTTAATTTTTGTTTTCAAGTTTTGAAAGAAAATAAATATTATAATTTGTAATATTATTTAGGTAATTTTTATAATTATATTATTTTAAAACTAAATTAATCTGTATCATTTTTTAAATTTAAAAATATTTAAAATTAACTTCAAAAAATAAATTTAGATTCTATATTTTGGAACGGAGATGCTGCATGTCAAACAAGAAGAAGGGAGGTGCACAGGCTTGTCACGCGACATCCAATCCCATTTGTGTATTTTTACGGAGGGAAAGGAGGAAAGAGACGGATAAGGTTTCATCAGTGAGGACTGAGGGGATGTCTTCTTCTTTAGCTTTTCTATCCTTTCTTCCAAGCGCCTCATCGGCATATTCTCAGCAGCAGCAGGTTTTCCTCCTCCGTCCCAAATTGGATTCAATAAGGCCGAAATACTACGAGCCTCTTATTGTGGAAGCTAAGGCCAGAACCAGGCAAGACAACCGAATCGCTCGCCATTCTCGTCTCCGCAAAAAGGTTACATTTTGTTCCTGCCCCATAATTTCCCCCCTTTAAAAATATAGTTAGTTAATATCTCTCCTTCAATTTACCTTCCCAAGCTGATGCAATCATAATTGTGTATACGAATTGGGTAGACAGTAGTACAACAGAAAAGTACTAATTTTAATAATCACAGGAGGAGAACTGGAGAAGTATAATAATGTGCACCTAAATTTATTATTTTAATTAGGTAAATTTACGAACTGGAATAATTTTGATTTGTACTACTATTTTTTGGCACTTCTATAGTGCATTTTTCAAATTACATTTGCCAAAAGTACAGCATCTGGATGAACTATGCTTGTACTTTAAATTTGAGAGTATTTGAGGAACTCTTATCTGTTAACTTACCCTGTTTCTACTTGTAATCTCGTAAGTTTGATGGTATCAGATTTCCTTGTTAAGGGGTGGGTCCATATAATATGCGCACGTCTATCTCAAATGTCATTAAAAGTTCTAATATGGTTGTTTAAGGATAATCACAACCGGTGGTTCGTATGTATCTTACAAACCTTAGTTTTGGAAATAGGTTTTAGTCCTCCCAAATGGTTATCTTGCTGCCAAGTTATGATCTGGAAACGAAATGAATAGAAAATTCAAATGATTTACCAAATATGCCACAAGTATCTCCATTTATAGTAGCTTTGAATTGGACATTATTTTTATTAAATACTATTGGCAAACTGCTTATCTATTATAGTAACATCTCAGTATCTAATGTTAGTACATTGTTTTATCTTTTTCCTTCCTTGATAGATAGCTGTATCATTCTACAAAATTAGTCGCTATATGGGTATTGTTTTACTTTGCTAATACTTAATATGGATAATAGTACAAATTGGTTCTCTCCTTCCTAGTAACCCTCACTAGTTATACTATATTCTCAGAAATATGAATTTGCTGCACATGACCAACAAAGCAAAGAGAAATGAAGTCAAGAGAATTTGTGTTGCTATGACTAGTGACAATGCAATACCGCTAATTCTGCAACCAATTTCTTGTTTCCTAGGTTGAAGGGACTACAGAAAGACCAAGGTTGTGTGTGTTTCGCTCCAACAAGCATATCTATGTTCAGGTGATTGATGATACCAAAATGCATACTCTTGCTTCGGCTTCAACGATGCAGAAACCGATCTCCGAGGAGTTCGACTTCAGCTCTGGTCCTACAATTGTAAGTTCACATATAGAGAGGACAAGCAGTCCACTAAACAAAGAAATAGTGCCTCCACCCAAATATAGTGTCCACATATAAACTTATCGAAAACAACTTTACACACATTTATATATCATGTACACTTTTAAACATCAAACACTTGAGGAAATATCGACTTAATGAACTACAAGTTAAGAGTTAGATTTGGCACCTTGATTGTCAAAGTGGACCCATTTTTTGGGATGTCCAATAAGTGATATAAGATGGATTTAATTCAGACGGAGGGAGTAAAATGTAAAACAGAAGGGCTAAAATATGCCAATTACATTTAGCTAAATTTTGATGAGGTTAGTTTGAAGAATTCTTTGCAGTTCCAGAGCTCTATCATCATCATAACTAATAGTTTTTTTTTTTGACAAGCATAATTATTGTATTTTAGGATTTTTTTAGTTAAAAAAATGAATTAAATTTCATTATCCTACTGTTATTCAAGGCTTTTGTTGGTAATGTTAGTGTGTATAGGTGATTAATTCTTCAACATATACCACAAAAACTTTTTGACTATTAATTACAATCTGCTCCCAGTAGTATATTAGTCGTGAGTTTAAATCTTCCTTGTGGGAATTCAGCTATCTTAAATTTCCTCATATACGTAAAAGTGAACCTAGCTAAATCAGTGGTTCGAGTTGCAAAGTGTTTTCTGCATAAATTCTGATCTTTAGTTGATAATTTGTTTCATTATATTTGAAATGTGATTCACTTTTTAGTCTTTTATTATGGGGGGAGTACAGGGTTGAAAATACTGCGGGCGGTATGATGACCATGCTTCTAGGTTTAGGCCGTAAATCAGCTAGTTTCCATGTCAAAAAATACAAATAAAAAAACAATTGGTATCAAGACTGTGAAAGAAGATGTCAGCATCATACATATTTATGCAGGCCTATATTGAACTGTTTAAATAATTATACTAAAAAATTGCAGCTTCCTATGAGGACCATGCTTTAAACATAAGTGCCTATCCTTTCAATGTTTTGGTGTCAGGATGTAGCAAAGAAAGTAGGCGAAGCCATCGCAAAGTCCTGTCTTGAGAAAGGGATCAGCAAAGTGGCCTTTGATCGAGGTGGATACCCTTACCATGGACGCATTGAAGCCCTTGCTGATGCTGCTCGGGAACATGGCCTTCAATTTTAGAACTTGGGTTAGGTGGTTAATTTTTATCTCTTAATTAAGCTAGTCTTTCTGTTCTTTCTTCCATTAATTTGGCCCAAACTTTGTACGGAGGCAAATGTGGATGAATGTCAAATGTCTGATCTGAACAAAGCTTTTAGTTTCCTTTGTAATTTGTTTGTGCAAATTCAATGAAATTCTGAGGGAACATTTTTTAATTTATGAAACAAGAATTTAAAATATTAATTTTGAGAATATGCGGATATAGGTTTAACCGTTTAAATATTACAAGATACAATATTTTTTGGATAATTATTCATAATTTATTGTCATTTATCGTAGGTAATGATATTTAATACTCCCACTGTCTCAAATTAAATGTCCAGTGTTGATTTTTTTTGGTGTCAAATTAACACTTAGAATTAATAATTAAGCATATATATATATATATATATATATATATATATATATATTATAATCTCTTTACATATATTTTGACAAAAGTAGTATATAATTTAGTTTTAGAATTGATCAATTTAACTTAATAAAATTAAAATTAGACATTTAATTTGAGACTCTAGAGTATCTTTATTCAGAAAGCGGATATCATATAAACTCTTTGGATAAGAAGATGGATAAATATCCACACAGGACATTATAATTTGTAATTGAGCTTAATTTAATTTTCATTTTGAAATGGTAAAAATAAAAGTAAAAATAAAATTCTCAATTGGGAGGGAGCGAGGATTAGTAGAAAAATTATGCATGAAAAGCGGAAAGCATTCGTGTCCATATCTATACCTAGGATAAAGTCTACCAAAATTAGTACAGATCTACTCTAAATTAAATGATCATTTTTGACCTTTTAAAGTCAAAATAATTATTTTTAAAATTATTTTTTATATTATTTTTTATTAAAATATAGACAAAAAAATTATAATCAGAAAAAAGAATATATAATTTAATACTAAAACTAATTTTAATAATTAAAAAAATAAATTTACATATGTTTAATTATTAATTTTAAAATTAGTCAATAAATATGTTTACTTATTAATTTAAAAATAATAATTTTAACTTTAAAAAAATCAAAAACTGAACATTTAATTTGGGATCGAGATAGTAGCAAATTGCAATAATTATCATTTAACTGCATTAAGTGTCACGATCCCATTCAACATATAAGGAATATTCACATAATCCGTATAATACCTACAACGTTGTCTATATATATAGAATTCATAACAAACAAACAAATTTTAAGGATGATTACTAGCACGTTCTTACAAGTCACCCTCCCTATAATTAGTAAAATGAGATAGCTGCCATCAAGTCCTCTCTGTCTCACTTCCTTAAAAACTAGACCATGAACATTAACAGACTAACAAAAAACAACGACATTCTCATAGCTTGATCCTCTATCATTTCTCCCTATCCTTTTGTTTTTGACTAGTTAATTTTAATCCGTTGGTTTCTGGGAATAATATTTAATGGCAGCCAATGGCACAACCGCCGCGGTGGGGATTTGTCCAGAGCCTATGAAGGCGGCATCAAATGGAGTATTCCAAAACGAGAATCCACTTGATTATGCACTTCCGCTTGCAATCGTGCAGATATGTTTGGTGGTTGGTTTTACAAGGGTGCTTTCTATCCTTCTTAAGCCTCTTAGACAACCGAGAGTCATAGCTGAGATTATTGTAAGTTCTTGAATCTGTTATTTTTTTTCACTTCTTCCTCCTCATTTTCACATTATTTATTTTTCCTTGAGGTGGTAATTAAGAAAAAAGTACGAATTCCCCCCCCCCCCCCCCCCTTAATTTGAATAAAAATGTCTAGTGAATGAGAAATGTTCAATATAACTGGTGTAACACGTCATTATGATGACCTGATATCACTCTGCTCCCACAAATAAGAGAGAAAAAGAGTGTGGGGGCATTGCTTGACTCATCTATGCGGGGAGAGAAAACACGAGTCATGACTCATGGTGCACACACTTTCTCTGTCCTATTTTATAGAATCAATTATACTTCCTTTCCCTTTGAATCTCCATTGTCATTTTTTTCACAAGCCAAGCGAAAGCTAAATTATACAGACAAAACAAAATGATGCAACGTAAATGAATAAGAAATACTTGCAAAAATATCATACAAAAATTAATTAAGAGTCCAAAAAAAAAAAAAAGATGCAGAAATGACATGTTTTTGAAACTGAATGCAGGGCGGAATACTTCTTGGGCCATCTGCATTTGGGCGAAGCGAGAAATTTTTGCACACAGTTTTCCCAGAAAAAAGCATGACTGTCCTCGACACAATAGCGAACATTGGCCTCCTATTCTTCCTGTTTCTAGTTGGCCTTGAGCTTGACATGCGCGCGATTCGTAGAACAGGCAATAAGGCCTTAGGAATTGCCATTGCCGGGATCAGCCTTCCTTTCATCCTTGGAATTGGCACATCACTTGTCCTACGTTCTACAATATCAAAAGGCGCCAAGGGAGCTCCTTTCCTAGTTTTCATGGGTGTTTCTTTATCAATTACCGCGTTCCCGGTATTGGCTCGCATTTTAGCAGAGTTAAAGCTACTCACAACTGATGTGGGCCGAATGGCTATGTCTGCTGCTGCAGTGAATGATGTGGCTGCCTGGATTCTGCTGGCATTGGCTATAGCTTTGTCCGGCTCCAGCTCTGCTCTTATTGCTGTGTGGGTTTTGCTTTGCGGTACTGCATTTGTAGTGGCAGCCTTTGTGTTTCTATCTCCTTTATTGGCACTTATGGCTCGTAGATCCCTAGAAGGCGAACCGGTGAAGGAGTTGTACATATGTGTTACGTTAATCATAGTTCTGGCTGCAAGTTTTGTCACGGATACCATAGGAATACACGCGCTATTTGGTGCTTTTATAGTTGGCATAGTGGTGCCTAAAGATGGTCCGTTTGCAGGGGTTTTGATTGAGAAAATTGAGGATATTGTTTCGAGTCTTTTCCTTCCATTATACTTTGTGTCTAGTGGATTGAAAACAAATGTTGCTACTATTAGTGGAGCTCAGTCATGGGCCTTGCTTGTACTCGTTATATTTACTGCTTGTTTTGGAAAGATTATTGGGACACTCACCGTATCTGTAGCCTTTAAGGTGCCTTTCAGAGAGGCATTAGCACTTGGATTCCTCATGAACACGAAAGGTTTGGTTGAGTTAATTGTTCTCAACATCGGCAAGGATCGAAAGGTACACATTTATTTGATATTCGCGAGATTGTTTTTTGTTAGTTGTCACAATCCGATTATATTTTTTGCATCACTTACCCATTTAAATTGTTATAATGCAGGTGTTGAATGATCAAGCATTTGCAATCTTAGTTCTTATGGCATTGTTTACTACATTTATAACCACTCCAATAGTGATGGCAGTGTATAAGCCAGCCAGAAAAGTAGCACCCCACAAGTATAGAACCATTAAACGAAATAATCTTGACACAGAGCTTCGCATACTGACTTGCTTCCACAGCAGCCGCAACATTCCTTCCATCATAAATCTCATTGAGTCTTCACGTGGGATAAGGCGTAAAGGGCGCCTCTGTGTATACGCAATGCATCTCATGGAGTTATCTGAACGCTCTTCAGCCATCTCAATGGTCCATAAGGCACGAAGCAATGGCCTACCCTTCTGGAACAAGAAGCCCGAGGAAAAAGATCAATTAGTCATTGCATTTGAGGCATACCAGCAACTTAGCAGCGCCACGGTTCGCCCCATGACTGCCATATCCGCACTAGACAACATTGATGAAGATATCTGCACAAGCGCATACCAAAAGCGTGCCGCAATGATCATACTCCCATTCCACAAACATCAGCGCGTTGATGGGGTTATGGAGTCATTAGGACACTCATTGCACCAAGTGAACCAACGTGTGATCCGTCATGCCCCGTGCTCAGTTGGTATTTTAGTTGATAGAGGCCTAGGTGGCACCACTCAAGTCACAGCAAGTGATTTGTCCTTCACAATTGGTGTTCCATTTTTTGGAGGAAAGGATGACTGTGAGGCACTCGCGTATGGTGCAAGATTGGCTGAGCATCCGGGGATTTCACTCACCATCTTTAAATTTGTGGCACCGCCAGGACAATCAATAAAAATGGTATGTGGAATGCGAGATTCGGGAGGGTCTAAACATTCGGGTGCAAAAGTTGACGATGACAATACCATCAAGAGTGAAGAGGAATTTCTCTCGGAGGTTAAAAGCCGGAATGAGGCCACATTGCTTGAAGATAAAATGGTTGCGAGTGAAGGGGACATAATTGCAGGCTTAAAATCAATGAACAAATTCAGTCTGGTGTTGGTGGGAAGATCACCACCAGCTATTCCTAAGTTGGTTGAGAGAAGTGACTGTCCAGAACTCGGGTCGATTGGGAGTTACATGGCTTCTTCTGAATTCTCCACCACCGCCTCGGTGCTAGTGGTTCAGCAGTACGATCATTTCTCAAGCCCTCAGCTTCTTGTTGAGGAGGATTCTGACTTACCCGAAATGCCAGATACACCGGCCTAGGTTGATACTACTATTTATTAGAATGTCTATTTCGTCCAAGTTCCTGTATTAGTACAAATGCTAAGTGCTGGCAAAGCCCCCAAAAAACAAAGAGGCAAGGCTGGCGTTACAGATAAATCTTGATGTTATTAGTTCAACAAATAAACTAGTGATCTTCTTGTTTTTGTTGTGCAAACTAGTATCCTGCCCAGATTTACTGTAAAATAAAGTGCAATGCAATGTATGTATGTATGTATGTATGGCATCTTTTATGAATGAAACACTGTAATGTGTAATCCGACAAACATTAATCATAAAATTTGATTGATGTTAGCTTTTTAACTTTTTTACCTGATCATTATCCATCTGATTTGATGATTTGTTAAACCCATTTTATCTGTATCCTGCAAATATTATATATAAATGGGAATTTAAATAATGGACGGACCATGTAATGTAAGGACTAAGCTGGCATCTACTATTTGGCAATGTTTATATGTATCACATACGTATATTAGAATTTGCCTGATACGGTGAGGGAAGGACTGCTGAAGCATCAAAAGCCTTGGAGAAATCGTCCAAAATTTCCTAAATCTAAGTTAATTTGTGAACTAATAATGTTTGACTTCTGGAATTTTATAACGGTAAGTAACTGCCCTATAATCTCACTGTTTCGTCCGTCAATCGGCTCATAGATTCTTGTTTTCTTGGGGTAGACCACGTGTTCTGTTTTCTGCCGTCCTTTTTTCCCTGTTTGGTTTTGAAGAAGGCGGCAAACTATGCACTCAACCAAACATTCTTCAGCCTAGCAAGTATAATATATATGTCACAATAAAAAGCTAATCCAGCCATCCCATCCCATCAATCTGTGATTTTGCTAGCTAAAAGCTCTTCAACTATGGTAATCTTTTTGTTTTCATTAGTATCCGTTTAATTTCAGCCCGTTTAAGGATCTTAATTTCCAATTGCGTTTTATTAGCTAGTTAAGTATTCTGTTTTGAAATTAGATATACATTTCTAAAGCGATGACTTTTAAGATAAACATTATTCTTTCAAATATTTGCATAACATTTGTTATAAATATAGTAGTGCTGACATTATAATATTCAATCTAAGTAAATACAAGTAATGAAATATTATGGACTTCATATCCCTTTTTAGTTTTAAATTATAAATGTATCTATAATAATTCTTAGAAGGGACTAAAAAGGAAAATGTATCTCGAGTTGCAGTAATTTCTTGTATTATTCTCATTTTCATCGACTTGTATAGGGAGAGAATGATGGAGGTGTCGAAGATTTAGTTTACCAGACCATGAAGAACCCCAGACAAGGTGGATATAAGCCCACCCTTTTCATCTTTGGTAAGTAATCATGTAACAGTTCATCAAAATAAATTCCTGTAAGAACAAAGTATTGTACTGCAGTATTTTTGGGAAATGACTCAAGCGAGCATAACCTTACGGCATGTTTTATATTTGTATTGCAGTACTTATGTTGCTGGATAACATAGGCTTTGTGGCCAACATGGTAAGTCTGGTTCTGTATTTTTTAACCGTCATGCAATTCAATCTGTCTGGCTCTGCAAATACCACCACCAACTACTTGGGCACTGTTTTCTTGCTTACACTCGTTGGAGGGCTTGTCTCTGACACGTACATCAATCGCCTCAACACTTGCCTGATCTTTGGCGGAATTGAGTTACTGGTATCTAAACTTTTTATCCTTCAACTAATTTCACATACTTCCTATGTCCTGCAAAGAATGTCACAACTGATACAGTCAAAATGACCAATTTTTTTTTCCCAAAAAAAACTTCCTTTCAGGGATATTTGCTGCTGATTATTCAGTCTCATTATACTAAACTGCAACCTGAAGCATGTGGGGAGTATAGCTGTGTGAATGGTACTAAAGCTCTACTGTTTTATGCTTCTGTTTCCTTTTTGGCGCTTGGAGGAGGTGGAATTAGAGGCTCTGTGCCTTCACTAGGAGCTGATCAGTTCGACGAGAATGACCCAAAGGAAAGCAAGCACATAGCCAGCTTCTTTAACTGGTTTGTGTTTAGCATAACTGCTGGAGCTTGTATTGGAGTTACAGTAGTAGTGTGGGTAAGCACAAATAAAGGATGGGACAAGAGCTTCATCATCTCCATTGTTTGTTCATTCGTCGGTCTTTGTTTTGCTGCGCTTGGCAAACCATTTTATCGTGTTCGAGTGCCAGGAGAAAGTGCCTTATTGAGAGTTTTACAGGTACTCTATATACTAGGAGGTTAAGAAATTAAGTCTACACCACTCAGTGATAAAAGAATAGTCACTGGTGACACCTTCTCACATATATTTGGATCGATACTTATTTCTAGAAATATTCATATGAGATAATGAAAAATTCTGCAGGTCTTGGTGGTAGCGGCAAAGAACTGGAAAGTGCAGCTACCACAGAATTCCCGAGAATTATATGAGATACGCGGCCATGAGTCTGCTTCACATGGAGAACATATTCGCCACAGCAAACAATTTAGGTAGTGTTTCCAACTAGTTAGGATTGTCCAAGTGTGAATTCACTAATTTTTTCATTACCCCTTTCTGTTTTATTGGTTCCAATACTCATACTTTTCCGATATGATAAAAGGAAAAGAAAAAAGAGAGACCATTTGCTTGAATTCCAATTTTTCTCAAACTGATATAATTAATTGGGGGGCAGGATATTAGACAAAGCTGCTGTTCTTGCTGAGGGAACCAAACCTGAAAAATGGAAAGTATGCACAGTGACTCAAGTTGAAGAAGTAAAGATTCTAACAAGAATGTTGCCAATCCTTTTAAGCACCACATTCATGAACACGTGCTTAGCTCAGTTGCAAACTTTCTCCATCCAACAGGGCACCCTCATGGACACAAAAGTCGGCAGATTTGATGTCCCACCCGCCTCAATTCCCATTATCCCACTATTTTTCATGTGCATTCTCATACCTTTGTACGAAATTTTCTTCGTGCCCATATTGAGAAAGCTCACAGGCCATCCAAACGGCATTAGCCATCTGCAGAGAGTTGGGGTTGGGCTAGTTCTCTCTGCCATCTCAATGGGGATAGCCGGGATCATAGAAGTGAAGAGGAGGAATGAACTTGTGAACCACAACAAGCGCATCGGCCTCTTTTGGCTCTCATATCAGTATGGAATATTTGGGATAGCAGACATGTTTACGTTTGTTGGACTAATGGAATTCTTTTACAGTGAGGCTCCTCCTGGTATGAAATCTCTGTCTACTTCTTTCTCCTGGCTTTCGCTGTCCGTGGGATTCTACTTGAGCACGGTTTTCGTAGAGCTCATTGATTCAATAACTAGCAAGTTCACTTCAAGTAAGAGGGGGTGGCTAGGAGGACTTGACATGAACAAGAATCACCTTGATCTCTTTTACTGGTTCTTGGCAATTGTCAGTGTTATCAACTTCGCAAACTATGTCTTCTGGGCCAAGTGGTACAAGTACAAGAAGGACATTCTGGTTGAGACTACTGACCAGCAGAAGTTTATTGGAACCCCCAGTAATGGTCAGTCGTTCTCCAGTGTGACTCCGATGATGTTTACACCTAAACAACCGGAGGAAGATGAAAGGAAATCTGGGCGAATTATGTAAACTTTTTGAGGACAAGGCAGCCTAAAACTGCGTACTTCACCTATTACAGAATTCATTCAACCTCTTAGATAAGTACTAATAACAAAAGGCTTCAGTTGGTAACTCGCACTGCCAACCTATAGGTATTAAACTTGATCACAAACTACAATTACAAGTCGTAATAGAACAGCAAGATTCAAAGTTGCCGGAGATGCTAGTTACACCTGTGTAATTTGGTAATTAGAAGTTGGAATATATTTTTGTCCAATAAAATTCACTAGAACCCATAATCAGTGGTGTGATTGGCAGTCAAATCTTATCGCTATCAATCAGAAGTGAAAAAAAAATGAAAAAATATATGGTCTTTTTCAGTATATTATGCACTGGTATCTTTTGGAATGTAACTGTGCTTTGTAATCAGACAAACTTCAATAACGTAATTTTCAGGTAGTTGTCAAATGAAAATAAACCCCACATGGGATCACAGTCTACCACTAATGACAAGGATGTGGATTCAAAGTTGACTAATCTTGGAATCGAATTTTCACAACAGAGCTTCCATAATCTCAAATTTGTCCCTAGTTCTTGTTAGATTTTCTGATGGTAGATTTTTATAAGGCCGGTCAATCAACTTATATACCGTCATTTTCTCCAATCTATTTTTATTGCACTTTATTATTATTATTATTTTTTATTTATTACCACTGTATGATTTTTACAGGGCGGCAAACAATGCAGCCAACATTCTCAGCCTACCAAAATGTTCTTAGTTTCATATATATACTATATTGATATGCCCATCCAGCCACCTCATTACATCTCTCTATCTCCATCTGTGTGAGTTAGTGCGCGCGCATGTGAGTGGAGTTGCTAACTAAGAGCTCCTTAGCTATGGTATTCGTACTTCTTTTCAAGTGTGTGGACCCATAGGTGCGATATTATAAATTCATGCTAACTGTTTTTCTTGCAATCTTAAAAACAATTGAAAACCCTCATTGAAGCTCTGAAGAAGAAGTATCTCATTATTTAAGAACAAAATGAACTCATTACAGAAAATGTAATACTACAGGCTATTTATACAAGCGTACATATTAAGCCAACTTCCTTCTAACTAACTTCTAAACAACCGTCAACTAACTCTGATTTGTTAACCTAACTACATTAATAAGTTAGTTACATGTAAAGCAGTCAATGCATTAACAAACTTCCTATGCTTCTCCACACCATCATGTGTACTGTTAGTGTTTACAGATGGTCTGTGGCTCTGTGCACAATCTGTGGCACAGTTGTATGCTCTTATATAGGGAATGCTTCATTTCTCCTTGATGTCCTTGATGCTTGACTGCTTTATCAGTAGCTCCACATTGTGCATTAGTACTTGCTGAAACAGAATGTGTGACTGCATCATTAATAGCTCTGGTAGCTGAAGCATTAGCAGTGTAGGCAGCAGCTGATTTAGTATCCTTATTAATTCTTCATGTTTATGGACCAACTGACGAAAGAGATGCTGGAAATTCTGTTTACTAACCCATGATGAATCCTAGAGGCGGATATAAAGCCACCCTTTTCGTTTTCTGCAAGAATTCAAATGACTCTCTGTACTAAAACTCTCGAATCGAATTTTAGTAAGAACAAAGTGTGGTATTAGTATTACAGTTCATTTTGGAAATGAGAACAGCCATATTGATAATTTTCATATGCATGTTACAGTACTGATGGGCTTTGCAGCAAACATGGTAAGCCTGGTTCTGTATTTCTTAAATGTCATGCACTTCGATCTGTCTGGCTCTGAAAATACCACCTCCAACTATTTGGGGACTGCTTTGTTGCTTACACTCGTTGGAGGCCTCATCTCCGACTCCTACATGAATCACCTCAACATTTGCCTACTGTTTGGTGGAATTGAGTTACTGGTAACTAAATTATTTAACCTTCAATTAAGCTCTTTGTTAATGAGTAGAAGCAGTACCTTTTTGACACTTTTTGCTTTTTTCAGGGATATTTGTTGCTCATTGTTCAGTCTCATTATCATAAGCTGCAACCTGAACCTTGTGGGAAGTATAGCTGTGTGGATGGTACTAAAGCTCTACTGTTTTATGCTTCTATTAGTTTTGTGGCACTGGGAGTAGGTGGGATCAAAGGCTCACTGCCCGCTTTAGGTGCTGATCAATTTGACCAGAATGATCCGAAACAAAGCAAGCACATGGCCAGCTTCTTCAATTGGTTTTTCTTTAGTATAAACTGTTTCGGCTTCTATTGGGATTACAGTCGTAGTGTGGGTAAGCACAAACGAGGGATGGGACGAGGGCTTCATCATTTCCTTGATATGTTCATTAATTGGTCTTTGTTTTGTTGTACTGGGAAAGCATTTGTATCGCGTGAGTGCCTGGAGAAAGTGCCTTATTGAGGATCTTACATGTTGTCTCTACTCAGCCTCTCACATATAAAAGGATCAATAGTTTTTCCTACTAAATTTTTGAGATATTGGAAACCAGAAGGTTTTGGTGGTGACCGTAAAGAATCTGAAAGCACAGCTGCCACAGAATTCGCAAGAGTTATATGAGATACATGATCCTGTGTCTCCTTCACGCATAGAAGACATCTGCCACAGCTACCAATTCAGGTAGGTTTTCTAACTACCTAGCCCTTACCATGGATCCTGAATGCTAGAGCGAGACGCCATTAATTTTATTATAGCTGAAAATTATCAGCTAATTATCTATTTATCTAAACACTAAAAAGCAAGAAGCTTTTGGTTTCTACTAGTTCCAATCCCCATACTTGGTGCCAAGCTTACCTATTCCAGGAAGAAAAGCACCCTCTTTCTGTATTTTGGGTTTGACGCGCTAGAACTAATGCAAAAAAATTCAAATATCCTTCCTAATAGCAGCAACTTGTTATGGATGAAGGATCTGCAGAAGTTCTGTTTTTCAACCTTTTTGGTCATCTTATATGTGTTGAAGGTCTAGTCAATTTATTTTTATCTGTTTTTTCTTGCTCTGAAATAATTAATTGGGGCAGGATACTAGATAAAGCTACTCTGCTTCCTGAAGGAACCAAGCCCGAGAAATGGAGAGTTTGTACTGTGACTCAGGTTGAAGAAGTAAAATCCCTAACCAGAATGATGCCAATCCTTCTGAGCACCACCCTCATGAACACATGCTTAGCTCAGTTGAAAACTTTTTCCATCCAACAAGGCACCCTCATGGAGTCTTATATTCATGAACTTCTCTTCGTTCCAATAATGAGAAAAATCACAGGTCACTCAAATGGCATTACCCACCTCCAGAGAGTTGGGATTGGCCTAATTCTCTCGGCCATTTCTATGGGAATGGCCGGGATCATAGAACTACAAAGGAGGAACATATTTGTCCATCACAACAAGCTTATCATCCTATTTTGTCTCTCCTGTCATTTTGCAATCTTTGGGATAGCAGACATGTTCACACTAGTTGGGCTAATGGAATTCTTTTACAGCGAGGCTCCTGCTGGCATGGGATCTCTCTCAACTTTTTTCTGCTTTCTTTCCTCGTCTATAGGCTACTGCTTGAGCTCATAAATAAACATAACAGCTAAGTTCACTGCAAGCAACAAAGGGTGGCTTGAAGGACTCGATATGAATAAGAACCATCTCGAGTTCTTTTACTGGTTCTTGGCAATTCTCTGTGTGCTCAACTTTGGAAATTATGTGTTTTGGGCTAGTTGGTACAAGTACAAGGAAGACATTCCTATTGACCAACAAAAGCTTATCGGAGACCCCCAGTACAGATCAATCTTTCCCAAGTATGAGTATGAGCTTTGCGTCTAAACAACACCGAGGAGCTCTAGTCAAGAAAAAAATTATCTGAATATACGAGTTTCTTCAAATGTTCGTACGTGTATAATGGTAACAATAGAGCTCAATAGTTAGAAATGTTTGTGTCCCATCTAAATGTACTATTATGCAATTCCACTAGTTAATTTCTCATATATATTCAGCAATTTATTAAGATGACTGATATTGTTAGAACAAAATGATGTTGACAGTAGCTAAAATAGTTATAAAAGTATTGCTAAATAATAGAACAAGTAGATTAAAGTTGAGTAGTAACAAAATAATAGTACAAGCGGATGGTAACAAAGGGATCAAAGACTGCCTAGTGTACCTACTACGAAACTAATCGGCCCTTGTACTAGTTGTAGTAAAGTGACAAATTAAGAAGGTAATTACATGTCTAAGTATTTATTTATACGGGATAAAGGCCAAAACATACACCTACTTAACGTTAGGCGCTCCTTGTGTTGCGGGCGGTATCATGGATTTGGGTCATTGCTTTCATCAGTTTTAGGCCGAGCATTGAGGAGGACCTGTTAGAAATTAATTTAGCACATTAATATAAATGAAATTTTGTAATATATATATATATATATAGAACGGATCTAAAGCATATCGCTTAAATAACATACCTCTCATAAATAGCATACATTTATCAAAACGACGTCATTGTGAAGATTCTTTTTTAAAAAAATAATATTAAAAGAAGATGCAACATGATGTGATATTCCGCAGCCCCACTTGTTTTCCTTTTATTTACGAAAATGCCATCAAAAAAATTTCAAAACGAAGTTATTTTGATAAAAGTATGCTACTTAAGGAGGTATGCTATTTAAGATGTATACTTTTAAATTGTCTTATATATATTGATGTCACCTTTCGGAGCATGGTATTTTCATTCATCAGGGTTGAGATCTTCTCTTCTAGTTTAGAGTTTCTGTCCTGTAACTCTGTGGCTCTAGATTCCAGATCACTAACATACACTTTCTTCCGTTCCCGGGCCTGTTGAGCAGAGACTCTGTTCCTCAACAACCTGTCATGATAGCTTCAATTACTAAAATGAGTGATTGAATAAGTGTTCCTTTCATCCATTCTTTTTAGGACATGCATTTTTTTCTCCATCTCAGTTCTTCCTTCTTCAATTTAGATGTCATGTCGGTACGCAGTTAACCATGACTTCTATGTGATTTGGTTTGATGCATGGAGGGAAATAACAAAGGAATTAAGGATTTGCCGGTTATAATAACATGCACCAAGCTACTCCACAAAATCTTTTTACAAACTAACTAGTAGGAGTATATATATTTTATGTGGACTAAAATGCAAATTTGGGTTTTCTAGTGGGGTTTTAAAATTATGAAAATTGAAGGACGATGATATCATCAGTATTACATTTTAGTCCTTCAGTCGTGCTGGTCTTTCGGGTTCTACCCTATAAATCTGTAACAAAATAATTTCAATTCACTCTCTCTCTATATATATGTAATTATAGAGTTGACGACGCACCTCTTGAGTCTTCTATGCTCCCGATCGACAGGGATGCGACCTCTCCGGCGCTTCCCGCTAGTCTGCTGATCTTTATTATTATTATTAGTAGAAGTGGTAATATTATTATTGTTTTTGGTAATTATATTTGAGTCTGTCATGTCTCCCAACTGTGCGGGTAATTGTGGAGCTTCCATGTTAGGAACGGTAAACATATCTTCATCACTTTCCTCTATAATATAATCATCACAGAATAAAACCACCATCAATCAGTTTGTACAATTAAAAACAGTTAAAGTAATCCGTCATTTCATTGTAACCAATTAAGTCATTAGAGAAGAATAAATAAATAAATAAAGATAATAATAAATCAAATGAAAGAAGCACAGTAGCTAGTATGTACGTGCCTGCATGAACATAAGACACAAATTATGTATGTATGGATGTTATATGCATGCATGGAACTACACATAACATATTGATCTATCTATCTATATTATAATTAAATAAAAATAAACAATTTACTTCTTCCTATATTAAGTCAATTATTTTTATTTGTACATTAATTAAACTTTCTTGCAATAATACTATTTTCCTACTTTAAGTCAAAAAATTATTTTTCCTACATTAATTCAAACCCTAACTCATCAACATACATCACATAAATTTGTATTATTTTACTTGTACAGTGTCCTTTATTTTTCATGTCACTCTGTCACATCAAAACAAATATTAAATCACAAATTTCTCTTGGACAATTAATTGATTCATTCTCTTTTTTTTATGGTTCGACTTTTAACTTTTCATACATTAAGTCAACTTTTAGAATTTATCAATCCAAATCAAAAATTAGGATTATAATTATAGTTTTATAAGAAAATAAGATTTAATTAATAAAATAATTTTATAAGAAAATAATCAAATAAAATCATCTTATCTAATATTAAATTGTTACTTTTATTTAAATACATATATACAGTAATGCAAGTTTAAATAAAATTATAATAATACATAAATATTATAATTTTAGAAGAATAGAATATTTCAAGTATAAGTAAGATTTAACTATTAATTAGATAATAAAATTTTAAAGGGAAACATATTTTCTTTTGAGAATTTTCTTACCTAATACTAAATTGTTACTAATATTAAAATATAAATATAATACATTAATTGACCACATGATTAAATTATTAAATAAATAATAATAATTAATTACCCTATCCAATAAAAATTTATAATTTTTTATAAAAAAATATCAATAATATTATAATTTTACAGCAAGACCATTCGTTCAATTCAACCAAGTAAAAAAAAAATAAGAATTACTAATTAATTATACAATTAAAAGTACAAACTTGGTTTTACAAATTTTTGGTTCAACCTTTTATTTTGCTAACCAAATAAGAACTATCCAAATTTGTAACAATCAAATACTATCCATATTTGTAAACTATTCAAAAGGAACCTTGATCCATTAGGAAAAAATATTTTCTTTTTATATCTTTGGTAGGGAAATTAACATTTTTTTAAAATAATTATATTTGATTATACTAATTTGATTATAAGTTTTTTTTTTATCACAATTTTATGTAAGACAATATATCTTAACAAACTTTTAAATTTTATTAAGATATCAAAAAAATCACTTAACATAGCACATAATTTCATTATAGTAATATTAGTCGTAAATTTTATTATTAAATTAAGGTACGAACTAAATTAATTTTATTAAAATTTGAAATTCTACAAAATCACAAGATAATTGTATTAATAATGTATGTGATTTTTAAAAAAAATATATATATAATAATTATAAAATTAGTTGAGAAATTATAGTAGTTTTATCACTAGCTAATTATCATAACTAAATTAGAACTTATTAAAGTTTGAGTTTTTTAGTTACATTGAAATTAGAATTTTAAGTAAATTTTGTCGATATAAATGTTAATATAAAATATCATTAGAAACTTCAATAAAATTAAAATAATTGTTTATTTAAAATCATAAGTAAATAAATATGTACTACATTCAAATGTTTAACTTAATAATTAATTAAAAGAACCGACAATTTAATAACTATAATTATCTTCTCAAATTTTAATTAAATATTTATTTTATATTTAATTAATTGTTTCAATAATTAATATAATAAATCATTATTTATGTACGTGATTGATGAATTTGTATAATTTACAAAGAAACAATTATGAAATCATATAATCAAATATTAATTTATTATCATTATTAAATAACACTTTATTATAACTTAAATAATATAATTCGAGAAGAAAATTATTTTTTTCTACATAAATCCTTTTACCTAACTTAAATTTATTACTATTAATTAAATATAAATATAATTATATTTCAAGAATAAATAAAATATTATTATTATTTTTGATAATATTTTTTTATGACAATCATTTTACTTAATAAGTCTAATAATATATTTTAAAAAATTAATAAAATGTTTAAAATATTCTCGTGCACGGGTATAGATGCCAGTTGATGTAATTACCAAGTTTGCCCTTGTTATCATGAGAGAGAGTATGAGAACTGCTATTAATCCTCCATGAAGAAGAAGCAGAGTTAGAAGAGCCACCGGTACCACCATCTTGATTCGCCCTCGATGAAGCCGACGTCGACGATGGTGCTGCCGGCGCCGACATAGGGAGATCTAGAGAAAAAGAGAGATTTTAATTAATTATGGTTGAAGAGTATGACAGAATGACGCTAGAAGATATTATAGAGTGAGACAATATGCGTATATATTACTTGTATATATTAGTATTTGGTTCTACTACAGATTGTAATGTGGTTGGGTGCGTGGCAGCTTGGGTGTAGTGTTGCATGTGGACCTCAATTTCTCCAACTGGGACTATGTATACACTTCGTTTGCCTTTCAATATCTTGGCTCATGAATTGACACGTTGACGCCCTTATAGCCGTCAGTCCCGGGTTCATGAAAAATTATTCAATGCCATGGGACAAATTTATGTGATGTCTCACGTTAATAATTTTATTTTATTTTAATAATATTTTATTATTTGAAATTATAAATTTATTATAATAATTTTTTTTATTAATTTACAGTACTATATAAATTTATCTTAATATCATTAAATAATTATTTCAAATTCATCTTTTCTTTTACTTTAACTCTATGTAATTTCTATGTTAATATCTATGTTACTTTATTATAACTAAAATAATATAATTCGGGAAGAAAATTATTTTTTTTTACGTAAATCTTTTTACCTAACTTAAATTTATCACTATTAATTAAATATAAATATAATTATATTTAAAGAATAATTATACATAGTTTTAGTTGTTTTCACTTAATTTTAATACCATTATATCAATTTTAATAAAATACTAAATAAATATATAGAGTTAATAAAAAAACATATATAAATTAATTAATCAGTTTATATTTGAACGAAAATTATTTTTTCATGCTAAACTTAATACTAACTATAAAAGACTTATGAGTTAGATGTTGTAACAAAGAGTTAATAAAAGGGCCGACCCTAGCCCTAAGATTAGATGCCAGGGGTCCAAGATAAATTTTTATTCCTGACAGAGCGACCCGACCCAACCCCGACCGCCATATTAAAATAATCCTGTCTTCTCGCTAAGCGCAACCTTCCTTACATACGATAAGAGTTTATTGAAATTTGGCGAAATCTGATAGAAGCAAAATAGAATTCAAAAATCAAGAGGGATTCATAACACGAAATCACGGTCTCTGTGAAAATAAGCATGAAATCGCACGCAGCATGGAGTTCTTCGAAGAACCCAGTCAAGTTCAGGATGTAAGTCTCATCTTTCTTTCTTTCTTTCTTTCTTTCTTTAATGGGGTAGCTTTTGTTTTCAATTTTCTTTTACGTTTCGTGAGATGATAACTCTTTTGTTAAGAAATGCTGGTGTATTTAATTTCAGTCCAACTGCTGATAATTTAGTTCCAATTCGTCTTGATATTGAAATCGACGGTCAGAGGTTCAGAGATGCTTTTACTTGGAATCCTTCTGGTAATACCTTCTTTCATCTTTGCCTTTTATCCTATTCCTCAGTTTCATACTTTCAAATTTTCTGCTTTATAAGATATTTGGATGGTAATTGCTTAGCTACAAAGTTGGATTGACAAATTTGTTGCAGCAAAAGCCCGCTTCCTTAACTCTTAATGTGCTCATAAATAAATATTCATATTTCATGAGGTCAATGTATGCATAATATTGGTACCTAATTTCTTTATCTAAACCTTTTGTTGTCCGAAATTGCAAAAGTCAAGATAGGATGAATCTATGAAAAATGAAAAGATTGTGTTGGTTGTGCCGTGATAAGGGAATGCACGCATTAATAATCTGTGATGGTCTGAGTAAACAGGTGGTGGCATATCGACAAATGTCATTGTTGTTACGCTGACCACCAGGGTTGTAATCTTGTATTTATACGTTACACAAGATGAACCTTACGGCTGATATGCTTGTAGAATCTAGAAAGAATGGGATAGAATTGGGTTTTAACTTGGAAAGTATACGGTTTTTTCCTGCAGGAAAGGAACAAATTTAGAGAGTTCTATAGTTTATACATGTTACATTGTCTATAAATATTGTGTGCTTATTATTAAAAACAATTTCCCTTTTTATAGAGGACTATCCTCTGATTTCGTAAAAATACAGCAATGGACTACAATTAATTGTTTAAACACACTACGATTAAAGAACATTACAGGCTAACGATATGACTGCTTTGTCCTTGGTTATGTATGACATTTACTTTTGCATCTTATGACCCAAGTGCATGTCTTTCACTGTTATAGATCCTGATTCGGAGGTGGTGGTGTTTGCAAAAAGAACAGTAAAAGACTTAAAACTTCCTCCTGCATTTGTTACACAAATTGCTCAATCCATTCAAGTAAGCTCCTCCTTTCCGTGGGGGCTGTGAGGTTTTTCTGCTTGGGAGGCTATTTTACTTCTTTTTGCCCTCGTTGTTTACACCTGTCTGTACATGCGCATCACCCCTTTTTGGTACCTATTTTTGTAATAAAATTTTACTTATTGAAAACAGAAGAGATTTCCTTAACTGCTCATCTCACTTCACCTCCTCTTCTTTATTTTTGATTTTATCTTCGATATCATCCACAGTTCCACCAGACCTTGATAAGCACTCTTGTCCGCTTAATGTTCTTAATTTGTCAAATTTCAACTGATCTCAACAATGCCTTGTAATCAGTCAAATTATTCCCATTATTTAATAATCAACCATTCAGTCCTGAATCGTTCTGAAGGACTAGGTTACTGTTAACATCACTTCAGTTGCTCCAGAACAAACCTTGAAACTTTTATTTCCAATCCCAAAGCTCAACCTAAAAACCTGTACTTTTCTTATTTCAACAAACCTTCATTGCATTTAGCTGTAATTATAGATTTTTTTTTTCAAATGATCACGAATCACCCACTATTTTTACCCACACGCACACGCACAGTTTCCTATTATAGATATATTTTTCGTACTTTCACGTAAATCCAGCTACGCTTTTTTTTCGCAACCAGACAGACACCAACACATACACAATGGCATGAAACGAATTTGTTTGTTAAATTCTATTTATTTATTTTAGAAATATACCTTGTAAACTACATCCTCAATTAATTACTATGATAATTATCTTGATCTTATTGTGTTACTTTCCGAAATTCAAATTATTGCAGTCGCAGCTGACAGAGTTTCGATCATTTGAAGGGCAAGATATGTACACCGGCGAGAAAATTGTTCCAATCAAGGTTTGCCTTGGTTATGCAATAATGTCCTTTTTTTCCTGACTTTTGGTTATTAACATGTAATAAATGGTGTCACTTTCGTCATCTTCTCCGTCTAATTCATGCAGCTTGATCTTCGAGTGAATCATACCCTAATAAAGGATCAGTTCTTATGGGTAAGTTTAATTATTGGATGTGTGTTGCATAATTGTATTATATCAGAAATTTGATACACTGTATTAATAATGACTATTTTATGCTTTTGATTTTATGTTTTGCATCTATTTAGTGCGACAAAATTTAAATTCTATGGATTTCAGGACTTGAACAACTTTGAGAGTGATCCTGAAGAATTTGCAAGAACCTTTTGTAAAGATCTGGGTATTGAAGACCCTGAAGTTGGAGTAAGCTTAGCACTTAAATTTTCCCTGCATTTTAGGGCATGGTTTACTGTCAAATTAGATTTGATCTTCTTATGTTGTACTATGTTATTTTTTATTGTTGATTTGGGTATTATATATAATGTGTCACGAAAGAAAATTTTAAAATAGTTATTAAAAAAGTTTTTATGTCGTTCAGAATTAGCTTAGAATTCTATGGGGATTTTAAACTTTATTATGAGTAGTTTCCATCTCTCTGTGATTCAGGAGTTGTTTTTGTCAATGTCTATATATTAATAACTAATTTAAATATAGGGAAGATGGTTATGATGAAATTTAACAGCCACAAAAAAATCTGTTATAGAACTTTGTTTGATGTTAAACTGCATTCCCATTTATCCAAGTGTTTAAGCTAAATTATTTTTTTTATTTAATTATTTTTTTTAAAAAAAAGAAAAGTTTTTGAGCAATTTGAGTATACTTAAGGACACAATTAGTATTCAATATAACATCTAATGATCTGGGGGATCCTCTTTACCGATTGACGCAAAATGCCTATCCCTTCATGATCATGAACTATGTGTGTCTGCCTGCACTATTTTCTTCTGTTTTCTTACTCTTTGTCTTTGTGTGCGCGTGCGTGTGCATGTGTGTATTCGTGTGCGTATGTATCAGTTTGTCATTCTTGTGGTCTCTCTCTCTCTCTCTCTGGCCCTTGCCCTTCTCTCGCTTGCTATATGGATATTGTCATCTGTCCATCTTGAATTATAGAATGTCTGATTTATTGAAAATTTACCAAATTTTGTCTTTGCAGCCTGCAATGGCTTTTGCAATTAGGGAGCAACTCTATGAGGTTAGAATTTTCTTGTGCATTTTAAGCATACTTGTCTTGTATGCTTCTGTGGACATCATGAGAACAAGGTTTTTCAGTTTACTAGCTTTAGTAGTCTCTCTTTTAGATTGCAATTCAAAGCGTAACTTCAGCAAGAGAAAGCAGAATAAGCAAGAAGGGTCGCAGAGGAACTGAACATTTTCTACCCAGGTTTGAACATCTTTTTTCTGAATTTCTGTCGTGGCTTGTTTTATTTTCCAGTGTACAAAGCCTTGTCAATTAACATTTTTATGTTTGGTCCCCCTCTCTCTCACAGTAAGGCAGGTGGCACTGGATTGGATTTGATGAAGTTATATGGTTTCAGATCAAGCGTAATTCGGTATGTCTGCTTATCTTGTTATCAATATGTCACCATGGACTTGATTCATAGGATCTTGCCGGGTAACAGTCTATTGACTCCTTCCCCTGCAACCTTTGAAGGGCTATTTAAATTCTAAAAATAATAAAAATAGGAGGTAGGGGGGGGGGGGGGGGGGGGGGGGGACACTATAGATTTGTTTTTGTATTTAACTGAACACGCAACTAGTCTGATATTGAGTAGTGACCTAAGGGGGGTCAGGATAATTTATAAGCCACAAAAGTTGTATCTTGGTCATGCTTCAGTAGCTAGTGAAGATGTTTGTGTAATTTACCATTTTTGTAGTGTGGATGATATTACGTCTGTTCATGATCTCCTGACATAATTTGAACTCTGAAATTTGGTTTATCCCTTCAATCTTGTCCAGGAAAAGAAAGGAGTGGGACGTATATGAACCCATTGTTGATATTCTATCAAATGAGGAAGTGGATGCACTTGAAGCAAGAGAAGAGAGGAATGCTCGATGAGGTGACACAGTTGTGACATGGAGGTATTCATTTGCCGATCTTTTCCTATGCAAGTGTTTGGGAAGCATGTCTCCTATTTATTTGAAGGAAAGGAAAAAAAGGGGAAACAAAAAAATATTTGAAAGTAAGCTTAATTACACTTATTAGAATTGTTGAGTAATATTTTCTTTGAATCTGGCCAGAATTTTATATATCACAGTATTCATGAATCTGCATTAAGCACTATATCATGAATTTTTATATGATAATTTTTTGCAAATGTTTCTTGGTTAAGTTCTTGTGTATGGCTGTGATTCTATATTTTTTTTCTTTCTTTTTTGTTTTGTTTTGATGTCAAGTGGCTGTGGGCAACAATGATAAGTTCCTCTAGGAGGAATACATGGTTCGAAAATCAAAACTATGTTGAGTCACTTTAGGGCCGTGAAGATTACCCAATATGCTGTCCAATGGTTCTGGCTGGAGAGAGTGCCTCTGGGAAAAAAAGAAGAAGAAAAAATACTCTCTCTCTCTCTCTCTCTTATCTTGGATGTTCTCCCTTCATGGAATCACCATTACATCAAAACTATTCTTTTACTCTCGAGGTTCTCCCTTCACAGAACGATGACTGGTGATTTTTGTTCCTTTTGGTATTAGCAAAATGATAGCATTTGTATTCTGGAAATTGTTGCAGGATCTTTACTTGTTCGATCCTTTTCTTTTTGGGCCTTTTGGAAAGTGAAGTATTTCACTGAAGGAGGAAAAGATGTACAGAGCAAACTTGAAAACAAACAGCTGAAAAGACAAAATAAACATAAACATATAAAGCAAAAGCATCTGTTTTCAAACAGAAACCCTTCGTCTACTCTTAAAACAGACAAACATATGGAAAACTTTCCGGAATCAATGAACAGACTGAAGATCAGCTTATCCTCATCTGTGTGGGACCTTCTTATCCACTGGAAAACTCTGTCAAAAGAAATTGATTTCCTTTTAAAGGACCACACGTTTTTTTAATTTTTTAATTTCATCATCATTCTATCTTGTATTTCCTTTAAAAATACAAAGCAATAAAAAAGGCTAGTATGCCTGGGTCAGATTTGGAGTTTTGTCCTGATGTCGGTGGGCATAATATCCTGGCCGGCCGGCCTGATTATTCGATGAAAGTTAAGTGTACATGTGAAATAGTCGCTCCGTCAGCAAAGTCGGTATAATTTTGACTTGAATTATTATGCAATACACAGATTAGCTGGGGAATATATATTAGATTTTTTTTTTAAAAAAATAAAAAATCCTCTGGTGTTGGAGTTAATCGGATTGTAACTCTTACAAAATCAACTAAACAAAGCAATAATAAAAGATTCAGTACATCAAAATGGTGACCAAATTTTGAAAAGAAAAAGGAACAGACAGAATTCAATAATAACATAAAAATCTCGCCAAGATTCTTATTTATCATGGGGATTCTCTTTGGAGAGGAGGAACAACGTGGTAGTTATCAAAAAAAACAAAAAAAAAAACAATTTACAAAGCATAATCTTCAACTGCCATAGGTAATACGCAAGAAGAAGATTTGCTTTGATAACCACCTTAATTTTGATTTCTCTCCCTCTATATATATATATATATATATTTCTCCCTTGTTTGGATTGTCGTCGTCGTCTTCTTGGTTAATTTCTCTTGTTTGGGCAGTAAGTGATCTTCGTCTCACCACTTGAGCAAGATTTCTGCGAACTGAAGATCTGAACATACTCCGAAGTCACGAGTATGAATTTAAACTAACTAGTTTGCTAATACTATTGATGGGGCAGGGGAGAGGCAGAGGTTCTTGATTTTGAACCATGCGATGCGAGCACCTGTCTAATTTGATTTTTGGAGTAGCTAGGTAGACTGCGGTTGTTAATGTCAAATATCAAGAATCGACATTGCAGATTCTAGGCTTGGATTTGTCCAAAATAGACCACATGACTTGAACATCCTCATATGCGCATGCCATCACTTCTCCTTGAAGTTGAAGATCCATCATCCTCTTATCATCATCTTCATGCCCTGCAAAATTCACCAATTGTTCCATTACTCACTTGACTAGCTAATCCTTATATATATATATATATATATATATATATATATATATATATATATCATGTACCAAGAATGATATGATGCTTGCTTTGAGCCAACTTTAGCAAGAATTCTTGGGAAAGTTGGTTCACAGCCAACGTTTGCTATGAATCATGTATGTCCGCATACGTATATACGATTATATGTATGTGTAGCTATGTATATGATGTACCTTGGTGGGGGTGGGACTTGTGATCACTGGTAGTAGTGGTGGTGGTGTGGTGGTTCTGATGATTGAAAAAAGTGCGAGCTGCTTTTCTGAATGGAGATGTGATTGTTCTTTTTACCCAAGAAGAATTAGAAGTCATTGTAGATGTAGGTACGTTTATGATTCTTCAATTGTTCCTCAATGTCTAGCTAGGTTGATTATAGCTCACAAAGGGCACACTCAACTGATCCATCTCAAAAGGTAACAACTAGTGTTATATAGTGTACAAAAAGGAGAGGGGGGTGGCATATGTGTGGGTCGGAGGAAAGGCAAGATCCGTGAGATGAGCTTTGATGGGTTATAATTCCTTTTCTTATCTCTAAAATAAAAAATAAAATTAATACAATTGTGTATTGTTGTCTCCACGACCTCCACGTATATAACACTCTCCCATATTCTGAATTTAAATTTCTTATTTTATTTTCTGTCTTATTTTATGTGTTGTTGTCGAAAATTAAATTTTAAATTATTTATAGATCACAGGTGAAAAGTGAGATCTGAATTCCCATCCCATTCAACCCTTTAATTCGATTTTATTTTTCAAAATTATGAAAATAATATATACATGTGTACTCATTCCGTTTTAAATTATAAAAATTTTATTTATTTTTTAAAAGTTAATTTGATATATTTATAAATTTAAAATTGATATGATTCTCTTAAGTTTTTAAAATAATAAATTTTATAATTAGTAGCACTTTTTAAATAATTTATAATATTTATAATTATACTGACATAAATTAAATGAATTCATCTCAATTTAAATTTTAAATTAATTTTTTAAAAATTAATATTGATTTTATAATTTAAAACAAAAGAAATATTATTTTAACTACAAATAAACCCAACGAAAAAAATACACAAAAAGGGACAAAACAGGCCTTTTCTGGGTTTTTTCCTTCCTCCTTCACTCGGTGTCGGTGTTCGTCATTCGGTCCGTTGTTTCTCGCTTGGTGCTTGGCTAAACGTGATAACAATTTTAAAAAAATAGGCGCTAGTTTCTGCACATCCTACAGTGAGAACACAACTAAATAAATATTATAAATTATTTAAAAAATATTATTAATTATAAATAAATTATGTCAATTTTAAAATTAAAAATATCTTAAATTAATTTTAAAAAAATTAATATTAATTTTGTAATTTAAAATAAAAAAAATACTATTTTTAATAATCTTAACTATTACATTATTTTAACTTCACCTAAGCATGTGCAATTAAAAAGAGATTAGAATCGATATAAATAGTTTGTGTATTTCTTCACTTGTGTTTCATACTATTTCATCATGTCTTTTCAGGGTTAAAATTACATAAGTGCCCATTGTACAACTGCAAGTGTGTATATATATATATATATATATATATTATAAAAAAATTATCGAGCAATTAAAATTGGTCTGTCGCAAAAAAGATGAGTGATAAAATCAATTACACTTAATTTTGGTCTGCAGCAAGAAGTGCAAGAAGGGTAAAGGTAGGATCAAATTATGTGAAATTGACCTACCGCAAGAAGGATAAAATAGTAAAACTAATTTACAACAAAAATACTCTCTGTGTTGATTGTCGAAACAGTAACTTAATAACAGCTTGTCATGGAAAGATGACGACCATATATATATATATATATATATATATATATATATATATATATTCAGTAAAGCGTTCAGTAAAGCGGTCAATATTAGCATGATGGTGCAGAAGACTTTTATACCCTTTAACATTAATTATTTAAAAAAGATTTTGAGAGGGTCGAGGGGAAGGTTTTGACTTTTGAGGCTGGGAATGGTCATTGTGGATAGAAAGACCTGACTTTTTATATATATGCACATGATAAAAAAAATATGAATAATGATATTTTTTAATAATTTATATAATAATTTATATAAAAAATAATGAGACTTATCATATAAATGGTAGATCTTAAATAAATTTTATTAATTTTTATAAAAATCATTAATAAGATTATTAAGCATAACAAAACTCATACGCGCAATGCAAGCATTATCCACATGTATATTTTTGGTCTAGTAATGTACCACTAGGCACTAGAAATAGGTTGGGAGGGAAGTCGACTGTCGATTGCATTCCATTGACTTGAACATCAATTCCTATCTTCATTCAATTTCTTTAATGAATTCTAACATATTTAAACATTATATTCTCAATTCGTACGCTGCTTGACATAATCTGATTCAAACCAAGTACGTAAATTTTTTACATTGGATGTCTATTAAAAATATTTATAAGAATATTATGTTAAACCGTACACTTGACTTAAAATCACTAGACAGTTAATGAAATAGTTGGGACATGAATATTTGCCAGTGCTTAATTTATCATCAACGTTGGAGTGATCAAATTATCCACAGCATATATGCAGTTCTTAGCATTTCGATGCATTTTAAGGTCGGGGATTCTGTTATTCTAACGTCACGAATCGATGAATTCTCTTTAATTTATTAGCAGCATGGGTGAGGCAGGCGACGGTGGTGCTTTGACTTTTTAATTATTTTATTTTATTATTATTATTATTATTATTATAATATAAAATAAATTGATGAATTGAATGCGCACATTAACAACAATAAAAATTGTGATAAAATTAGTATAGTTGGCAGACAAAGATGACCATCAACTTTATATATAGTTGAAAGTATGTGTATTCCATTTACATAATTAATTAATTAGATCAAATATTACATTGGATATTATTATTATTATTATATATTATTTTATAAAATATTGCTTCCGATCCCTCTTCTTTAATTAATTAGTGGAGCATTGTAAATTAATTAACTGTAAACTTTCTACTGTTTTAATTATTACATTAAGATCCCATTAATTCTACTCATTATATAAATCTAAGTATTAAAATAAATATATGTGACATAAGTTAGGTAGATAGATCATCGAGTAGTACTGCAAAGTGCAAATGAAAATACGGAGGACTGACTTGATTGAACATTGGATTCCAATTCTTGGACCTATGCTATGAGCTAAAAATCAAATGTAGGGTACCCTACTCCAAAATAATTCAAAGTTTTTTCCTGTCCACAAAATTTGACCATGGGCTAGCTTAGCTAGTAGCCTCTTGTCTCTTTTCTTTAATTAAAGTCTATGTTAGATATGGAATGGTGGTCCAAAATTTATTTTACACATTTATAAATTATATTTGCCCACCATTCATCCATATGTAATGCCCCATTCATTATTTAGTGTCGGTCCTCCCTTCCCTTCCCTTCCCTTTCCTTTAATGATATATTAATTTTTTAATGAAAAATTATTAATTTTTTAATATTAAATTGTTAATTTTATAAAATTATTTAATAATTTAAAATCAGAACTATTAATCTCATTTTTTTTTATAGAATTATATAATTCCTATAAATAACCTTAAGAATAATTAAAAAAAATAATCTATAAAATTATTAATTTTTTTTTAATTTCCTATAAAAAAATTTAAAATAATATTAAATTAATACAAAGTCAAATGCATACATCCCCTCCTCCTATGCATTTTTATTTCCTGCACCTGTCTGCCAGTTAATGTTGTGCATGCAATTGTTGTTGATGATGCCCTAGCAAAGGCAGCAACAGTCAATCAAGTTATATATATATACTAGGGATAACCCGTGCCTGAAGGCACGGTACAATTAATATAACAGTTGAGTATTGTATTTAATATTTTTAAATTGAAAAATCTAAAACTATTGTGGCCAACCATTAATACAAAAAGATTAGTACTCAATCCAGTCATAGTTTATTTTTGAGACAAACATTAGTGTGCTACTCATTCCCAACTTAAAATTAGTTCTTAACAGGTTTAAGCAATTAATTGATTGACGATAGCGGAGTCAAATTTGTGTAATATAATATTTTTGAGTATATTACACACCTTTCCTTTAATGACAAAATAGAATGAGAAGTTTGACAGTATTTATTTGCTTCTAGTATATCTAACCATCGATCAATATGATCCATGAACAATATTTTCTGTGAAAAAATGGTAGTACTGCAAGCCATTTCGTAAGATCCAATAAGGAAAAAAAAATATAAAAATTCAAAAGAAATATTTTTGCATATATACCCAAAAGTATAAAATGAACTCTCTAAGTCTAAATAAAAAAATATTGTCATTACACCAATTAAATCGCATCACCATAACATTTTTTTCTCTATATTTTTTCTTGAAATTGGACAAAAGATTTTCATAGCATGAGTCAGAACTTACTACAATAGTTACTTTCAATATATCCTGCAAAAAACACCAAAGAGATGATACGTAATTATCCGTGCCTAAAGGCACAGTGTAAATTAAAATATCAAAAATACTCTATTATCTAAAGACTCTTTGCAACATAAAATAACTTACAAATCAATTAGAATGAATCTGAACCGTCCCCGTGATTTTCTACCCAAATTAATTTGCATGTGTAAATATAACGACCGCAATACCCGACAAGCAGAAAAATTGTGACGCCCCCAAATCTAGGCCCACACAGCCCAAACTTGAGTCGTCAAAAGACTACAACAAAATTATTACAACAAAGCAAAGCACAACGTACAACAATACCGTGTATAATAATACACAACTAAGTCTTCACTATTATTGCCACACTATTTTACAACACGTGAAGACTATAATAGATATCCCTCGGACTCCCACTCCATTCCCCGGCTAGACCCAGCTACGTTCTCATATCCTGTTGAAAAATAATGGAACAAAAGGGTGAGCTCAAATAGCCCAGTAAGAAATATCATGACTAAGATAATGACGAATAAATTATCATTAGCCTTCAACATGTGAGTTCTTGATAGAATACAACAGAATACAAGGTGTATATCAAAAACTGCAGTTAAATTCTTGAACAATGTTCAGATCAATAATAGCGGCGGAATGAGCAATCTATTAGAAGAATAATGTAGACTATAATGTCCACGCGCTTCTCTTTTTCGTAAAAACATCATCAACTTTTATCATCTGAAATACCATTAGTCAAGATAATACAAATTCACAGTTCCTGGTCATAATCATGCAAATCAACAGTTCATCTATGCATTACGGGCCAAAGAGAACATTCAATATAACACCAGCGGTCATGATTATACCAGATTCAGCCTTTGGTCATAATCATACCAAACAACAGTTCATCTATGCACTACGGGCCAAAGAGAACTTTCAATATAACAACAACGGTCATGATTATACCAGATTCAGCCTTTGGTCATAATCATACCAAACAACAGTTCATCTATGCACTACGGGCCAAAGAGAACTTTCACCACGTGCCATAAAAGACACCGAACAGATGTATCGCCTTTAACCTAATATATCGCCTTTAACCTATCATCTGTGCCCCCGGCCACAGATATTCACAACAGCTTGATTCTTGATGATTAGTACAAATAATAGTGATACAATTGATGAACAGAAGAAACAGGATAAACAATAAGTATCGGAAGTTTACTTTGTGCAGATTCAAATAATGTCCAAATTGTCAACATGATGTGGAGTGAAATTTAAAAATGTTATTCAAGATTCTCAGTTCAGAATAACGGTTACAGTTCAATAGAAAGATTCAGAAAATAGGAAGGTTCAGTTGAAATAATGAAGTTCAACTATTATGGATCATATAATATTTTCAGGAATTATAGAAGCAATAGTTCCATAATAAGTTTCGATTCAGGAGTATGAAAGAAAATAATATCCCTTACCGTAGCAAGTTCAAGAGTGTAAAAAAAAAAATGACATTTCTTACCTTAACACGTGACTGGATATTGATTTAAATGAGATTGATCAACCTATATTTTTATAGTAAAATTAGTAATTACCACATATAAATTTCAAAGTGTATGATAACTCGTATAATATGAACTATCAAAATTATATATATTTAACATAATTTTTGTAGTATAATATAACTACTTTAAAATAGTTTTTAAAATAATATTCCAAAATAAATCTTCTAAATAAAGCTTTTAAAAATGAATCTTCTCAAAGAAGAGTCTTCTAAAGGAAGATTTGTGAATACCGTGAAAAATAGGAATTTATAAAATTACTACTCTTTAATAAAAGACTTACTTGAAAAATTCCTGCACTCCTTTTGGCTTTCAAACACTCAAAATAGCCTTACTATTATCAGAGAAAACTCATAAAATTCTTATAGAAAAATTTTATGTTTTAGGTGTGATTTTTCTATTCAGCTGAGCAAGCTATTTATAGGAGAAAAGAAGTTACTATGCGTGGTAGGTGAACTAAAAAAAATTCAGCAGAGGCTGCGCAAACGTTTTTAAAAATTTTCAATACTTGCACAGTAACTTTGCACAGTAACTTTAAAATTTTCAAAAAGTGAACAGTAATGAACAGTAACTTTTGTCGGCAGATGAACAGTGACTTTCCCGAGATGAACAGTACTTCCGTCAGTGAATAGTAACTTTTCCGGGAATGAATAGTAAATTCCGGGAGTGAATAGTAACTTTTGAAAAATAAAATTTTTATTTTTCCTGTGGGTCCAACATATAAAATGAAATAATGCTACAACAATAATGTAATAAACACGTTACAGATTATTATTAATTTAATAATATAAATTACAGTATATTTGCAACTGTGACAATTATTAGGTTCAATAATTTTAAAAACAGTGCAGCAACAATTATTGACTCAATGATATAAAATACAGTGTAATGACAATTATTAAATCAATAATGCAAAATACTGTGTAACAACAATTATTGAATTGATAACATAAAATATTATGCAGTGACAATTATTGATGAAATGATGCGTAACAGTTACGGTGTCAATTATCAGAACAATAGTATGAGACACTGTGCAATACCGCGTGCTACTGTAGAGTACCGTGTGCTACAGAAAATACAATAAATTATCGTATGCTACTATTCTTTTATCACCAGTATTTAAACAGTTAACACCGTTGACTATTTTTATTTAAAAATGTTACTTCTGTCGTTTTCTATATCCGACAATTATTCCGTTGTGGGGTCCACCAATAATTAGTTATTTCGGCGCCGTCGTACGACCCGAATATTCCCCGACAAAACAAATATTCCCCGACAAAACGAATATTGTCCGACAAAATAAAATTTACACATAACATCCTTAACTTTCAATTTCGTTAATTTAACCACTTACTGTTTCAGGAAAAAAAATATATATGAAGAAAAATTAAATTTTATATTTCATAAAATTCGGGGTCTTACAAAAATGACATCAATGCTAAAAAGGTGACTCATTTTATTTATGTGCAATTTTTTATTTTTTATTATTATTATAATTATAATTATTATTATTATTATTACTACTACTACTATTATTATAATAATAGTAATAATAATAACAATAATTATTATTATTATTGTTATTACTATTATTATTATTATTATACCATTAGGGGGATGATCTGCAGAAAGGCCACAAGCCCAGAGAACAGGGGGTGAACTACTCACAATTCATAGCAAAAGGCGTAAGGATTTTTAACAACTTAATACTGTTATAAATGATGCAAGGGGATTACTGGGAAGGGGACCTCACAGTTGTATATCAATGCTGAAAATAAAACTTAAACCAACCATGTAGGTGGTAAACCAACCATGTAGGTGGTACTAACAGTGATAAATAAAGAACAGATTACTAAAATTTAAATAAAGAACAATTTACTAAAATTCACTTGATTTATAAAACTTTAATCGAATTACAATAGAGAGTACAAAAGATAGAGAGAGAATTAGAACTTACAGAAAAACCAGTGTGTCTAAACACTGAGGCTCTGATTCTCTTAAATAGAGAAAACATACAACGAAATTCAAATGAAATTACAACGAAATTCAAATGAAATTCAAACGAATTACTATTACAGACACTTTTCACTATTACAGACACGTTTTACTTTTCAGACACCTTTTACTATTCATTACTGATGATAGCCTCGAGATGCCAAAAGGTAGATGCTTTTGGCAAAGTAGACGTTGGATTTTGACTAAAGGAGCAAACATGTCGGAGACAGATCAGGCAAATGGGTTCTGAGCATCTTGGAGGGAGATGCTTTCATAAGGATCTTTACTGGAGGCTGCTGACTCATGAGAGGAGACCGAAGCAGAAGAGTCTTCTTCATCAACTTCTTTGTGGAGTGAAGAAACTCTTTGGTTAATAGCATCGGTTAATAACTTGATATCCGCAACAGAACAACTATTGATAATTGAGAGATCAATAGAGCCTGTTGGGCTTGACTTTTCCTGTTTAATTTTTGCAGTTCCAGAAGTAGAGGCCAAAATTGGTTTAACTGGAGTTAATGGGAATTCAGTTTGAACTTGTTTGACAATCCTGTTGACATCAAACTTGTCCCACCATTTAACAAAGAAAATTCTGGTTACTACAGGGATCTGACTAGAAGGAGGAAAGTTATACTGCCATTTAAGAATCCAAGGGATCTTATATTTACTGACGAATCGGAGCAGTACTGGGATACCTTCAAATTTAGAGTTAAATGGAACTTTATTACTGAAGTGGTTTACTTGGGTGAGGAGGAGTTCTGGAAGAATAGAACTCAAAGGACCATATCTAGACCACCAAATGGTGAACCAGAAAGGAATTTGACTTTTAAATTTGTGGTCAAACTGGATGAACCACGAGTGACTGAAGGATTGGTTCTGGTACAAGAAGATTTTGTGCCAGGCTTCCATATAGTCATAGTAACTGAAATATGCATCATCTTTACAAAGTAAAGGGTTACTAGAATCAGTAAGAGGTCTCAAATCAGAGGGATGATTTCCCCAATTTGAAATAATCTGTTTAATATATAAGGAATGAAAGATGATTTTGGTACTATCATACCTGTCGTAAATGGGTTTAATGGTTATGGACTCTGTTTGAATAAGAAGATCTTTGTAAAAAGTTAATGACTTGTATGGAGCATAGGGAACGAAGTGCCAACCAGGGGGATAAAACTGGGCAGCAAGTTTAATGGGGTCATTTTTTGAGGTCATTGTATGTTCAACATAGAACTGGTTACTTTCATGACTAGGAGTATATTCAGATCTAGGCAGAGCTGGATCTGATGACTGGGTTTTGCTTTCAAAGGGATCGAAAGGCTTAGGTTGACTGGCTAGGGCTGAACTGTATGGTTTAGGTATTTGACCTAAAACCTGAAAATTAGTAGAAGGTGACCTGGGGGGATAACTGGGGTGAGGAACAAGAGTTCCAGTAACTGGAGTAGTTGGAGTAGAAGAAGTTACCTGTGTCTTGCCTCTGCCGGCTCGGCTGGAAGACGATCCACCTCTCACACTCATTGATTTTGTTTTGAGATTCCTGACTGCAGAAATTCTCTAGTAAGAAAATCTGGAATTGAATTCTCACTACCTTTAATGTATTCAATATCAAATTCAAAGATACTTAAAATAGATTGCCATCTTGCAAAAATCTGTTTAGAGGCAATGTTTTCAACATCCTTTTCTAAAACATATTTAGCCGATTTACAATCTAATCTTACTAAAAACTTTTGATTTAATAAATCACTCTGAAATTTATTAATGCATGAGACTAGAGATAAAATCTCCTTTTTAATGGTAGAATAATTACTCTGAGTAAGATCCCAAGCATGAGAATAAAAGCAAACAATCTGTTCAGGAGAAGTAGGGGTTAGCTTTTGTTTCAGAATACCGCCTAAACCAATATCCGAGGCATCGGTTTCAACAATTTTAAATGCAGTGTGATTAGCTATGCCAAGACAGTGTAAAGTTTTGACATATTTTTTAATATCTCGAATTATGGAAGTATGAATATTAGTCCAAGGGGAAGGATTTGACTGCAATCTTTCGAATAGGGGTTTACATTGCTTGCGTAGATCTTTATAGAATTCACCAATATAATTGAGAGACCCTAAAAATCTTTGTAACTGGGTTTTATCAAGGATTTTATCAGGAAATTTATCAGCAAATTGAATAGCACGAATAACAGGCTGAATAGTTCCATATTGAATATGATAACCAAGGAATTTAATTTTTGTTTGGAACAGGCTGAATTTGGTAGAAGATATGACTAGGCCATTAGTTTTGACTGTATGAAAAAATGAATTTAAATGTTTCCAATGTTCTTCAATAGAGTTGGAAAAGATAAGAACATCATCAATGTAGACAATAGCAAAATGACTGAAAGGGTTTAGAATATCATTCATAATATTCTGGAATTCACTAGGGGCATTCTTCAGACCGAAAGGCATGACATTCCATTCATAATGGCCAAAAGGAGTATTGAAAGCGGTTTTGTATCGATCTTTCTCATTAATTTGGATTTGCCAGAATCCGCTCTTAAGGTCAAATTTACTAAAAACGACAGCTTGACTTAGTCTTTTAATCAAATCTTTTTTATTAGGTAATGGATACCGAATCCATTCAAGAACTTTATTAAGAGGTTTATAATTTATGACTAACCTGGGGACCCCTCTTTCTATTTCAGAATTCTTATTAACATAGAAAGCAGGACATGACCAAGGGGATTTACTCTTTCTAATTAATCCTTTTTTCAATAAATCGTTAATTTCTTTTTTACAATGTTCCATTTGTTCATGGTTCATTTGAATAGGTCTAGCCTTAGTAGGAATTAAATGTTCTTTAAATTCCTTAGCATAAGGTAGCCTGACAATATGTTTCTTCCTGTGCCAGAAAGCATGGGGAAGATCAGAACAAACAGAATCAGTTAAAACTTTTGTAAAACATTTTATTTGTTCTTGTAACTTATTATTTTTTAAACGTTCTTCAACTTTCTTATACTTAATTTCATCTTTTAGGTATTTTAAATGATTTGTCTTATTATTTAAGATATTCAAAGTTTTAGAAATTGACTCATCTTGAATTATCCTTAAATCTTTGTTTTTAGGTTTATTAATAAATGAAAGCGTTACTTCTTGACCTAAATGTTTAGTAGTCAAACCATCTGTATTGGTAGTAAAAGGGTACAATAAATATATAAATGGTAATCCTAAAATAATCTTATCCGTCATGTTTCGTATTAACACAAAAGATGTTTCAAAACAAACATTATTTTGACAGATATGAGCTTTAGGTAATTTGTAATTTATATCCATTTTACTTCCATTAGCAGATGTCATTCTTTCAGCAGTTTTTACATAATACCTAGCTGGGATAAGACCTTCTTGAATGCAATTCAAGTCAGCACCAGTATCAACTAAGGCCGGGATTTCTAAAGTGAAGTTTTTGTTAATAATTATAGTGACTTTAATATACCATTTTTGGATGGTTAAAGATTTTAATATACTTAAAGATAATCCTTGTTGATTAAGAGTTTCATTATCACTATCTGGGTTATTAACTTTAGAAGTTTCAGCTTCTTCGTTATCTTCACTATCAGAGGAGTTATTAACTAACAATGTATCCTTTTCTTTAAGTTTATTAATTTCATCCCTTAACTCAGGGATTTCTGATTTTAATTTAGAAATTTCTCGTTTTAAATTATTAACTTCTTGGTTTAATTCAGGTAAAGTTATTTCTTTTACTGGACTTTTAAATCTTTCTAAAGTCTTATTAAGGCTGAAAACAGGTTTTTCTTTTAGCTTATTCATTTTATTAGTTGGAGTTTCTTTGTTAAAAAGATCTTTTAATTGTTTAGTATATTGAATTTTTAACTGTGGATCAGAAATTTTACTAATTAGATCAATTAATAAGCCTTGTTCTTCCTCTTGTTTACTTAAAACATTTAAGGATTTATTACAACAAGTATCAGTACATCCTAAAGTTATTTTAGGACTTTCATTATCAGAAGTTGAATTATTAGTTTCACTGGAAGACTGAGAATAATATTCTTCTTGTTCATCATTACTAGAACTATTTTCTATTTTCATTAACTCAATTATCTGATTACTATCTTCTTCGGATATTTTTAATTGTTTTAGTTTTTCTTTGACTTTGCATTCATTTTTATAATGACCTGATTTACCACAATTATGACAAATGACTTTACTTTTATCAAATTTTTTATAAGTTTTCTTCTTATAGGGTTTTTTATAACTTGTATTTTTGGGATATTTTTTATAATAATTTTCTTTGTTATTGTATCTATGTTTTCTAAATTTATCTTTTTTATGGTGACTTTTCTTTCTAGAAGGAGCAATAGGGGGCATACCATATTGTTCACAGAAAGAGCCTAACTCATATTTAGCTTTGTTTTTATCTTTATTGGCTTGTTTACTAATTTTAAAATCAATACACATTTTAAGTCCTGTTTTTTGTATTTGACTAATTATATCACCATAGGTTAAATTATCATAATCTATGAAACCTAAATTTTTACTTAATTCTTCACGAATTTTATGGGCAAATAAATTAGGTAATCCATTAACAAATTTTTCTTTCTAAAAAGGTTTGTTACTATCATCACGCATCATAACTCTAGAGGTAAACACGTCTTTGTACCATCTAAAATCACTTAAAGTTGGGCAAGATAAATTACTTAACTGGTCATGAATTCTATCAGTTATGTTACTAGGTGTTCCAATAAAATGTTTAATTATGGTGTAAATTAATGTGTTGACTCCATCAGAAGGGGCAAAACCTATGTCTTCATTAAATATAGGGTTACCTTCTTGATCAGTTTGAACAGCATGAATAATACTATACCTAGAGTCTTCAGTTAGGTGTTTTTCCCACCAAGACCTAAGTATTCCTGTAAAACCACTAGCAAGTAATTCAACAATATCTGGCTGGGTTAGGACAACATAGTTGGTTAAATAACTATTGGCTACCATGGACATATGATTTAATTTATTTAATAATTCTTGTTCACTAAGACCATCTATGTTCCATTCATAAATCTTATTAGCAGAAACAGAGAATTGATTATCTAAATTCCTTTCTTCAAACTGTAAGTCTGGATGGGTTGGTTTAGAATACCAATTTTTTGTCTGACTGGTAACAGTTGGGTTTTTAAAAGTTAATTTCCTAAATTGATTTTCAATTTCTTCAATAGTAGAATTATCTGTGGTGGTAGACTCACTATTACTAGAATCTTCTCTTTGGCTATCATATTTTTCAATGACGGCTAAAGACTTAGATCCACTAGACTCAGCAGTAGTTTCTAGATTTTTAAATAACTTATCCAAGGTTTTTATTAATTGTTTATCAGAACTAGGTAATCCTAGACCTTGCCTATTTTGGGGTAAGTTTAACAAGGGTTTTTCTATTTTATCATCTTGACTGATAATTTTATCTTCAAACTTTTCTTCAATTTTATCTAACTGTTTTCCTAGAGTTGCTAAATATTGGTTAGTGAAATTATTTTGTTCAATAATCTTCTTTTCATTAATATTAGTTCCTTCAGCAATCTTGAAAGGACTAGCAGTGACAGAAGTGTTTTGAACTTTTATTATTATTGTTTCCAAAGGAGGATGACTAGAGGAAACTTTAGTTTTATCTTCCTTAACCCACTGTTTTTTAGTTATAACATTACATTTTCCATAATATCTTTCATACCATGAATAAAATGTAATATTTATCTTTTCTTTAAGCACAAATTTTTTCCATTTTTTAATTACCTTTTCTCTATCAATTTCATTATGGTTTTCTCGAAATTGATGTCTTTTATTTTTATTTTCTTTCGAATTAAAATCATTAGTTAGTCTTTCCCATTTAGGTTTGAATTCTTTACTTAAAACTCTAAGTTGATGGTTAATAGCTTCAAAATCAGACTGTGTAGGTGATAATTGTTGTTCATTATCTCCATCCTGACTTATAGTTTCATTATTATAACAGGGCTGACTAGTCTGTCCTTCATTGATAATTCCTTTTAGCTTAATATTTTGAAGTGTATTTTTACTTAATAACTCTGGATCTTTTCTAGAAGATGCTATAGTATTACTGACAGAAGGTGTTATAGTACTATTAATATCTTCAATGACTAAGGATCGTTCAAGTCTTGAATCATCAAAACTTATCCGAACAGTTCCATCTAAGTATTGTTTAATATTTTCTAAATTCATTATGTTATTATTAACTGGTCTCTGGGGCATTTCATTTTCTAATATCCATTGCCTCGGGAGATTTATATCTCTCCAAAGAATAGTCTTTGGAACTTGGATATTAGCATCACTCGTGCTACTCTGAATAAGAATAGTTTTATCTTTAGGACTTTTACTTAAAGCTTTCACATTTAAATTAGTTTTCATAGTTTTATAATAAATTCTAAATATCAAAGCAAGGGTCTGGGATCCCTCAATCATTTGGGTGATTTCTCCAGCTGTTTTGATATTTAAAGTTAATGCTTTTAACAAATGTGGGTCACTTAGACTTAATGTAAAATCTGGAAAGCAGTTAAAATGGACAGGTCCATTATGCAAACTAGATTCCATTATGCCTAAGATGCTGGGAACATAATTTAAATATCTAGCATCACGCAAACATAAAAGGATGCTAGAATTAATACCTTTAATGCTTAGGGGTTTAACTGCAACTTGAATTAGACCTATATGAATAAAATTATATCCTTTAAGTCTATGTTTTTTAATAACTTCATTAGTTAATAAAGAGCAATTTTCATGTTCTTTATTAATAGCATAAACCTTTTCAACAGTTTTAACATTATAATCAGATTTGAAATTATCCGAAAAAGTTGACTTGTAAATTTCTTTGGGTGAAACATTAGGTATGTTCTAATTTCCAAGGTCTTGACTTAAATTATCATAACTGTGTTCTTCCTGGTTGATAAAATCAGGAATAGAAGAAAGGCTTGACCTATGGCTAGCTGAAGAGTTGGATCTGAACAGTCTACTCATATTTTGAATACTGTTCTCAAGGCATTAAGACACTTTCTGCAAAAGGGTGATAAACAAAAGACAAGGTAGAAGAAGATCTTACTAATGAAATGAAACTGGAACCTAAGCCAAATCACAAGGATAATTATTATTATTATTATTATTATTATTACTATTATTATTACTACTATTATTACTATTATTATTATTATTATTATTATTATTATTATTATTATTATTATTATTATTATTATTATTATTATTATTATTATTATTATTATTATTATTATTTCTATTATTATTATTATTAATATATTAATTATTATTATTATTATTATTATTATTATTATTATTATTACTATTATTATTTTTATTATTATTACTATTATATTAATTATTATTATTATATTAATTATTATAATAATAATAATAATTATTATTATATTTATTATTATTATTATTATTATTATTATTATTATTATTATTATTATTATTATTATTATTACTACTACTATATTATTAATATTATTATCATTATTATTATTATTATTATTATAGTTTTGAATTTGATTTGGGTGGGAAATGGGAGTGGGTAGATTTTTGAAAATTAGAATTTGAATTGGGGGAGGGAAAAATGAGAGATAGATTAATCTCAACCGTTCTTTGTTGAAGCCATGAGATGATTTGAAACTATTAGATATTGAAGATTTATTTTCTCTCTCCGCTCTGTTTTATATAATAGATATATATATATATATATATATATATATATATATATATATATATATATATATATATATATATATATATCGTCTTTTGGTTCAAAAAAAATATTAATAATACCAAAACCAAATCAGCGGGTCAATAAACATTGGTTTTCGTACAATGAAAATCGTACTTGGTCCGCAATAATTGCATTTATTAGTAGGACTCCATTGTCCATTGTATTATTGGGCCGCCAGTTCTCTTTTGGGCTCAGATTGCCTTTTGACTTGGGCTCCCGTTCCCGGTGCTTGACAAATTATGGAACACCGACAAAGGTTGGTCAACAAATACTGCATCCCTTTTTCAATGATAGGTTCTCTTCTAAATTTGATTTTATTATTTAAAAAGTTTTATTGAAATAAATTTAAAATAAAATATGTTGGTTGTTCTCTTCTCTCCATTATTAATTATAATTTTTTGATAAATTCAATTATTATATATATATACTGATAATATATATAAGACAAAAACAAGTAACTAAATTAGAGGTCTCTCCAAAGTCCCACTTTAGAAGGTAGTAGAAATTAAATACTAGTGGCCAATATATATATATAAATCTTGATTCTTTCCGATACTACTAGTGTGGTTAAATTCTAAATTCCCATTGACGACTGGGGAGCTAGCTAGCTGGATTCTTCTCAATCAATAGTGCATTTTATTTAGATATTATATACTCCTAATAATTAATTAACTTTTCAAGTTGCTGGCTCAACTTGAAGAATGTTACCCGACAAATTTGGATGTGCCCAATTCTCATTTTTCTTCCTTTCCCTATAATAAATAAAACATGGAATAGTTTACATTTAATATTATTTAATTTAAAAATGCAGGCCAATGAGTTACAAATTGAACTAGTTCATTACTTTAATTTACTGCTTTATTATTAAAGGAATGAGGCCAATTAGCTAGGTTCGCTTTTCACCGCATTATGTTTTCAAATTAAATGAGTGGAAATTAAGCACAGAAAGGGGAATTAAAGAATCCAAAGCAATTGCTTACTACTGCTAAATCTTTATTTATATATATATATATATATATATATATATATATATATATATATATATATATATTAAATTGGTCTGATGATATTTCAAGAATCTGTCAAATGTTTTCTGTTTCAGTACTCTCTATAGTGGAAGGGGAAAGTAGAATCGAGTGGGCTTAATGGTAACCATCAATAGCTTAAAGGAGTGCACATGCATGCGTCTTGCTAGGACCAATAAAGTACAAAAATAATTAAAAGTGGTATGCTCCATTTGGGATCTTAAGACGAAAAGTAGATTATATTTAGATGGTTCTCCCTCCATGCAGCTGCTACGCAGAAAAGATACTTATTTGACCCCTACGTAATAATGTACAGCAATGTTTACTTTAATCTAGCATGCATGCATATGATATAACATATATATATGACAGCCGATTTATAGAAAATTGTGGCTTAATTAGGGCATAGTATGACCCATTTTCAGAACTGACAGTTAGCATTTTTAAAAAAATAAAACCCTACACAATTGCGAAATAACTTAATTACGTAACATTATATTATTACAGTATGAAGTTACTTTTCTATTAGTTTAAAATAGCATTTATTTTTTTTCTTCCGGAAGGTCTTCTCTTTTTGTAAATCTTAGTCACTAGATCTTGCAAATGAAATGCAAGATTTGGTGATGGACCAGCTCTCTCTCTCTCTCTCTCTCTCTCTCTCTCTCTCTCTCTATATATATATATATATATATATATATATATATATATATATATATCATCCATGTTTATGTTCTGACCTATTTCAGATTGATAAATTAAGAGGAGAGGGGGAGAGTATAGGTAGAATCCTGTTGAAATTAAGGGTTAACTAAACTTAAGCATATGCATGCATGCATGGCCTGGTATAGATATTTAAGCATATTGATTCTTCACCACAACTTGTCTTTGTTTCATTCAAAAGGTTATATTATAGGGCTGCTTTGAGGGTTTTCTCTTTGATGGGAAGTAGCCATGAATTAGATGCCAGTGCCCCCAGCATTGTTATTATGTTAGGTTCCTTTTTACCATTCCAATGCCCAGAGGTTAAGAGTACCATAGCAAGTGTTATTTCCTAATTAATCTAAGTACGTTGAATTTTAATACCAATCCAATAACACAGAACAAGTCAATGAATTATTTGATCTAGCTAGCCCATTGGTTTAATCAACCAACACCGCCACGAATCTAAATAAAGAATTTCTGGATTTGGCTTCCAACCAAGAACTATAAGATTCCACTGCTACCACTAGATAACTTTCGAAGAAATAAACCAAAAACTGATATGATGTTCCAAGTTTTCCTCAAGTATAAATTGGTTAAACACAATTTTCAATTAACATTAGTAGTGATAACAATAGTAATCAAACTGAATTAAGAGGTTATATAGATGAAGAGTGGCAAATAATTTTTGTTAAAAATCCAGGATCCAGGATTATGAAGGGAAAAAATGGGGCTGATCTTTTATGACAGAGTGAAAGTAGAGTACTTGTTAAATATATATATATATATATATATATATATATATATATGTACACACACATATATACATATATTTGCTAGGTGCATGCATGCAATATGCATGGTAAAGTAAGCAACAATATATCCATAAGCAGTGATAATATATAATGTCACTGAACTTCAGCAAGAAGATCACGCAAACTATCACACGAAATAACATGAGCAGATAGTCTTCATTTGATTGGTGAGCTAGAGATTAATTGTCCAGTGCATCTATTAAAATGATGACATATCATTTAAATTTAAATAATTTTATGACATAGTCTTTGACATTATTAATTTAAGTTTTATCAGAAGAGCCAAACTACGAAGAAGTTCCCTTTGTAAGTTGTAACTCTCCAAAATAGCAAGACTTTTACCAAGCTATCTTGAATGGAGGTAACAACTCTCATATTCTTCCTTGTGTTGGGATATTTCACATGAATTTCACATCGGATAAATTTAAGAGTGTCGATGTATTAATAAGTGTGGTGGAATCTCAACTTAATAAGTTGACTTTTTGGGTAAGAAAGTCATCCAACATGCTTGTTGAATCAGTCTACACAAGTGTCCACTGTATTATAATGGTAATGAATTGTTGTAGAATGAATCGTTTAATTTCGCTGCAAGTGGTATTAGAGCTCATGGTTCGATAGGCCCAAGTACCTAGTTGGTTCTCCAAAGTAGAGCATCATCCGCAGGTCGCAGTAAAGTTTGATTTGAGTTGAATGAAGTATGGCTCTAAAAAAACGCCCCTGATAGGTTAACTTTTTAAGAGTGTAAATGGGTTAACAAGTATGGTGGAGGGTCAACCTAATAGGTTTACCTTTTGAGTTGTTGGACCAATCTACATAGGTGTTCGCTGCATTGGTAATGAATTGACGTGGGATGGATCGTTTAATTATGCTACACCTTAATCTAATGCCAGCTTTGAAACAGCAAAGGAGTTCTTGCTGGCCGCCATGGAATTAACTATTTTACTTTCAGCCAACTATAGCATATGTTGCTCCTCCTCTGGCGGCCTTTTTTGGCCACATTGATCAATACTAAAATCCGATCTTGAAATATCATGTGTTAATTAGCTATGATAATCCTAAACTCTGTTTCCTTTATGGGCTCTTCCAGTGACCAAAAATATCAATGTACTTGAGATGCATGAACATTGAAAGAAAGAATAAAATACCATAATTAAGGCATAAACATAAGGGATCGCAAGGGACATGATCAGCAGGAAATAATAAAGAATGTTGTTGTTCAAGTAAAAAGCATGTCCAATTGCGGCAATGTTTTCGAATGGTAACACAATTTACTTTGTAGCAAATGGGAAAAGACTACTTCTTGGACTGTGGCCGACACCGGACTAATAAGGATTCCAAGATGAGAGTACACTGGGAAATTTTATTCAATTACCTTACCATTCATTAATTGTTCTTGTAATATCTTTTGAAAATGTAGTGATTAATCATGTGAATGAGTTTAAGTCATGAAAAACAGAAGCATGCAAATAGAAAATATACCCAAACATTTGCTTGAACTTTTGATAAGAGCTTCACTACCGGATTAATAGTATTAACATAGAATAGAAGAATAAAGGAATAACAAAGAATAAGAGAGCTAGCTTTTATTGAAAAATGATATTTTTACATCTTTATTGTAATTCATAAACAATACCTAACACACCATGTAAATTACGATAGAAATAGAAAAACAAACACAAGGAATTGAAGCCAGAAAGCTATGGCCAAGGCTGGAGGGTGAGGGGAGGTGTATCAAACAGCATATTGATCAGGGTCCGAGACGCGAGCTTCATGGAATCTGTCAATGAAGGCTGTGGCTTTACGATCAATGCCAGGTTCGCCAACCCAACGTCCTCCGTCTTCATCACTCCAGCATATTCTTTCAGGGTTCCCAGCATCATCCCAATACTCGTCACTTCCACCAGAACTGCAAGCCTTAAATATGGAGAAGACGGAAGATGATTTCCTCTGACGACTATTGCAACTTCCCATTATACTCTCTTCTCTTCTAGATCTGTTTCAACAATCCTTTTGAAGAAGGGAAATGAAATGGGATGGAATGGAATGGAACTCTATAGATGAGTTAGGTTTTGAGTGGCATGAAATAACTGGCTAGCCAAGTGCATTTATATACTAAATGGGAGGAGTTTAGCTAGCCATATAATATTGCAGTGAATCATGGTACGTTTTCGTGGACTTTGAATCTTAGGTTATTAAATAAATGGTCAAGGTTGGCTGAAATGACATGACACATAATATTAAAGTTAATTTGTAATGGTGGTAAAACATAGACAAACAAAGCACAACTGTTATTGTCCTCTACTTTTGGTCTTCCCTCAAATAGTCTTCTTAGAAGGTTCACTAAAGAACCTTTTTTCCTAATTTCAAATCACTTGCCCTTCATTAAAGTTCCCTACTTCCTTTAAATACTACCCAAAAAAGTATAATTTAAATTTTATAATGAAACTGTTAGCGGTTTAATTTCTTCTCGCACTCTCTATATATTTTCCAAAATTAAAAATTAAAAATTAAGCAAGTTGTGGAAACTTGAGTCACTTTCTTTTGGGTGTGCATTAGGTAAACTACTAGATACACGCGATACCACACTGAATATTACTAGGTTGACGCATTACTCTACTAATCAGGCACATCGAATAAGTCCGAAGATAAATTAAGTCAGTGAGCTACTAACTAGCTAAGCACATCAACTAACCCTTCTGAGGATAATGCTAGCAAGCTGTATTATGGGAAGGCTTTTGTTTAGTTTAGTGGTCAGTGTTCTCTTTTGATCAGTTTGATTTGAACTTTTAGCCCTTCTCTGCTAGCAGTGCATGCAAGCTGTTTCCCTTTTGGACATCTTTAGTATATACAGAAAAAAAATGGCAAGAAATCTCACCCATTGGAGCCAAGAATTTTCCTCTGCAAGCACGTCTTGTACTAATTTAAATAAGGGGGAGGTACGTATTTCTCCTTTCGCCTTGAGAATATTTTAACTAATCATTTATATAAGTTTCTTTTTCCTAATCATACATTCATGCTGATTATAGTATATATATATATATATTGTTAGGGAATAAATATCGGAAAAAGGTCAAATTCTGTTAGGCATATCAAGAAAAAAGCAGCAAAGCAAGAAAAATAGTGTAGGTCCAATATGTTGAACAAATATCTACTCAACATAAATAAACCACCAACAGCATAGGTTAATTAGGTACTTCTCCATTACTTATAAGCTCCCATATATGTTGAATACATTTTCTCTGCGAATCGATTCTTAAGAAAGCTGTATTTCACAGAGTTCAGCAAGTAATGGTACGTGTAAAGAAAATAATAAAGAATTAAAGCTTTTCAATCAAGATATGGAAATTTATGAATGAGAAAAGAACTAGCTACCACACAAAAATATGCATGCTAAACTACTATTTATTCTCCCAAATGACTTAAATGAGTAAAAGAAAATTAAGTATTCCTTTCAAGTGTTTCATCATAGTTGTTAATTAAGGCGGTAAAAAACTTGTTAATTTATTTCAAAATCTTGTTACGTACCTTTTGTCATTTCTTCTGTCATATAATCTTCAATATTTGTTAGAAATCGAGAGGTTAAAATTATTCTTAAACAAACACCATGAACGCGAAGCTAAGTTACATTATCAAAATAAATTAATTGGAAGAAATTATGTATATGTGGTGTTATATGCAAATCATAATATTAGGAAAAAATGTCAATAAATAAATAAAATACTCTTGGCAAGACAGAGGGAGAAAATTTTAAATAAAAATAAGTATAAGTACACAACTTTCAAACACTATATCCATCTTAATCATTAAAAAGTGGAATATGATATTGAAATCCGTATTATACTCCACTTCTTAATAATTAAAATAAATATAATATTTAATTTTATATTTAAATGTTGTGTACGTTGACTTGTCTTTTAAGTAACCTGTCATGGCCAGATATCCATCCAGTAAGTGACTATTAAGCATAAATGGCTCTTCGACATTCAAGCCGGTACGCGGTCCAGTCTATTAATTTGGGCTTAACCTAAACCGTTATTAAAAAGCCCAAGAAAATTGGGCCGACATTGATAGATTTTTTCAAGATTGAGTTGCTAGTCTTACCTGCGGGCTATGGGTCGACATATTGAGAACATGTTATGTAACCTTGGCCCAATTAGGAAGCGGGGACCAGCGAACATATATAACGTAAGATAAAACCTATATAAAGGAAGCCAATTTGTTGGAAATAATTTTGGAAAAGCCAATTTGTTGGAAATAATTTTGGAATATAAACATTAAGGATGTATTTATATTATGTTTATCTCTATATAAAACATTACTTTTTAGTCCAATAACGGAGATATAATAAATATACTATGGACATATATATATATATATATATATATTGTATTTCATTGAATCTAAACAAATTTAATTTAATCAAAGTTAGATGATCAAAGTTGAGTAGTTTAATTATTCTACCTTAGTTCATTCAACCACCCACGAGTCTAGCAAGATAGTACCAATCTAATATGATTGTTGTTGAGATGAGAAATGAGGGGGCAAGTAAATAAATTAATAAAATATTATTTTATTTCACCAAATCTCAATTCTTTGTACATGCCCTGTTTTAACACTTGTGTTATTTTTGTTTGCCAAAATGATGCACAAAATATTACTATTTGTGCTAACTTAACATTTGTAAGAATTATCTTATCTCATCATTAGTAAGATTTAATCCCGTAAAATATTTGTTAAAATTTTAAGGTTATTTAATATCTCAATATAAAATTATATAATATCATATCGATAAAAATATTTTTATAAATAAAAAAATATTAAATAAAATATTTATCACAAGATTAAATAATCTTAAAATACATTAAATTAGTGTAAAAAATTTTATATTATACATAATTTTTAAAAACTATGTTGTATATGATGAACGTAAATATTGTACCAAAAAATAAAAGTAAATACGTTCTTACCTAACACGATAGCCACCGCGCACCACCCCCCTCGACGAAATCCCCACTTATCGTATGTTTTTTTAGACTTTTCTTTAGACTTTGAGGTATGAGAGAGATGGGGCGGCCACCAACAGCGCCAATCAAGACGGAGGAAGTGGATTCCCCACTTCATGCAGTTGGGTTTGAGATTGAAGAACTGTCGCCGGAGAAGGTCAGCGGCCGCCTTCATGTCACCGAGAAATGTTGCCAGGTTCTGTTCATCCCTTTTCTTTTTTCTGATATAAAAAAAAAACATTTCTTTTCTTGGTTTAGCATATAGTAATTTAGTACAAGTTAAGATTGAATTACTTCTTGGTGATGGATTAATAATTGGGACGAAGCAGCCATTTAAGGTGTTACACGGAGGAGTGTCGGCTTTGATATCGGAATCACTAGCAAGTATAGGTGCATATCTGGCATCAGGGCTACAAAGGGTGGCCGGAATTCATCTCAGCATCAACCATCTCAGGCGTGCCGACCTCGGCGACCTTGTCCATGCTCAGGCCACCCCCATCTCCGTTGGCAAGACCATTCAGGCTTGATTTCTTTCTGTCTTTCCGTTTCCATACAAGCACTTGATTCTTATTCATTACTAGTGGAAAAGTATGGACAGTTTAGGTTTTTTTTTTTGTGACCTTGTTCTTACCTTTAGAGAAGAGGAAAATCAAGTTTATATGCCTCACCCCATTAATCAAAGAACCATAAATTATAAGCAAAAACCATAAATTATTAGCAAAAACTATGTCACCAAAATCACTTCAAAATCTCATCCCGTCAATAGTAATTGATGAATATTGATATGAAAATATTACGTTCCTGTAAGTGCACAGTGTCTAATTGAAAAACTAGTACTTACGGATTGAATTCACAAAAACTATATTAATTTTATAACATCTTTACTATTTATCTTAGACGAATTAGAAATGAAAATGGAGAAATAATTAACTACAATTAAATGCTAATTAGACTAACTAGAAGATGAAAATCCAAATCCACTAAACAATAAACAACAACAAATAATCCAATCTTTTTTATTTTTATAACTCAAATTACGTCACTGATTTGATGTACATAATTCAAAAAATAAATCAATTAAGTCTAAATTAAAATTAACTATACATTTGATCTCTCTTCATGTTAATTTTATAATTAACTTGGACAAGCATATGTTATGAAAATTTAAAGATTAACTACAACCCATCAAAACTTCTTCAAGCAAACATGGATTATGAAAAACTTATATATTAACAATAATCTATCAAAACCTCTTCATTAATTTAAAATCACATAAGAATTATAAAACGAATGTATTTCAATAACAAAACATAAATGCGAAATCAATTAAATATTAAAACACAAATAATAGAAGAGATAGAGAATATTATTATGAATAATTATTTAATTTCATCTTTATCCTAGATCTAACAAAATTAGCTAGACATTAAAATAAATAAAATAACAAAAATAAAAATAAAGAAGAAGAAATAGAAAACTCCCTTTATTTCAAATCTTTCAACGAGCGTACAATGAAGAAGTAATTATTCTGCTCTTACTCTTAACCTGAACTAATACATAAACTAATACTTAATCTAATAAATCAAAATCTCTCTTGATACTCCTCTATTTAGATAAACTTTCCTTTCCTACATTGGATTTGACTTGCTCGCTAAGATTGTTCCACCTGCTCTCTTTTCCTTGTAGGAATCTTCTTCAATATTTCCTTCTATGAATTGGAGTATTAAATATTGCTTGATCACCAAAATTTTGACTTTATTGTAACAAAATATTAAATCCTATAAAATAAAATACAACAAATTAATTAAATAAGCTAATATAATAAAAGGGCAAAATTAGGGATAATAAAATGCATGAATTATGAGTCAATCAGATATCACCAAATTCTCTTTCTACTTCATTTGACAAATTACACCACACCATTTTGTATACACACCAACAAAGAACATACAATATACCATGCAAGTGATTAAATTGAAAAGGGAAGAGAATTATTTTGCTTCGGAAAAACATAAGTAACAGTGTAGCACAAATAGGATGAAGCTGGTTTCATCATTAGTAATTAGTATTAGATGGTTTGTATCTTCATCACTAAGATTATATATGTTTATCCATTGTATATCCACCCTCTCCACCTTAAAAAGCTTCTTTCAAAATAACTGAAAGTATAATGTGCCCTGCTTACATTTTGTTCTATTAGCTATTTAACTACCTACAACTTTCATAATGCAGATTTTACCATGGCTACACTTTGTTTGAGAGATTAGCTTACACCTTGCATGTTTAGCATTTCGCTTCTTAACACATTCTCTAGCTTCCTCTGAAAAAATAGATTGTCCGAGTTTTGTGTGTAGCTGTGCTATATCTTATTGTGATTTATTCATAAAGTTCCAAGGATACTTACATTTTATCAAGGATCATTTACGAGATCTTGGCCTGGCATCATTGAGCAGGTATGGGAGGTGAGACTTTGGAAGACTGATCCTTCAAACTCAGACAGCAGATCTTTGATATCGTTATCAAGGGTTACTCTTCTATGCAACATGCCAGTGCCAAACCATGCCAAAGATGCTGCTAAAAGCATAACGAAGTATGCAAAATTATGAGCCAATCTATATTGTTTCTAACACCAAATCCAGTTTCATTATACGGTATAATGTGGTTAAATTTATATGTATTCAATTATCACGAGAAGAATCTTTAATAGATAGAAACAAATTTCCCGATATGGTTGAGGTTCACCTTACCTAATAAAGTGTGTAGTGCATATTTTAACGTCATAGAAGACAGTTTGATGAGTAGAATGATATAAGACCAAAATTTGGAAAAGAGCTGAGAGGCATAAAATGGACTAGTCTAAAGAGTATCTGTCTTGTTAGAGCTTCTGAAAATGAGATGAATCATTCAATTGGATAACATGTTGGAAGCTTCCTATTTCACTATCACGGTGATAAAAATCGTAGCTTTCTAATTTTTTCTGTGCAAGGAAATCCTTATCTTAATGACAAATTACTATTCACATAGCTTACAAAGAACTAATGGCTGTAACTACAAGAAAATCCGAACTAAATCTGTATCTTTTGTAAACCAATAGGAGCGACAGTGAAATACCCCAGTTCCATAGTACGAACATGCGGGTTGGATTGTTTTGTATAAAAATCTTAACTTTACTTGTAAAATAACAATAATTTGTCATGCCTTTTAGATGGCCTTGATGTGGACCAAGTTGGCTCGTGCTTTTTGGACAATGGATTGAGCCTTGGTCCAGCATTCAGTGGATTAATCTTAAGATCTAACCGGCAACAACTATAGATACATGCTTAGGGTTTTATGAAGGGCAGCTTCATAATGTCGTTATTAATTACAACCACACCCCTTTCTTCTTCTAGAAACTGTACCATCACTGCCAAAAATGATGCAATACTAGATTCCCTAGTGAGGAAATGGTGTAATGAAGTACATGTTAAAACACATAATTTTGAGATGTACTGCAAGGCAATTCAAAGCAAAAATATATAAACACACAAGTTTAGCATATAGAACTTGAGTTACATAACAAAGGACTCATTATGCACATGGTACTAAGTCACTATTGACGAGTAAAAGCTAGGTTGCGGTCATGATCAATGACTCTGCATCACGAGTAATTCCTTCCAACGTTTAGTGGAATCAAGCTTATTTCTTCCTTTCTTTTTCCCCAGACAAATTTATTCCTGATATCAATTGCCTTGACAAACCAGAAACAAGCAATAGTACCAATCATTGCCAGCTATGTGTAGTATTATTTGCAAATGCATATGTGAAAGAGGAGCACATTAAAATGGATTTGATAAAGAAAGCTACGTGGAAATACCAACCTGAGATTGCTAAGTTTTTGGGTCAAATCTTTAATCTCAAGGCCAGAAAGCCCGAGTGAAGACAAGGTTTCGGGTAAATCTTTCGAAATTACTTTGGACAGTAAATCCATGGAAGCTATTAATCTTCTAATGGCCTTCAAATCACAGTGCATCATAATACATACATAGAGCAAATTGCCAAATTCTGGGTGAAATGAAAAAGAAGCAAATACAGAAAAGGGTAACGCTTACAGTCATAGTTGGAATGGAAATTATAGCCAAACAGATAATTGCTCCAACAGCCTGCAACCAAGAGCAGTATCTGAGACTAAAGCACATACTACATAATTACACACAAAAACCCATATGAACTACTCCCTCCCTCCGTCACTAAATGAGAGCCCCTTTCTAAGCGTTTGTATCAATTAGCAATGTTAATGAAGGAGTTAATGCTACAACTATTGCCGGGAAAAGAGAAGTGGGTTTACCATGGATAGAGCGAACAAGAAGAAAAGAAGACCCAATTCAGGAGTGGGTCGGATCCTAAGCTGCCAGCCCGATTTAATGAGCGGAGCTGATGAATACCCCATCATGAATTTTGATGATTCTGTAAGTTTCTGCGGCTCGGAAACTTCATCGCGGCTGGCTAAATGGATCGTTGATTTAACCACTAATTAAATTGTTATTGATCATAAATATATATTATTAATAATTAATAAAATTTTAAAATATTTATTTTTTTATAAGTTAAAATATAATGACATAATGTTATAATATTAATAAAAATATCTAATTTTAAAAATAAAAATATTTTTATATAAAAAAAATATTAAAAAATACTTTAAAACTGAGTTAACTAATCAATTTTACTAGTTGAACAGTGATCAACCGAGTTTTTATCAGATCGGTGAAAATTGATTTTTTAGGATAAATCGGATCGATGTGTCAAGTGATTCCGATTTTTGACCGATCGAACCGTTGGTTCGGACCGAATTTTAAAACCTTGTTCAAAAGGATTTAAAACGAAAAAGGACATGGTTTTTGTCTTTTAATCGACGCAGCGTTGTTGTTTAATGAACACAAAGACCAAAACTAGAGAACCGAGAAGGAACAAAGTTGGCAAAGAATAATTATCTTCAAACTTTACTAGTAGGTGGATAGAAATGTATTTATTTATTTATGTTACACACACTGAGAATTCATAATAAAATTTACACAAGCATCTATCTAACATTCCGTACATAAACTTGGTTGGACACAAGAAGGATAGAAAACTATAAGGGCTTATACACTAGGCACTTTCTGCAAATCCTACTTGAAGATTACCAAAGTCGAATATTGTGTGGTACGCTCCCAAGAATATATTTCCCAGAACCCTGCATGCAAAACACTCACACCTGTAGTCACAAAATGACACACACACACAACCAAAACAAAAAATCTTGGCAGGCATAGATGGTTGAATAAGAGATGCTGTATAGGCAGAAAAAAAAAAAGTCTTTGAAGGCGTACCAGAGAGGACCATGTGGGGGAGGAACATCCAAACCAACAAATCCGCTAAGACAGAATGTTGAACAGTTTTCTTCAACTTTTATGGTGTACTGAACAATATTCAACAGACAGAAAACACACCACTTTTTATTGAGAGAATAGCAGTTGTTTCGTATGTATCAGACTGACCAGTTTCAACAGAAATATAGAGCCCTCTCTCTATAATCGTATTTTGCAACGACGGGTAGAAAATTGGTGTGAGTGAACGTTTGAAGTATGCAAGAATTTTGAATACATTTTCATTGACTTTGGAACTTGATTGGTTCATCTGTGCACAATACTCCATTTGTGCAGAAAGAGTATCATTTTCTTTTCGTAATTTACAAAGACAATGGTACTCTTTTTTCTTAGCAGCGCTAGTACCTTAATAAATGAAACTATACCAGCTAAAGGAACGTGCTACAGAAAAAAGCGCACCTGTTTTGGATTGAGGGGGAAGGAATTACCCCCGATCACGAATGAAATATGTGGCATGGTAGCAATGCTATCACATTTGACGAACGATTTTCCCTTGGGATTTGGCAGCTTCTCACACAGCTTCAACACATAATGGATGGAAATTTCAGAGACAGAATTTACATGCTTATTGTTCATGTGATCTTCTAGGGAACAGAAATATTCACCGTGTTAGCATATTTGAACACTGTTTCCTTTGTTTTCTGCTGTCTAAGCTCCGTGTGGATCCAGTAAACGATAGTTTCACAGGTCGTACACACAACATTCTCTTCAGTTGGTAACTTCCCCATATTTTGACCATCAATTCCTGTTTTAGTGCCAGGACTGCGCAGAAAAAGAATAAACAACAAGTTACTCAGCATCCTCCCACTAAAAAGGAGAAAACCGCAACAATGATGAAAATATCACCTTGAATATTGAGATCCATTATGCAAGCAGAGCCCCATGTCAACGCATATTTTTTTAGGTTGCGTCTGTGGGGAAGGAAGCAAGATGTAAGATGTATTCATTCACTCCTTTAATACGAGATTGTTAGTAAGAGCAATAAATAAGAATAAAAGGCTAACCCCTGATATCAAGGATTCCCATATTGAATTCCCATAGTCCAAGAGAACTTTTTTACATTCAAAGCTCACAATGCCATCTGCTCCAATGGCATGGTTGATTTGAGCCACAATGGCCTGATATAAAGCTAGTACATGTATTAGAAGAATAATCAAATTTGGAAGAGAGATAACAAATCTAAAACACATCTGAGGGAACACATACAGTTGGACCGGCAATAAAGGATGTCCCTGAATCCACAATTGCCGCACATCCACCCTCACACAGACCTGAATTACGAAGTGCGTGGATATATGTCATTTTCGTAAATAAATAAATAAATTTATAAAATAAGTAGGAAAGCTTAGGTGTGTTACACGTTTATAATAAGATACTACTGCTATTTCAAATTACAGACATTATTTGCTCCGATACAAGGTGAAGCTAGGGCGGGCCTACGTTAGGGCAGTGGGGTCAATTGACCCTACTGAGTTTTTAGGTAAAAAGAAAGAGTAGCAATTATCAATATCATTTATGTGACTCTTAAGACTTGAGTGCATGAAATTTTGAAATTCATTTTTGTCAAAGACAAAAATGTTAAAATTCTGCTCAAATTACAAAAAAATAAAATAAAATATCATCCATGTGAATTGCCTGCATATTTATCAGTGGCTAATGTTCCTATAGAAAAATTATTAGATGCTTCTAGGGCACCAATCATGTAAGCACTTAAAATTGGTCATTTCACTTTAAGTGTTCACATGGCATCACATGAGTGGTGTGTGACACTACGTGACAGGTGCTCCAAGACTAGTGAATAATTACTCGCACCTTGTCCTTTCTCCATTATTTTAATTGGCTCTTATGCTCTAAAAGGGCTAATTTAGTTAGTTTAAATGCTCGTTCTTAATTATCATCAACTCCCTTTTAGTTACCTGCCTCCGATTTTAGCCCTATCTATTTAATTATATATAGGATTGTTTTTCTTCTCAATATTAAAGCTTGTTTATATTTCCTCTTCTGCGATAAAATTAGATATATAATTTGATTTTTAAATAAAAATATATTAAATTTTAAATTAATATAAATTTATTTAACTTTAGTTTATATAATTATTATAATTTTATAGTATATAATAAAAATTATTAATTAAAAAAATTATTTTTGCACCTATGCTTTTCTCTATCTTCAGAAGGAGATGCTCTCCGATTGTGTTCGTATGGACACTTACTTTAACTCCATCTTCAAGAACAAAAGTCATTTTCTGGGAAAGGTACTAGTATAACTCATATATTATTCTATATCTATATTTATGCGTATAATTTCTGCGCCAAGCAATTTCACAAATTTAGCAATTGTTTTGAGATTTTTAGTAGTTACTCGTCTTTTTGTAATTGCTTGTGAATTTTTGTAACTAATAAAAATGAGACTATCATTCAACAATTTTACTAAATAAAATTTAGAAAAATGTTACTATAAATAATATTTGGACATTATTTAGTTTTGTAATTTATTTTACTTTTTTTTATGTAAATTTGATTATTTCAAATTTGACTCACTGACTTCGAGGCTGAATCCGCCCCTGGGTGAAGCAAATGCCGATGAGGAGTGCCAAGCTACAAAAGAAATTGACCGACAGAAAGAAATTACTGTCCTTCAACCATATGCCTTCTTAGAAAGGCACCGGTGCTTCCCTAGGAGGAAGAGATTGCCTCAAGTAGTTTATGGTGTGAGAGATAGTGTCATGACTTCCTTCTCCGTTCTATAATTTTTGTCCAATTTTAGATATCCATGTATTAAACTCTTATGTATCAATCCAATTTTTACTGGGAAGAAAAATAGAAGAGATTATAGAAGAGATGGTCAAGATGTAACAAGGCATCACCTGTTGAATTGTTAGCAATGAAAATGTCTCCCACCTCAATCTGTAAGAATGATGAATTTAAGCTGTTTGGTAAAATCAAAATCTAAATAGCTATATGATTGAGAAATTAAACTTTGAAGTCCTCTGAACCTGCCAGTAACCGGTAGGCGTGATTGGAACGTAAGTGTGATCACCCCGGTAATGTGTACAATCAACACCTCCAAAGATAATCTCGCCTCCTACCGTTGACTTTGGATCTTGATTCAGCCAAAGAGAGAAGATTTGCTTGAAAAGAAGACCTTGGAGTGCCATATTGTACCTGCACTCATTAAAGAGCTAATGAAAACAATAATCAACCTAGGCCAATACAGTCCATATCAATTTATGTTTAAGAAATCGTTTTAAGCCAGATGATAAAACTAGAGTACCACAATGGTGCAACTTTCCCAACAGAAATGTTCTGAAAAGCAAGTCCAATTATTCCATCAAACTTCGCAAGCAAGAATGCAGGAAATCCTTCCCTTGTAGCCTCAACAAACACCTACGATATTAAATAGAAACTTTCATCATTCACTGTTTCCAAAGCACAATAAATCTAAAACATAAACTGAATGCGAATAAGCAGCGCACCTGATCCTTGATAATGATATGCCCAACTTTTGTATTGTCTTGGCTGAAGAAGCCGTATATTGATCCAGAATCATAGTGAATTTTGCATTTTTTGCCTAAATTAGAAACCAAGTTGTAATCTGATTAGAAATTCATTCAACATAACTATGTATGAAGTATATATCTTGTACATGCAGAGCTACATATTGCTGACCAAAATATTAAAAGTTCGCATTTGTGCAGATTACCAATCTTGGTATATGTGGTTGATAGCCTTGATCTGAACTTGGAATGCATGTAGCAAGCAATCTGCAAGGAATAGTATACTTTACAACATAATTTCAACTAAAAAGTACTATGTATATGTTTAAACACTTGGCATTCACAGTATAACTTACAGAAAAATAGCATTTTGAAGATGGAACCCAAAGGTTGGAAGTTCCAGTATCAAAGACAACAGAAAAGGGCTGCGGAGGGGAACCAATACTGATTTCTCCATAATACTGGATGCCTAGATAGTTTTTTAGATATACGGCATCTTCTTCTAGATCATCCAAACTACTTTCAACATCCCCTGGTTCTTTGGCATACATAACCTCTCTTCTTGAGATCCTTGCTTCATATAAGCTATTAAGGTCCAAGCCCCACTTCTTAAGAACAATTCTCACCAACCCATCATCAGATGAACCATTGAAAGCAAAAATGCACACAGAGTTCCATAAACAGATTAAGAGTAGAAAAGGCTTTATCCCCATGCTCTCAATCTCTGGGTTTCACATAAAATAGGTGCTGCATATATTGACCAAAAGAAATCTTAAATAAGCTTTTCAGAAGCTGTGGGAAATAGGAAATGAAGTTAATATAAAAGACCATAAATTATAAAAAGTTGATATAATCATTCTACCTTGAAGCCTCTTTCACACCTTTACACAAACAGCTACAGTACTGATTTTCTTTTGGTTTTCAAATTCCATGTGTCAAAGAGAAAAAACTGATTATTCGAATTGTCAACAACACAAATCTTTAAAGACCGAGAAAATGTACAACACATGTTCGTTCTTGAATGATACACAAAGAGATGATCAAAATTGCATTGGATAGTAAGCAGGCATTGAAGCAATCAGAGTAAGATTATGAAGGATAAAGAAACATGAGTATGATCATAGTAAAATTATAATATTGAAATGGGTATGCGATGATAATCATGAAAATGCTACAATAAAATTAATAATGTAGGATGAAATTAGTAGCTCATACCTGTGAAGCACAAGTCCATGACACACGAAAGTGAGCTACTTATATATATATATATATATATATATATAGGAGTATCATATAATGTTAAAAGTGAGGAAAGCCCCGCGTAATTTCTTCCCTCCTCCCCGGGCATGTTTATGTAAAAAAAAATCCGTCAAATGCAGTTATACCGCATCATTGTGTTCGGGAGAGTTGTATTTATTTTTTTTTGTTAAAAGTGGCGTGCAAGATTTGATGGCCAATTAAACCCTACGCAACGAGCTACACGACGGGCATGATGGCCAATTAATCCGTATAAATTATAATCATCATTTACTTTGGATTGGCTCCATATGCATATAAATACACATAAACATGTATGCATGTACACATATAAATGTATATAGTCTATAATTTGTAAAGGAGATATGAGTTTTAAAATTTTTTAAGTTTCATTCACTTGAAAACAATGTTCTCAGAACCGGTTCGTTCAGCGAACCGGAAAAGGTACCGGGTGGATGGGTCACTGGTTCAACCAGTGGTCGAACCGTTATTGAACCAGTGACGTCATAAATATATATTATTAATAATTAATAAAATTTTAAAACATCTAATTTTTGTAAGCTAAAATATAGTAAAATAATGTTATATTATTGGTAAAAATATTTTAAAAAAAAAAAAAAAAACTTCAAAACCGGTTCAACCGGGCCAACTAACCGGTTTTACCGGTTGAACCACCGGTTGAACCGGTGGTCAACCGGGTCAACCGGTTATTGACAAAAACTGGTTAACCGGTCTAAACCGGACCGGAAAGGGAACCGGTTCCCGGTTCAACCGGTCGAACCGCCGGTTCCGAACCGGTTTTCAAAACATTGCTTGAAAATTTATAGAAGCTAGAATTTGAGTTTAACTTTTAAATGAATAAAGTTATTGTTTACGATTTTGATTTGATTAGGTATGCAAATGAACCAAACAATTAACGATCTGAACTCGCACATGTGTGTTGTGTTGGTTCGATCACGTTAGACAAATATGTTCAAGTTCAACTAATAGTGTTCGAATTCGACAAAGTTCGGATCAGATTAGCCCCAGATTTGATTGTTTGATAATTTTGCTTACATTGATGAGCCCTTCAAAAATGCCTCGTTTACATTGAAACAAGTTCAACCTTGAGCTCCTCCTTTTTCTTTTTATCTTTTTCCATTTTTTTCTTGAGGAATTGTTTAAGTATTAAATATAAACTTTAATATTTAAGTCGAATAAAACTACTCAATATTAATTAATATAGTATAATGAAAGAGTGTGTGTGTGTGTATCAGTGTATGCTGAAAGCTCTAATCCTTTTGCCAATTTGGCAAGTATCTTTTGTATAAATTGAAGGGATAACGTAATAAAAAAAAAATTCAAACATAAAAACAAAAATAGTTATAAGTATATTGCATGTTCAAAAAATATAAATTTATAAAACTACTCATTAATTAATCAAAATAAGAAAAAAGTTTTCTCAGCAAAAAAAATTGAAGCTTCATAAATTAGGAGCGAGCTTATATATATATATATATATATATATATATATATATATATATATATGAAAAGTTATCAAAATTGGTCTGCCGCAACAAGGATGAGCGATAGGGTCAATTCGTATAATTTTGGTTTGCCGCAACAAGGATGAGCAGGCCAAAATCATGTGTAATTTTGGCTGCCGCAACAAGATGAGCGGCAAGGCCTGCCGCAACAGGGATGAGCAGCAGAACTTGTTGCAACAAGGATGAGCGGTAGGCCAATCCACAACAAAAATGCCCCACTGCATTAGTTGCCGAAATGGTGTCCCAACAATCGGTTGCCATGAATCGCCTGTGTCCCAACAACCGGTTGCTATGATCATTTGTTTTACACAACTTAGGATTTTCTGTGGACCAAATACAAAGTTATGACAAGAATGGTTTACGGAAACACATAATCTAAAAAAAGAAAATTACTGAAATATAACTTGTAAATACTAACTAATTGGTAGTAAAAACTTGACAAAGTTGGCAATGAATTTTCAGGTTTGCTCTGTATCTGAAGTAAAAAGTTGTCCCAAATTACAAAATGATTTTACTTCATAAACAATTTCCAGGTATAATGTTACAGCATTTTATTTGATTTGACAAAATCGGGTATATAAAAATCACAGCCAGTAGGTTTACTGGCACAGGAGTTGCTTTAGACAAAATTTCCCAGCAGCAAAACACAAACCATGGAAAGGACTGCAAGCATCCGGTCATTAATAGCTCCATTTCTTGGCTGGGTTACCTGAGGCAAAAGAAAGAGTCCCTGCAGAAGAATTGCATAAATGCATCAAGTCACTGCCATTTACCCACAAAAAAAAAAAAAAGTGTCGGGACTCTTCAAAGTCTTGGTATAAGACTGATTCTAAAGGCAGTACAATCTTCCAATATCCTATTTTTTAAAGAGTAGACAAGTTTGACACCTAGAAACTACCGGCACCCGATACCCGTAACTGGGTCCATGTAACATTGATCTCAACTAGTTCTTAACTATATCTTTTAAAAAAAAATTTCCTAATGTACACCATTTTGGATAACGTATTTTGCACCAACTAAGCGATTCAAATAACCAACCATTACCATACTCCATACTACCAAAAGTGACATTTTTCATTCCCAATTTAATTTCATGTACCACAATCTAGGTAATATTGCTCGAAGCAACAAAATGATACCTGAAGGGAGGTCCGGCTGATCAAATGGAGAGCATAATTTCTTGGCTATTCCCATCTCACCCTTTGTTCTTGTTTTAACGTCCTTCTCAATACAAGCATCTCGCTTTTCCTTGGCCAAATCGAATAGATTTCGTTGAATATCATCCAACATATCATTACTTGCTCAACCAATTTGACCATGGGAATATCCACCTTGTTGAAATTGTAGCGGCGAACAGCACATACTTATTAATAAACTAAGTTAGTGTCGTATATTCTGGTGATTTTCAAGCATTTATAGGTAAAACAAAATAGTACAATCCAGTAACAAGTCACCCAACAAAAAAACTTCTGAAGAGAAAATCTTGCATCATGGTGAATAAGATGGTTGAGTAAGCACATTTGAAATGGAAAAAACAGATACCATGCACTACGCCATACTCCAATTTATCAGTTTCCAGCAAACCACTAAACAAAACACAATCAAAAGTCATGCATCACTTTATTCACTTCTCCTAGATCAATGCAATATTCAAGAGAAACAGAGGAGGGAGGAAAAAGTAAATGCACGCATTCTATAATTTACTACTGTAGTCAGTGCGGTATGAATTTGAATAATGCGCTTATTTCAGACACAATAACAGAGTATTGACAAATCAAAACCACATCATTGTTTCTCAATACCAAAAATCAAAATTCCTTCTTATTATGTAGAAACACGGATTGCATGAAGAATATCCCAAATTATTAAACGTTATGTTCCCAAGGGAAATTGTTGCACAATTCCCAATTAGAAAAATAACTTCATGTACAGAGAGACAGAGTATGCCCAGGAATTTTGCCAAACCATGCCTTTCTCTCCCCTCTCTTCCTCAAAATTTTGACCCAAACAATGTGATGTACTAGCTCCTTGTATACCTCGACCAGTGTTGGGAATAAAGCCCTGACACACGGAAGTTAATAAGAATACTGACTATAGCAAGAATCTTAGAAAAGCTCAATATAGCTTATAAGATGTTAAGACGCTAAACTTAATGCAGCAAAAGCCATATCTACCTCAACACTTGTTGTGTAAAGGCCACAAGCAATCTTCTCCATCTCACTCTTTTTACCCTTCTCAACTGGTATTGCCAGGTACTCTTCATATATTCAAGAACCTAAAGTAAAATGGAAATCACATATCAACAAAAAAGATAATAAAGGAGATAACTTTCATAATGCATTAAAATTAGACAAAGAAGGCAGATGGCTAGAGAACTGAAGCAGAGGGCCAGAGGCTGCATATTAAAATCACTATTAAAAGTGCTTTAAGCAATCGTTGAACTCCACAAAATATCTCTGAACAAATAACATAATAAAAAAACAGGGAAAATATGGTGTACAACTTTAAGCTCGTGTTCTAAAAATCACTAGGCTGACCTAGAAGGTGGAGGGGGTCTAGCGCCTAGGCGTTTTCCTAGTCATTTTCTTAGGCAGTCACATCTACTTATTTTTCTACTGTATATACTTGTTATACTATATAAAGAATATAGTAAATGTATTTTTTATAAATTTTACAAGAAAAATTATCAAGAAAACAATCTTTTAAGGTTTAAAAAAGTCATTACAAGTATTGCAGAACTACAAAGTCTTTATTGAATCAGTGTGATAGATTTCAGATTCCGCCTAAGCAAGGGTCCAGGCACCCAACCAACCAAATCAAAGTGGTAGAGAGCGCCTAGGTGGGGATTAAACGGATCTAGGCAGAGTTTTTAAAATACTATTTTAAGCATAAACAACAAAAAAATGCGTGAAATGCGAAAAGTAAGAGACATGTCAATCTGAAAAACTCAATACCTCTACATCGTGTCGCGTGCCCTTCTTGCCAAAGGAACTCTCGGTTCCTACAATCAGCAATGGGAGAAAAACATAAAGATATTAATAAGCATTTAACATTATCGTGAGCTAGCATGCTGGTAGGTGTTTTGACGGCAAGGAGAGAAGCATTGTTCATGTTCAATATCTCTTCTAGGGTCTGCTCTAATTCTGGTCTAGCGAAGAGACATTAACTGATGTACACTGTCAAAGAGTGAAAACATTTAGCATATGACAATATATTCCCTTACAAAGTTTTTCTAATGAAAAATAAAAATTTAAGAGAATGATTTTTCTTTTCTAAATTCTTCTTTTTTTTGACCCATGTCATTGAAAAAACATATAAGAAGTCACAATGTCCTCTTATCCAAAGAAGACAACCTACCTAATGAATGGAGTGAATGGCTGAACTCCCATCGAACAACATTACACCACTGGTTCAGCTTTAAAGGTAGGTAACGGTGTCCTCTTATCCACTTTTGAGTAATAAGGATACATAACAGTCTCACTTGTGCGACGGATTGCAATAGGAACCTCTAAGTCGGATTCTCCAGATTTTGTAACCCATGCAGCCTAACATGAAAAGTGAGGTTAGGAGTATATTTTATAGAAATTTGTCCCCACATAATATGTGAAAGTAATAAATGCTGATAAATGACCAAAAGCACAAAGAATTAGCTGGGGGAAAATTAGTCCAGAACTAATTAATAGGAAAGGATAACATTTTTGAGTAACAATCGCCTCAATTCAAGAATGCCTTTGATCCGATTCACAAAGTAACAGATACAATCACTTCTTGAAAAATGAATATTAATCACATGATAACTTTGCCACAACAGTAAGATAATTTTAAAACACACAAACACAAATATGACTTCAGTTTAGCTAAACCCTTGCACAGTATGTAATGTAGTATGCTTTTTAGATGCAAAAATCATGCTAATCAAATTCTCTTACTAACCTCTGGTGCAAACCCCTCAATGTGATCCTTCTCTTGTTGCAGTGTACCAAGAGATACGAAAAGTGGGAAATAGCAGTTCTTGACCTTCATCTTTTTTATTTCTTTATCAAAAATATCCTGCATAATTGACATCTCATCATAATCAAAGAAGAACATCATGAAAGACATTAGGTTCGGGTAGAGAAAAAGAATAAGGATTTACAACACATACACATTATCCTGAACTGAACACAAGAAATAAGTAGGACATAATTTCTGTAGGATTATATATTATATATTATAAAAAGCCCATCTGAACATAGTTGATCTAAAACAGTATGAATGTCATGCCAATAAGCATTTTCCTCGAAGGAAAACATGACAAACAAAGTAAATAAAACTCCTTGCATGGTTTCCCAAATTGACATTGTCCATGGCCTTAAAATGTCAAAAAAACAAGAAGTAAGAACACATAACTTCTACACCAGGACATAATCGTAGACCTTTGATCAAAAAATATAGATTAATGATACTGGACACCATCAGAGTCGCAATTTAAAAGCGATTTTATGTCTTAACAGTAAGAAGAAAATATTGGCAAGTAAGTCTAGAACTGCATGCTATTATGAGAAACAAGAACGAAAGTTTAAATCAAAATAATGAATTAGCTGACAAGTTGGAGATTTATCATGTAGAACTTACATAATCCTCATTTATGCAAATACCCTGGTCAACAAGATCTTCTATTATCTACTGCAGAATTGGTGTGGAAAATACATTTATGTTATAAACTTGGAATCCGTAAGAAAATATGTACCAAGGCTGCCAATTTTTAGCATTGCAGTAATACACCCAACTAAAGAAAGAGATTAAATTACAATCGGGCTTTCTAATAAACATCCTCAGTGCTTTCTCTATCACTCATATTCATAATATGAGCAAAGCTATCATTTTTTACAAATAAATTGAGAAAAGCCAATAGGGCACATTATTAATGGTCCCAATATCAAATATGATGCTCGCACACATTTCCATTCTATCCGTAACAAAAACGGATATCAGGATGATGGTTGGGGATGGTTGGGTTGTGTTTTTAAACCTCTTCTACTCTTCATTTGTGCTATATATAAAGTAATTCCCAAACCCCAACCAGATGATTCCTATGTCAACCAAGAATTTATAATGTTTACAAATACCATAACAAGAGAATTCTAAAGACACATGTAAGAAGTACCTCGGAGTACCACCCTCCAAAATTCATTCTTCTTGTAGGAAAGACCAAGTCCAGTCTCTTTCTTCACCTCCTTTTTCCCCCCTGTAACATTTCAACTTAGGTGAGTGAAACAAAAGACAGAAGACCTGAACTGCATAAGAAACAAAATCCAAGTATTTAGAACTGAGAATGTCAAAAGTTTAAAATCCGAACTAACCACTCTTGGCATTTGGTTTCTTCTTAGACTCATTGGAAGCCATATCCTTCAAATCCAGTTACAATTCCTGAACACCAAATTATCCACAACATAAATTCTTCAACGTAGTGAATTACTCATCAAGAACAGAACTTTAACATGAATAAACATAGGGAAAGTTTTCATAACAACAATGATTTCCCATGCACAAATGTACAACATCAACACAGCTCTTGAAGCTTAAGACTTGAGATCCACCAAAATATAGAACAAAAATTGAACAGCTTACAACCCAGAAAGCGAGTTACTATGAAAAATCAAACAAAGAGAAATACTAGGAAATAAAATGAAACCAAATATACTCAAAACGGATAATAATGAGAAAGCTCCTACAGATATTGACAACAATTCACCTATAGAACTTCCAATTGTCCATTAAACCTGAAGTTGTCTCAACCTAAGTGAGCTAATTTTTATCAAATAATTAAAATTAGGAATTTAATTTGAACTTAAATTATTTATTTAATTCTATAATTTTTGTAGAATATACTTGTACTTGGACATAAATGTTTTCTATACTTTCTTCAATAATCAAATTTAACATGTTTTAAACAATTGTTTCTTAATACAACCATTTCTATTATTATATCCTTGTAAGATATTTTTAAATTTAAAATAGATATGGTATATTTAAGTTTTGTAAATAATAAATGTTATAACTAGTATAATTTTTTAGGTAGTTTACGTTATTCATAATTATATTGATATGTTAATTTTGAGTTTAAAATTATTTAAAATTAACTTTTAAAAAATTAATATTAATCTTATAATGAATAACATTGATATGTTAATTTTGAGTTTAAAATTATTTAAAATTAATTTTTAAAAAATTAATATTAGTTTTATAATTTAAAAAGGATGAAATATATTATATTCTAGTTTTGCGAAAAAGGCAATCTCCATGTCATAGTTGATAAGATTCGAATATCACTCTTAAAAATACGATGATTCTAGTTTGGCATTTAACGAAAATTCACTCACACATCTCTACGTCTGCATCTTCAAATCTATTTCGTATTTAATTAAATAGAAATTAAGTGTATGACGTTGTTGAGAAAAAAAATAACATAAAAGGGAAAATTTAATTTGAAAACGGTATCAAAATATATTTTACTCCATCTGCCTGGAAAAGATAATCGGGTATTGTTTTGGTCTTTTTATTGCTTTTACATTATATTTTCATTTCCAATAATTACGATTAAAGTAAATGAACTCAAATTAATTTTAAAATTTCATTATTTCAGGTTGGAATCATAACCCGGAGTTAGTGATGTACAAAAGGTCTGCGGCCTGCGGCCCGACTTTGATCCGGCCTGAGCCCGGCCTGGTCAAGGCCTGGCCTGAAGGCCACGAACAGGCCACAGTTTTTTGGTTCAGATCCTGCCTGGTCTGGCCTGCCAAAAAGCCCGGCCTGGGGCCTGGCCTAGCCTGGCCTGGCCTTGGGTCTGGCCTGGTCTGGTTCACCAAAAGCTTAGTCCAGTCTGTAGATTTTCTTTATTCGCTACTTCAATTCTCCCACTGTAGACGAAAACTTCATCTTTGTAACAACTCATTCAATAAATAAAATAAAATTGACGTATTTTAATATGTTCATTCATGCATGTTTGTTTATATACAAATAAAGAAATCCATGAAAACACATTGACTAGTGTAATATATAAGGATTTTCCTTACCTAACTAGCAACCTACACTTCTTACAGATCTTTCATTGCATCTTTATTTTAATAGATGCTTAGCGTAACAACTAGAAAGTCATTTGCAAAATAATAATAAAAAAGATGATTTTCATTATTGTAATTTGAAAGCTGTAACTTGTAATACATTACTTTTAATTAATACATCAATTAAGTTTAAAATTTTAATTGGTGTTTGAATAATATTTAAAATTACTAAAAAAATTGTTGGAATGGATCGAATCGGACTGGACTGCCCTGACTTGGCCCAAAGCCTGGCCTGGCCTGGCCTGCAGGCCTTAACAGGCCCCCTTTTTGAGCGTCAAGCCCGGCCCGGCCTGGCCTACAGGCCAAAAGTCAAAGGCCCGGCCCGACCTGGCCAACGGTCAAGGCCTGACAGGCCCATGCCGGGTCAGTCCAGACCGGCCTGTTGTGCATGCCTACCTGGAGTCATGTCTCATCCGTCCTTGTACTTTATTATTTTATTTATTTAAAGTGATATTTGTAGATGAATCTCCAAGGTTGATTACACTGAATAATGCTTTCTTTTTCTACCGTATCAAATTAGGAATCTTTTCGTGATAATCATTTTACGTTTGATAATAAGGTGTAGGAAAAAACAAGAAGGGAGGATTAATATTTTTACGAGAGAAAATAATATTTTTATAAAAATTTATTTATATAAATAATAAGTAAGATCTATTTTTGTATGAATAAAATCTTATAAAAATATTAATTTTTCTCGTAAAAATACCAATTTTTTAAAAAAAATAACAGTCTATTTCCCATCTAAACAGGGGAATGAGTTTTCATTTTTATCCCATCCACAGGCTCAGAAAGAAAAAATAAACCAAGTTTTTGACAACATTATAACTAAAAAGATAATTTGCAAGTATTTCTTTTCTTTTGTGTACAATTAATATGTATTGTACAAAAAATTTAAAAGCCCATTGCCACGTTTGTTTTCAAAAATATATTTGGCATTAAATTATTTGCCTTAATTTAATACTATTTTATATTATTTAATCATTTAACGAAAAACTATTAGTCCTTTAATATTAGACTATTAGTCCCATAAAATCATTTAATAGTTTAAAATAAAATAGACTATTAATCTCACATTTATCATATGATTATATAATGTCTCATAAATAATTTTAAAAATGATAAAAAAAATAAAAATCTATATAACTATTTAAAAGACTATTAATCCCTTATTATTGAATAAAATAATCTGAAAAAAAATTAAATTAATATAAATAATCTAATCTTAAATATATTTTTTACAAATAAATATATCCTTAGTATTTTATGGGACAACTGCTTAAAATTACAGAGGAAAGCAACTCTTCAGGCATTTAAACTTTCCACACACTTTGGATTGCAATACAATATACATCTGAGTATTTACATGTACATAAAGGTATAAAAAAACAAAAGAATGATTTTCTTTAACCATTCTCATACCTAAACAAACCAACAACTACAGGTGCACACAAAGCACAAGATCTGACATCGAAGTGAAAGAACAATAAAATGTACTAAGATGCAGCAGCCAACTCCAAATCTTTCTGATTGCCTCCAAAGAAGTTGGCAACAATAGCGCCAACATCCTCAAAACCAACACCTATACACAACGGATTAGCCAGAGTCCTAATAGAATCATCGTCTACTTCAGCTTGAATGCCATCAATGGAATTGAACACTTTCACATTAGGGGCACTACGGCATTTTCCCATACACTTGCAGCCAACAACGGAACCTTCAGCACCTACTGCCTTCTGAAACTCTTCTAACAATAACTCGGCGCCGGATTTCTTGCATTTCCTACCCATGCAGACCTCAATTTTCCTAGTTGATTCCCCTGTAACTAAACTATTTCCTTCATTAAAACCAAGATTATCTACCTTGCTAACACTTGTACAATTTCCGGTGCTGCTGCATTTTTGACCGGAAATTTGTGAATGGCGAACCTCTAAATCCCTTTCCTCGTCCATGCTCCCTCCTTGAACTAGAGTGTCACTTGATTCTGAAGAAAAGCTTGAATTTCCTTCACATTCAAGCCTGTTTTGCATCTTCACGGCTTTTAATTTGGCCTTTTCTTCTTTCCTCTGCCTCTTCATATCCTTTTTCTCGAATTTTAGCTGTTGCAGTTGTCCAAGTAACAATTCTGCAGCTTCCTACACGTGATGCAATTAAAAACAGGTTAGATAAAATTCTAGCAAGCAACTAAGATGCATAATTCTCTCAAACATCACCACATAATCAAGAAAGAAAATAATAAAAATGAATGACCAATGAAGGTAATAAAGGAAATCAATCAAATAGTCACAATGTTCATACTCCCAAAAGTTCTGTTCAGAAGACTCTTGAAATTCATACCAAATCTCACAAAACAAGTTTGCAATGTGAAGAAATTCACCCAAAATTTCTAGCAAAAAACTCCTTAATGACAGCATACAATAAATGAAATCCCATTTGACTTTTCCTTAAAGATCTGCTAGCAATAGACAGTCAAAGTAATAGTAATGAATTTATGCATGTAGCTCGTACTTAGATACCACAATAACTGAATAAACAAAATCTATGTTATGAAATTATCATTTAACCGTAACTGAAGTATAAGACTATGTCTCATTAGTCCTACCCCCTGTTGCCACATTGATCGACAAGTTATTAACTAATTCTCATTGAAAAATTGAAATAACCATCATCAAATAAAACATAAAACAAGATTTTCCAAACTAATAACTAACTCAAATTCAAAAATTCAAATATTTAAATAGTCAAGACTCTTACCGAGATCATCTTTCCTTTAACTTGATCAGCCAAACCATGATCAGGATCTAAGCCAAAACCCATACCAGAAAACAAAGACATGTCCTTGGACATACCTTTCAACAATTTCAAGCTGTTCTTCATTTTCTTCTCCTTACAAGACAATTCCATCTCTTTCTTTTTAAGAGTACCGCCACCACACCTGATCGCCGACGAGTAATAATCCTGCAAATGCCCATCATCGCAAAACCCAGTAAAATTTCTGGGTTTTACAGACACTCTCAAATCTCGAGGACCCAGAGTCCGATACTTGCCCCAAAAAGGAGCTCCGATGTCGATTGAATCACCAAGAAAAGAGGGTTTAAAAACAGAGGAGTGAGAATGGGCATCGATTCCAGCGCCTGAGAGCTTAGGAAGCGGCCGGAAAACTACACCGGAGATCTCCATTTTATTTTCTCTCTCTATAAAATAGTTACTTATATTCAATTATTGATTTCACGCTGAAATTCACTCACCCAAACCCACCTTCATATAGGATTCGCAAGGTTGAAGCCATCTGTCTCCCGAGAGGTTTCTTATACGATTGAAGGCAAAAAGATGTTTCAAATTTACTGTTTTCCACGTGGACGGACGAGATATGTTCGCTAGGTGTTTTATCTTCCGTGGCATATGATCTTGCTTAGCGCTCGCGCGCTCGTGACATTTTCACTTGGCCACGCTCTTTCTAATTCATGGCATACGTATACAATTAATTTTAACCGTTGGATGGATTGGAGCAGGTTTTAACGGCTAGAGATCATGCCATGTTGGTGCCACGTAGACTACCACATGGGATTTTGCTTTTCGCTTTTGCGGCTTTGTGATCGTTAAGACAATAATACCCCTCCACGGCCGGCGGAGGGTCAAGATAGGCAGGTAAATAAATACAGCGTTCCTTCGTTGACCACGCGTTTTTTAAAATTGTTTGATTTTTGGTCATACTTTTATTGACCTTGTAGCCCATGTAGGATTTGGTCTAGCTTTTTTGATATGCAAAGGGGGCTTCATGGTTTAATTATGAAAAAATTATAGCATAATCGGAAATGATGATCAGAAGTGACGATCGATCATCTTTGAAAATATAAAAAAAAGTTGTATTGATTTTCGATCTCACACTCGATTCTATCGATGCCAAAAATTAAAAAAAGTGAGACTCGATCGTTGGAGAAAGACTCTTAATTATGTCAACAAGAAATTAGATTTAATAGTCTACTAAAAAAATAAGTTATTCCTCAAATATAGCACAAATATTAGTTATATTATATTTATATCGATTATATATATATAAAGTATATTTTATAACGTAAAGTTATTAAATTTTCTTATTAGCGAGTTCCTAATTATCGCGTCTTATATTTTCAATAACTTATTTAATAGATGCCTAATATGTTTCACAAGGATTTTCAATCTATCATTTAGCCAAATAAGACAATTTAGTACAATTATAATTGAATTAAATTACAAAGTGACAAATATTGAGACAAAAGGAGTACTAAATGAAAAAAAGAAAGATAATAGAAAATAATAAAGGACTTATCTTGCATATGATAATGGTTAACATCATCAAAATTAATGTGTTTGTGAGTTTTTAATGTTAGATTATATTAAATTAATTACAAACACTTTGGTAAAAATAAAAATATATTATTCGCCATTTAAATTAGTCCATCTAAACAACCATCTCTCTTAGTCTTTTTTATTATTTTGTCTTTTCTTTTATTTGTTTTTAAATACATTAATTTTAAACAAACGACGAATCAAATACTTTGAATTTACACTAGAAGAAATAGTTCCTCAGGCTCCTGACCCTAGTTTGTGGTAAATAATTGTTAAAATATACAAGATAAAGATTTGTATTTATCTAAACTTTCACATAATACATATTAAGCAGAGGGGTATATAAGTCCAGTTAGAAAGCGAAAAAGTCTAGGCAAAATTCATTATCGTATCTGCATGGCCCAAAAAAAGAAGCAATATTTATATATTGCTGCGTCATCTTCTGTTGAATTTGCTGTCAGCCTGTCAACACATCGCCTCTTCATTGCCGAAAGTCATCCAGATGCTCTTTTTATTGCTTGTGCGTGTGAAATAAGCTCACATAATTGCCACAGTAGCTTTTCTATGCAGCAAACACTAGATTGATGGGGAGTGGAAACAACTATGTACTTTTGGCACTACTCGTCTCTTTTCCATCTGAAAATTATGGTTTGTGAGAGTTAGAAAAGATGGAGAAGCTATGACAAAACCCTGTTCAAATTTAATATTCCAACTTCATTATTCCTTGGCAAAAATACCAATTTTACAAGCAAGCTCAAGCCAAAAAAGGAAAGCTCATTCTAAGAATTAAGCAGCAGTAGTATGAAGTGCTACAAGGGAAGCGTAAAGACCATTTTCCATATTAATCACGGTTGCATGATTTCCTTTCTCTGCAATGACTCCATTTTTAACCACTGCAATCAAGTCTGCACCTTTAACTGTGGCTACCCTATGAGCCACTACCACAGTGGTCCGGTCCACCATAACAATATCCAGTGCATCTTGAACAACATTCTCAGACTCGGCATCCAGAGCACTTGTGGCCTCATCTAGCAGTGATATCCTTGGATCCTTCACAATAGCTCTCGCAATCGCCACCCGTTGCTTTTGTCCACCAGACAATTGGATCCCTCTCTCCCCTACAATTGTATCATAACCCTGCAAGAACATTTCAGTATTTTCTTGATTAGATTTAGTCAATCACATGTTAACTGCCTCGCGAAATAGCCTCTATGCATTTATAAAAAGACGAACTTTTATTTATCCAAATGCATCCCTACAAATTTAGAGGTGTAGTGGTGGCATTATACTGTTCAATCTAAATACAACATAAGTAATGATATGGTCAGTATAAATGCATTTCTAATTTTGGAACGGGATGAAAAGGAAAATGTATCTCGCACACGAGTATTGTTTAATTGAGTTTAGAACCTGTTGTAAGGAACTGTGAGCATTTGCCAACTCTGAAGCAGCTAAAATTTCAGCCTCTCTGGCATTGCCTTCCTTTCCATATGCAATGTTAGCCCGTATCGTGTTGTTGAACAAGTCAGGCTCCTGGCTCGCTAGACCCATCTGTTGCCATAACCATTTCAGCTTCAGTGTTTGAGTTTTTATCCCATCTAGTGTTATGTGACCATAATCAGGGTCATAAAATCTTTGCAGCAATGAAATAACGGTTGATTTTCCATTCCCACTCTCTCCAATTAGAGCAACAGTCTGATTAATATTATTCAGATGGTTAGTTTATGAGCTGCTATTTTCCACTTTCCCTATTAGGTTGATCTATTAATTTGATGAAATAAAAGAGTGCCCAGTCTAAACCGGGCCATTTATGAATTAGTGTACCTTGCCAGAGCAAATTGCCAAGCACAGATCTTTGAAAATTTGAACATCTGGTCTTGTGGGATACCTGAAACTGACATGGTGGAACTCAATATCTCCCTTCACATTTTCTAGCGTGGTTCCTTATTTTTGATTGTTGGTCAAGAAGTGCGAAGACTGATGCTGCTGCACTCTTGGATTTACCAGTGTCAGGAGCAAGGGATCCACATTGAGAAATGGCAATGGCAGCCATAGTGAGACCAAAGAAGACCTGCAAACGAGGATAGAGGGACAAAATGATTTAAATAATAATAATAATGAAAACATTAATACATGGTCGGTGGAGTCGGCCAAGGAGAACAGCTTGTAAAATGGAAAGTTATTTATGCCTTCCTCATCTTTGCTTTTAAGTGAATTTTGTTGGCTGATGTACTCCTCTTTGTTCAGTGTCTCCACCAGTGGTAAAAGGTTCGTTACTGATGTGGTCTGCTCCTCACTTAAGCCTCCATCAGCCAGCTCTAGTGTTTATTTTCTAGGCTATCCATTATCACTACCTCGGGCAACTTGGTATAAATAAATTTTTTAAGAGCAAACATGTCAAATTCAATTACCATCCAATAACCGAAGCTGGAGCGAAAAGATTAATTTGGGCACTCGTTGAAATTGAACATGAAATGGCAAAACAAAGTAGTCTTACTTGGATTAAGGTTGCTAAACAGAGTATCTTGATCCTTTTCATTTAGTATGCTCCAAAAGCATGAAAGAAAGGAGTAAAAATATGATGCTCCTAGACAAACAAAAATTCCCCCGAAAAGAAGCTAAACTAGGCGGAGACCTCAAGAACCTTATCTTCAGCAAGAGTAACAGCAGCTTGGTAAGTGTCTTTTGGAAGCGCAGCAGTTTATGTTACGTTTGGATTGAAAGAATGAAATAGAAAATAAAGAGAATAGAGAGTGGAAAGATTCATTCCATTCCAACTAAGAATGAGTCATTTAATTCCCACTTTCATTCTTTCAATTCAAACGTAGCATTAAAGAAATATGATGAGCGTGCACGGAGTCGAGTCGGAGGCTACAAATCTTACTTTATTTGGACTACTGAAAACAAGTCGGAATATATTCTAAACATATCAGAGTTATTTATCCCGCACATATTCTTGGATGAAGTGACCCATGCAAGTCTCACGGACAATTAAGATTTCTTAAACAAGATCAAGTTTGATATTACAATACTATTGCATTTCATGTGTGGTTGTTAACTTATTACCGGTTATGACCGTGTCTAGTATAACTAAATATATCGCCTAGGTTTCCATGTGCCTGATTTCTTCCCCTTGTTATACGGACCTTGATCCCTTTACCTTATTAGTACTTCTAGCACTACCACACTCCTTAAAACAGATTCCTTTTAAATAACTAATGTTTTAGTGCAAGCATAAAACAAGCCGTTCTTTTTATTTGACATAATATTCCATTTATCCAACAAGAAATCCTGAAAGGAAAAGCTTATGGAAAAAAACTAAATATTTCCAAAACTCACATCCTACATTCCTTAGCATGGTTGTAATACTTGTGACACTGCCATTTTGCACTGAAAAAGAAGCGAATATCTAAAACAATTTAGTAAAAATAATTTTTTATTATAATTTTATACAATAACTTTTAATTTATTATTAAATATTTTTTTGTCACGTGCATTGCAAAGAATGCAAATATTTAGCAAAAATAATATTCTCTCCTTTTTATTATATAAGTCATTTTAAAAGTTTTTTTTCTTTCTAAAATATAAGACGTTTTACATATATTTAGGATAAAAAATTTAATTATTTTTTACGTTACCCTTAGAGATGAATTAATTGAGAAAAAAAAGGAGAAATAATTAATTAATGCGTAATGAAATTTTAAATCAACATCAATTATCTAACATTAATATTAATAAAAAAAATTATAATATATAATTATATTTTAAACGATTTAAATAATAAAAAAGAAAGAGTACTATAAAATTTAAAACAGTGCTCCTCATTATTGAACCCAGATAGATAGATACCCAACACTATCCCGCGAACCCATACAAACCTTTCATTTTTTGGTAGAGAGAGACTAGTCGAGAAAAGTAGCGAACACTCTATTCGGAAGAAGACGACGAAATGGTAGAGTAGAAATCCGCCATTAAAAAGCTTGAAAAATCCACACAGCCACTCAGTTAAATTGAGTTTATACTTCCACTACTGCATTTTTTACGAGGGTTTTGGTTTGATCAGCGCATGTTCGGCATCTACTTATAATTTTTCAATTTAACTTATAAGTATTTAAGTTAAAAAAATTATTTGAAAACGGTTTTTTTTATTTATAAATTAAAAAAAAGTCAAAAAAATAAATAAATTTTAATTGTTTAAAAAAAAATAACTTGTCGGTCAACTCAAATGAAATAACAAATTTTTTTAATATTTTTAATATTTTTTTATTAAATAATATTTTAATAATTTTTATATTTTACTTAACTTATAAATTATTATTATCCGAACACATTCATAATTATTATTTATAATTCTCGATTTATAAATAAAAATAATATCAAACACATTTATTTATAAATTTATTAAAATTTTAATTTATAAATATATTAAAATTTTAACTCTAACTTAAAAATAAATTAAAAAAAACCATTCCCGAACTGCCCTTCTTACAGAGTCGCTCCTATTTATCATTTCTATTTTCCACTTCTTACAGAGACGCTGCTGCATCTGTAAAACGATGATAGGGCCAATCTCAAGCTATGTGAAAAGCCCCCTACTTCTACCCAGTTCCCCAATCATTTCTCAAAAGAAAAATACACGAGTGATGATCTTTGCTCTTGCAGCCAATAAACCCATGATTTGTCGATGCACCAATTCTGCTTCCGCTGGAGGAGGTGGAGAAGCAGAGCTCCTTTCCGTCACTTCCTCCACCAAGTCTGATGTTGATTATCTCGGTCAAAGCACCAGAGGCGACTTAAACCTCAAATTCGGTCTTTTTTCTGACCCATTGCTGTATTCGACCATATCTTATTGGACTTATGATGAATGTGGCTAATTGTTTATATATTCCTTTGTCCCGGTTTAAGTGTCTATTTTTGTTTTATATTTTGGTATTCCTAATTCTAAAAAGGAATGCATCAATGGCGTTTGATTGTATTAAATTACAATTGTGTTTGAACTTTGAAATGTGAAGAAGTTATAATTGAGACTGAACCCCATAATCTTTAACTATTTGCCAAGTTAAATTGGTCACTAAAATTGGCACAAAGGAAGTATATAAATCTTTAATATCCATAAAATGTTAACAGCATTCTCCAATGCAAGGTCTAAAGTCTTAAAATTTAGAAAATGGACTTATTGCATTTCCAAGTGCAACCAACTGCTCGGAGACTAATTTTAGCTATTTTGTATCGTTTGGCATTCCAGGCGTCACTAACTTTGTTTTGTAGTTTGTACTGTCTTTTGGTATCTTTGAATGGATAGCTCCAAAGTCATTCCCATGCTATACTGCTTATTTTATTACTTGCTCTTTTGCTGCTTTTTGTCTTTCAAATTTAGCCTTGCATTTTCTGTAATCATGAACACGAAGATTCCTTAATGATGCAGGAATCAATGGTGAGGCAACTTTACAAGGCCCAATTGAGGAGGTTGCAAGGATTGAAGCCGAAGAGGCTGAGGGCTTGCTTAAAAACTTGGGAATACCGGTGCTGTTAACTATTACTCTATTGTTTCTTATAAACATTCATTTTTGAATAACTCAGCATTTGAGGATTGCTCTCTGAATTGCAACAGCTTTGGCTGTAGCTTCTCGTGCTTTAAAAGATGAGCCACTTGTTTATGATATTTCAAGTTTCAAGCTCTCTTTCAGATATGCCATATCCTTAACCACTTAATGTACGTATACTTATAAAAGAAAAACTTAATAGACACATCTTTTCAACTGCTTGTTCTTGTGCCAAATAATGTGGTAAATAGCAAAGTTTTGGTTCATAAATTGCTTTTATGTGAAGGTTTAGCTTTCAACCTCTTATTTCCGACTCTCTTAGATACTTACAATTCCATTTCTGTCACTTGACCTTTTATATCCTGCAAAATTAACATCAGCAGGTTTAGCATCATTGTTTGATAACAGAGTTTTATCGTATTCCTAGGCATAACTAAAATGCTTTAAGTGATTTCAAACATCTTTTATTACTAGTTATATCTATCACTTTTTGTACCTGCACCTTATGGTGTATAAACAGTTTATGTAATCTTCTTGTAATGCCAACCTACTAAATATATTCTTTCTCATCTTATGTCATGATCAATGATGTGCAGGATCCGTTCTCTTCTAGACATTCTCCCCGTGGCATATTTTGTAGCCGTACATTGAATTTTCGCTCAATTATTTGCATTGGTTATGACATGGATTACACTTTGGTACAGTATAATGTGAAGGTGATCAAATTTCTATCCAAATACTTTATTTCTGATCTCAACAAATATCCTTCTCCTGTTTCATATGTGCCTTCAAGATACATGCAATGAAATACACCGTACAACTTATTTTGGTATTATACTTTGCTGTTAGCACTTGATTGTTTTGCCATTTGTTTCTTTTTTCTGTTATGCATTCGAATGTTATTTCCATATACTTTTATTTATATTTGTTTAGAGGCACTATTTAACAGGATGCATCTTTTTCTTACTAATGCTATGATTTGACTTAAGTTGTAATCTTGTAGGCCTGGGAAGGACGGGCTTATGATTATTGCATGGATAATCTAAGAAATATGGGTTTTCCAGTTGATGGACTTGCATTTGATCCGGACTTGGTGAGTCTTATATTCTGTGTACACCACGGGTTTGCACGTTCATAAATTATAGTTTTGACATATTCTTACATCAATAATAGCATCTTGTTTCATCATTCTGCTAGGTAATTAGAGGTCTTGTTATAGACAAAGAGAGAGGCAACTTGGTTAAGGCGGATCGATTTGGATATGTGAAAAGGGCTATGCATGGCACGAGAATGCTTTCTACTCAAGCTGTGAGGTGTGATTTCGAACTTTATCATCTTTCTTGGTTTGAATAATGGGGGAAACTGAGTTAAATAATGTATATCATAAAACATCAGTCAAATTATTAAAATGTAAATTGGGTAGCTTTTTGTCAATGAGAAACTGCATATGTGATGTCCTTTATGGAGACATCAATATACATTTACTGATTTACATAGGTGTAGTATTAAACGGTGAATCTCTCTTTGAATGGGCCTTAATTTCTGCTTTAACTCCACTATACTGTACAGTTTAGTTATGAGTAGCTCAGATTTTCCAAGATTTTGTAAGTTGATGTATCCTATGAAATGAAGTCAGGGTAATATTTCTATAGTGTGTGATACCTTTTATGTATGGAAGTGAGATGTATGGGAGGGAGCTGGTAGATCTGCGGAAGGAGAATCGGTGGGAGTTCCTCAATACGCTATTCTCTGTCTCAGAAGCAGTGGCTTATATGCAGGTAGTTTGTCCCTTAGTCTAGGCCTCTTGTTTAATAATTTTAGCTTCAATAGATCAAGATCTTTTTACTGTTAGCTGTGGTTTATGCATCTGCAACTTAATTTTTCTCATTACTCTGCGTCTTGTCCTATGTATTTCACCTCCTCCATCCTCCTTGTACCTTAAATTGCAAATTAGCAATGGTGCCTTTGTGATCAGGTTTTTATGGTTGCATTTATTGATATCAGTTTGTCTTTGCAATGTATTTATTTCTCATTCTCGCATATATGATTTAACATTCAAGGTTAGTGGATTTGCTTTGTTTAAAGCATCCTTCTGTTAACCTCTTGTTAGAATGATCATGTTTGAGAGCATTTTCGTGATCTAGTTAGATTTATTGGTATACATTATTGCATTTTATAGTTTCCGTGCTTAGATTTGCATTCTTACACAACAAGATTCATGCTCAGATGGTGGATAGATTGGATGATGGAATTGTTTCAGCAGATCTTGGACCACTAGATTACAAAGGGCTTTACAAGGCAATATATGATGAGGATCTTATCCTTTTATAGTTGCTTTTGAACTTGATGTTACTTATATTTGCTAAGATGTGGGCCATGTGGCAATGTTTCAGGCTGTTAGCATGGCCCTCTTCAGGGCACATGTAGAAGGCCAACTTAAGGTAAGTTTTTGCATAGATGCTTAAGATATGATGCTTCCTTCCAAAAACATGAATTAACCTGTGGCTTTCGATATAGAGCGAGATAATGTCCAGGCCTGAACTATTTGTAGAACCTGATCCAGAGCTACCTTTAGCAATTTTGGATCAAAAGGAGGTATTGCTACTAAATTCATAATCACACAACAGTTAATGCCATAATGGCCCATAATAATTTACTTTATATAGATCCGAAGATAAGGTAGTCATTTCAGAATCTCCTGATTTGTTGCCTCAGGCTGGTAAGAGGCTCTTGCTTATTACAAACTCGGATTATCATTACACAGACAAAATGATGCAGCACTCGTTTAATAGATTTCTCCCCAATGATATGGGCTGGCGAGATCTGTTCGACATGGTTAGTAGACTTGAAATATATATTCCTCTAAAACTTGTCTTTTCTCATTTTGTTTCTTCTTCCACTTCTCTTTTTGGTTCTCTTCAAGGCACAAGAATCTCTTCATGACATATTTCAAAACATTTATTCCAGTGCAATGAGGTGAGGGAGGACAGTAGGGAGATTCTTTCCCTGCTGGTTTCACATATTGAAGCCTCATCTTGTTCGCATTTTGTGACATGGCGGTCTGTGTTCTCTTCAAGAAAAAGTGGAATGCCTTAAAGAGTTAAAGGTTCCATTGTATTGATCAACTGCAAAGGGGCCCGTCCTTGCTTTTTAGGAGTATTTTTTTTTTTTGGAGAAATTATATATGGTCTAATTAGTTTATTTTTTTGCATACGTATTTCTAACATTGATTTGGCCCCCATTCAATGACTCTTAATATACTTCACCAATCAACTCCAAAAAAAGAAAAGTATTGAGGAATAGAACTTATTTATTACACTTACGAATTATGAACTCGTATTGTTCTTTTACAGGTTATAGTATCAGCACGAAAGCCAGAATTCTTCCAAATGTCGCACCCATTGTATGAAGTGGTAACAGGAGAGGGTCTGATGCGTCCATGTTTTAAGGCTCGTCCAGGTGATTCTTGCTTTGCTACTTGCTTGCTAAATTTTGTATTTTTTTTTTATTTCCAATGAAATAGTTTGAGTTATTTTCTCTGTCTAATCTCATCTAATTTTAACCTTTGTTGTTTACTGTGTTCCCATATCTGTTCCACGAACCGATACGATTCGTATTCCAAGTAACTTTAGATATAACCATCATTAGTAGTAATCTATATGTTGCAAGTATTAAACTATTTTGTATTGTTTCTCAAGAATGTTGTTTATTTACAATCATGATAGTTTTAATTTTTTCACAGATCTTTTGGTTACTTCTTTGAATCAACTAATATTCATCTATAGTGAATCTTCAGAAACACGTTATCAGAACTTGAACTCCTTCGTTGGACTTGTATTATCTTTCTGGATCACATGATTTGTAATTTCATGCCCTCGTGTTGAAGTAAAACATCTGAATTCTGGATGTAATTGTTAGTACTTAAAAGTTTATTGTTTCATTTTTTCTTCTTCAGGGGGCTTGTACTCGGGGGGAAGTGCTCAGATGATTGAGAAATCCCTGAACATTCATGGAGATGAGATATTGTATGTTGGTGACCATATATATACAGATGTAAGCCAATCCAAAGTCCATCTTCGATGGCGAACAGCACTGATTTGCCGAGAGTTGGAAGAAGAGGTTAGCTTTTTATAATGTTCACTCTTCATGCAATCATGTTGTAAGAGGGAAAGAGAAGAAGGTGGCTAGGAAGAAAGGGAAAACTTTTTACTGATTTCTTACTTTGCTGAAGTTTACTTCAAAAAAGAGTATAGGTATACTAAATGAAATTAAAGTTCACGTAGTATTAGAGCAAAAACTAGAGAGGATGATCCTTGGTTTTTACTAGTACTGAGTTTTACCTTTTATTATCATAATGTGTTGCATTAGTTTCACTAGGACACGCTATTAAACTATCAATTCATATGTATTACTTGGATTTTCATTTGGATCTGCACATCTGTGCCTTGTTGAATGTTTCTTCTATCATATGTAAATAGATTTGATATTTGCAGTATACCGCTTTAATTCATAGTCAAAAACAACGGTCGACGCTGATAGAGCTTATAAATCAGAAGGAGGTTGTTGGAGATATCTTTAATCAACTTCGCTTGGCTGTGCAGCGGAGAACCACGGGACGTCCTGCTCAAGTAATTTCCTCAGTGCCATGATATAGCTATTTCCTTGTAATAGTATGATGTTCTGTGACTTTTGTTCTGGCCTATTCACTATAGTTGTGTTTTCCCTTGTTGCAGTGTCTTATGTCGGTCTCTCAATCTCATTTCAATTTTTATGTTAAAAATATTCTTTAAGTTGATTTGGACTTCAAAAACAAGTTTATGATGACCATTAGCTTATTTGATTCTTAATTCTTATGTGATTCATAGCTTTTCACTATGCTTTACCAGACCCTTGCTGCCACTCATATGGAGGACAAAGAACTCAACGAAAGCATTCAAAAGCTATATATTGTGATGCAGAGACTGGATAAAAAAATTGCACCTTTGTTGGAATCAGATGGGGAGCACTTCAACAGAAGGTTTGTTAGTGTTGAAGAACTTGGCATAGAGTCATTTTACTTTGTTGATTCACACACCATCTAATTGTTTGGTTTTCTGCCTCCTATTGTGATAACAGTTCTTGGAAGTGGGTTATGCTAACAAATCAATTGCATGGCCAGGGGATTTGTTACTGAGCAGACTCATCGTCAAGACTTTTTAAAACTAGATCTTCATAACCGCATATAATTGGCGTACAGTGGTGAATCAAGCAACGCTCATTATAGCTAAACTTACTTGAATATACTTTATATAAGCTGCTATGCATTTCCTCCCTCTTTGTGATTAGGATTATAGCCAAAACGAAGGGAAAACAATGATAAAATAGATTCTTGTTTTTGTTTTTTCTACTAAAGCATTCTTAATCATATATTGATTAAAAGTGTACTCATTTGATTTATACACGGGATCACTCAAGATGTTCCATGTCTTGGCAGTAATGAAATTAACTTCGGCGCAGTCTTATCTCTTGCAAGAGGCACAGAAGTAATAATGGTGGATGAGACTAGAGACTGGAAATATTGTGTTTTGCAGATATCTTATCTATTTCAACGTCGTCTCATGAGATGACTCAATATATATCGTGACATCCCACATCCCACAGTTCTTCTCGAAATGTAGATTAGGCCTCCAAGCCCATTGCATTTTTGCTAATTTGCACATTATTCGGCTATAGCACACTGATTTTCACACGTTTCTCTCGTATTAAATTTATTTTTAGGAAAATACTTTTTGTGATTCACTTTTACATATTTAGATTCTATCATGTAGAATATCTGCCTTGAATAATCTATCCATTTAGTATACCTACTTGAACTTGTTTCACTAGCCGGAATAATGCCTACATTGATCCTTACTTAATGATTACGTGTTAGATAACATCTTCTGTTTATTTCACGGATCTATCTTGCTGATCTAGGCATATCCATTTCATAATTTATGGAATGCAGCAATCAACAGGGAGTCCATATGCTTAGTGTACGCATTTGGACATGAGATTTGATTATCTGAACCTTTTCATTTTAGGTGGGGTTATCTCTCGCGTGCTGGACTGTGGGACAAAAGTCACCTGATGAGACAAGTAGAGAAGTATGCTCATCTATTTTCAAATCTTCTATTCTCTGTTCAGGTCTTTAAATTAAGAAGTTGAAGTTTTTAATCACTTAAATCATTTTTGTGAGTTGGCGTTTTCATTTACCTGCAGATATGCTGATATATATACATCCAGGGTTTCTAATTTCCTCCATTATACGCCTTTCATGTATTTCCGCTCACAGGAGCAGGTATTCAAGCACATTTACTCTAATTATAGTTCTGAATTGATGTTTTTCTATTATAGCATATTGCGGCGACTTTAGTATATCCCGGAGATCATATTAAACGGTTTCTTAATGTGTTTATGATGGTTGTTGATGACTTCACTACTAGAATGATCTGGTTCAAGTTTAATATTAGTAGTAGTAATTACGTAAACATAAATAAATACTCCTGCGTTCCAAATAATAAGAGCAAAATAACTGTTGGAAGTATAGAAGTATTCCGCACTTGTTGCATGTTGGGTTAATAATTTGTTTCTTTTTATATCCTGATGCAGAAACTTGCTCATGATTCCTATTCATTCAACCATCTTCAGCTGCCGAGTGACCAATAACGGTAGCAGGTTAACCGTATAGCTAATTGTAGGCATTGAGAATTGTTAATTGCCAATCTTACAACACAAAATTGTATGATATACATACATGTACTATGTGTTTATCTTACTTATATATATATATATATAGCACGACAAGTAAGCAATTATTTTTCAGGAAGGCAGTTGCAATATAAAAATATAAAATGCGGCTTATTTTTATGGTGATTAATATCTTGAAACAGGGCAAGTATTCCTCCAAAAAAATAATAAAAAGAAAAAAAGAACTATGTATGGGCCAAAAGTTGATCGCACAATCCCAGCTCAAATTTTGATCACAAAATTTGCGTCATTTTGCATGCCATTTTTGGATCCAGTCTCTCACTAAATTCTTGAAGTATTCTTGTTTTTAGGAAAATGTCCCGTCTTGTCCTCCGACTTTTATGTTAAAATCTATATGAATTATGATAATATTATTTAAAAAATAATTTTTTTTAATTATTTTGTTTTATCTTTTCTTTCTATATTGTCTGTATTATTTTCTTCTCTTATGGGGTCAAAATATACATTAAGCAAAATTCGATGATGAAGAAGATTTATCATGCAGTTTTGACAAAAGATTAAATTTACGAAACTATTCTCATATTCAATATGAATTTGCCTATTAAAGTTAAAGCCAAAAACGTCAATGTATATTATTTCTATCGTCCGCAGTATAATACCGCGGACGGTAGAAATTGCGGTTTGAGAGAAAATCGGGCATTTTAGATAATATCTTTCGTATGCAGTATATATTGCGGATATCTTTGATATTATATTGTGAATGAGAGCTATTCAAAAAAAAAAATTGAAATCCTCCACCCGACATCTTAGCTAGCGGGTGGAGTGAAATTTTTTTTTTTTTTTTTTTTTAACTAAGTTCAACAAAAAAAAAAAAAAATTGCAAAACCTCCACCCGGCATCTAACCTAACAGGTGGAGTTAATTTTTTATTTTTTTTTAAACTGAGTTTAACAAAAAAAAAAAATATTTATTTGCAAAACCTCCACCCGGCATCTAAGCTAACGGGTGGAGTGAAAAATAAAATTGTTTTTTTTTTTTTTTAAAACTAAGTTTAAAAAAAAAAAATTACAAAACCTCCACCCTGCATCTAAGCTAACGGGTGGAGTTAAATTTTTTTTTTTTTTTTAAAACTAAGTTTAACAAAAAAAAAATTATTTGCAAAACCTCCACCCGGCATCTAAGCTAACGGGTGGGGTGAAAAATTTTGGTTCAACAAAAAAAAAAAAACAAAACCTCCACCCGGCATCTAAGCTAACGGGTGGAGTGAAATTTTTTTTTTTTTTTTTTAAACTAAGTTTAACAAAAAAAAATAAAATTACAAAACCTCCACCCGACATCTAAGCTAACGGGTGGAGGTTTTGTTAAACTTAGTTTTAAAAAAATAAAATAAAAAAAAATATTCACTCCACCCGTTAGCTTAGATGCCGGGTGGAGGTTTTGCAAAAATTTTTTTTTCTTTTGTTAAACTTAGTTTTAAAAAAAAAAACAAAAAAACAAAAAAAAAATTCACTCCACCCGTTAACTAAGATGCCGGGTGGAATATGAATTTTTTTATTTGTTGTCCTACCCGTTATCTTAGATAACGGGTGAAAATCCATCTCATCTTTTAACATTATTATTTCAACGGTTGAAGATTCATTTGTTGGAATAGTGTTCGGATCATTCCCCATATATATATATATATATGTATATGTATATGTATATGTATATGTATGTATTTATATATTTAAAAATCAATCTTTTCCAACTCGTCCACGCCTGCCCCGAGGTTTTGTTTTATGAAACGTGAAAATGATAAGGAGGCGACACTTGGGATGTGAGGAAGTGACACGTGTATATCTCCCCATGCATGTTGAGCACGTTGCATGCCACTCGTCCCGTCTCCTCGTTCTTCGTCCCTTTAAATTCCCCGCTCAACCCTAAAACCCTCCACTTCTCTGATTTATCTCTTACCACTCAAAATTTGTAGTTTTCCATTCATCATATTATTTACTTGTTTCAAGTCTTCAAATTCAAGGAATTAATAGTAGCTTATAGGTAGGCACTATTATTGTTTGTATAAAACTTGTCCGTTCATCGGGTAATATTATTAATTAATTACACGTACGAACGTACCTACAATGGGTTTACGAAATTCTCCTTCTGGGGGGATAGTTGTGACGGTGGTGACTGTGCTGCTGGTGGCGTTTGTCGTCGGTTGTAGCGGTGCCGGTGCCAGTGCCGGTGACGTCTGGGGTCATGACAAGTCCGAGGAATCAAAAGTAAAGAGCGAAAAAGCTGGAGAGAAAGTAGAGGAGGCAGCAAAGGAGGCTAAAGAGTCGTCGGAGTCTTGGACCGAATGGGCCACGGAAAAAATCTCCAAAAACTTGGGCCTTAAGACCGATGATGTCCAGCAGACTTCTGATGCCACAGCCGACTCCGCGAGAAAGAAGACCAAAGACAAAATCACTGATACTGCTTCTGGTTAGTGTGTGTATATATATGTTACTCGTTATACAATTAAACATATACTCCTATTATTTTTACTTTTTAAAAATCAATTTCAAATCTCATTTTGAATTTATTTATTTTTAATACAAACTACGACTATTTTAAACTAATTTTAGTTTTGGAAATATATATATATATATATATATATATATATATATATATCAAAACTTGAAACAAATTCATGCAATCTTGTTTCAATTCCACAAATTGAACGCAAAATGCATTCTAATTTTGGAATGAATTATTTACGTATGTTAATGAGCTAGCTAGTACGAATTTGATTATATATTTTGCTTTATTTTTGCTAAACAGGAGCAGGACAATATACTGCCGATAAAGCCCGAGACATGAATGAAGCGACATACAAAGCAACAGAGGCTAAAGAAAAGGCCTACGAGACTGCCGAGCAGGCAAAACAAAAGGCAGCCGAGAAAGCAAACCGAGGCTATGAAACAACCGGGCAGGCAAAGGAGAAGGCATATCAAGCTGCTGAGGAAGCCAAAAAGAAGGCCTCTGAGAAGGGAGAAGAAGCCATTCACATGACCGAGGAGGCCAAAAAGAAGGCGACTGAGAAAGGAAACGATGCCTATAATAAGGCCTTGGAGGCAAAGGAGAAGGCGTACCAAGCGGCGGTAGAGGCCAAGGAGAAAGCCTACCAGGAGGCCGAAGAGGCGAAAAAGAAGGCAGCAGAGAAAGGAAACGAGGCCTATAATAAGGCCGCGGAGGCCAAGGAGAAGGCGTACCAAGCGGTGGTAGAGGCCAAGGAGAGAGCGTACCAGGCGGCCGAAGAGGCAAAAAAGAAGGCGGCTGAGAAAGGGAGCAAGGCGTATAATAAAGCCGCAGAAGCTAAGGAGATGGTGGCACAGAAGGCCAGCGAAGCTACGGAGGAAACTGAGGAGAACTTGGAATGGGCAAAGGAAAAGGCTAAAGAGGGTTTTGAGGCAGCAAAGAGTAAAGCTGGGGAGACTATAAAGTCTGCTCAAGAAAATATTTCCTCTAAAGTTGAATCTGCTAAGCAGAAATCGCAAGGAGTGAAGGATAACGTTGCCGGCACGACGCGTGATGAGGAACTTTGAGGTGTCTGTGAATGGTGATGCAATGCTGCATCTGATAGACCCTTTTTTTTTGTTTTTTTATTGTGTAATGTGTTTGTTTTGATTATGTATGTGTGTATATTTTGCTTGGTTGGTGTATTCTGCTTTTTTGGTAATAGAACTGCCTAGCTTCTGGTTTTTTCGACCATTGCATGATTTCATTTTGAATAAGTATAAGGACACACCATGGAACACAACAAAATGATCTAAATCATTGAAAGATGAGACTTGACACGAAAATCCATCACTTTTTAATGGCTAAAATGTATGTAATATTTAGAATAGTATTTGATTGTAATGTGTATAAAGTTATCCTTTGATTTTGGATCTACTCACAATTAAAGATAGTGGGCCGACACCCAAACATGAAACCCGCGTTCTTATTGTGTGAATACTGTTGGAGTGGCTGTTAATGTTTTAAGCTGCGAGACCAAAGAGGATTTTGAGAGAGGCCTAAAGAATGTTTTAGAAGAGTTGTGTATCTAAATTCTAAAGTAAGTACCTTAAAGCATGAAAATTAGTATTTTCTGAAAATCATTGAGGAGAAAATTGTGAAATTCAAATGCCAAAATATAAAAAAGAATTGTGAAGTACTCCTATTACATATATAAAAGTATCTAGTTTTGTTGATTTCAGTGCTATTTAGTTTTTAGAATAAATCTATACATTCATTCATTTTACTCTTTCTTACGCAAGATCAACAGAGGTGTTAAATAAAATTCAAGTGAGTGAAAGTAGAAGAGAGAAAATGGCCAAAATGATAGTAGAATGAATATATCTATAGATTTATTCTAGTTTTTATTGGTAACAAAAAACAAAAAAGAAATAGAAAGAGTGGTTATTTCTTGGGCCGGGCTTTATTGGACATGACATAAAAAAAAGGCCTAGGGTTTTAGCCGACCAAAGAGGACGAGAATTTTGACTGAATCCCGATCAGATTTGACCACGTGGGTTGGGTTGTATGCAATCAAACACGGCCTCCCGGAATTTGTCAGTATTTTTTATAAACTTATTCAAAAGACAGGTGCTTACATATATTGATACAAGTGTGAATCAATGGTGATCGAAATTTTGTTCATATACCCTTTCTGAATATTTATAGAAATATCAATCTTGTTAGCAGAGACATAATTTATTTATTTTTGCTAACAAGGGCCTATTGTAAAATAGTCACAAGTTGTTAATGGTGGTACGAATTAGGAGTTTTATATATATATGACATGATCATGAATTTAATGTGATTCATGCTTGATCGGTTCTTCCTTGTTAAAAATTAACAAATTATTATTTTAAATTTAATATTTTATTCATCTGAAAATGATACTTTATTTTTATTTTTTTAAGAATAATACTCCCCCTTGTACCTCTAAAAGATCATCTTTATATATATATATATATATGATATTATTAAATAGCACCATATCTTTAAGTTTTGCTATAATAATTTTATCATATACCACTGTCTTCCTTCCAAGATTAGAGATATATTTATAAAACGACGATTTTTAAAGATAATTTTATATTCTCAAATATAACTTTAATATTAGTTAGGAATTTAATTGTGGTGACTTGTTATTAAAAATAATAACAAGAAAATAATAGCAAATTAAAAATATTATGTCAATTTATAATCTTAAAATATAAATGTACTTTTAATTTTAGAACAGATTAAAAATATATATATATATATATCTAATTTTGAAACAGTGAAAGTATTATTTAACTAACCGTTTATAATTCTTATATAGCGATATAATGAGACAAAAATACATAATGTAAAGTTTGCATGCCTAGAAGATACTTACTTTTCATTATTGATATTTCTTAATTAATTTAAACTTTAATGTTAGAAGGAAACCACTGAAAAGAACTTCAAAGTTATTCTTATCCATTTTTGTTTACGTAAAAAAACTGTCAATAAACCAAATAATTTCCGCGTCTGGTCTTTAGTTGGAGTATAAAAGACTACTTACTCTTTTAATTGGTGGAGAGTATTAGAAAATGTTGAAAATTTAATAGAATTGTCTTGCTTCTATGTATTAGCAGTAGCACCACGTAGGACATGATTCTATTTTTGTGGAATGCATCTATGTATTAGCACCACGTAGGACATGATTCAATTTTCATGGATTTGGGAGGGTTAACGTTGGAATTTACCCGCACACTTAATTATTAATTTGGATGTAAATTTATACCAAAAAAATTATTATAAAGTATTTGACAGTTTGAATTGTTAGAATACTTCTGATGTGAGAGTAAATATAGAATTCAAGATTAAGGATGGCTCAAGACAATTTAGGACTTAAAGCGATATTTCTAAATGAGATATTCTATATTTGATATATCCTCTATTGATTTTTATGGTCAAAATGACTATTTTTCAAATCAATATACCTTATTATTATTTAATATATATGTAAAAAGGTCTATAAACATTATAAACTACATAAAATTTAGTTCTAATATCAATATTTACTTTTTTTAAAATCTAAATATATATGTTTAATATTTAATTTTTAAAATAGTCAATTTGATTACAAAAGTCAATGGAAGACTTTTATTTTGGGATGGAGAGAGTATTAATATTTTCTTTATTTAAATGAGGCTTTTTTTATACTGTTAATTTGTTTTAGGTATTTAATTTTTGGATTGGACTATGAACCCTAAAGGATTGATTGGGCTTATATTTTTACAATGTATTTTTTACATGGGTTATTTATGGTGTTTAAAAATTTAGGACCTTCCTTGAAAATTTAGGCCCAAGCTTTTTTTTTTATGCTATAAGGTCGGCCCTGTTCAAGATATGTTAACAATAAAAGTGGCAAGTATTTAAGAGGCTATAATATTGTATATCTATTGTTTACCTTATATTTATAGTATTCTCTCTGCTCAATAGGATCATAATTTATAATAAGAATCATGTAGTAGAAATTCTGTTAGAGAAGATAACTGTCATGCCAATTTGTACCAAATAAGGTTATTTTCATATCAAGTAACATTGAATATGGTAACTAGTTAGTACGTGAAGTAATAAGACAACGAACCCAACCATATTAGATTTAAGAATCTTCATGTGTGCATGCAATGTCGAATGAACTGTGAGAATAAAACCCAATATAGACAACTCATTTACGTTAGTAATTACACAATTCAACAAAGATATTTGCAGTGTCTAGAAGGTTGAGATCTATTGTAATGATATATTTATTTTTATAATATTGTCAATTGATCAATCCCTTATATATATATGACAGTTCAAAAGTATAATTCTCAAATAGCATACCTCCTTAAGTAGCATACCTTTATCAAAACGATATTGTTTTAAAAAAAATTTGATGGCATTTTCTTAAATAAAAGAAAAAAAATGAAGTCGTGGAATGTCACGTCATATCACATCTTTTTTTAATATTATTTTTTTAAAAAAAAGAATCTTCAAAACGATGCCGTTTTGATAAAAATATACTATTTAAGAGATGTGTATATATATATATATATATATTATGATAGCATTAGTATCATTTTTATTTCGTCAATATCAACAATATTAAATAAGAGAGATAATATTTTATTGAATAATCAATCGCAAAAAATATACTCAAATCGAATTTATTATGAAAATACATGGTATATGTAAATGTGGTTGAATGAACAGTGGCCTCAGAATCACAGACAAGATTTGTGGACACTTACACTTGAAATACGTGTGGTATTTGGGAAACTTAATTGTCATAAAAAATTTATGGACACAGAGACATGCACGCACGTTCAGCGGCCCTTATTTTCTCAAAAATAATTTGAGACTGAGATAGTTAATTGACATTTTTAGCAGAAATTGGAAATAAACTTAAATAACGTACGGTTGAAATTAATTTATTGCAAAAATTATTCAAAGTAGTTAAAATTAAATAAAGCTAGAAGTTGGCCTTACCCAGCTTAATTCTCCCCTCGAGTTGAATGAACAAGGATTCCCACACAACTTAACATATTTTGAATTTGATCTTAAGATTAAGTTGATACATATAATAGCCTATTTAAATTCCCATGGTCATAATTAAGTTGGACCTTTTGATATTAAAAAAAATAACATTAGGTACTCAATTAGAAAAGTAGATTAAGTTTAGGGTGCAGGGTGTCATTTGACCAATACATTTTACATTTTTCAATTTCTTTTCTTTATGTATGCATGTATACATAAATTAGGTCTAGTGCACCTGATGCGTGAAAGGACAAAAAATACGACTGCAAGTGCTGTTTTTAAACATGGAAACATGCATGATCCTCCCACCGTCCTCCAAATATAATATGGTCACAATTAATTGAGTTTTATTTTGAATTTATTTATCATTTCACTTCAAATTTAAAATAAAATATCAATATAAGAATAGTACTTGTCCTTTCACTAGGGTCACTCGTAAATACTATGCAAACACATATACTAAGATTTATTGATATTAATATAAGATTTATTTGTAGGCATATCGATCAAGATTTATTTATTGGAAGCTCAACAGAGGAGGTCAATAAGTTAAATAAAAAATTTATCTTGAAAAAGAGGGAGTATCAAATAATAACATGCATGGGAAAATAAGTAAGTAGGACACGACAATTATTAGTGTGGTGTCGGGTTGTAGCATTATGCCATAATTTCCCAGCACTTGCATGTCGAAGGGGAATTCCCTCGTCCCCCACATGTGGTCACTAAATTTCTGTTGAAATTTGTCCCAACAGTATGAGAAAATTAGTTTGTTGAAATTTCATTTTGATTGCAACAAGTCGCGGTGTGGGGAATGCATGTCGACCCTTATATTTAATTTATTTAACGGACTAATATGCTGACATGATATCACCGTTTAATTATATTGAAGCACAAACAAGTCGCGGTAGAAAAAGAAAAAAAAATAATTCGTAGATCTCTCAAAATTAATTCCGTCAACAAAAGTTGATTTTCAATTCGTTTATTTAATCTCAAGCTATTTAGAGAGTTGCGTGAGATTGGTTCGATTTCATTCTATTCCATACATAGATCATGGAGCGTAAAACTGGTGCTAAAGCAATTTAATTATCCTTAACGTACGTGAGAATGAATTATAACTTGTTCGTAAAGAGTATTTGATTCTTGCAAAATTATGAAATTGAATCAAATGAAGTCCCTTTCATGAATAATTGATGGATCGAATAAAAATCTTTTTATATTCAAAAAATACTAGTGGATTAATTAAAACAAAAGAAAGCTAGTTAGCTTTCTTTTGTTTTGGAAGGTCATGCCTGGTGGTGGGGTACTGGTGGTTGTTTCTTGACTCCATATCAGTACTACGCAATAGGAAGATATGGTTTGAAAGCTATTTTCATAATTATATGGAAAGATGATATTTATATTTTATATTTAATTTAACCAATTAAACATAGAATTAATTATATTTTTTAATCTTACTCCTAAAACATCAATTAATAAACAATGGAGTAAGTAATCTTTTAGCTAATTTATAATAGTTGCAGTTATTTGTATTGAATATTTAAAATTTAAAATTACAAAAAAATAATTTAAAATATCAAAATATATCCCTAATTTTGTGTGTTGATATTAATTGTTTATTCTTGGCTTTCTTGGGTTGGTTGATGATCATTCGAAAAACTATTTCAAAAGTCTTTGTATATTTAATTCCAACTACTCCAATCCATATGGGCTGTCTGCCTTATCTATAATTTTCTTGTATTTTTGGTTAACGACAATATTGATATTTTATATTTTTAAAATCGATAATAAAAACCTCAATTTCTTCGCATATATATATGCGTGTGTGGTGGATATTTAAACTTTTAAAAAAACAATTATGGTTCAAAGAAAAATAAAATTTAGAATAGCTTATTTGTAAGCCAAAGCAGATACGTATATTAGTTTAGATTATTTTTTATTTTCTCTCTTTATTTTGAGTGTCCCTTTATATAATCGCTTGGTCTTTATGAATCTAAAGAGTTAATAAAAGCCTTTAATTAATAAGTGTTTTTAGTCATATTTTAATAAGTGTCTTCTTTAGATGTTAGAGTTTAAAACTTATACAAGATTACTTGGGACAAGATGATTTATAAGAAACAAATTTACATGCACAGAGTATATGTGTAAAAAGAGGGAAAATGAAATACGTACTAAAATATAAGATATGAGATATATCTATTGTTGGGATATAATTATTTATATATATGTATATATATATATATATATATATATATATAGAGAGAGAGAGAGAGAGAGAGAGAAAGGATCCATGACATACCTCCTTAAAGAGCTCACCCCCTTTAGCGACGGACCAAACCCCGGCGACGGTTGGGTCCGTCGCCATAGGTTCGTCCGTCGCTAAATGTTTATCCGTCGCGATATGTTGTCCGTCGCTAAAAGTTTTAGCGACGGACGAACCTATGGCGACGGACCAAACCGTCGCCGGGTCCGTCACTAAAGGGGGTGAGCTTGGTGAGCTCTTTAAGAAGGTATGTCATGGATCCTTTCTCTTTCTCTCTCTCTCTCTCTCTATATATATATATATATATTTAATTTGACAGTTTGCATGGTGGAAGAATTCTTATTAAAATAAGATTATACTTTCTTATTTGGTGGAAATGAAAAAGTTTAATTTGAAAGAAAATCTATCAATAATTACTTGGTGATATAAGGTAACTTTATGAGAAGACACCTGATCTTAATTGGATTATGGTGGACGTGACATCTATAAATATGACTACAAGTTAGGAATTGAAGATTCAACACACAATTTGCTACATATAGAATCTTTATTTTTTAACACTTAGGCCTTTCATTATTTTAGATAAATGTATAAACACAACCATTATATTAGTAAATTCTTCTCTCGTTTTTTTTTAATTGAGTTTTCACATAAAATCTTTTGTGTTCTTACATTAATTTTTTACGACTTATTTATGTTTAACGTCTTTTTTATTCGTTATTTGGTGATTTAAATAAGTGATATAAAATTTAACATTAACATTAGAGCTAAAAAAAAAAAAAAAAAGAGGCGCACGACCACAACAATTTCAAAATCATCCAATTCTTCCTAAATAATTTGTACGGCAATCTTTATGATGAATAAAGGGGAAGCAACGGATCGAATTAATTATTAGATCGAGTTTTAATTAAAATTGTGACAGTACATATTTTAAAACTGACCTCTCGTTGATATACTTTGACATGAAAGAAGAGACTACGCCTAAAAGCTAAGTTGCTATTTTATTTAAAATAAATATACAGCAAATTTTTTATTATTATCTTTTTATTAATCTTCATCGAAAATAAAACTATTAACATAATTTCCAAAAGGCAAAAAGTGGGGTGAGAAGATAATAATTAATGCCTCCTATATTATCGATTCTATCTATATCTATCATCAATTCACCTGTTCACCCTCGGCAAATAAAGAAAAGAAATTCTTTATTTTTAATTTTCCAAATTGGAGTTTAACATATCTTTATTTGTGCAATATAATAAAAAATTCATGGTCAACTGTGAATTGCTTACCCAACCCAGGATTTTGAATAAAGTGAGGCGAATGGATGGAGTATAAAAAATAAATTAATAAAGCATTAGTTTTTTCTTATAGTCTCAAACTTCTTTATTGTTCCTCCGTTACTTGAGAAATCTCAATGTGCAGGGGCCAAATAAATTAATGACTGGTGTGCTCCAACAAATTTCTCCACAGACAGTTTATCTAAAAGGACCGACTCTCGTATCAAAACTCGCTTGGAAAGTACGTTCCCGAGCCTTCAAGTCGTCATCCAGTATATTCTGGAGAAGAATTATGCCCAATTGGCAGAATATCAAAAACAGAAGGACTCGCATCTTCAGATACAAAGAATCAACAGTGCTGCACATGTTCCTTCCCATTTAATTCAATCTTTTCGGAGGGCCTTTTCAAAGAAATTTTCAAGCAATGAAGTAGTGAACACGAACCAAATGCCATCAATGGTGTCCACCCGTCAACACCCAAGAAACCTCTGGTGGATCAACTTCGTGGTGTCGCACTAAAAATTTTGATAATGAATGGACATTGCGATACAGCAGTGTGATGCAACATATTGAAGCTATAGGCACAGTGGTGACAATGGGGAGCAGAGACACAATATAACGGTACGACAACATGTTACATCAACTGCAACAGAACAGATTCAACGAAACTAAACAAAAGAAGACCGTGTGACACAGAGGAAGAGACTACAGTAGCTATAACATTGATAAAATATAAATCAACAATATTTTAATTTTCTTTTATTGGGGGCGTGATCTATTCTTACAAAATGTATGATGAGAAGTTCAAAGCGGGCTATGTCCTTTGGTGAGCACCTTGTCATTCTATCTAGCCTTATGCGGAAGGCCATTGATCCTCTCGGCGATATAAGGTCGGATGGGGACATAAGGCCAGCTCAACACCTCCCGAAGGGGATCGGGACAGTTATAATGAAGATATAAAGTTGGACAAAAGCATCTCTAGTAGTGGGGAGCGTTATCTTGGTGATGTAAGGAGAGGAAAGATAAGGCCGACTAGGTCTTTAAATTGTGTTCCAGATCGGCTAGACAGAATTCCTCCACGGGACGCTCCTTCAGAATTATCGATATGAATGGTTCTTTAGAATCTCCAAATATACGCCTCGACGGCTTTATATCCCGACGGCCCTTCACTTTGGCGACTTTGTGTCCCGATGGCCCTCGTCTCGGCGACTTCGTGTCCCGACGGCCCTCGCCTCGGCGACTTCGTGTTCCGATGGCCCTACGCCTCGGCAACTTCGTGTCCCGACGGCTTTGTATCTCGACGGCTTCATGTCCCGACGACCATTGGCCTCGATGGCCCTACGCCTCGGCGGTTTAGTGTCCCGACGACCCTTCGCCTCGGCAGCTTTGTGTCCCGACGACCCTTCACCTCAGTGGCTTCGTGTCTCGACGACCCTACGCCTTGACGGCCCTAAACCTCGACGGCGACGGCTTCATGCCCCGACAGCCCTACGCCTCGACGATTTTGTGTCCCAACGGTCTTTCGCCTCAACGGCTTCGTGTCCCGATGACCCTTCTCCTCAGCAGTATCTTGTATTGATCAACAAAAAGGATTGGTGATTTCAGTAGTTTTAGCAGTTTGAGTTCTACAGTATGTTTGGTGGGTTCGACAGTTTCAGTAAGGCGATTTGGCAATTTCAGTAGAAGGTTTAGTGATTTCGACAGTTTTGCAATCGTGGCAATTGGAGGGTATGTTGGACTTTTTGAATACTCTCATATTATAAAATTTTCATAACAGGAGAGTGGGGGCAATGTTGGAATGTAATTATTTTGGCCTATATATAATTAATTTGATGGCTTGCATAGTGGGAGAATTATGTTTCCTTATTTGGTGGAGATAGAAAAGTCTAATTTGGAAGGGAATCTATCAATAATTACTTGGTGATATAAGGTAACCCTAATTGGATTAGGGTAGACGTGACATCTATAAATATAACTACAAGCTAGGAATTGAAGATTCAATACACAATTTACTACATACAGAATCTTTATTGTTCAGCATGTAGATTCTTCATTATTTTAGAGAAATCTGTAAACACAATTATTATACTAATGAATTTTTCTCTCTCTCCGTGGTTTTTTTTCAATTGAATTTTCATATAAAATCTCTTGTGTTCTTACATTATTTTTTTACAACTTATTTATGTTTGGCGTCTTTTTTATTCGTTGTTTGATAATTTAAACGAGTGGTACAAAATTTGACGTTAACATATATATATAATGGGATAGAGAAAATGATAAAAGTGAATAAAAAATAATTTAAAAAATAAAATTGAAAACTAAAAACAAAAACTTTATTTTTTTGTTTACACAAAGAAAATGTCATTCGCTCTATAATATAGACAGATGGATCGATGCTAGGGTTCCTAAATGAAATTTCATATATTAAATAAAATTCAATATAATAAAAAACGTATAAATAATCACAATACTTATATTTGATATTTAAAATTTTAAAAAAAAATTAGAAAAACAAACAAACAAAATCATAAAATATTGATCTTTTATGTTAGTACCATAAAGAAGTTAAATGGCTTTCAGTTGGTTGTCTTCTGTCTTTTAGATTTAATTTGTACAACGTGTACATTATATGATTTAAATCAATATTTTGACACTCAGATCGGCCCGTCAAGTTTAACAGGTTAAAAATCGGAAATCGATTACCCGGTTGAATTTGTTTGGCTAAAATCGAATTGAATCGGTTGACCAATAATTAAATCGATAATTTAATTAATAAAATTAGTTAAATTAATTAAGTGAATTATTTTTTAATATTTTTTTTGTAATAATTTTTTTTAAATATTTAAATTAATCATTATAATTATTATTAATATATATTTTATATATTTATGATGTTATAAATTATTCGACCAACCAATAAATCATTGGTCTGAAAACATTAATTTAAATAGTAGTTATTCTATTATCATTTAAAAAACATGTCGTCAGGAAAATGGGGCGCAGACTCACCAGCATAGTTATAAATCTCTGAATGAATAATGCTATCGCCACAGTCATATTCAAAACTAGTCTCCCCTCTCCACAAAACACGACTAACTACCAGTCTCGTAAAAAAATATTATCTGAGGAAAAAATTATTCTATAATTCTAATACAAGGCATGTGGTGTTTTAAAATTATTGAATAATTTCTTCGAGGGGTTAGCACGTAGCAACTTAAATTTGGAATTTTTGAGAATTTATATTTTTATATTATTTTTTAATAATTTCACACGATAAATTTTACAAAAATATTAATAACGACAGTTTAATTGTACTGTCGCTATATATCTATAGCAATACTTTTGTGATATTTACCGTATAAAACTATCAAAAAATAATATGAAAATATCAGGGTTTTTTCTCTCTTATAAACTCAGTAATCATATAAAAAAATAATATTTTCACAAGTTAATGTAATATTTTTATAAATGAGTCCCATTTAATCTTGTATAATTATCAAATCAAGTTGTGAAAATATCAATTCTCTAAAAAAAAATTAATATTTTTACTAGCTAAATTGATATTTTTACAAGTGAATCTTATTTGATTTTGTCAAAATATCACATTTGCTTGTGAAAATATTAATTCTCATATAAAATTAATATTTTCACAAGTTAATTTAAATTTTTATAAGTAGAGTTTCATTTAATCTTATAAAAATATTAATTTTCATAAATAAATAAATTGTTGATTTTCTTCCTTTTTGTATTATAAATTAAGTTTTCCATATTTTTCTTTTTCATCTCAAACTCTGAACAAAGTGTTACCGTAATATTCATTTTACACCTGGATTAATTTGACTTTTACTTTGGATTAGGACCGAAAAGTAACTTGGCAATAATAGAAGACGCGTGTTGAAGCAACTCCTTTAATAATTCTAGCACGAGGAGTTTGATCGTGTCGTGTGCCCGCACGCGATCGCAATGGGAATGGCATTCATCGTCATCGTCGTGTTCCGTTTAGGCAACTGAGAGATTAATAATAGAAAAATGCTATGAATAATGACTTAATAATAACAGGATACAAACAGTGGAAAAAGGATAAGGGTAATAATTTTCCCTGGCCATATATACATACATATATGTATGTGTGTATAAATATGCTCATCCATTGTTGAGGCCACTCCCCTGCTTTTGTTCCTACTCTTAGCCTACCTTGCCACCCAATAAATTTTTAAACCTGAGGGATTTTGGGATTTAGATAGGAGGGTTTTCGTAAATTATTGGTGTAGATATATTTGATGGTACTATTCGCGAGGAAGGAAAAGGAAGAAGAAAAGCAGGGTAAGAGGGAGGGAATGCGACTGGGGAAGTACGAATTGGGAAGGACTCTTGGTGAAGGTAATTTTGGTAAGGTCAAATTCGCGCAGGACGTCGATTCGGGCCACCCCTTTGCAGTTAAAATTTTGGAGAAAACTCGAATTATTGATCTCAAGATCACCGATCAGGTCCAATCCTTTTCTCATATACTTTGTGGATTTTTTTGGGACAAATTTTGTGGGTTGTAATGAAATTGTTGATAAACAAAAGGATTAGTTGCATCTTATGAAATATTTGTGGATTCTGTATCTTATTTCTTACTTTCTTTCCTTTATGCCATTGATCATTTTTATGCCTGTTGAATTTGGAAGAATTGTGAATTTGCTTACTTTCTGCATTTGGAGAAAGGATCTCACAATTAAAGTACTTACCATATTGTTTGGAGCTTGCAGATAAAGAGGGAAATTGGCACCTTGAAGCTCCTCAGACATCCTAATGTGGTCCAGTTACACGAGGTAACTTTTTCTCTCTATAATTAAGTTCCACTTGAATGTTGCCAGAGCTAAATTCTTACAATTTTAACAGTTTTTTTTTATATTTCTTTTATTTGTTTATTATTATTCATGGAGGATTAGTTCTATACCAGAATTTCTGGGGTTTTATGTCCTGAATTTTAGCTATAAATATTGTACAGTTCCTTAAGCAGCTAGTTGAAAACTTTCTATAATTATGGTTTGGTCATTGACTCTTTTCTTTCAACAGTCAGTTAGGCAAATATGCTAATCTAATACCAGATAATAATTAGAAGTATAATATTTTAATAAAGAAAGTTAAAAATGGATAAGTACGGGGAAAGAACTGATTGTTTGCCCCAAGTAACCTGGCAAATTGGTAATTTGTCCTGTCTGCTTCAATTGATTGGCCTAATACCAACTAAAGCAACAATTTCATATTGAACCTTATATTATACTCCATGTATTTTATATTTTTAGGTAATTAAGTTAGAAGGGTAAAGGAAATTGGGGCAGTTTTCTAGATGATGCATGTTATAGTAGGGTCCATCTATATTGATTTATTGGGTTTGGTATAATATAAATCAAGACAATAGTGCCTATAATCCATTCCAGGTACCTAAAAATTCAACTTGCGGTGTGGGATTTGGATTTTTGGCATCTTGTGCCCGTATAATTGTTGGATCAGATCTATTCAATCATTAAACTCTTTGAAAATATAATTATCTAGAGTATATTCATTTCGTCCTAAAAGCAGATTCCATTTTCCACAAAGATAATAATTCGCTTAAATATAATTAAGTTTGGTATATTAATTTAAAAATGAATTCTCACTGGGTTTTTGGAAATATACCAAATACAAAAGGTAAACTCTCATTTCAGAAGAAAAGAAGTAGTATCAATAGCAATCCTTTCCTTCTAGAACTAAATATCCCATTACTGTATAATCTATGGTATAATTCATGATTTCTGAGATTTATTACCCTGATTTTCAAAGTGAATTATTTTCTTTAAGACATCTCAAAAGTAGATATGGTACTTCTTAATTAATTTGGGACGTATGAAATAATAATAATGAATTTCTTAGCCGAATAGTTTCTAAAACTCAACTTCCCAGGGAAAAAATATTTCAGAACGGCAGATACATAGTCTTCCTTCTTTAGTTTGTTTTACTTTGAACAACGTACACATAAATACACATTTCTAACAAATAACTGTCCATGCAAAATGAATTCATCTCCCTGATCCATAATCACAGTTTTGACATCTTTGATTGACTTTTATTGCCATACTAGTCTGCTGTTTTAGAAACAACATACTGCATTAATATATGTCTAGTCTAATTATTATGATATTATTCTGAATTTCTTATTGTGCTGTGTTTTTTTCCTCAACAATTAACGGATAACCAGGTCATAGCAAGCAAAACCAAGATTTACATGGTCCTCGAATATGTGAATGGTGGTGAATTGTTTGACAAAATCGTAAGGCGCCATTTACTATATGATATTCATAGTATATTTCCAGCTGGTTTCTCTTGCTATAGATTCACATATAATCTCACTTCCTTGTGCTGCTCATGCTTTACAGGCATCCAAAGGAAAACTCTCGGAGGCTGAAGGCAGAAAGCTGTTTCAACAGCTAATAGACGGGGTTAGCTACTGTCATAATAAAGGCGTTTTTCACCGGGATCTCAAGGTATATTTTTCACACAGTCGATGAGCTCTGCGGATAATGATACAATCATTCAATTTTGGAAATGAAGTTCTTATATGTTTTTGTGATATATTTTCTTTCCTGAATTGCAGCTAGAGAATGTCCTTGTTGATGTAAAACAAAACATAAAGATATCTGATTTTGGTCTGAGTGCATTACCCCAACATTTTAGGGTATGAACCTAGATTTCCCAGATCCTAAAGCACATTATTTCCTTAATTCAGTCACTGATACTATTTCTATCTTGCATATTAGGATGATGGGTTACTGCATACAGCCTGTGGTAGTCCCAACTACGTTGCTCCTGAAATTCTCCAGAACAGAGGCTATGATGGTTCCACCTCAGATACATGGTCATGTGGCGTCATTTTATATGTAATTCTCACGGGATATCTACCATTTGACGATAGAAATCTTGCAGTTCTATATCAGAAGGTATAGAACTTTGATGTTTCCCTTGTACGGACCTCTAATGAACGGTTTGTACAATTTATGTTTCAAGAATTTTTAATCTGAATTTCTCAAGGGAATTCAGATTTTCAAGGGGGAGGCTCAGATCCCGAAGTGGCTGTCCTCAGGAGCCAAAAACCTAATAAGGCGGATTCTTGATCCTAACCCTCGTACTCGAATAACAATGGCAAAAATCAAAGAAGATAAATGGTTTAAACAAGACTATACTCCTGCAGATCCCGAGGAAGATGAAGAAGATGCATTCATAGATGATGAAGCCTTTCTAATACATGAGGTATTAGATACATTGACACTAATAGTTATTTAAATTACACCTTCCATTTATTATCAGTAAATTTGAGCCAGAACTGATAAAGGGATGTTTTATCTGTGGTGCAGCCGCTGGAAGTAGAAAAAGATCCTGAATTACCCACCGTCATCAATGCCTTTCAGCTAATTGGAATGTCCTCATGCCTGGATCTCTCAGGCTTCTTTGAGACGGAGGTTACTAGTTGAATTAGCAGTGTTATATAATTTTACATGATTTTTAGTTTTTACTATGTATCACAGAGTTGACAACGAAGGTATTAGATTGTAAGATACATAAATTTATTTGTATTTTACAGGACGTTTCTGAGCGGAAGATCAGATTTACATCCAATCATTCCCCAAAAGAATTGATCCAGATGATTGAGGATACAGTAATGCAGATGGGTTTTGGAGTCCAGAAGAAAAATGGATGGGTTAGTAGTCTTTTTTTTTTTAGGGGTCGGTTTTTATATTTTAACAATTATGGGTTAGTAGTTGATTGCTTTTATTTCCTTTAAAAGTATTCCTTGTTTGCTTTCTCCTCAAGCCTGTGTTGGCTATTTGTCCACTTATAGATGATAGTAACAACAATAATAGAACCTGTCATAAACAAATTAGAAGCAAAAAATGATAATACTGATATTAGCAGGCGTTGTGAACATGGTTAACAATGTAATATTGTACTAACTCATTTCCTCCATCTGAGGTAATTATGCCATCTTTAATAATAGAACTAAATTAATGCTTGAATAAGAAAGATCAGCTAGTATCATGTCTTCTAAAAAATAAAGTATAACGATCGGTCGGTTAATAAATAAAATTTACTGATCTTTATCTGAATTTGTTTCATTTTGATCAGCTAAAAGTAATACAACAAGAGCGTAAAGGTCAGAAAAGCATGGTTAATCTTTCATTTGCGGCAGAGGTTAGCAATTTATGAAATGTGAACAAGTCTTTGTGCTTACATATAACTTCGTAGCTAACGTTTTGGTGGCAAGTCTAATCTTTTGTACACATTTTTCTCCGTCATTGTGGCAGGTGTTTGAAATTAGTCCATCCTTGTATGTAGTCGAATTAAGAAAATCTTGTGGAGATTCCAAAGTATATAGACAGGTCTATCTCTCTCTCTCTCTCTCTCAGGCACACTCACTCTCACTCACACATGCGTACAAGAAATTCGACATTCCATAGTCCTGACTTTTGATAATATGTTGTGCAGTTGTGTACAAAGTTGTCGCATGATCTGGGTGTCTCGCGTAGTCAAGAGCTGTTGGCCACGGAGTTTTGAAGCTGGAGCTCAAAAGTATAGGAACAATTCGTTTATCATTTTATGATATAAAGTCAATTCTTTCGCAGTTTGTACAGCACATGAATTATATATTCGATGTGCATTTTATTTATGCTCTCCATTCGAACTTTTGTTTAAAGCTATCAGCTGATTTGTTTTGTTTTTTTTACCAAGTTTCAAGCTGTCAAGTGCAGTCGGTAAACATATATATGTTGGTTATTTTATTATTATACATGAGCATTACATGGTATATATAGCTGATGATAGTAGAGTAGATAAATACAAAAGGATAATACTAATCTAAGTCATGGTTATCTAAACTAATTATCTCTAACTAGAGGTCTAATAACATAAGAAAACTTTGGCTGTGTGCTTTGCGTGATTCCCTAACAGGGTAAGAACCAAGACTGTGGATATATATTCTATGGTTATATTTTATATTTTTAGTAAATTCAAAAATATGTTTAAAATAACCATGCTTACAATAAGTCAAGCTGCAAAGGATGCTATCTTGGTGCAGTGTGCATCCTTTCCTTTTATGTACTCCCTTTGTTTTGCAAATGATGACAGAAGTAGGTTAAAAAAAGTTGTCCAATAAACGATATTTAAAATACAGAAATTAAATACAAAATGTTATAAAAAGTATATGTTACTTTCAAAAATACTTTAGAGTTTACTACTTTAAAAAAAAAGTAAAAAAATTAGTAGGCTTAAGTGAGGTTCATTATAGATAAAATAAGTACTTATTTATACATCCTCAACGTTTATTTTTTAAAATTGAGTGAAAAAAAAATACACCTAATGACATTTTTTATGAGTTAGAGGGAGTACACGGTCGGTATCTTGGCAGAATTCACCTTCATACTGTTTATATTATTTGTTCGAAAAGAAAAGGAAGATTTTATAAACACGGGGAAGGGATGAAGTCGTGAAGAGAGAAGACTGCCAGGTTGATGAGATATATATATATATATATATATATATATATATATAAAGCAAGCCACATAATAACAAATTTGATGAATCATTTATTTAACATACTTCGTGCATTTTTCAGTTTGATGGCTGAGCTCCCATTTTTTAAGAGTATGTTTAGAATTGATTAAAAATGTGATTATTAATTCTGGTTAGTATTTTTGATTATAATTAATTTAAAAAATAATAATTTGTGTTTGATAAATAAAAACACTTAAATTAATAATAAGTAAAGTTTGATATAACTAAATAGGAGTTAGTTTTTCAGGTAAAAAGGCGCTTGGAACCGTAGGCCAATGCTGTTGCATTTTGTGGTTCTGACATGACTAGCCAGAAAAGGGTAATAAATGCTTAGACACTCTGCTCACATGGACTCTTCTGGGTGTGCGAAGTACACAATAACATGCAAGGCACTTGCCAAATAAATAATGTAGTGAATATGCAACAGCCACTAAGTAAGAAAATATATATATAAAAAATAAAGCAGCAGGCGAGAGTTGCTATATAGTAGTTTGCGTACAAGTCTTTTTCGTTGTCATTATTGTAGCGTGGTAGCATTAAAATGAGCATCTCTATCTAACATGACAAACCACTTCAACCAGAAAACATGTACTTGCATTCGGGGTAAATGAACAATTTTTACACATATATATATACCTACGGTCCAGAACACAACACTTCCGAATTTTGTCTCTTGTCCTGTCCTCGCCAACTTTCTTTAAATAGGCTTGCTTATCCTTATCATAAATATTATTATTACTATTATTATTATTATTATTATTATAATAGTGTAGGGTTGAATTTGATTTGGGCAAAAAAAAAATTGTGAGTTGAAATGTGAGCCATTAGATTAAGTTGGAAGAATCTGAACCGTCTTTGTGCTTTTAATAATATAATTTTAAGAATAAGTGGGCTTGCTTTAATCCATAACAATATTCTTTAAATTGGTTATCAACTTGTTAAAAAAAATTAAAAGCAATTTGTACATAACAAAATTTATTTACAATAATAAAATAATTAGATGGATATTAAAAATAATTTACAATAATAAAATATTATTCAACATTATTTATTATTAATTTAGCCATAATTTTTGGAATAAATCATTCAAATACATTCAAAATTTAAAAACTATAAAACAACCGGACTATGTGATTTATTCAATCAAATTCAGACCAATTCAAATCTATTCAAGAATAAACAAAGAGTCTCCAAGTCTCTTGTTAAATTAAAGTTGATAATTTTGTAATATATTTTTATTGCATAAAGTCGCATGTTAAAATCTATCTCAGTAAAGTTAAACGCAAAGTCAAAATCAGTATAAGAAAAAACTAAACCTCTTGTTTATGCTCATCTCTCGAATATCTGTTCTCACAAAAATGCGATTAAAAACACAGCTCAAGTACATGACTTTAATGACAATGGTTAAATTATAGTAAAATTAAAGATATACACATAAATAGGGCGCATAAATTGGCAGGGAGGGAGGTAGCTAGGCTAGCTAGCTAAGGCTAGGATAAGCTAGTCATTGGCAGGGAGGTAGCTAGGCTAGCTAGCCTTAGGATAGGCTAGTCATTGGCAGGGAAGAAGCTAGGCTAGCTAGCTAAGGCTAGTGTTGTTTGCACAGAGAGTTTTAAGAGATGAATTTTGAGGAAAAATTTAATAAAAAAGAATCAATTTAAATTATTAAATTTCAGTAAATTAATCTGAGACATTCTTGTGATTTATCAACTTAAGAATTTAAAAATAATTTTATTTTATTATATAGATTTTATTATTATATTATTATTATTATTATTACTATTACTATTATTATTATAATCATTACTATTATTATATTAATTAATAATAATATTATTATAATAATAATAATTATAACTTCACGTGCCCTAAAGCATGTTTTCTCACCTGCTTCATACATATTTAATTCAGAAGAAGGCTTCAATACAACTCACAATCCCAAGATGTCATTTACCTCTTCAGGTTTGCGTCCATCTTTCAACAGTTTCTTCATCGTGCTATATCGACTTTTATAGCGGCCTACGACTGAGATATCTTCCACCATCTCTGCTAACATGGGATCAGATTTTAAGGACTGAAGCAGCTGTTCCTTGTATGTATCTATAAGAGGCTTACTTCCTGTCTCATGCCTCCTTACCCAAGTAGTAACATAAAGATAAGAATAAGGAAACAAATACTGGAATGAAAGATCCTCCGACCCCAATGATAAGAAGTTGGTTCCAATGGCATGCGCTAGGGGAGCATGTATCTTCATAATCTCAAGGGATAGCAATTGCCGCTGATATCTTGGCAGGTATTCTAAATGTCTCATTATATCCAGCTTGAGAGCAAGGTCTAGTATCAAAGCCCTGACATCATATATATATAGTATGTAAGACAGAACTTCCTTAGCACTGTCATCATCCAGTACTTCCACTTTTGAAGAAATATTCTTCACGCGCAAACTTTCATGCAATAGATGAGCAGCACCGGTTCCAATCCGCTCTCTCACTTCTTGCGTAGATATGGCACCTGCTTCCAGAACTTTACTTTGACTTATTTACGAGACAAAGTAAGTATTGCTGAATTTGTTGACTACTTTTTTTGTTTCCTTCCTATTTGCGCCCTCCCTCTTTGTTTGGAAGAGATCTTTCAAAGCTTATTTTACAAGAAACCAGAGGTATCTTCGCCTCCATTTCCTACATATTTCGCCCCAGAAGATGAGGACACGACAGAATTGGAACCTGATCTTGGGGATGCCGATCCATTTATGGCAGCAGATTAATTGAGGGCCAAGTCTCCTCAAATTCAGCAAGGATCCGTTTAGGGCAGGGAGGTTGGCTACAATACCTTTACTTTTAATTCTTTACATCCTATTTTTTCTTGATCAATGAGCAGTTGGGGTGTTCTGTAATTTTGTTATTATGGTGATTTTATAATCAAATAAGATAAATGTTCTCTTACCAATATTTTTTTATTAATTAATGAAAATACACGATAAATAAAATATGAACTCGTAATTTTTATTTTAGGGAATTGAAAATATCAATTTCCTTATTTTATCATTAAGTGTATTCTAAATATATTTTAATCTATTTAAAAAATTCAAAAACTGGATGAGAGTGGATGAGACTGTCGGTTAAATATTGGACGAAGTCGGAAGCAGCCCCATGTTTCCCAATTCCCACCTCGATCAAATTCCGGCGATTACTCATTCACTGGAATGCATCTCCTCCGATCCAATGAAGCGAACCCGGTTCTCCGAATGCAGCAGCTGCGGTGTTTTCTCCGGAGAACCGCTGGCGGCATTCACCCACAAACTCCGGCATGGAGGCATATACCGCCGTCTCTGCACCGCCTGCGTCCTCAAAAACCATCCTGGCTCCTTTTGCCCCGTCTGTTTCGAAGTCTACGATGACAAAAATCCTTTGCCCGTTCACGCGCATGTCATGTGCGTCACCTGCCCTTCCATTTCCCACTCCTCCTGTGTCTTCTCCTTCACTCTCCCTTCCTTTCGATGCCCTCCTTGTTCTAACCCTAACTTCTCTTTCTTCCAAATTTCCCAATCCGATAAGATATTCAAATGCTCTGACAACCACGACGGAGGAGATTTGAGTTTGGGGAAGCAATTCCTTGCTGCGGCTACGATTGCTTCGTTTTCAATGAATAAAGCGGCGGATTTGGCTCGGGTTAAAGCCGAGAGGCTAGCTAAAGAAGCTATTCTGGCCAGGGAGAGAGCTAAGGACGCGTTGGAGCGATTTTTTGTCTTGACCTCCAAGAATGCTGAATTGATTGATTCATCCAAAATTGAACCTTTGGCAGAAAAATTGACTAGAACTTGCCAAATTGAGGAAACAGCAGGAGAGAAGGACGATGATGGTCTGCACTCTTTGTGAGTTGATACCCTTCATATTGTTTTGCTACGTGGAATGGCTTGAACTTTAAGAGTTTATGTACATTATATGGTCAGAATTTTCAGTTCTAGTATTGATCAATTGATTTGTGTCTGTGATTTTGTAGCTACATTTGTAATTTTTGAATTCAGTTTCAACTTTTCCATGTTTTTAGTTCGTGCCTGTTTAATTTTTTTATCTTTAATCATTGGATTTCATTTACACATGATGTTTGGTTTCACCTTTTAAGCAAGAAATATAAGTTAGCCTAGTTAGTTGGCTAATCATCTAATTCAACCATGCTCTTGGGCATGATTCTTGTTCACTAGTTGCATAATGTAGCAATCCTTCATCCTTACCTTACGATTAAAGAGAAGAGTAGACTTGATCTCTGTTAACCAAAAAAAATATAAGAAATTGTAACGTCAATGGCCCGGGAGAACGTTGGTTGGTCCCCTTCATCTCAGTGAACAATTGTTCCGTATCACCACCTCGCAGGGAAGAAACTCCAATATGATTTAAATGATCTAAATTTTGGGTTGTGGCATGGTTTAATTTGTACGTATTTATATTTATCTTCCTATATATTAATTAAGAAGCATGAGACACTTTCAGAAATGATAGATAGTCGTAGTTTCCCCTTATTAATTGGTCAGTTAATCCATTTAGATTTCTGCTGTAAGTGGAGAAATCTTTGTGAACTGCCTGGTCAACAAGTTTGAGCAATTGTGTTTGTTTTTGTTAATATTGCAATTACTTTTTATCTTTTATCGGGCTTTGAATATTAAGATTGTGTGAGTTATGAGATTCTATGAGTTTTTTATTTTTTATTTTTTAATGGTGGGTGCCTTTGTCAATCTGAAGGTAAGAAGGAAGTTCAAGTTGGTATCTGCATATTAGATAACTGTTACCTACTAATCATAAAGGGCCACAAAATTCATCAAGAAGGATATTATGAATGTTCATTGATCTGTTTTTCAAATGTTAGAAATTATACATAGGAGAAAGAAAATTATTATTTACAGAGAAATACATCTGCACAAAACATCGTCATGAAAAATATTCTTGTCCTTGGAGTAATCTACAACACATGATTTTCCTTGTAAACTACTTGTTTCTCATTGATACAGTAGCTGAGATTTGGTGCTTGTGTGAGTTTAGTATATAGATGTTGCAAAATTGATATCTTTAGTTTTTCAAGCCGAGGAAGAATGGTGCGCCAGTGAATTTTAGCCACTGGTCTCCTTGAATAAATGGACCAGCTGTGAAAGGAAGGGCCTCATTCTTGTTTGTGATCACTTTATAGCCCTTCCACTTGACCCTCTGAGCAGTATTTGCACCTGGACCACGGTTAGCATACTCCCTATAGAACAATGTATCGAGTGCAAAGGTCCCACTCCATGGCATCCATCCGGCTGGCTGGATAAAGTCTGCCAATGTTGATTCCATAATCACAGTCATGGAGTATTCCTTCCACGGCCTTCCCAAGAAAGTTGGAATTTGGAATCTCTCTGCAAAAAGTTTCTGTTCGGGGACGATGCGGCAATTTTGAATAACCAAACCAGTGGTCTCAAAGCGATTGGATTTCCCATGTGCGGTAACTGTATTTTGCTGATTGGGCATAGGCTTTCTTACAATAATCAAACTGTTCTGGATAATTGCTGCCGCATCACCAAATATGAAATCAACAGTGCCAGAGATAACACAGTTGCGATAGAACTGGCGATGGGTTTGTATATATAAGCTATCTTGGTATCCATCAATTCTACAGTTATAAAAGGCAGACATATCAGACTGGCTTCGAAGAGCTACTGCCTGGTGTCCCTCAGGGCCTGCTGTGTTTGTAAACCCCATTGCCTTAGCTATGAACCCTGTTCCAACAGTAGCTGCAAGCAAAGATCATCTAGTTAGCATGCACAAAGGGGTGATTTTAAAAATAAATAAAATAAAATCCTTGATCCTAACCGAAGGAGGCAGTCTGCATGGTTGAAACGCCCTGGGTGTTGCATTTACGGCCAGTGATAATTGACTTCCGAGGTCCATCTCCATACATGAAGATATTGACTTGATCCTTGGTAACAGTTATGTATTCATCGTAAATCCCAGCTTTTACATATATAATATATCGTCCTTTATTGTTCTTTGGATATGCAGCAATAGCAGCTGCAACAGTTTTGTACTGTCCACTCCCGTCTTTTGCCACCACTGCATTAGGCACGATTTGCTGGTTATTGCTCGCTAACAATTTCCGATCTGCAGCTGAAAGCCATGCAGGGTACCCATCCTTGCCAACTTCATCAGTTGCATCAAGAAGACGCCGAGAAGCTGCTGTACTCGTTTTTTCTTGAATGTTAAACGACTTCAAAATATCAGCCAATGTGGAAACAATAGCTAGGGCATTGCTCGTCAGCTGAGTTGCGTTCAGAAGTCCATTTGACATCGAGTTCTTTAGTTCAGGATGATCATCACAACCATCGAGGCAAGCTTCGTGGTACGAAACAACTGCACTTAACCAGTTCCTGAGCTCGGCTTCTCTGTCGGAGATGGTATGCACAGAGCTATCTCCCACAGCCGAAAACGAGGCTTGGAGCTCGCCGATGGCGAATTGCATCAAGTCTTGGCAATCCTCAACAGCCATTTTCTGGCGGGGTTCATTGGCTACTGCTTTTCCAATCGTTCCGGATTTGTCTAATGCCGTTTTCACCTCTTGAATGGTGTAGTCAATAGCAGCCTGGATGAAATCCTTGGGCGTAGCGCTTTGGTTATTAGCGAGGGAGTTAAGGCTGTTAACGCAGGCCTCCTTGAAATCGGTGGAGGAGCAAACAGAGGCGACTGACTTGGAGGTGGTGGACAAAGGGTCGTCCTCACTGTCATTTTCCTTTGATGTTTTGTGATGCACTACATCACTGCTAATTAGACCTATAACAGCAGCTACAACAGCGATACCCGCAACGGCAAAGAGCACTAATTTGCCTGACATGTTATTTTTTATTTAAAAATTTTGAATTTTGAATTTTCTTTTTATGATGAATGATGGCGATTATCTGTGATTCCCATAGAGATGATGCATTGGGAGGGAGAACCCTGCCTTTCTTTGAAAAATAGGTACCGAAAATGCCTTGCAGACATGCATGCATGAGTGCACGTCCTTTAAGCTAGGTAAACGTAGGATGTTGGTTTACTTGACCATTAAATTAAACCGAGGTTATAATTAACAAAGTATTTTTAGGAGATGGAATCATTGGTTAAAAATTGAAAAGGGTGTTTATATACGAGACTTGTTTTATGTCCTCTCTAATCATCGCCGAATTACTCTCCTGATCGTCGATCCGCTTGCCTAGTTATTCAGTTGAAGGTTTAATTAAATGTTCTCTCCTCTGCTACTGCTGTTTTGTTGGGTTTCTTTTCATTTGTCAAAGATTTGCGTATGTCAGCAATTAGACATGATTTTTGCATTATTTAATTTTAATGACTAAATAAAATAAGTTAACTTAGCTTAGGCTTCTAGCATTCTCGATTCAAAAAGTGAATTAAATTTTTGTTATTAAATGTTATATCGACTAAACTAAGAAAAAATAAATCTCAACATAGCTATATAAAATATATATCAAAAAAAATGTATATACACAGCTGTGTAGTATACAGTCAACTATGGTAAGAAATATCTATGACGACGGTTGAACCGTCGTCGTAGCTTAAAAAAATTATCGCCATAATTAACTGTACAATACACAACTGCTGTGTACATACATATAACTCATATATATATAGTCGAGGTACAACTTCTTATAAAATACAATATAATATATTTTTAACATGTATTATATTTATTTGATATTATATATTATTCTATTATATATTATAATTATATACATAAATATATAGAATATCTAATATAACATATAATATTATATGTATTAGTATACATTATATTATATTATATTAAAATAATATTATATATGAATATATAATATTATTATATTGTATATTAATATAGTATTATAATATTAGTATGTGCTTTTTTACTTGTCAGGAAATCCTTTATAATGAAATGGAACAAGTTGATGCATACGAAAATGAAGTGACGGAGAAGGAAGATGGAAATGCAGAGGAGGGTAGGAAGGGATGCATGGAGGTGGTGACTTTGGCGGACGTAGAATCCTTGGATGTCAATCCTGCTAATAATGCTGGCGCTGCCACAGAAGATGAGGAGGAAGGAGGAGGATCTCAATTTTCTTGATGACGACAATTTGAGTGATTAGCGGCTGTTATTTTTCTCAACCAACACGGATTAATTAAGCTTAATGTCATTTACAGTCACGGATAGAGTTCACTAGAATGTGTAGTAGTAACAATGTAATTTATTGTCTAATTTACTAACATTTGGAATTAGCAGAGTAGAGTGGAGTCCATGATATCTTCCAACGGCCACTTCTCATAATCTATAAATGAAAACTTTCAATTGTAATACTTATATTGACTTTTATTTTTAAATTTAAAATTGAGATAAATTTATTTTATTTATGTCAATATAATTATAAATATCAAAAATTACTTAAAAATTACTATTAATTATAACATTTATTATTCTAAAATTTTAAATGAATTATATTAATTTTAAATTTGAAAATATCTTAAATTGACTTTTAAAAAATGAATAGTGATCTTACGATTTAGAACGGAAGAGAAAGCATAATATTTACTTTCAAAAACAATATAAATTAGTCAACGAGGGACTTAGTAATTAATGACGTATTTTATTTTCTTCCTTCTATCAATTGATTTCATCTTTTCATTCGTATAAAAATATATTTATTTTATTCTGAATTATAAAATTAATATTAACTTTTTTAAAATTAACTTAAGATATTTTTTAATTTAAAATTAACATGATTTATTTAAATTTTTATAACAATAAATTTATATAAATAATAATATTTTTTAAAGTAATTTATAATATTTATAATTATATTAATATAAACTACATGAATTCATGTCAATTTTGAGTTTAAAAATATTTAAAATTTATTTTTAAAAAGTCAATATTAATCTTATAATTTAAAATTTGCGGGAGTGTATTAAATTTATATATGATGTGTGTATATGTTGAGAGAGCGCGTGAGAAGAAATACGATCAAAATTATTATAGAAAAAATAAACAAATTCGGGATTACATAATCTTAACGATTTAAGATGATGAAAGGAAAATCTATTTCTTAATTGGGCCGAATTATGTGAAAAGTGGACTTGTCCCGGCCCTTTTAATCGGCTTAAAGCCCATTACTCTTACTTCCAATTTTTCTATTTATTATTGATTCAATAGTATACATATGTATGTTTCTCTCTCCATTATGTAAAAATATATACATACTAGATAAAACCCGTGCCTACGGCACTGAATACTCGTGTAATTATTTAGTACATAAAGATGAAGCTAAATAAAAAATGTGAGTTGACAATGGGAAAAGAGGAGTTATTTGATGGGGAAAAAAAATTCGTATATATTTGATGAAAAGTAAAAAACGTGTAATGAAGATAGACCTCCTACCCAAAATGTTAAGTAAAATAACTTAGTACTTTGAGCAACTATCTTGAGCAATATTAGCATCATCAAATGCAATTGCTGCTTCGCAATAGAGCACCACCATACATGCAGCTATCATCATCGCAAACAAAGTAAACATATTTTAAGCATATTTACCACCACTATCAAGTAAGATAAATCTCTAGAACTGGTATGTTGATGTGCAGAATTAGTAGGTATATTTTTTTTAGATAAGCAATCAATTCACCATAATAGTTATAAAAACTTAATAAAATTAGCTTCTTAGTAATTGTCTCAGTTCCCAACACAAACACGATACAAAAAGTTTGCCCACACATAAAAGACCAACTGCCATTACGCGCACATCGCTGGAACTCCTGGTAGCAGCCTCAGCTACATTAGGATTTATCCAGAGTTGCAAAAGAAATCTATGTTGGTTAAAAACATAAGTGCAACTTTTTATTAGGGAAAATCAAATGAAAAAGATATGGTATAAGAACACGCGAACAACAACTACTGTGGTTTTTATTTTATCCCTATGACCGACAGTTTGAATCATATACAATAGATCAATCCTAAAAACAAATACCCTCTGGTTAAATATTAACCACAACATGGGGATACTACTCACTACCTTTGTAATCTGAGATCTAGCCTTCTTAAGAAACAATTAATCAATCACACATCATTTCAAAAAATGGTGAATAAATAATTAGTTCTCATTAATTTTCACTTCTGCTTTAGCCTATAATCTTCAAGGTGTTAAAAATGTATAAATAAACTGCATTGAGTGATTTCAATTTCAACATTAACATGTATAAAAATGAATGCACAAATAAGTGACCAATATAGAGCTAAATCTGTATTTTATTCAGTATATGTACAGAAATTAAATCTGTACTTCATAAATATTCTACCAATAAAAATATGCGAGACAATCATCTTTATATGATAAGATTAGTTTCAGGTAACCACAACTTCTAAGGCACCACTAAATGCAAGAGAGCATGTAACAATTGTTAAAGAACAGCTACCAACAGTGCACATGTCAAAAGGAAGTACAAAGATCTCATGAAACAAATAACCAATATGGATTAGCAATTTAGCACTCAAAGCAATACTTGGACACAGGAGAAGTTATCTTCAAATGTCGTGCAGAAAATATATAAATTTAATGGGGATACTACTCACTACCTTTGTAATCTGAGATCTAGTCTTCCTAAGAAACAATTAATCAATCACACATCATTTCAGAAAATGGTGAATAAATAATTAGTTCTCATTAATTTTCACTTCTGCTTTAGCCTATAATCTTCAAGGTGTTAAAAATGTATAAATAAACTGAAGATTATAAAAGTTAAAAATCTTCAAGGTGTTAAAAACTGAAAATGTTAAAAATCTTCAAGGTGTTAAAAATGTATAAACAAAGCATTGAATTATAAAGATTGAATATTTCCATTGTTCTACTGACATGACAGTGATGCACAAATTAAGCGAGGAACTTATCTCAGTAATGGGATTACAAAAAATTGAGATTACAAAAACATTCCAGCAGAACATGATCCCAAAGTGAGCTATAAAAAGTAACAATCAAAAATGATGACACCATAAGAGGTCAATTTTACAACCTAGTGTTAACCATCACAAAAAATTTGAGAGACTACCTTGTATTGAGTGTGAGTAAGACCTGGGAATCTCAGCTTCTTGAAAGGCCTGCATATACAAAAACATTAGGGTATTACAAAGTAATACTCTATTGCTCACAAATTGAATGCCCAAAACATTACATATAGTTCAACCCTTCGCAAAGAATTTATTTTGTAAAAAAATTAAACTATACTTCATAATTGTAAAGAATTTCAAAAATGGTTGTAAAGAATTTCAAAAATGGTTCTGACTAAATAAATTGTAAAAGTAAGTAAAAACTCCTCTAGTAAAATAGTTCTTACTAAATAAATGGTTCTTATGTAAAATGGTGAAAAAGCGTTAAAGAAGTAAAAATCAGAGAGAGTGGAACAAAAGGGAACCTGAAGAGAAGGAGTAGGGTTTCCAAGAGGGTCTTTAGGGGATGAGAGATTAAGCTCTTCAGCACAGAAATTGGAACAAAGAGTAGACTGCTGTGGCCAAACCGTTGGCTACAATTGCGGTTTCTTTCGGACCCAATTTAGAAATCACCTCTAAGCAATAGAACAACCAAGAACGAACACATATGAGAGAAAGTGAAAGTGAATCACATATAGTAAAAGTAAAAGTGAAGAACGGAAAAAGGATAGAGAAAAAGCCCTAGAATTGTGTTTTGCTTTGATTCTCCTTCCAATTCAGTTGTTAGCTCTAACTCTTATAAGTTTGTGAGCAAGAGGTGATGAATCCTTTAATTGATAGCTTGAGAGAAGGAGAGAAGAAGAGTAGAATAACTTTCTTTTTGGAACGAAAAGAGAGAAGCAGAGGATGGGCAGAGAGAGAGAGAGAGAGAGAGTAGAGTGAGTTATATTATAATTGAACGGTGGGATTTATCCCAAAATTTGGATGGTTGAGATAATTTAATATGATAAGCGGGAAATTCAAAGTGAGTTGTGTTTTATTATTATAGATATGATTGTACTGTATGTGGATTATTATTTTTCTGTATGTGATACCAGAATGCCGGAGAGCAAGCAAGTGATCGGCTTATCATGGGAATCGAAGTTACCAACGACACTTTTAACTGGTACTAACAATAATAAGAGTTCAAACACCCAAATTTCGGCAGAAACAAGTGTAGTTTGTAGACCCAATTCCGAGCTCATTGATGGCCTATTTGTTCTATCTAATAATCCCCGAAAGTTGAACAAACTGCTCAAAAAACAAATCAAAGATACCACCGGAAAGAATTGGTACGTTCCATCCTTATGTAATAGGTACATTTAATTTTAGATTCGATTGGTTGTTATTTTTATTTTATTTTTGCTGTACAGGCTTGATATGCCTGCGCCTACAATGACGCCAGAGTTGAAAAAAGATCTCCAGCTGCTGAAGGTGAAGTGTTTTTTTGTTTTTTCTTCTGCCATTTATATAAGGATTCTAGTCTTATATTAACAGGATTGCGGCTTGCACATACTAAAATTTCACGTATGTAACAAGTTTTATCTGTATCAACCAATTCCCTTTTTTCAACTTCAGTAGCCTTGCATGATCAGTTGTGATTGCTATGGTCTTGTACAGATCTAGAAAGTCAATATTAAAATTTTTGAGTTTTGTTATTCCCTGACAATGTTGGAACCCATAACCACTACATTAGGTGTGTGCTGGATAAACCACCGGGTGCACACAAGCCCCACCAACCATTAACACCGGGTGTGTGGGTGACACCAAGGATATCATTGCTTTGTGGAGTATTAAACCCTCACCAGGCTCACTACCACTTGAGCTAACTCCTAGAGGTCTGTTTAACTCTGGAGTTATAAATCTAGTGTTGGGTAGATTGTCATTGTCACATCAGTCTACTCATAGCACATTATTTCCATCCTTAACACAAGTACAAAGCAATATCTGTTGAACTGGACACTGACTAGAAACCGTAAGTCAGAAACTGTAGTATGTTAGTGAGTGCATACAGGCGTATTTTATTTCCCACAGTAGTCCATTTTCTTTACTTGGTTAACATAATAGTTTATGTAAACAGTGTAAATGTATTACTTGATGTGTAATTAAAAAATGTTTGATGACTGCATCTTGATGATTGCATTTCTTTTAGGATGATAGTGGCTGACTTGCATTTGTAATCTTTCTTATGGGTATAGTTGAGGATTGTAATGGATCCAAAGAGGCACTACAAAAAGGGTGATTCAAAATCACTTCCTAAGTACTTCCAGGCAAGTCCATGGTAGATTACATATTACAGAGCATATTGGCATTCTTTTGTACCTTCAGTATTAACATATTTAACTATGTGTACATCTACATTGCTGCATGATTGATTGGTAGTTGTTTTCGTATTTTGAAAATTGGTCAGGTTGGGACGGTTGTAGTCGGCATCAGAATTCTTCACAGGTAGACTTACTAAGAAGGAAAGGAAGGCGACCCTTGCTGATGAGCTACTTGTTAATCGTTCCTTTGGGGATTACAGGTGATTTATTTATGTGAAAAAGCTACAACTCTTATTTCCATGTTCATATGGCTAACTCCGACCCTGTCCAAGGAAAAGACAAAGGAAAATGATGGAAGTGCATATTGTAGTTAGATTTTTCCTTTTATGACAAGTAAAAAGGTTTAGTGAGATTTAACACTCCTTTTAGAAACAATAGTAAATTGCGAAAATGCAGACCTGTTTTTACCTTAAAGAGCGACTCTTGGCACCCACGATATTACTGCTGCTCATTGCCTTCTGATGTCTTTGTTTTGTAGGAAACGGAAGGTTCGAGAGATTGAGGAACAACATCAACCAGGTGGCTTTGGAAGATAAAAGGTCGCCAATCATTGAAACATGCAAAGCAAAGAAGACGCTGATGGTAGGTTGTAGCCCTGCCCAATCACGGTCACGTCAGCTGAGAGGTTCATCAAATCCAGATGCAGTGGTCTCTTTTTGTACCAAAACGCAAGAAGCCCCTCAACTGTCGTAATTGTTGAGGATAGTTTTTTACTAGGGCAAGTACCAATTTAATGAGTGCAAGAACTTTTATTGTTATTGAAAATTTTATAGTGTGCATGGTGTTGTTTATGTGTTACTTGCTGCAGGAAAATTGTGTTTCTTACTTGTTGTGTGTTACATTTTTTCTCAGTTATATCCTGGCCATTGATCAAAAAAGAATACTGATTGGCTAAATCATAGGGATAGTGATATCCAAACCAAGGCAGCTAGATATGATAAAATTCTAAAACAAAAAGGTTCTGATGTGAATCCGGCTGGAAAATTATTTGATTGTAGCAAATATTTGAATTATTAATCAAAGATCTATTATCTTTGGAAACAAATACACAAGTTCTTGAAGGGTAAATTTTTTTAATTAATTAATATATATATATATATACACACACACATAAGATAGATTTAAAATATACCTCTCAAGCAACATATATATTTTAAATAGCATATTTTTATTAAAACTACGTCGTTTTAAGGGAAAAAATGTAAAAAGAAGAAGAGAGATAGTAAGTGAGAGAAGAGAGAATGTAAAAAGAAGGAGAGGGAAATAATATTAAAAAAAATAGTGATTATGATATTATTATTTTTACATTCTCTCTCCTCAAAACGACGTAATTTTAATAAAAATATACTATTTAAGAAAAATATGTTACTTAAGAGGTATGTTTTAAATCCGTTCTATATATATTTCCAATTAAATTCATGACCTATCTTCTAAATGGCAAAGTCTCTCATGAGGAACTAATTTAGTATTTATGCTAGGATGCCCAGTGAAGATCACTTTCTCTGTAAAATATCAGTTTCCTATATATACTACAGAATGGTATACACTTCAAAGTTCAGATATCAGAAAGCTTCACTTAGCAAATAACACAAAAATGCACAAATAGACTATGAGTATCACATACAATTCAAAACAACTACGGGAGTGAGGAAAATTGACTAGAATGAACTACTTTGCAATGAAATTTCAGAAATGAATAGACTACATTCACTAACATTTTGAAGTATGAATATTTTCTTTTAATGAGTGGACCTGTCTGTAGCCTGTAAGCTATTGCCTCAATTAAGTCGCCTAATTACATCCAACTAAGATGTACGTACTGAAAGATACTGTTGAAATCAAAAGCGCATGCATGTTCTATATGCTTCACTTAAGTATCTAAACCCCTAAAAAACTGAAAACTAAATTGTGCGTGCATGGGTTTTGGACGAAAAATGTTACAAAAGATATCCGTAGGTGTAATTATATATTCCCTACAAAAAATTGGATATTTACTTGACACAATAGAGGAATCCATTTGCATCATCTCTTCTTTCACTTTAGCAAGTTGAGGGTTCTCTGATGTTAATCAACATATGCGCTCTATTCGTAATTATGCATCTCTGCTGAGCTGTGAACGTCCAATATGAGATATCCTTGACGAAGGAATTAGAGGTGCTTCTTCATCAACGTTCAAATCAGAGACAGAACTGATCCCTCTGCTATTTCTTCCATCATAATCATCACTATTATCGGGTGTGTATATATCAGATGACTTTTTCTCCAACTTCCATTCCTGATTATCAAATCCCAAAGTTTAATTCAATAGCGAGTGTTACCACATACTTGCACAGTGAACATGTTAGCAAATTTGGAAAAGACCTAATGGAGAAGAAAGAAAGGGACTTTTCTGGTTTTTGAACTATGTAGAGTAATTTCCACAAAACACATGCAACTGTTTACTTCTCAAAATTAGAGATTGATTACTACATTTTATCTCTGAAGATATGCTTATAAACCATATTGTTTTGTAATTCAAACATCTCCGCGGGGCTTATATGTCCGGGCACATATACATGAGCAATCGAGAGTCTTATGTACAAAACACTTCAAAGAAATAAATGTTTGACTAAATTAAGGAAGATGAGTAATATACTAATTAGCCCAAAGATAACAAGAATTATTACAAAAACTTACCTCTATCATTCTTTCTGGAATACTTTCAGGAGGAAGTTGAGATGAGCGAACATCCTTAACTTTTATGTAGTTGTAGATGACTACACCACATAGAGCTGCAGAAAAGTTGTAAACCAAAAAAATGCTAAGATGCTAGACAACTATTCAGCATTTGATTTAGAAAAAAAAATACTATTCAGCATTTTCAACGAATAGATGAGATAGTTATAAATAGTGCTGTAGAGAAGTTCCAAATAAAAAAAATTGTTACTAATCTGAGAACTTTCAGCATTTCCAATGAATAGATAAGATACCTATTGCATAGCCAGTAATGTTCAGTCCAGTAATAATAGACTCCGGAAATATTACAGTTGAAAGGGCAATCAGTATCCAATCTTTCAGAACACCGGCAACTCGAATGGTCACTGCTCCAGTTCTACCAATCACTAAGAAGATTGAAAAGTTTAATGCTAAAGCACATATAGCATTGGAGAAAAAGATCCAGAAATTGAACTGAATCTTTGAAACTTCCATCCCAGGCTGCTCCAAGAAGTACCAAGGTACAAACAAAAATGCGAAACTGCACAGGAAAAATTTGTGAATTGTGCTGTGTCAATTTGTAACCACCAAAAAATTGCAGTAGCACAACAGTTCAGCGAGTTTGCATATTAAAAATTGAGAAAGAAAATGCAGGAGATGCAAGCCAGCTAAAAAAGAGAACATAGTCAAATGAGAGCATGGTAGGGTCATGGAATTATACAAATCATGAAAAAGGCTGTATAGTAGCAATGTTTGCTTCATTAACTAAATTATATTACCACGTGTGTATCACATGATAAAGAACACCAAACCTACAATAATTAATGAAGTGGTTAATGAATATAAGGCATGGCAATAATGCTGAGACTTTTTCTTTTTTGTGATTAATAACGCTCCAGAAATACCCTAGAAATTAAATTTCATAATTTAATCCCATAAATTCAGCAATAAGGGCACAAATTTGTACATCTAAAGAATATTGTCAAAAAGTATCAAAATCTGATACCTGCATGGAGCTATGTAATATAAGCTTGTAATAGGATTTAGAGTCAAGCCTTTCTTTTGCAGAAGGACTTGAGTTAAGACTAGCCTCAGAGCTTCTGCAAATATGCCAGTGACCTGGTAAGCTGTACCAATTATATTAAAATGGATTTCCCCATATGAGGAAACGACAACTCCAACACTGACCAGCACCATATTCAAGAACACATCCCATCTTAATTTATCAGTGCCGCACAAAACAGCCATAAGAAATGTTGCTACAGGCACTGTAACATCCAGAAATAGGAAGTAAGCAGCTCTTCATCAAATTTAGAGAGTACGCAAGAAGAATATATTTACTTTATTGTGACATACTTAGGGCTTTAAGCATCTGAATGAAGGCCACAGATATATGCAAATAAGCAGTGTTGCCAAACCTGTGACAAGAAAACAAGTACAAGTTGTTATCTTTTGAAATACAGATAGTGTATATAAAGCTGAAATTAAAAGGATTTCTGAATACAAAGCAAGACCTTGTAATAATCTTTCGTTGCTACCAGTTAGGGGATCTCAGGAAACATAACTTAATAATGAAGTATAGAATGTATAATTTTGATTCAAGCGAACTACTTGCAATAAAGTTCTTTTCAGGAAGCACGTGTAATAAGAAGCGACTCAAATAAAAAAAGGTTAAAGTTCTCAATTATGTAAGAACTTAACATAATTAAGATATATTATCTACTTTAATAAAGATGAAGTTCTTCCCCCCACCCCCCTTAGATAATATGTATTCATCCTGAGGAAAGTGGAAACATGATGTTTCTTGTGTTTTTACAAAAGGTGGAACATTGTATCAGGTCTATTGTGAGTTCTAAAACCACCTGAGCATCAAAATGCGGAAGTTGAAAATCAAAACACCTAGCATTAAACAGTATTGTCTTCTATTACATAAGCACACAGTGGTCTCATACCCATCTGCTGGCATGTGCATTTGAACAGGAACAAAAAAGTGAATTTCTCAACAAACTATAGAATATGCCCGAGTAAGATGCAGTCCACGAGAGGATCATGAAACAGAAACTAAAGGAATTCAAGTTACGGGAAAATGCTTCAATTTCTCAGCAGGAATCTCTCCCAGCGTTGCAAAATTTATTTGTCAAATTTAATAGTCACATGCCAGTAGTTTAATTTTATAAGATTTGTTATGAATTAGATATAATACGCAATATGGTAATTTTTTAAGGTTTGACGTAGGTTGCCATGATAAAGGTTTTAGTCAAGGGCCTTATCTATTTTTTAAGGTTTGAAGTATGTTGTCGTGATAAAGGTTTTAGCCAAGGGCCTTATCTATGTATTCAACGTTCCATTTAGAACAACAAAAGTATTTATCCCGATATCACAAGTATTTTTCCAAAATTTATTAAAATAGGAAATCAAGTGATTGAAACTATTGTATATGCAACCCTTGAGCCTATACTTGTATTTGTCCCAAGTTAAGCCTAAACAAACTGTTAGATATATTATCTGGAGTTGTAATGACAATGGTAGTCATTGTACATTTACAGCTTTACACCAAAGATCCTTTAGCACTATTAGCATAAAATGTTGAGCACTATTGAGAAACATTAATTTATCGAAGTCAGCATAATGAATGAAACACGTAAATTGATTTTATGGGATCTATGTAACTGCTTGAGTAAGGAATGGAACTAAGGAATGATTGTTAACAATACTTACCAAAGACTTGATGCAAAGAAGGCACTTATCGGAATCACACATGATGCATATCTGCCACAAATAATTAAAATAACATAAATAATTATTTGTTACCTAAAAGAACAGTGAGTTTTAAAGAATAATAAATAAAGAAATAGGTCCTTTCAAAAAAAAACTAGATCTCTTACATTTCAAATGTCATTTTGACAGGAGAAACCACCTGCCAAATAAATTTTAGGAAATATTACAATCAAATAAAATAACTACGGAATTCCATAATGATTTTAAGATAACAAGGAACAACACACAAAAGAGAGTGCAGAATGAGTTCTCGTCATATCACTTTAATAGTTTAGATGCATCTTGATATGAATTGGATTTTAGAGAATACTGGCAAACTATTCAAGGCATTAATTCTCACTCTGTTACATATCACTTGGTAAGGGAGGGAAGGGAGAAAGAGTTATTGTATGTCTGCTTGTCTGGTTTAATGAGGTTTAACTCAAAAATGAAAAGAAAAAAAAATCTATTAATCTATTGGCAAATTAGCAAAAGAGAAAACACAAGCAAAAGTGAGATTGCTGATATTTGAACATAGATATACCTTAAAAACACGAACAAGAGAGAATGCTACTGCTCCAGAAAACCCCATATGAATCATGGTAAGTGTTATAGGAAATGGAAAATTGAAATACTTTGGAGAGAGAACCCACTGCAATTAAAATTCATTCGATCATAAAATACTGGACATTAGACTTCAAATCAAGAAGAAAAGATCTGCTTTAAAATCCAGATTAGTCATAAAGAGCATGCAGCAATTGTGCAGAAGATATATTAATGAATATTCATTCTGCAGTCAAATCAATCAAAATGAATCTCAAACGATTTTGTGAGTCATTTCAAAGAAACCAGTGCATGCAAAGATGGTATGCCAATGGCATAGGAAAAATGAGACATTTAACAATCAAGATTCCAGGACCATTTGCAATCATATCAGGTTTCATGGCAGGATTTACTGAACCCAATCTGGATCGCTGTAAGATCCTAACATGAAACAATGGGGAGCATAACCACCATGGATGTAAAATAACAATAATTTAAGAAGTGAAAGAGTTAATTGACCCCCATAGTTGAACAAAAAAAATTATATTCAGCATTCTACTCTTCTTTTTATATATTTGCAAAAGTCAAAAAAAAAATTGCTCAAGTAGGAAACCATAATCCAAAAGTTGCGGATTACAGATTATTGCTGATTTGCTAAAAATGGAAAACATTCAGCTGTTTTAATTTACTTTGTTTTGACTAATCTTTCATTTCCTTCTTTCCAGTCCTAGAGCACTGTATTCATGTAAAGATAGGTCATATGTTCATGCAAATATTAAAGCAAGTAAATGAGAGGTCAAAACTACAGATGATTTCTCTAGATTAAGCTTAATGAGAGAATAATCAATCCCAATATTTCCTTCTTATTGAAAGAAGGTTAATCAGTATGAAATAATAATTCTATATCCATGTCTTAGCATATTTTTTCACATTAACAAGCTTGTGAATTATGTGGCGTTCAAAGTCCAAAACACCTATTTGAGAAGAACACCGTTTTTCTTATAAGTGCACAAACATTTCATAGCCCAGACAAAAATGATAACCACTAATAAGAGCTAAGATTTTTAACACTGAAAACAGAAGTGAATTACCTTGTTGTACAATATAACTCCAGATGAGAGCAGAATGTAGATTAGTAGGTAAAGATAGGTCAAAAAAAGCGACTTGTTAATCATTTCTCTTGTTGATGTCCTTCACAAGAACGCCTTTCTGTATCAATCTCTGAACTCTTCTAAACCATTTGAATGAGCTTCCCACCAAAGGCCAGACACTAGATGCTTCCTGGTATGTGTAACCAGGAATTTCATGCAGTTACCCAAATCCAATTATATTCATCAAACTCTGCCAAAATCTGGAAAATAAGAGATCGATAAGTCATAAAACCCTCAGGACTATAAATGAAATGGAAAACACATAAACTTCTTCTCTCATTTTTGCTCATAATAGACATGGAGATGGGAGAGGTATTCGTTTTTGGGAGGACATGTGGGTTATGTCCCCTTATTAGAGGCTTTTCCTGATCTTTTCTTTTTGTCTTTCCTTCATAACTCTTTGAGTCATGGCATCTACCTGAGGAAGCAAACTCTCTTTTTTCATTTCTTACATAATCTGAAGATTCTGAACAACTGTGACTGAGAATTTGCTCTTACTCGATAGTTAAGAGAATATGTTCTTGTTTGTTAACCTTCATACTCTTGGCATCATTCCGTCCTTATGGTCATACTTGGACATTAGATTACCCATGCATTTTTTATCGCATGTCCTATTTTGCTTCTTACACTGGACTTAGAGCATGTCAATTGTTACAGTTTTATAAAATTTCTTTTCAACTCCATCGTCAATCTTTCCTCCTTTGAAAAAACACTGGCAAAAGCTCAACCTCAGTTATTACTATTCAAACAAAAGCATGCAAAATAGGAAACAGAATATGCAAACTATAACATATTACTGCTTATGCTAGAGGTTCCTCAGAAAAAATCAGGACACAAGAGTCATATAAAGTAAAAGTTTATTCACAAGCCACCAGAAAGGGTCAGGACTCGGGCATTGTATTCAAAGAACAATTGTCAGGCATAAACAGTAAGCAGTCAGCACTATTCGAAAGTAAACTAATGCTATAGGCACTCAAAATAATTTCACCAGATCTATTACATATAAACTAATAACAGCAAATAAATCAATTTACAGATAATGGATTTGATGATCTCAAATCACACTGAAGAGTAAATCCTAATACTACAAGTGCACTGCAAACGTATAACAGGATCTATGAACTTGAGCAGAATAATGGAATTAAGTACTAGTGAAAATACAAACAAAACTTTACCTCGAGATTGATTGGCAATGGTAAAACCAATCGAAAAAACGTCGAATCTAGACTAACAATCATATAGCCAACGGCTTACTTCAGCCGGATCTCTACTATCAGTGATTCAATGAGCAGAACACGGCGGAGAGAGAAAAAGGAGGGAGAAGGACTGATTCAGTATATATTTTAGAGAGAGAAAGAAGAGATTTAGCGGTAATTGTAGAGAGAGAAAGTGAACATTAATGAGTAAATGTGTGGGGGAGATGGAAGGGAAGGAAGAAAAATCAGAACATCAGGCCGCCCCTCTCTGAGCTTTCCACAAGAAGAAAAATCGATCCTATTTTCGTTCGTGTGGACCCCTCCGTATCTTAGTAAGGCTCTCTCTGTCTGTCTTTCTTTTTTTTTATTTTTCATTTTCACAAAATCAAATATAACCCACTGATAAAAATATCAAATTAATTTTAATAAAAATATCAATTCTCATATAGAATTAATATTTTCGCAAATTAATTTGATATTTTCACAAACTAATTTGATATTTATACAATATCAAATAAGACCCATTTATAAAAATATTAAATTAACTTGTGAAAATATCAATTCTCTTACCAATAATATTTATTGACTACCTTTGTTCAAAAAAAATAAAAAAAAAATTGGTCTTTCAACCTAATTAATTGAAAAAAAAAATCTAGTATATAATTAAACGTTGAAAATCATTTTAATAGTAGCATACTGACTAACTCTGTTAAAAAATAATTTTTTTGATCTTTTAAAAAAAAAATAAAAAAAATTATATAATTAAACATAGAATAATATTTTGTTTTAATTATTTACTCAACTTTCAAACTATTTCTATATGTATTCTTCTACCATAATAATTACCTTGCCATAATTGTGTGTTTATATAATATTTTATTTTGTTAGAATTCTATATATAAGAATTTATATTATTATCGTCAATAATATCTAATATTTTATCATCATTATAATATATACGTATACACATTAAAGTTTAATTAAATAAGATTTGATTATTACAAAAATATATAAATCTATGATTTAATAGATGAATATTTTATTCTTTTTTAAACTATATAATAATTTTATAACAATAGATGTGCATTGCACTAGACTAATGAGCTCATAATAATGTCTCGTGTTAAATTTTTAAATTTAATTTTTATAATTTTAAATATTAAAATTGATGTAATTTAATTTAAATTTTCAATAACAATAAAATTATAGTTAAAAGTAGTTGTATATAGTTTACAACAATTTTTTTGAAGCTGATAATGATTATGATTGTATCAATTAATATATTAATTTTAAATTTTATAATTATAACAAACATTCTTTTGTGGTACAAAAGAAGTATTTGTAGTTCATTAATAGTATAAGTATAAAAAATATGAGTATAAAATGTTCATTAAAAAATAATTCTATACAATAGCTTCATGGGCCAATGGTTAAACGGGCTTATATGTCTTACAAACATATTTGAACAATTATTTGGGCTTTGAACAGTGGATAAAGTTGATCACCTTGTCTTGATGTATTGATGTTGAATGTTTAATGTGGCTTTCGTTAGGAAAAGTGATAACTGCACAACTCCATTAGTTCAATACTATTCCTTTCCTTTCAAAATTAAAAATATAATTTAATTTTTAAAATTAAATAATAGTATATTAAATTTTAAGTTAATATAAATTTATTTAATTTTAATTAATATAATTATGTAGTATATAACAAAAATTATTAATTATAAAATTTATTTTATTCCATATTTTTACATGTCATATCAATTTTAAAACATATGCGTCGTTTAATTTTAAAAATTAAATTATACCTCTAATTTTAAATTAAAAAAATACTACTTAAAGCTTTGATAAATAATTGCTACCTAGCGGATTTGTCTTCCTAATTAGTTCTGGCAAGTTGTTAAAACAGTAGTATAGTACCAACATTTGAGCAAAATTTATTTACGGGAAATGACACATAATCATCATTAATTATTATCCTAATTTCCAATTAATTCATCTATGGTTTTACACGCATATCGTGGACGGAAAAAAACAAAAAACATTTGGAGTTTGTGTGCTAAATTATGTTATAAAAATTCATTATTTTCATTTCTTTGAAATCCCACTATAGTAATGTCAATAAAATTAGAAAATGAGAGGTCCAAAGTAATGAGAAAGCGACTTGTAATTGTAAAGTTATAAGGTATCATACCCTGAGGATTACGAAAGAACCAAAAAGTAAAAGTGACCTAGACGCGAGGGAAAAACTTTTATTCAACATTTTTAGAAAGACCAACTATTTGTTTGTTTATTAGGTTCGGCACGAAATCATAAATAAGCTCTACCAAGAATTGCCTGAGTTTCCTCCTATTTGGTGAACATGTTTAAGAGACTTTAAATTGCGGTTGTTCATAATATGCCATTCTCGTGTATGTTTACGCTTGATATCAATTACTTTCAAGTTTTTTATTTTTGTTTATGAGATTAGAAAATATTCGTTCCGTTTTAAAATTAGAGACACATTTATAAAACAATAATTTTTAAGGATAATTTTATATTTTTAAATATAACATTAGTATTAACTAGAAATTCAGGTGTGATGGTTTGATATTTAAAATGATATTAAAAACATAATAACAAATTAAAAACATTATGTTACTTAATAGTCCTAAAATAAATATATATATTTAATTTTATAACAAACTAAAAAAATGTATAAAAAGTTAGTTAGCACAAATGTTCGGTACGTTCTAATTTTTTTTCAAACTAAATATTACTTTGTTGCCTCGACTTAAAATTATTTTTACAACTAGAGAAATAATTTAATTTAATAATTATTATGCGACGCACACTCACATACATACATACATACATACATACATATATATATATATATATATAACATTTAACTTGCACCATTATATTTTAATCACTCATGACAAGGAGAGTCACCAAACTACAATTTGGTTGTTGCAATAATTGCATAATACTAATTCATGGTTGTCATATGATTAGGTAAAAGATTTTTGTAAGCTTGTAACGCTAATAGATAACTACTAATTCCATTATCAGACGCTATATACTTATATGCCAACCCCCACAAGAAAATAAATGAGTTGAAATTTTGTATCATCATTTTATTTCAAAATAATTCTGATGCAACCCACCCACCTCTCAGCTGCATCAATTACAATACCTAAATGCAGCTTAACCACTAATTCAGTTAGTATTATACACTAAGCACACAAATGCTGTTGCGCGATAACTATTAATTAACCGAAAAATTCATGAGTTTGAGGAATCAACCTTCGTCGAGACACTTAAATTTTCCTAAGTTCCAATAATATCGAAAATTCCAGCTCATTTAACTCGAAAAAATGATTGATTGGTTCATAAAACTTTAATTAGGCCAGCTACAATTATTTAATAAAAGCCAAATCATTGCCAGTAGCACATAATCCAATTACAAGTGTGTATATCTTTTTTGTAGACTCTTGTGATTATATAATTTGAGCTAATTGTCTCGTCCCTTTGTATTATTCTAGTGTAAAATTTTGGTCCCATTTGCATGTTTTGCCATGGAAAGTGGAAACAGAAGGCACTTGAGGAGGTCCCTTGGCAGAAGATGGAATCCAACACATGAGTTTAACATACAAAGTCTGTACTTTTTGCTACCATTTTTGTTTCTTAAAAGCATAAATATTTAATTTAATAGATTAATGATGTTACTTTGGTTAAAGTGATTAATAAATAATCTTTTTTTTTTAAAATTAAATGACTTTATTTCATTTGGCTGTTGGAATTTTTTATTATATACTCTAACCGACACAAAATGTGACATAGGGTTGTCGGTTAACCATAAAATTCTCTAGAGATCTTTTGATGAATTTGGCTCTTTAGGGGGGGAATTTAGACCACTTTCCATGCTTTGAACCATTGGTGAATAATTTTGTCCAATATTTATAGAAGAGATAGAAAAATAAAAAGGTTATGGGAATCATTTGGAGAAAGAATTGGACTGTTCTTATGCTTATTCATTTCATGACGACTTTCCATAATATGCTAGTAGTAGAAGACAATTTCCTATCAATTGACTCTACAAATTTAAGGTCACTCTCTTCTTTCAAAAATGATAGATTTTTTTCATATTTTTAAAGTATATTGAAAAAAAAGAGAAAAGATAATGATAATATTGGATCTAATTATATATGTCAGAGACAAATTTTAATATGCGTATAAAAAGACATCATCGGCATGAATGTCATTGTGTGCAAATACGCGTGAGCAACACTGAAGACCGAGAAAACTTGGGGCTAATGCCTAATGTACATGTATTAGATAAAACCATCAATATCCCACATCCATACTCTTTTTCCTTTTCTTTTCTTTTTTTTTTTGGAATGGTTTAAATTAGAAAAGCATGATATTCATACATCTTTCTCAGAATAACTTTTAATGACAACTGGGATTGTAATTAGTTAATACTACTTTCTTATCACTGCTTACTTATCTTGAGGTTTGTCCTCATGAATCAATGATCTTACTTTGTAGAAAATGTACATACTTAATATTCGGAAAATCAAAGTGTAATTACAATATAATGTGTCGCAAACGATTCGAATCAAACTTTACTGAACTCGAACATTAATACTCGAACTCAAACATGTTCGTATAACACAATTAAACTAAAACACTTGTACGAATTCGGTTCGTTAGGTATTCGCAAATAACTCGCGAATATACTCGAACTCAATCATGTTTGCGAACAACAACATATTCGCGAATAAAACTTGTTTGCGAACAAATTCGAACCTGATCAAGTTCGTGAACATGCATATGTTCGCGAACACATTTAAATCACAAACTTGCACACGAACGCATTTAAATCACAAACTTGCTCACGAACATATTTAAATCACAAATAGAGCACGTTCAAAAGTAGTACTCTTATTAAAACAAAATACTACAACATTTAAAAAAATCACTCAATTATTAAATATATAAAAAATAAACACTCAACACAATTTAAATTTTAAAAAATTCGAAACTCATATATATAATTGATATTTTTACAAGAGAAATTGATATTTTCACAGGACTCTACTCACATGAAGGTGGACCTCCACTTACTATTTATGTGAATAAAATATTATGAAAATATTATTTTTTTTTGTAAAAAACTTAGTTCTCTCTCTATATATATAAAGAGAAAGATTATCAGTAAAAGTATCAATACATTGTTCATACTAATATACTAATCTAGTAATCTCTATCTCAACTTAAAAATTTCAGTAACTCATGCAAGTAATTGTATCCGTTCTTTAATATCATATTATTATTATACGCATCTTAATAACAATTACTACTATAACTTTATATAACACACAAAATGATTTTATTATCATAATATTAAATTATTATTGTAAGACCCCGAATTTTATGAAATACAAAATTTAATTTTTCTTCATATATATTTTTTGAAACAGTAAGTGGTTAAATCGATCAAGTTAAAAGTTAAGGATGTTATCTGCAAATTTTATTTTGTCGGACAATATTCGCTTTGTCGGGGAATATTCGTTTGGTCGGGGAATATTCGTGTCGTACGACGGCGCCGAAATAACAAATTATTGGTGGACCCCACAACGGAATATTTGTCGGATATAGAAAACGACAGAAATAACCTTTTTAAATAAAAATAGTCAACGGAACTGTTAAAATACCGGTGATAAAAGAATAGTAGCATACGGTAGTTTTTGGTATTTTCTGTAGCACACGGTACTCTACAGTAACACACGGTATTGCATAGTGTCTCATATTATTGGTCTGATAATTGACACCGTAACTGTTACGCATCATTTCATCGATAATTGTCACTGCATAATATTTTATATTATCAATTCAATAATTGTTGTTACACAGTATTTTGCATTATTGATTTAATAATTGTCATTACACTGTATTTTATATCATTGAGTCAATAATTGTTGCTGCACTGTTTTTAAAATTATTGAACCTAATAATTGTCACAGTAACATATCCACAGTAATTCACATTATTGAATCAATAATTGTCATTACACAGTAACGTATGCTTTCTTTTACATTATTGTTATCTCTATTATGATGTTATTTAAACAGTTGTATTTCATTAATTTATTGACTTGATATCTAAGAGCTAACTATACTGTATTTATAACAATTAGTCATAATAATTGAATTGATAAAGTTATTTGTTTATAATATAAAGTTAGGTGATTATTAGGTGATATGAAATGAATGGTGTAGATTAAAGTGTGAATTATTGTTGAATAATTGAATTGATTTGTTTATAATATAAAGTTAGGTGATTATTAGGTGATATGAAATGAATGGTGTAGATTAAAGTGTGAATTATTGTTGAATAATTAAATTGATTTGTTTATAATATAAAGTTAGGTGATTATTAGGTGATATGAAATGAATGGTGTAGATTAAAGATAATATAATATTTGAAATGGATGGTGTAGATTAAAAGATGATCTTTAAATGAATGGTTTAGATTAAATGAATGATAAGATTTTTGGCTATAAATAGAAGCCTTAACTTAAGGATTTTTCATAAACTTCCTTACTTGTTCTTTCTTTCTCTCTCTAAATACTTCTTGTGAAAGTTCTCTCTAAGTGTGCTTAAGTCATCTTGAGTATTTGTGAAGATCTATAAGTATACGTGTACTGTTCAAGTTAATCAACCTCATTTAAATCAATATTCAGTCACGTGTTGAGGTAAGAGATACCATCTTTTTCATCTTCCATTATTCAAACGTACTATGGTAAGGGATTATCATTATTTGATTCTCGATAATAATATTGTTTCTTCCTTACTCATAAGACGTGCCTTTTATTTCCATGTATTAAATTGTGGGAATAACCTTACGGAGCGGATTGCCGCCTGTTGGTGAATAACCTTTCGTATTCATTCATTATTAATCTCTGAGAATAACCTTACGGAGCGGATGGCCGCCTGTTTGGTGAATAACTCTTTGTACTCAAATTCTATTAAATTGTGGGAATAACTTTACGGAGCGGATTGCCGCCTGTTGGTGAATAACCCTTTGTATTAATTTCCTTCACCTTTTGTTAATCAAACCTGCTACGGTAAGGGATATTATTTTCTTTCATACTCCTAAATCGAAATTTATTATGGAACTATTGCTTCTATAATTCCTGAAAATATTATATGTTCCATAATAGATGAACTTCATTATTTCAACTGAACCTTCCTATTTACGTGAACCTTTCTATTGAACTGTAACCGTTATTCTGAACTGTGGATCTTGAATATCATTTTTAAATTTCACTCCACATCATGTTGATAATTTGGACATTATTTGAATCTGCACAAAGTAAACTTCTGATACTTATTGTTTATCCTGTTTCTTCTGTTCATCATTTGTATCACTGTTATTTGTACTAATCATCAAGAATCAAGCTGTGGTGAATATTTGTGGCCGGGGGCACAGATGTGATATATTTGTTGAACAGATGATAGGTTAAAGGCGATATAATAGGTTAAAGGCGATACATCTGTTCGGTGTCTTTTATGGCACGTGGTGAATGTTCTCTTTGGCCCGTAGTGCAAAGATGAACTGTTGATTGGTATGATTATGACCAAAGGTTGAATCTGGTATAATCATGACTGTTGGTGCTATATTGAATATCTTTGGCCCGTAGTGCAAAGATGAACTGTTGATGTGCATGATTATGATCAGGAACTGTGAATTTATATTATCATGACTAATGGTATTTCAGATGATAAAAGTTGATGATATTTTTACGAAAAAGAGAAGCGAGTGGACATTATAGTCTGCATTATTCTTCTAATAGATTGCTCATTCCGCTGCTATTATTGATCTAAACATTGTTTAAGAATTTAACTGCAGTTTTTGATATAAACCTTGTAGTCTATTGTATTCTATCAAGAACTCAACTGTTGAAGACTAATGATAATTTATTCGTCATTATCTTAGTCATGATATTTCTTACTGGGCTATTTGAGCTCACCCTTTCTTTTGTTCCATTGTTTTTCAACAGGAGATGAAAACATAACAAGGTCTAGCCGGGGAATGGAGTGAGGGTCCGAGGAATAGTTATCATAGTCTTCATGTTTTGTAAAATAGTGTGGCAATAATAGTGAAGACTTAGTTGTGTATTATCTGTATTGTTGTACGTTGTGTTTTGTTGTAATAATTTTGTTGTAGTCTTTTGACGACTCAAGTTTGGGCTGTGTGGGCCCAGATTTGGGGGCGTCACAATTATATAGTTTTTCAATACTTTATTACTTTTTATAGTTAAAATACAACTTGAAATTATAAATTTAAAAGTTTTGCTCTTGAGCTCAAAATAATGAATTATTTTTTTAATAAATATATTAAATTGTGGGTGGAGAAATGTACATTTTTATTTATTAATATAGATATTTATCATAATCACTTGTAAATAAACAAATGATATTTAAGAAGTGAAAAATCAATGTTATTAAAAAATTAATAGTAAAACTTTGAAACTTAATACATAATAAATAATCCATTTAAAATCAACATGGATAGGTTTTCAAAATAATTTTTTTTAAAAAAAACATGTAAAAAATTCAGTCGAACTCCAACAATTCGCAAACTACACAAACCGAACCGATTTCGAACTATTTGAGAATTTTGTCGAATCGGACCAAATTGTTCGCAAATATGTTCAATCAATCAATTAAATTCGAAATTTTGTGTGAACTCGACTCAATAATTAAGTTAAATAAAACCTTATCGAACAGAACTCGTACCATACATGTTTGCAAACAGTTGAGTTCATTTGTAGCCCTATGCGCATGCAAAAATCATCAACAATTATTATAAGAAATATATATGTATATAACATTAACCCGCGCCAATCTATCTCCCATTTATATATTGATCTTGTGCAACTATATTGAGTTAAAAAATAATAATTACTAACCAATCTAAGATTAATGAATATTTTAACCAAAGGCGGGAAATATTGGAACTTAGAAGAATGCTTTAATTATACATTTTAAGGCCAGATAGCTTGAAAGATTACATCAAACTGAATGTATATAAATTATTCACCTCATGTGCTTTTAGGCAACATAATATCAATTACTTCTCTCCCTCTAATTTTACCATTTTAGTCGTAGAAAGTTATATTCACAGGCCTAACAAAATTGGAACTTTTGAACTCCATATTCATTAGGATCAACAATGTAACATATCACTTTCACATTGTAACATGTGACATATTTAAATATGTATATAAAGACTCAAACTATTATCATTAATATATTCAATCATGACTTTTTAGATGAGACTGTAATGTTTAAAAAGAATTTAAAAAATTATTATTAAGACAACACATTGGATCTTATGATTTGATGGTATCTAAGAAAAATAAAAAAATTATTATTGAGACAACGCATTAGAATTTACTATGATTTGATTTGGACAGTCGATTTTTATTACAAACAACAAATTCATTAATTCATAATGAAAAAAGTGACCACAGAGGGCAAATATTCTTTATTTTTAAACTGTTACACCGAAAGGATCTAAACAATAATACCATCATTTACAGTTAAACAGATACACCGAAAGGATCTAAACAAAAATACCATCATTTACAATAACCGAACACAGAAGTAAGATGAAAACCTATCAATCAATTTCATCATCATCATTTTGTGCGTGTTTTCTGTTTCACAAACTCATATTTTGTTGCTTCCTAAAAACTAATAATTCCCCCATTTACCTTATAGTCCTCATTCTTCAACTCAATACAATTATTGCGAGAAAATCATGCCATGGGTTGGTCACTGTTGAAAATTTAGAATGATTCAGCACTTTTTATGGCATGCTGTCTTTGGTAGGCAGTAGGCACTACTGTTGACAGTCATGCCCATAGGTGTACACTACTACGTATACATTTCTCACTCAAACATGAAGGGTGTACTCGCAATTTTTAGAGAAAGTAAAAAGGGTATTTAAGACCAACACAGAACTGTTGTGGCATCCAATCTGTTTCTTTGACTAAAAATTACATATTCCAATATAGTAGTATCAGTAAATTAGTAATTTAGAAAATGGAATTCACAAAACTCAAGATTTCCATGTAATTTCAAAATCCCCATAATCGAGGAGATCCTAAATCATTGATATAGGCTAAAATGGTGTCCAGTCTATTCATTTCACCTTTCCCACCACACACTGATTTGCAATTAAAATCTTCTTTAAATCACACTGACTTGCTTTTCCCCTCTAACCGTAATTACTTCTAACTTTTCTGTAATCCCTTCAATTATGATGTTTAAGTTTGACTAATAACAATCAAGAATTGGATTTACAAGATCAGTTTTAAACAAAATAAAATCCTTTTAGAAAATAACCCACTCATAAAATGTCTGCTGCTTTATAAAGCTAGTATAAAGGTCTATTTTAAATTGAGATTCTGGTAATCAATCAGAGTCCCCTTCAAGAGTCAATTTTTGAAATTGCAAAAGTTTGATTCTTTTTTATTTATTTTTTGTTTTCGAAATTCCTCATGCTTCTGCTTTACTACTATATGTAAGGCATCACCTACCACTGATAATTCCATGCCTTCATATTATCCCCACCACTATCACACATCCCAGAATTCCATGTGCTTTGTTTTGTGTTCCCTGCAATTCCCTTTAACTTCAAATAGAGGATTTCTTTTGTCAGGTCCTTAAGTTAAGCCCATTTTCAAAGTTTCTTGATTGATTTAGATACCCATTTGGGCAATACATAAGACCCACAAAGGAAATTTTACAAAGCCGCATGTATATCTATGTTTGATATATATATTTTTTAAATTGACAATGAAATTGATTTGTGCAAGCTGGTACAGTTTCATTTCCATTTGGGATGCAGAGCTTCTTCTGTAAGAGATCTAGGGTTAATGTGTCTGGTTCATTGTTTGAGTGTGAAGGCTGATTCTTCTAAATCTCGTCACATACATACAGGTATATGAATATATGCGTGTGTACTTGTAATGTATACATTCCAGTTTATTGCTTTATGATACATTGCATGAGATATATTGTGTTTACTTTGGTGTGTAAGATTAGAAAAAGTGTGACTTTTATCTTTTATTTTTCTTTCATTTCTATTCCCTTGTTTGCAATTGATTTAGTTTTTAAAGTCTGGGAGTGGGCAATCATATATATATTTTTTCCTTCCTGTTTTTCTTTCTTTCCAGCTACCCCTGCTTTTACTTTCACTTTTGAATGTTAATCTTCAGTAATATCCCCATATGTGATATAAAACTTAATAACATTTCTTTATTTTGCCTGTTCATCGGAATTTCAAAAGAAACTATAAATTTTGGGATATGTATGACTGATATACTAAGTTCAGCAGTAGATGCATAAAATTAATTGATGTTATTTCAATTATTTCATTTTCTAATTTGTAGACTTCTGGGCATCAATAGAAATGGGTCTCACCAATGACCTGACAAAGAAAACTCCAATCTTCCATCTTCCAGTGTGGGTGTTAGTTGTGATTTTTGGGGCAGTGCCTATAATCCTCTTGGTGCTTCCATTTTGTATTTCAAGAAAAAAATCCAAGAGGGCTATTGACAAACTACCTATAGGCCAGAACCAAACTGTATTGAGTGAAATTAAAGAGATAGGAGTTTATCAAAATTCAGCAAACACCTTTGGTGCCTATGATGGGGATTTCGCCATCTCAGAGGGAAAGTACAGTGACAAAGATTCTGATAAGAGTTTGGCTCATTTGAAAAATGAGCAGACAAAGAATGCTGATAATAGGAGACAATCTGGATCATTCAATAATTTAGAGAAAGGTGGTTCTTGTTCTGGATCAGGAGAAAAAGGGAGTAGTGGTAAAAATAATGTCTGTCGACCTTCTTCACATCCTTTAACAGCTCCTTCCCCTCTATCTGGTCTGCCTGAATTCTCACAACTTGGTTGGGGTCATTGGTTTACATTAAGGGATATGGAAGTTGCAACAAATCGATTTTCAAAGGATAATGTTATTGGTGAGGGTGGATATGGAGTTGTTTATCAGGGCCATCTGGCTAATGGATCTTCAATAGCTGTTAAGAAGCTTTTCAACAATCTGTAAGTTACTTGGACAGATTTCTTTCTGTTGGACATGCAATTTTCCCACCTATAATTCCCATTAGATTTGCTATAGCTTAAGCTGATGTAATATTCTAAAATGTTTTGTGTGTAGAGGACAAGCAGAGAAGGATTTCAAGGTTGAAGTTGAGGCCATTGGCCATGTGCGGCATAAAAACCTAGTTAGACTTCTGGGCTACTGCATTGAAGGTACCCAAAGGTAAAATGTTTCTTTAAGCTCACTCTTGGTGCATCTGTTCAAATAAATTAGACAACCCCTTTATCTCAGATGAGGAATAAAACCAATGAATGGAGTATTGTTGAGTTCTTATTAATTACTGCTCTACATTTCTAAGTAAAACATGATGCATGTGTAAATTATAGTGTTACAAAATTTTGGAAATTAGTTGATTGTTACAAATTTAACTGCAAATTATATTATGTTTCCTTTACTACACCTTAGGTTGAATCGAGGTGTCTCATACTTTTGCTAAATGTGCTCTTGAATCTAGGTGTATCATTCTTTTGTGTACTTGATTATGAGAATTCATTGTACTTGTATTGCACCCCCAAATCGGGGCTTAAACGAAATTAATTGTCCTAGTGAGAGTTGGATTTCTGGTCCTATTTATAAATAGAATTGTAAGATTTACTTTTGGAGGGGATGAGTAATATTGAATTTTAGAAAAAGCTTGTGCTTCTGTGTGTTTCTACAAATTCCTAGCGTGGAGAGGTTCTTGTTCTTCTCCTTTTGTCCTACTTCACATTAATTCTGCATTAGATTTCTCCCTCGTCTTTTATCTATGTTAAAAGCAAACAGAATTATTACTCCTTTTAGATGCTTCTTGAAGTTGAGATACCTATATAATTTTTTTATTTAAATAAAGTCTGTTCATAATGAATGTTCTTTGAGAATTAATCGAACCTTGGAAATGTATCTCCCCTACTAGACGAAGATTAACTTGTTTTTTTAATATTTCTATTAAAATCTAGGATGTTGGTCTATGAGTACGTCAACAATGGCAATTTAGACCAGTGGCTTCATGGAGCTATGCGTCAACATGGATATCTTACTTGGGAAGCTCGCATGAAAATTATTCTTGGCACTGCTAAGGCGTAAGTTCATCTATAGTTTGTTCCTAGTTTATACGTATAATTGGTATCATTTCCAAATTAAACTTGATACACTTATTTCAGGCTTGCATACTTGCATGAGGCCATTGAACCAAAAGTGGTGCATCGAGACATTAAGTCAAGCAATATACTACTAGATGATGAGTTTAATGCTAAAATATCTGATTTTGGTCTGGCCAAGTTGTTGGGTGCCGGTGAGAGTCACATTACCACTAGAGTTATGGGTACCTTTGGGTGAGCATCTTTTCTCTTTTGCAAGATCAATTCAGATTGGCTCTAATAGCTACCTAAAGATTCAGTCTCCTGGCTGATTCTCTTTCTCTTCTCACAACCATATATATGTGTGGGCGTATAAAAATTCTTATTTCTGCTCATCTTCTTTCCCAAAATCTACAGATATGTTGCGCCAGAATATGCAAACAGTGGCCTTCTAAATGAGAAGAGTGATGTTTATAGTTTTGGGGTTGTGCTATTGGAAGCAATAACTGGAAGAGATCCAGTGGATTATGGACGTCTGCAAGATGAGGTAAACTTTTAGATGTCTGATTCTTGAATATGGATTTTATGTTGCAGAATTACATAGATGTTATCATGTTCTGTAGTCTTACATTTATCACTTGAAACTTTTCTCAAGTTCATATGGATCAGTAAACCTTTCAATCGCATGCAAATTAAGATTATGGTTTGAAAATGGAGATTGAAAAACATTTTGGGAAAAATCTAAGCACTGCTGTTGTAGTGTTGTTGTAAGAATACTCTTGTGTAACTTCAGTAAAGATTGGGATGGCATTTTTTTAGTAAAGTACAAGTCAATTTGGTATTAAAAAAGTGGGATTTAAACTTACTAAGAAATAATAAATTTAATTGGGCCTACACAAGTGTTTCTCCTTTATTTATCATAATATCATGGTCCCTTCAGGTAAATATGGTTGACTGGCTCAAAATGATGGTTGGGAGTAGGCGGTCAGAAGAAGTCGTTGACCCAACAATGGAGACTAAGCCATCTAGAACTGCTCTTAAACGAGCCCTATTGACTGCTTTGAGGTGTGTTGACCCAGATTCTGAAAAGAGACTAACAATGGGCGAAGTTGTGCGCATGCTTGAATCAGAGGAATATCCATTATCACGAGAGGTATGATTTGAACTTCTAGAACAAAAACATCATGAGAATGAGTTTGATATTGTTTGAAAAACTATATACCTTAACAAAAACAATGCATGTAACTTGCAGAAAATAGTCATACCCTGGAATAGTAACACTTTTCCAGATGCTAAGCCCTCTGCCCCGATTCTAATTAATATATATTCTCTTTTTGTGACTTTAGATTGGACTGCTTTGGAAACAAGAGTAGTCTGCCACATCTTTTCCTTAACTAATTTTTCTGCATTAGAGAAACACTGAATAACTTGGAACTTTTTAGAAATTATGCAGCTTCTACTGAATGGGAAATTTAAAATATTCTTTCACCAAAGTAATGGTGATGTTTGTACCTTGGTCGTGTGTTTGCGTCTTGAGGATTCTTTAAACATCGAGTAAAAGAACGAGTGTGTCATTGTGTAGTTTCTTTTAAATACTAAAAGAACAAGCCTTTAGTTTCTCCTTTTAACTGAACATGCAGTGTTAAAATAGTCTCTCTTAAAACTGTGACCTTGTCGACAATCAAAAGTAAAAACTGTAACATGGCTGGACATTCAGGTTCGAAGACATCGAAGAAATCAAGCTGGTGGTGCAGAAGCCGAGTCCAGGAGGGATAGCACTGACACAGATATAAATCATAGAATTAAAGTTCCAGATTTGAGGTCAGAGAGCAGAGATGACCAGCGTGGATGAAATTAAATTCAACTATATATGCAAAAATGTAAGCCCTACATTCTTTCAACATTCCAAGTGATTCGGCTCTGCCTCAGTTGACGCAAGTGCTGGCAGTGGAAGCGAGTTGTTAAGCAAATATATAATTCCACCCTTTGTTTTCTTATTTTCTACAGGTAGATTCTGAAGAGAGCATTAATTATTGTGTGCATAAAATCATAAGTATATCATAGTATACCCTGCAATTGGTGGTGTGCAGATGCTTTTAGGTATTTTTAGTAATCCCATTTTAGGTAAGTTCATTTGGGAATTGAGAATGTACTCTCTTCTTTGTGAAGAATATAGGAGTCTTCTTTTTTTGTGCAATGAGAACATAAAGTTTTGGGTGTTTGCTATTTGTTTTTAAAGAAACACACGGCTACTTGCACCATCTTTCATCACAATGAAAAAAGTAACCTCTTTGATCCCTGCTTCTGTATACGATCGTACTTGTTAACATATTGGATGAAATGTTTGAATTTTGGATGAAATGTTTGAATTACAAGCGCAGGCTAAGGAACATAAAGTATTTCGTTCGTATGATGCGTAAATGAGACTCTTATTGTGAAACGACAGTGAAGCATCGACAGATTTTGTCGACTTGTCTGATTTGCATGTGATTACATTATGAGTACATAAGCATCAACTGGAAGTGTTTTAAATGTGCTTTTGCCAATGGCGGATTCTTTTACAGATTTTCTTATGATCCATCTGAGTTATCTACAGAACCGATTGCTAGTTCTATCCAGCTTTACAGAGTTTTCCAAATATAAGAATAACACTATCAGAAAGTCACTTATTTAAAAAAAGTCCAGCTTTTTACATAAATAATAATGGCTAAGATATACATTCATACATCACACAGAAGAAATTTAATAGTTTTTGTATAATCCTTGTTTATTCAGTGGACTATATATATATTTTCCCAATTAACAGTTCTGAAGGCCAAAAGTATTAATAATTAATAGAATCTTCAACTACCGAGATTCTCAGCTATATAAGATAATAGCTTCATAATTTACCAGGGGGAAAAATTTATTATGACAATGAAGCGTGACTAACTATGAGTGTCAACTAACCAGGAAGAACCATTCTCTTTCTTCTTCTACAATAATTTTGTTTTATTATATTTTTATTTTTCCTGTTAAAGATACCTTTGGTTTTGCCTTTCTATGTCAAAAATTGAACAAGGCCCTCCCTTCCCTTCCAAAAAAAAAAAATAGAAAGTACCATTACAAACTTTAATAACATTTTTATATCATGTTTAATCCTAAAAATCATAAGCAGTTGGTTTGTAACGATAGTATGATAATGAAATCATGACGGATAAACTTGAAAAAATTACGCTATTTATAATACTATCAATAAAAGAAATAAATCCCGCTTTAGAACAGAAAAAGTTGGCAAATGACTTTTTTGCAGAATAGAAGTAGTTCCAAAAAAACTTTTCTACAAGGACCGGTGCTGGTGACCGGTCCAATTTTTTTTTCTTTCTTTTTTATTCTTTTGACATATGTACAACACTGTTATTTACATGCATCTAAATTATATTTAAATCACTAAATTATGTAAAGAAAAATTATCAAAATAAATATTATAAATATTTTTGGAGTCAAAAAAAAAAAAGTTAGACCGGTCGCCCAAGACTTTCTCGTTCCAAAATCACCCTGCTGAGTAATCTACTATTCTTTCTTATCTGACCTTTTCTTCCACGTATTAGCAGCCAATTCAAACGAAAGAATATTCCACACAACCTGGTAGGTGGTAAAAAAATATCCAACCCTTCACTACAAGTATACAACCAAAAAAGAAAGATAACAGCAAATACTACTTCCTCAGTTCATATGTATAATGCTTCTGAACATTACAAGAAAAAGAAGAAAAAAATAAAGCAATATTTAATGGCTGAAGAATACCAAACGCGGTACATGATTACAACCACCTATAACAAAACAAATCCAAATCGCAATTTTTGCTGGACAGATCAAGTTGAGGGGTTGAATTCACTAGTTATGTGATTCGCTGGTAGGTCCGGATCGAGCATTTAATAAAGGTTGGAGAGCCTTCACTACAATACTCATGTTTGGCCGAAAATCAGCTTCATATTGCAAGCACAAGGCAGCAACAGCCGCCATCTGTTTCCGGCAAGATACGTATAACAGACGAGAGAGAATTTGAAGGTAAGTAGACTATAAAGTTCTCTATCATTTTAACAGATATTCTAATTTTAAAGTGGATTTCTAGTTTTAAATGGAAAGGCAACATAATGTTGCAAATTCTGATCAAAGAGTGCAGGACTTAATCCAGGCTAAAATGTACTCTAGATTACCTTAGCAACTGCCTTCGGAGGGTATTCTCCACTAAGTCTAGCGTCAACACATTGCCTCACCTTGTCTTCGCTGAGTTTTGGAGTTGCCTAATACAAGCCACAACTGAAGAATCAGCTTAGACGGAACTAATTAATAAGTCCCAAAATAAAGCACACAAACACTCTCTTAAAGAGTCGAAGACCAAGATAAAATAGTACCCATGTCACTAGACTCTGCTGTCCTCGCGGCAATGTATGATCAACAGGTTTACGCCCAGTTAAGAGTTCCAATAGGACAACTCCATAACTGTAAACATCACTCTTTGAACTCAGTTGTCCAGTCATTGCATATCTGCCACCCAAAATCAGAAAACTCAGACCAGTTTACAGTTCAAGGAGGTAACGTAATGACGTATGCATATCAGGTATCAAGGGTCAAGCAGTATCCTGTGAGTACTCCGATCAGCCTTTGCAGGGAGGCATGTGCTCACACTCCAGCACCTTGTTAGGTAGTTACGACAGGTTCCAGTGAGATCATGTGTGTGATTTTTACTCTTACTTTAGACATGAAAAAACTAAGGGGATAAAAGGTTTAGAAACCAACCCAAGTTAGACATGAGAGGAATTATATGACCTAGATGCTGTGATGGGTGATCTTAGAAGATCTAATTTTTAACTCAGAATCCGACATTCTTTGACTATATTTTGCCCTAAACCTTAAATTGTTGTAATATCAAAAATATTGTGTTCTTGCTCCAAGTCCAGCTCCACCCTCCCCAGTGCAGCCTGCTTACCTTGATCTTTGTTAGCAAATAAATGGATCACAAAGACCGAGAAATAAATTACATAAAAGGCATGCTAAGTGCTGGGCCAAACAACTGATATTTGTAGTAAACAAGTAGATCTCACCAACTGGTTGCCTTACTTCCCTTGAACTGTCCAATGCTTTTATATATATATATATATTCTGCAGAGTAGTTTCAGCTCCTTTAATTCTTTCTATTTTGATTAAATATTGATTAGCTATATTCATGTACAAAAGATTTCTTAAAAGCCAAACTTATATTGCTTCCTGTTAAGTATCCACTTTATGGTTGACAAACACTGGATGGACAATCTGACTAGAATATGGGATTTCTTTAACAAAAACTAGACAGAAGTGACATCCAAAAAAGAACTTACTCAGGAGCATGATAACCAAAAGTTCCGAGAACACGAGTTGAATGAAGGCGTGCTGCATTGTCAGGCGCTTGATTCGACAGATCAAAATCAGCAACTTTAGCTACATCATCATCAAATAGTAAAACATTGCTGGACTTAATATCCCGATGGATAATATGAGGTTGTGCCTTTTCATGTAAATACTCAAGTCCCTTTGCAGCCCCAACAGCAACCTTAACTCTTTGGGACCATGATAAAACTGGACCTGGTTGTGCACCTTTGACACCTTTTCTTCCTACAAGAACATATTGACAAATATTGTGTGAATTACCAAGAATATGAAAAATATTTGCTACTCATAAACACGTGGTCAGCCAAGAAGATGGAAAAGTACAGTTAAAAGAGACTTATGACAGGAGACTACATGTCAATCGAGATATTGTGCAACCACAATGGCTATATATAACGAGGTTTATATGAGAGAGGATATTCAATCAATTAAGACAGTAAATTGAGCTCCAATCATGTGGAGGCAACTTTGCCTGCAAATTGACAAGTTCCCTCCGATGCTTTTAGGTTCTGTCTAAAAGTTATGAGATAATATATGTAGTGGAGAATATGTGCATCTCATCAGGGTGCAATCAAACTCTTAATTTCTTCTAATAGAAGTCGTTACAAAGTGTCCAGTGGTATTGAGCTCAACTACTTATGAGGCACCAACATATGTATAGCGGCCATTTTAAGGTTTGAAGAATTTCATGCATTTTTATCAGTAGCAGTGGCTAGGAATAAGACTGAACTTTACAAGGTCCAAGAAGGAAAGCTTAACACTACTTACCATGAAGAATATCATGAAGTGATCCATTTGAAGCATACTCATAGGCAAGGACACGAAGGCCGCCATCCAAGCAATAACCAAGTAGCTCGACAACATTATCATGTTTAAGTCTCGATACCATAGAAATCTGTAATAAAATGAGCCAAACAGCAGAAAATTAGAATAAATCAGTTGCATTTTATGTAGGATTGTTAACATAGAGCATTGTGATTGGGCCAACCTGCGCTAAAAACTCTCGGTCCGGTTGCTTACTGGAGTCTAATTTTTTAATTGCTGCAGCCTTCCCACTTTTCAAGACACCGTGATATACTCTGCCATATGATCCCTCACCAATCAAAGCTTTTGTACCAAAGTTATCGGTAATATCTTTCAACTCATCCACTTGGAGTGCAGGGACATTTATAGGCTGGACATCTATAGTCTGCGTGTCCCTTGGTGCTAACTCTGTGGCACGATAACCACCATTATTACCTACACATTAATTAAATAACTCACAATTTGATAAAGCAAGAAAGCCTTAATGAGATAGCAACGGCAGAGTGCCAAAAATATGAAGTTGTAACATCTGACTTGGACTACAAACTCATGACTTTGTTTCCAAATATTAGTATCCATACTCCCCTAATTGGTATATAGCAAAGAGCCTCAACAATTTCAAGTAGGGTTCATTGTAAGTGATCTAAAAAAAGCTACAGCCCAACATAAAGAATCACCTGCTGAGTGATTTGCCATAAATGGACCATTAACAGAAGCCTTTTGCATATCATCTTCTGAGCAACAGCTGAAGCAGCTCATTATTTTTTTCCTGGAGTGAAGACTGGAGAATGAATTAAGAAATGCAATTAGCTTCCAATTTTAGAACGACGTATTATCCCTAAATAGTTACAGTTACAACACAAGACTGTACACAGCAGATGCTATACAAATAAGTTGAGTACATAGGCCTCATCACCCAGCAATACGAGAATGCATTATGCATCACAATTTTATGATGAACGTTGACTTTCCTATTTCCTCTAATTCTAATTTTTCTATAAAAAAAACAAATGTATGCTTCTAAGAAAGTAGGCAGTATATGCATCACCATTGAAAGCTGTAAAAAATACACAGTTAAATATATGTAGACACAGGTAAAGCAATACTTCCTGGCTAATCTAAAGTCACTTGCATGTTTGCTGACAATAGAACAGATGAAGTAGAAAAAAAGAGTTATGCAAGATAAAACATATTGAAATTCTAGGTTGACATATATTTATTGTATTGTGCTGATAATATTATATAAAAAGGTTAAGAAGCAACATATAGTTCATAGTAGAAATATGCCAAATGATTGCAGAGAAAATAGGAGTTGAAAATAGAACTATCTAAGTTGCAATCCTGATCCTACATATAGCAAGTGATGGCAGATAACAATGCATGTTTGACATAAAAAAGTTAAAGTGCTAAGTATCGTCAGTACTAAATCCAAATTTACATAATCAAAAACATATTTATAATTTCTTCATCCTGACAGCACTTACCTATGGTAAGCTTCAGGTTTCTTGGTTGCTTTTGTTGATCAGTGATAAGTTAAGGAAAGAAATTAAACCTAACACACTCCGCCGTATAAGAAAGGACTGAAACAGACAAAACAAGAGGCAAATGAGTGTAATGTTTCAATTAAGATTTAAACCATAATATCACAAATTCAAGGTTTGAGCTATCTTTTCCTTTTAAATCCACTAGCTTTGCAACAGCGGCAATAGTTAAAAATCTGTTCTTTACTAAGAAAATATTGTATATTGAAACTGAATTACACTTTGCATTTAAGAGAAAGGCAATAAAGAAGAAATGTTCTTTATCACAATTAGCAAAACAGCCCAGATCGTCGAAAGCATTCCATGGTATCAATGATCAATCAAGCAATTGATATACTTTTCAACAACTCCAGATCAACCCATAATTCCACAAACCCAGTACAAAATAATACAAGCTGTTAAAAGTTAAACTCATCAACATCATACTTTGCCCAAAAACCAAGAAAAATTTCCCCTTCAAAAAAAAAATCCATTTTTCATAAAATATGACTTTTACAAACACAAAACTGATAAATTACACAAGTATATACTCCTTTAGGCCAAATTTTCAAAGACCCGTAATTTATAAGGGTGAATTGGTGCTAAAAAATCTAGGGTTTGAAATTAGAACACAGAAATCAAAAGGTCGGGCAGAAAATTCACCTTTCTTTGTGTATCTAACTGTCAATCAAACTTTGAAAATTTGTGTAGAAGAGCAAAACGCGTAGGAAGACATGCTAACGAAGAATGAAAGGAAGAGTCTTTTACTATACTACTAAAGTACTTTTGCCTTTGGTTGGTGTTTACTTCATACAAAACTACTCAAGAAGAGAGACACCGTACCAACAGATAAACAAAAAGTCTAGGGTACAGGACCGGTCCAATTTTATTTTTTTTAACTCTTAATTTTTTTATAATATTTATTTTTATTTAAATATTTATAAAATTTAATAATTTAAGTCTAATTTAAATATATGTAAACTGTTAAATTTTGTAAACATTTAAATTAAAATAAATATTATAAAAAAATAAAAAATGGACCTGTCGCCGGTCCAATATCCCTGTCTTAGAGGGGTTGATAAAAGATTTGTGGTACTAAGGGTGGTTTTAAAAATTGAAAATTAGTCTAAGTATGACCAATTGGTTCAAATGTGGCGAGTTAAACAGGTAATCAGAAATTCCAGGCGGGTTACCTTACTTTTTAGGACATGGATAAAATCACCTGACACGGCCACTAACTGCAATAAAACCGATTTTTGATAAAATCACCCAAGAAGTTTAGTGAACTTCTTAAATGACCTTTATAATTTTTACTACCCAATGACCGCAATTGAACGCCCAATGTTTATAATAAATTTGGATTTTGGGAATAGAACGGAAGAAATAATAAAATTAAAAAATAATATATTTGATAATTATTTTAAAAAATAAATATTATGTTTGTGAGTTTTGAGGGTTGTGATGAAAATAGGAAGGAAGTATAAGAGGGAATGGATGAAAAAGAATTATAATTTTTCATTATCATATTTGTGAGTTTTAGAAACTAAGAAAATTGATGAGATTTTAATTATATAAACTTGATAATTTGTACAAAATACAGATATGTTTTAGAAAGTATACATCTGACAAATTTTAATAACCATATATATATTTGAAATAAAATTTATAATAATAATAAATTTTTTAATTTCAAATAAACTATTATAATATGTTACTTTTAATTTCAAATATGTTACTATTATAATTTCAAAATTTTCATGTCGATTTTTCAGTCAATTATTTACACTAAAGATTAAAGAAATACCCCTAAACTTACGAAAAAATTATATAAAAAATATATCATTGCATGTAATCGCAGTATGCCGCATACGTAACAAGACTCATAGTTTAAGTTACACCCCGGGGGTTCCTCGTCGATCCTATAATAAAATGTCAGTCTCAAAAAAATTGAAGTGTTAAAGGATCAAAACAAATATTTACTTGCCACTGCACTCTTCTTAGTGACTCCTAGGGTTAGGGTCAGATAATATCTCCTCCTCGGTGGCCCAATACTAGTCTTTTAAAATGTTCCTGAAAGAGTGTGGCCCAAGAAATATACTATATTGCAATCTGAAAAGATATACGCCTAACTAGCCCATTGGGTTCAACGAGAAGACATTGGGCTGAGAGTACCAGCAAAGTCCATACGAATGAGGTAGATCCCTTTGATATATATATACTCCCTCCGCTCCAAAGTTATAAATACATTTATAGCACGATAATATATTTATCTCTAATATTAATTAGAAATGCAATAGAGGTGGTCTGATACCATTCAATCAATTAAATTTAAAAATAATACTCCATTCATTTTTAAAGAAAATTGATCTTTTTTACAAGTAAAATTTGATATTTTCACAAACTCCCTCTCACATATGTGTGGGGCCCATTTACTATTCACGTAAAAGAGACACTGTGGAATTATCATTTTTTCTTGTAAAAATATCAATTCCCTTTTTAAATTATAAAACTAATATTGACTTTTTAAAAGTTAATTTCAAATTCAAAATTGACATAAAGTTATTTAATTTATGTCAATATAATTATAAATATCATAAATTACTCAAGAAGTACTATTAATTATAAATTTTATTACTTTTAAATTTTAAATAAATTAAGCTAATTTTAAATTTAAAAATATTCTGAATTAATATAATTTAGAAGGGAGAGTGATATGACAGAAACTTTATACGGTTACTATTTTTAATAACAAAATTTGTTGATGACTTTTGCTAATATCATACATGGTTTCTACATTCATAACCGGAGATTAAGTTGAAAGATCCTGACTATATAATTTATTAAAGTAATTTAACCGATATTAAGCCGGACGAATCTGAATTATGTACATAATTAATTAAATAATTATTGTACCCTCTTTTATTGGCGTGACTGTCTCATTGTCAAAGTTTAATTTAAAAATATGTTAATTTAATTCATTGCACGACTCATTTTTATTAATATAAAAATTAAAAATTTAAATTTTATTCGCGATAAATTATGAATATAAGTCCAAAAGCAGAGATTATATCAATAAAAATAATAAATTATTCTTTCTCTCATTTAAATTAGGATATTTAAAAGAAAAAAAGTTCAATTCGAGTGTGAAAGGCAATGAAAGTCAACAGCAACATTGGGGACTTGGTTATCGGTTTCACATTTATTTAGAATGTAACAAAGACAAAATAACTATGTTTACTTTAATCTTAATCTCATCAATCTCTTGTCAGATGACTTTGGTTTTTCTCTTTGGTTGTATAAAAAAAATAAAAAAATAAAAAGAGAACAGATATTAAAGTTGAAAAAGTAGAAAGGTTTTCCGTGTTGGGGCAAGGCAAAGCAACATGGTGATTGGTGACTCCCATAAATAATGCAACATAATGAAAGGAATTTGGCTTTAAAATATCTTTTTCCCTATGAGATTTTCCTTTAAAATAAAGTTAATATATATTTTGGTCATTATATTATAACTCAATTTTTATTATAGTTATTAACTTTTTTTATAATAAATATATTACTATAATTGATAAAAATTACAAAATAGTCCCTTTATTAAAATTCCGTCAAAAAAAATGACGGAACTGAAAAATTCCCCAAGTTCTCATAATTTACTCACTATTATTAGAATTTAAGATCGAAATATAATACAATCGCACAAAAATTAGATGAACAATGAAAAAAATAAAAACACACGATATATTCAAGTCACATATTCATTAGACGTCTCGCGCGTTCTATAATTATATATATACCAAATAATATTTTATAATAACCAAAAAACACTAACCATTATAATATGAATAAGTCCGATACACCAATTTAACTAGTCACACATTTATTAAATATCTCATGTATTTTATAATTATCTATATATCAAATAATATTTTATAATAACTAAAAAACTCTAATTATTATAATATGAATAAATTTAATATATTAATAAAACTTAAAACTCTCGACTATTTTATCGTAACGACTATTAATTAAACTCTAAAAAAATATGAGCCAATCCAATCCCAACAACTATTATTTTGAATATTACGCATAAATTCCTAAGGTCGTGATGATTCCAAAGGCACGAACGACCCCCACCAACACAAAAATCTCCAAATAGTCAACTGTTTTGACGCTAGTGCAGTCCTTCTTCACATGGGACTCGAGTTTTACAGGCCAGACTGAAATAGACTTCATTTTGGGACAATCTCTTAAACAAATGTAAATATAATTAATATATTTGCCACAGGGACATGCCATTTAAAAAATATAAAAAACACCGAGCTTTTCGAACAATTGTCAAAATAATGTTTAAGGTATAATTATTAAATATAATTAATAATTAGTAATTTAAGAAGTGGGATCAATTATAAAATTATTTTCTTTGGAATGTTGCTTCCCATTTCCAAACACATCCCAAGGATAATCTATTGGACTGTCCATTCCGGTTTGCAAGCCTAATTTTACTGGAGTAACCCTGTTATGTATTTTTCTGGCGATGTTGACCGAAGCCGACCCATGTGCAGGAACGGAGAGATAATTTCTGTGGAATCCAAACCCTCAATTCCTTCCACTTTCATTTTCTTTTCTTTCTTATTTTTAAAATACATTTACAAAGTTACCGTTTACTAGTTTAACAAGTAGTTCAAACCACGAGTAAATTTAGAATCGATTTGTTAAGTAATTTTTAAATTTAATATATTTGAGTGCTATTTTTATTGATCTTAAGTCAACTCAATAGTTTTAATTTAATAATTCAGTAGTTCAAATAAAAAAAATTTATTATTATTTTTACTCAATTTTTAGTGACAAATTGATACATTATATCTTTAATAGTAAACGTCTACTAAAATTTTGTAAAAAAACTTATTTTTTGAGTTGTTGAGTCAATTTTGGAAATACCAAAATTTATGACCAAGAAGGCATGAAAATAAAACTTTTACACTAACGAGCCACCAAAATTAATTGAATTGAAATCAATTAAAATGACTCGATATTTGACTTGTTATATATATATATATATAACAGAACGGTTCAAATCTCAAGACTTCAACATCCAATTGCCTCAAATTAATTTAGACTTCAACTTTTAACAGTCTAAAATTATTTGGGGTTTCAACATCCAACGGTCACTAATTTATCTCTCATTTTCCCTCCAATTTAACAATTTTTTTTCAAAAATCTATCCACTCACATTCCTCGCCCAAATCAAATTCACCATTACACTATAATAATAATAATAATATTAATATTAATATTAATATTAATACTAATACTAATACTAATAATAATAATAATTATTATTATTATTATGATTAAAAAAAATTGCACATAAAGAACATGGGTCATCCTTTTAGCATTGACATCATTTTCCTATTTTTCGGGTATTGCGATCGTTATGTTTTCACATGCAAATTGATTTAGGCGAAAAATTACAAGGACGGTTCAGATTCATTTTAATTGATTTGTAAGTTATTTTAGGTTACAAAAAGTCTTTAGGTAATAGATTATTTTTTAAATTTTAATTTACAACGTGCCTTCAGGTACGAGCAATTACATGTCATCTCTTTGGTGTTTTTGCGGGTTATATCGAAAGCAACTATTGTAGTAGGCTCTGACTCATGGTATAAGAATCTTTTGTCCAATTTTAAGAAAAAATATAGAGGAAAAAATATTATGGTGATGCGATTTAGTTGGTGTTATGATGATACTTTTTTTTTGGACTTAAAGAACTCATTTTATACTTTTGGGTATATATACAAAAGCTTTTTTTTTAGATTTTTACATCTTTTTTTTTCTCATTGGATCACATCAAATGACTTGCAGTACTACTATTTTTTCACAGAAAATACTGTTCATGGATCATATTGATCGATGGTTAGAGATACTGGAGGCAAATAAATGTTGTTGAACTTCTCATTCCGCTTTGTTAATAAAAGAAAAGTGTATGGGATACCCGAAAACACTATATTACACAAATTTGAGCTCGCTATCGTCAATCAATTAATTACTCAAATCTGCCAAGAATTAATTTTAAGTTGGGAATAAGTAACATACAAATACTTGTATCAAAAAGAAACTATGACTAGATTGAGTATTAATCTTTTTGTATTAACGATTAGATTCTCAGTTCTTTTATGGAATTGAGAGTTCAGAACAGTTTTAAATTTTATAACAATTTTAAATTTTTTAATTTAAAAATATTGAATATATTACTCAATTGTTATATTTAGTTTACACAAATTATCCGTAATACATATATATTTATTAGCGAGATACAGGAAATTTTCACACAAGGAAAGAAGCCGGAAAAAAATGGAAGCTCAATTGTCCCTAACATAAAATATATAATAAACAATATTGTATTTTGTACATTTAATTGTATAAAATGTATGAGTATATAATCATATATACGCAAAATCTGACTTACAAAACGCGATCGCTGAATATATAATTTTTTTTTATCGGGATTGAGGAGCTCCTAATTATTTAAAAGAAAAAAAAAAGAGTCTTTTAGTTCTAAAATCTAGAGCAAAATATTAAAAATTGAGATTAAAAGCTAGAGCAAAATATTAAAACTCAAGGCTTCAACTATCAGTGCCATTCACATGACCTGCCAACTGCTTGGTCTTTGGGGGACCGCCTCTTGTCATATATATGCACTATTGTTCTTATTCTCTTTAATTCCTTTTTTTTTTCCCTCAAAAATTGTTGTCTCACGCGACAACTTGCAAGAAAAAATATTGAACTATTTATTAACCTTCGACTTTGTTATTAAGAGTATTAATTTGTCAATATTTTCTGTGTAATTTTTTAGTGGGCTAAAATAATTCAATTAATATAATACACATTAAAACCTCTTATATTTATATTTTATCACATATATTGTGATATTATATATTTGTTAGAATATACTATCTAGTATATCTGAGTTTATAACTATTTGTGGGTGTATCATATATATGTTTTCTTAACACAGAGATATGACACCTTTCGCGACGGTGTAATTAATCCACGACGTCTCCATTTTTGTACTCTGGTGAGATTGACCATGTTGTAATTTTGTTTTGGGATACGTATGGATCAACTCTAGATTTTTGTTATATTATGTTATGTGAATTGGTAATGTTTGTGTTAAACACGTCTTTCAATTTTGTATGCATTTAGATCTAACTGGTCCGATATATGTTATACTTATGTGACATTATTTTGACTTACATGTGTGAAAATCTATATTTCCATTTTATTCTAAGCTTGATATGTAATAACATCTAACTATTTGATTCAACTACTATTTTATTGTGTTAGCTTTGTTCGTTTTAGTTCAGTTCAAATAATTAAGTAATGTATTTCAGATTCTTATTTTTACACTCTATATTCATACTGGACATTTTTCTTTTGTTATGTTTTTTCTTCTAGCAAGTAATGAAGGGATCAAAGAAAAATGCGATAAAAGCTACTTTTAATACAAATAGTTTAGATATTCTGTTAGGCTATGAAACTTTGATTTAGTTCTGGAGTTATTGGATTATTTAGAGTTTAATAAATAATTTTTTTTGATTTGACATTTATTAGTATTAAAATTGTTCATTTTGTGAGCTAAATTTTTTAGTTTATTTTATAAAATTTATTGTGTTTTATGTATAACTTCTCTTTTTAATTTGGAAAGGAGGTGTTACATGGATTGTACCGAGTTGTCCCTCATTGTAGGGATGGCCAAATAAGTTGATTATTTTAGTTTTTGAGTTAATCGAATTGATCGATTCAGTATAAAATAGACTGGTTCGGTATAGGTTCGGTACCAATTTTGATTCACCACTTTTACATTCGGTATATACCGGTTTTTTTTTTTTTTTTTTAATTTATTGTTAATAATAATAATTTTTGGTAAAATCGGAACCGAACCGGTTTACCACTACACCAAACCAGTCCAACCGATTCCGATATGAAAATTTAGATAATTTTGGTACCAGTTCGTTTCGGTATCGGTCCGATTTGGTTCGGTATCAATCTAGTTTAGACCGAATAAATAGTCTTATCTCATTGCGTCAAAATGATATAACAAAATTTACTCGCGTTATGATTATTATAAAATTAATTTGTGACGCCCCCAAATCTGGGCCCACACAGCCCAAACTTGAGTCGTCAAAAGACTACAACAAAATTATTACAACAAAGCACAACGTACAACAATACAGTGTATAATAATACACAACTAAGTCTTCACTATTATTGTCACACTATTTTACAAAACGTTAAGACTATGATAACTATTCCTCGGACCCTCACTCTATTCCCCGGCTAGACCCTGTTATGTTTTCATCTCCTGTTGAAAAACAATGGAACAAAAGAAAGGGTGAGCTCAAATAGCCCAGTAAGAAATATCATGACTAAGATAATGACGAATAAATTATCATTAGCCTTCAACAGTTGAGTTCTTGATAGAATACAATAGACTACAAGGTTTATATCAAAAACTGCAGTTAAATTCTTAAACAATGTTTAGATCAATAATAGCAGCGGAATGAGCAATCTATTAGAAGAATAATGCAGACTATAATGTCCACTTGCTTCTCTTTTTCGTAAAAACATCATCAACTTTTATCATCTGAAATACCATTAGTCATGATAATATAAATTCACAGTTCCTGATCATAATCATGCACATCAACAGTTCATCTTTGCACTACGGGCCAAAGATATTCAATATAGCACCAACGGTCATGATTATACCAGATTCAGCCTTTGGTCATAATCATACCAATCAACAGTTCATCTTTGCACTACGGGCCAAAGAGAACATTCACCACGTGCCATAAAAGACACCGAACAGATGTATCGCCTTTAACCTATTATATCGCCTTTAACCTATCATCTGTTCAACAAATATATCACATCTGTGCCCCCGGCCACAAATATTCACCACAACTTGATTCTTGATGATTAGTACAAATAACAGTGATACAAATGATGAACAGAAGAAACAGGATAAACAATAAGTATCAGAAGTTTACTTTGTGCAGATTCAAATAATGTCCAAATTGTCAACATGATGTGGAGTGAAATTTAAAAATGATATTCAAGATCCACAGTTCAGAATAACGGTTATAGTTCAATAGAAAGGTTCACGTAAATAGGAAGGTTCAGTTGAAATAATGAAGTTCATCTATTATGGAACATATGATATTTTCAGGAATTATAGAAGCAATAGTTCCATAATAAATTTCGATTTAGGAGTATGAAAGAAAATAATATCCCTTACCGTAGCAGGTTTGATTAACAAAAGGTGAAGAAAATTAATACAAAGGGGTTATTCACCAACATGCGATAATCCGCGCCGTAAGTTATTCCCACAATTTGAGTACAAAGAGTTATTCACCAAACAGGCGGTCATCCGCGCCGTAAGGTTATTCTCAGAGATTAATAATGAATGAATACGAAAGGTTATTCACCAACAGGCGATAATCCGCGCCGTAAGGTTATTCCCATAATTTAATACATGGAAATAAATGACACATCTTATGAGTAAGAAAGAAACAATATTATTTTCGAGAATCAAATAATGATAATCCCTTACTTTAACACGTGACTGGATGAGGTTGATTAACTTGAACGGTACACGTACACTTATAGATCTTCACAAATACTCAAGATGACTTAAGCACACTTAGAGAAAACTTTCACAAGAAGTATTTAGAGAGAGAAAGAAAGAACAAGTAAGGAAGTTTATGAAAAATCCTTAAGTTAAGGCTTCTATTTATAGCCAAAAATCTTATCATTCCTTTAATCTAAACCATTCATTTAAAGATCATCTTTTAATCTACACCATCCATTTCAAATTTTATATTATCTTTAATCTACACCATTCATTTCATATTACCTAATAATCACCTAACTTTATATTATAAACAAATCAATTCAATTATTCAACAATAATTCACACTTTAATCTACACCATTCATTTCATATCACCTAATAATCACCTAACTTTATATTATAAACAAATAACTTTATCAATTCAATTATTATGACTAATTGTTATAAATACAGTATAGTTAGCTCTTAGATATCAAGTCAATAAATTAATGAAATACAACTGTTTAAATAACATCATAATAGAGATAACAATAATGTAAAAGAAAACATACGTTACTGTGTAATGACAATTATTGATTCAATAATGTGAATTACTGTGCATATGTTACTGTGACAATTATTAGGTTCAATAATTTTAAAAACAGTGCAGCAACAATTATTGACTCAATGATATAAAATACAGTGTAATGAAAATTATTAAATCAATAATGCAAAATACTGTGTAACAACAATTATTGAATTGATAATATAAAATATTATGCAGTGACAATTATCGATGAAATGATGCGTAATAGTTACGGTGTCAATTATCAGACCAATAATATGAGACACTATGCAATACCGTGTGTTACTGTAGAGTACCGTGTGCTACAGAAAATACCAAAAACTATCGTATGCTACTATTCTTTTATCACCGGTATTTTAACAGTTCCGTTGACTATTTTTATTTAAAAAGGTTATTTCTGTCGTTTTCTATATCCGACAAATATTCCGTTGTGGGGTCCACCAATAATTTGTTATTTCGGCGCCGTCGTACGACACGAATATTCTCCGACCAAACGAATATTTCCCGACAAAGCGAATATTGTCCGACAAAATAAAATTTACAGATAACATCCTTAACTTTTAACTTGATCGATTTAACCACTTACTGTTTCAAAAAAAAATATATATGAAGAAAAATTAAATTTTGTATTTCATAAAATTCGGGGTCTTACAACCTCCCTTACTTATGAAATTTCGTCCCCGAAATTGACGTACCTGACATATCGAAGAGGTAAGGATACTTAGGTTTCATCTCAGATTCTAGCTCCCAGGTCATTTCCTCAGTATCTTGGTTCCTCCATAAAACCTTGACTTGAGGTATAACCTTTGAGCGTAGGATCTGCTCCTTCTTATCCAGAATCTTAACATGTACCTCCTCGTATGTTAAATCCTCTGTTATAACGTCTGGTTCTAACTCAATGACGTGGTTTGGGTCCTTCACATATTTACGTAACATAGATATGTGAAAAACGTTATGGATGCGAGACATACTTGGTGGTAAGGCTAGTCTGTAGGCTACAGTTCCTATTCGATCGAAGATTTCAAATGGGCCAATAAATCGAGGGTTGAGCTTTCCTCTCTTTCCGAATCTCGTAACCCCTTTCCATGGAGAAACACGTAAGAATACATGATCTCCGACGTTGAAGCTTTCGTCTCTCCGATGAAGATCAGCATAACTCTTTTGTCGTTCTTGTGCGGTCTGTATTCGTTGTCGGATCATTTGGATCTTTTCGGTCGTCAAGCGTACCAACTCGGGTCCCAACAATTTTGCTTCTCCTACCTCATTCCAACATATTGGAGAGCGACACTTCCTTCCATACAAAGCCTCGAATGGAGCCATGCCTATGCTTGCTTGGTAACTGTTGTTGTAAGAAAATTCCACCAATGGCAAGTACTTATCCCAACTTCCTTTGAAGTCTAATACACAAAGTCTCAAAATATCTTCGAGGGTCTGGATCGTCCTTTCCGATTGTCCGTCCGTTTGAGGATGGTATGCAGAACTAAAACGTAGTTCAGTGCCTATAGCTTTTTGTAAACTGATCCAAAAACGTGAAGTGAATCTAGGATCTCGATCAGAAACTATGGAAACTGGCATGCCATGCAATCTCACGATCTCATTTATGTATATACCGGCAAGACGTTCAAGTGAAAAGTTTTCTCGTATAGGCAAGAAATGAGCGAATTTGGTCAATCTATCTACGATGACCCAAATTGCATCTAAGCCTTGAGAAACTTTGGGAAGACCCGTCACGAAATCCATATTGATGTGTTCCCACTTCCATTCGGGAACCTCAAGTGGTTGTAATGGACCCTTAGGTACTTGATGCTCTGCCTTGACACGTTGACAAGTTAGGCACCTTGAGATAAACTCTGCAATCTCCCTTTTCATATTGTTCCACCAAAATGTATGTCGAAGATCTCGATACATCTTGGTACCCCCTGGGTGGATTGCAAACGGCGTGTTGTGTGCCTCTATCATGATTTTATGCTTTAATTCAGGATCGTTAGGAACACAGAGTCGAGAGTTGACTCGAAATATTCCTTTCTCGTCGATTCTTGCTTCGGGAATGGCACCTTCTTGTACTTTCTTTATCATGTTTATCAGTTCCGGATCGGTAGCTTGAGCAGCTTTAATTTTATCGATTAAAGCTGGTTCTACTCGCACGTGAGCAATCTTCGAGTGGGTCCCTGGTGTCTTTAGATCTATCTCCATCTTTTGCAAGTCGTACAAAATACACTTTTGTGTTGTCAGCAGTGCACTTGTACTCGCATAAGATTTTCTGCTCAAAGCGTCAGCTACAACGTTCGCCTTTCCTGGGTGATACTGGATTGTGTGGTCATAATCCTTCAACAGCTCAAGCCAACGTCGTTGTCGCATGTTGAGTTCCTTCTGGGTGAAGAAATACTTGAGACTTTTATGATCCGTATATATATCCATTTTTTCTCCGTACAAGTAGTGTCTCCAGATCTTCAACGCGAAAACGACTGCTGCCAACTCTAGATCATGAGTAGGATAATTTTTCTCATAATCTTTGAGTTGTCGAGAGGCATAGGCTATAACCTTTCTATGTTGCATAAGGACACAGCCTAGACCTTTGCCAGAAGCATCGCTGTAGATAACAAATTCTCCTGATCCTGATGGTATGGTCAGAACAGGAGCTGAAACCAGTCTCCTCTTGAGTTCTTGGAAACTTTTCTCGCATTCCTCGCTCCATATGAATTTTGTGCTTTTCAAAGTAAGCTGCGTTAATGGAGTGGCGATTCGAGAAAATCCTTCTACGAATTTCCGATAATAACCAGCTAGACCCAGAAAACTTCGGACTTCGGTTACTGTCTTGGGTTGTTCCCAATTTAGTACCGTTTCAATCTTCGCAGGATCGACTGATATTCCTTGACTAGAAATCACATGGCCAAGAAACGTGACCTCCTCAAGCCAGAACTCACATTTCTTCAACTTGGCATATAATTTGTTTTCACGGAGCTTTTGGAGTATCAATCTCAGGTGTTGTTCATGATCCTCGCGACTCTTGGAGTATATGAGGATGTCATCAATAAAGACAACCACAAAATGATCCAAATGTTCCTTGAATATTCAGTTCATCATGTCCATGAAAGCTGCAGGAGCATTAGTTAGTCCAAAAGGCATGACTAAGAACTCATAATGCCCATAACGAGTTCTGAAAGCAGTCTTTGGAATGTCCTCAGCTTTAACCTTTAACTGATGATATCCAGAACGGAGATCAATCTTTGAGAAATGTTGAGCGCCTTGCAATTGATCAAACATGTCATCAATCCGAGGTAACGGGTACCTGTTTTTGATGATGACATGGTTCAATTCTCGGTAGTCAATGCACAATCTCATACTCTCGTCTTTCTTCTTTACAAATAGAACAGGAGTACCCCAAGGTGATGCACTCGGACGAATGAAACCGGTATCCAACAATTCCTGTAGTTGATTTTTTAACTCTTGAAGTTCAATGGGAGCCATTCGGTATGGAGCTTTGGAAATGGGCTTGGTACCGGGTTCAAGATCAATATAAAATTCAATTTCACGGTTTGGGGGTAAGCCAGGAAGTTCTTCAGGAAAAACGTCAGGAAACTCATTAACAATGGGAATATCATTCAAGTTTGATGTATTTTTGTTCAAATCAGTGACATGAGCTAAAAAGGCTTGACATCCGTTTTTCAATAAACGAATGGTTTTATGGCTAGAAATAACAGTTATAGATTTCAATGGTTTAGTTGCTTGAATTTGCATGACAGGTTGATTAGGAATATGAAAACTAATAATCTTATGAAAACAATCAATTTTAGCATGATGGGTAGTCAACCAATCAATTCCTAAAATCACATCAAATTCATGCATCTCCAAAGAAATAAGGTCAACAGGTAATGTGAGGTTGTTGATTTGAACTAGGCAAGATTTATAGACAGTAGATGTAATGGTCATTTCTCCTAATGGGGTTTCAACTGATAAGTCAAAGTCCAAGTTTTCAGGAGTTAAGTTTAAACGCTGAGCACATGCAAGTGAGATAAAAGAATGGGTAGAGCCAGTATCTAACAAAGCGTAGACTTCACGAGAATTTATGAATAGCTTACCGGTTATCACCTCGTTCGAGTTTCGCGCCATTTGGGATGTCACAACAAAAGCTCTCCCTTGAACTACAGATTTTCCCTTATCCGCGCTAGCTTTTGGTATCATCATTGCAGCTGGACTTGATTTTGTGGCAGGACAAAACCGCGCAAGATGACCCTCTTTCCCACAACTGTAGCACTTTTTGGACTGCTGTGTACAGTTTGGGCTGATGTGACCTTCCTTACCACACCTATAGCATCTCACTGGTGGTCGATCTTCTCCCCTTAAAACTGGGGTCAGTGCTGGTGCTGGTACTGGTGCTGGTGCCCTTCCATAATTATTATGGAATCTCTTTCTTTTGAAATTGTTCCCACTGGATTCTCCTCTTCTGTTATTTGATGTGGAATTACCACCGAAGTGTTGGTTACCTACTCGATGGTTCTCGTTCCTGTGGTTGTTGTCATTCCTTTCTCTATGTTGCACATTAACTCTTGGCTGCAATGTTTCATCTGTTTGGTCCACCCTTTGAGCCCTATCCACAACATCTAAATACAAACTAAATTTATGAGAGCTAATTTGTTGACGAATTTTGAATCTCAAACCTCTTAGGAACATCCGACTCATTCGTGTTTCGTCATCCACAAGATGGGTGGCAAAGCGAGATAACTCGGCAAACTTGGCTTCATATTGGGAGACTGTCATGTTTTCCTGCTCCAGCTTAATGAATTCCACCTCTTTCATATGGCGGATGCTTTCTGGGAAATACTTCTCGTTAAACAGTTCTTCGAATTATGTCCAAGACATTTCGAGTGCTGAAGGTTGGATACGTTTTACCGCTTCCCACCAATGGTCCGTTTCACCTCGTAACATAAAAGTGGCAAATGGCACCTTCTGATCATCAGCGCATTGTAAGACATCAAGTATTTTTGTCGTCTGCTTCAGCCATGCCTCCGCTTTGAGTGGGTCAGGCTTCCCGTGGAATTCAGGTGGTCCCAATTCTTTAAATTGCTTGACAGTGACCATCCTCAAATTACCAGCGTTTCTACCGTTATTATTGACTGGATTTCCTCTTGCTTGATTCTGTATGAACTGCATGAAATTCCTAAATAATACATCGTTCATCATGTTATCAGGAACATTATTTCCTGAGTTGGCAGGAGGATTGTTTGGGGCCTCTTGATTCTCGGCTACATTCGCTTCAGGCATTCCATAGTTAACCTCTTGATTTCCAGATGCCATACTAAACTGTTGTCACAAAATAATTGTTAGTTCAAACAAATTGACTCATCTCTTCATGTTCCTACATTCAAATCGATTCATTAGATAAAAAAAATCTAATTTAGGTAGGACACACTAGTGATTGATTCTATTCGTCTCTCCCCTCCTAGTTCTAACCCCAGATCTCCATTAAAGATCATATCCCTAAGCTCTGATGCCAACTGTGACGCCCCCAAATCTGGGCCCACACAGCCCAAACTTGAGTCGTCAAAAGACTACAACAAAATTATTACAACAAAGCACAACGTACAACAATACAGTGTATAATAATACACAACTAAGTCTTCACTATTATTGCCACACTATTTTACAAAACGTGAAGACTATGATAACTATTCCTCGGACCCTCACTCCATTCCCCGGCTAGACCCTGTTATGTTTTCATCTCCTGTTGAAAAACAATTGAACAAAAGAAAGGGTGAGCTCAAATAGCCCAGTAAGAAATATCATGACTAAGATAATGACGAATAAATTATCATTAGCCTTCAACAGTTGAGTTCTTGATAGAATACAATAGACTACAAGGTTTATATCAAAAACTGCAGTTAAATTCTTAAACAATGTTTAGATCAATAATAGCAGCGGAATGAGCAATCTATTAAAAGAATAATGCAGACTATAATGTCCACTTGCTTCTCTTTTTCGTAAAAACATCATCAACTTTTATCATCTGAAATACCATTAGTCATGATAATATAAATTCACAGTTCCTGATCATAATCATGCACATCAACATTTCATCTTTGCACTACGGGCCAAAGATATTCAATATAGCACCAACGGTCATGATTATACCAGATTCAGCCTTTGGTCATAATCATACCAATCAACAGTTCATCTTTGCACTACGGGCCAAAGAGAACATTCACCACGTGCCATAAAAGACACCGAACAGATGTATCGCCTTTAACCTATTATATCGCCTTTAACCTATCATCTGTTCAACAAATATATCACATCTGTGCCCCCGGCCACAAATATTCACCACAACTTGATTCTTGATGATTAGTACAAATAACAGTGATACAAATGATGAACAGAAGAAACAGGATAAACAATAAGTATCAGAAGTTTACTTTGTGCAGATTCAAATAATGTCCAAATTGTCAACATGATGTGGAGTGAAATTTAAAAATGATATTCAAGATCCACAGTTCAGAATAACAGTTATAGTTCAATAGAAAGGTTCACGTAAATAGGAAGGTTCAGTTGAAATAATGAAGTTCATCTATTATGGAACATATGATATTTTCAGGAATTATAGAAGCAATAGTTCCATAATAAATTTCGATTTAGGAGTATGAAAGAAAATAATATCCCTTACCGTAGCAGGTTTGATTAACAAAAGGTGAAGGAAATTAATACAAAGGGGTTATTCACCAACATGCGATAATCCGCGCCGTAAGTTATTCCCACAATTTGAGTACAAAGAGTTATTCACCAAACAGGCGGTCATTCGCGCCGTAAGGTTATTCTCAGAGATTAATAATGAATGAATACGAAAGGTTATTCACCAACAGGCGATAATCCGCGCCGTAAGGTTATTCCCATAATTTAATACATGGAAATAAATGGCACATCTTATGAGTAAGAAAGAAACAATATTATTTTCGAGAATCAAATAATGATAATCCCTTACTTTAACGCGTGACTGGATGAGGTTGATTAACTTGAACGATACACGTACACTTATAGATCTTCACAAATACTCAAGATGACTTAAGCACACTTAGAGAAAACTTTCACAAGAAGTATTTAGAGAGAGAAAGAAAGAACAAGTAAGAAAGTTTATGAAAAATCCTTAAGTTAAAGCTTCTATTTATAGCCAAAAATCTTATCATTCCTTTAATCTAAACCATTCATTTAAAGATCATCTTTTAATCTACACCATCCATTTCAAATTTTATATTATCTTTAATCCACACCATTCATTTCATATTACCTAATAATCACCTAACTTTATATTATAAACAAATCAATTCAATTATTCAACAATAATTCACACTTTAATCTACACCATTCATTTCATATCACCTAATAATCACCTAACTTTATATTATAAACAAATAACTTTATTAATTCAATTATTATGACTAATTGTTATAAATACAGTATAGTTAGCTCTTAGATATCAAGTCAATAAATTAATGAAATACAACTGTTTAAATAACATCATAATAGAGATAACAATAATGTAAAAGAAAGCATACGTTACTGTGTAATGACAATTATTGATTCAATAATGTGAATTACTGTGCATATGTTACTGTGACAATTATTAGGTTCAATAATTTTAAAAACAGTGCAGCAACAATTATTGACTCAATGATATAAAATACAGTGTAATGAAAATTATTAAATCAATAATGCAAAATACTGTGTAACAACAATTATTGAATTGATAATATAAAATATTATGCAGTGACAATTATCGATGAAATGATGCGTAATAGTTACGGTGTCAATTATCAGACCAATAATATGAGACACTATGCAATACCGTGTGTTACTGTAGAGTACCGTGTGCTACAGAAAATACCAAAAACTATCGTATGCTACTATTCTTTTATCACCGGTATTTTAACAGTTCCGTTGACTATTTTTATTTAAAAAGGTTATTTCTGTCGTTTTCTATATCCGACAAATATTCCGTTGTGGGGTCCACCAATAATTTGTTATTTCGGCGCCGTCGTACGACACGAATATTCTCCGACCAAACGAATATTCCCCGATAAAGCGAATATTGTCCGACAAAATAAAATTTGCAGATAACATCCTTAACTTTTAATTTGATCGATTTAACCACTTACTGTTTCAAAAAAAAATATATATGAAGAAAAATTAAATTTTGTATTTCATAAAATTCGGGGTCTTACATAATTAATTAATTTTGTTTTTAATTATTTCCTCCGGATACCGAATTATTGGGGTTGAATGGTAGCCAACTTGATAGGACGACGTCAATAAGACATGAGGAGTACAACAACAAAAATAATACAACTCGTAAGGTGTAACAAACGGCCAAACTGGGGACCTGCACCCTCACTTTAGAATAATAATACCAAAACAAATTAAAGGAATGGAAAGGAGAAACAATGACTACTATTACTACGGCATATTTTTTTCTCTCTTTTTCTTTTTCAAATTCTGATTGATTCTCCTTATTTTTATCGATTGATATTGCAGAAATCAAAATATAAAAAATTAATATTTTTACGATATTTTTTTGATATTTTCTCATAAAAACATTCGTTATAAATATATAATAATAATTTTCATGTAATAATATTAAAAAATATGATAATAATATATTATTAAAATAATAAGTATTATTTAAATATTGAGTATTATTAAAATAATAATAAAACTATTATTAAATATATATTTATTTTGATACCATCAATTTTTTTTTTGTGAGAATATCAATATGAATATCTTATCTTTAATTAGACTCTCAATAACTACCATTCGATGATTCGTCGCTAAAAATTTATGCAGTTACATGAGTTTTTTGGTTTATTCGATACTGTTGACTCACACTTTCAATATGTCCTTGCAGGGGTGCTAAATTCTATACGTAATTAGAGTGTTATGATAATAATATTTTATTTTATTTTTATAAAAAAAGGGTTCGTTTAATGTGTGCCCTAAGGGTACAAATTAAGCGCAAAAAATAAAAGATGAAATTCATTAAATATTATTTTTTTATATATTTGTACTGAATTCAATACATAGAGTTCATTAGTATATTATTTTTTTATACATTGAATTCAATATAAATACATAAACAAATAATATTATGCATTGAATTCCGCGCTTAAAATGTGCCTTAAATGACACATTCTAAGAAAATTCTTACAAAAATTAATTTACAAAATAATATGACAAAATATAATTAATAGATGATCCGTTAACATAGATAGGTCTAGTAATAGCAATTAATCACAATCCGTTATATTATTTTATAATTAACTTTTTATAAAAAAAAATTATCACCAAAATCCTATTCATGTAACAATGTTTAGATGCATATATTCTTTCCAGCAACTTTTCATGCGAAAAAAAAAACCTTGGGCTAAGAAGGTTTACAACCTTCGACTTTTCATTTTTTTTATGTTAAATAAAAACTAGTAAAAGGTTTTCAGCTGCTACTTTATTATACAAAAACACTAGAATAACTTGACATTGAATACTTATTGTCACAGTGAGGCAAGTTTTTTATTCTTAATTTATTTTATACTTTCACAAAAGGAGTCGTTTGCAAGATTTATAAACTTTTATGAAGAATATATTTTTATATTTATTCCTAAATATAATAATTAGTACGCATTCAGTTTAATATATAGTGATGACATAATATTAAAAACGTGTTATTATACATGAGGATATTATGTTATTTTATATTGTCAGTAACTAGATTACGATTCTTTAATTTTGTATAACGATTTTTTACATTTATAAATGGACTCTATTTGTGAATCGGAGATATATGGTCACACGCGCTTGATAAAAGTAGCGGGGAATAATATATTTGACTGTGTAATTAATTTTTCTCTTCAAAATACAAATTATGTGAAGAAAAATGTTATATCAAGATAATTCAACAGACATGTCTAACAGAATAATTCAATAATCCTTTATTCTTCTTTGTTGTGTTATAGAATGAAACCTTCACAAAATACTGGGGGGGGGGGGGGGGGGGGGGGGGGGGGATAATCTATAAGGTATATTAGATAAAAAGCCAAAAAAAATTGGAAATGGCATTATTCTCTATAATTGTTGTGGACATTAATTTCTTCTCCCAATGGACATGGCATCTGCCTAATTCATGTTCCCATCAACTGTAACTACACATTGGATTCACTTATTCTCTACTGTACTGGACATGAATATGAATGTACCAAAGTCATTTTCCTTAGAAAAGTCATGTATGAATCAATTAGGAGAGTGGATGATCCATTTATTATTGAATAGTTGGAAACATGTTTTTAAGGCCGCCTTCAATTTTTTTCATGGTCCAGTAAAATTTGGTTTTACTAAGACATTTTTTTTACACATTTTAAAATTTATAAGACATAATATTTGTTAATAATTTTTTTTCTTAATCATTAATTTTAATCTTAGAAAATCACACGCAGAATCATAATATAATCAAGAGAAATATCGACAAACTTCAATATAAATAAAAAAAATATTAAGAGTCAAGTAGAGCTCTTATTTTAATAATAATTTTACCGTCGATAGTTAATCATCAGGTAAATGTAATATTTCACAAAACCATGCACACTTGGTAAATTATTTTGATAAAAGCACGTGATAATTGTCTCGATGATGCAAATTTCATAGTAAGGAATAATCTCACATCAGTTGTAAATACAGCTTACTATACGAGTTTATATAGTCCTTAATATCTCCCTTTCAATGACTCTCACATGTTTATGTGTCGGTGTACGTATGCGTACAGGACGACCTGTGAAAAGAGCATCAGGTTAGTCATAGCGCTATTTTTTCGAGTATTTTTTGTATTTTTATATAATTTTATTTCATATAAAAACGTGTCTCACTTTATTTCGCATAAAAATATAAAAAGTACATGACCAAAATTTATTGCATTTATATTTATATGTAAGGTCGAGTATAATCCAATCAACAAAGGATTTGAGTGATGGGTAACTATCTAACTACCTTCTTGTATGTACAAGTCCAACTGCTTCAAGTCTGAAAAAACATAAAGGAAAAATGATCAAATATATAAAAAAATGTTATTAATGTTAAGTAACCAAGTGAGTTTAAGAATAAGTATAATTGCATAATATTCAAATATAATATTAAAATATTATATTTATTTTAATTATTAAAAAAATATGATATGATATTGAAATTAATGTCATATGTCACTTTTTAATTATTAAAATAAATGTAGTGTTTGAATTTTGTATCACTTATACGAGTTTCAATAAACAAAATCAATATTTTGGTTATAAATCACGTGATTATACCAAACAAGTTGAGAAAACGTGTCATTATCCTTTCCCCTCCAATTTGACATAATAGACCAAACCATGAAACCAAAATTGTATAAAAATAACTTTTGATCAATAAAAATTAAAGAAATATGTTGTTGTCAAAAAATACAACGGAAAACGTAACAATATGTTTCCTTTACTAAATATCTAGACAAGTCATTATTATAAAGTATAATCCTATTTAATTAATTCAGTTGATATCAAGAGGTCCATAAAAAAAATTCTGAGTATTTATGCAAATATTGAATATTTTGCAAATTTGAGGAAAAAAATATAGAAAATATTATGAAATTTAGTACGATAACTACATGGTTTGATTGAATAACACTTCCTCCTATGGCTATGGGGGACAAAATGATCTGTCCTTTCTCGTCGTATTATATTGTGGCTGATAACTTGGTCCTAGTTACGCAACTGTGTAAGAATGTATCCTTCTTTCTTCGTTTTTATTTGTCATCTCTTTTTTTTTTCTTAAGCAATATACGATATTTTAATATATATATATATATAGAGAGAGAGAACGGTTTAAAAACATATATTTTAAATAACATATCTCTTTAAATAGTATACGTTTATCAAAACGATATCATTTTGAAGATTAATTTTAATTTGTATTTTAGTATTTTATAATTAAGTCTTGTTATGTATTGTGAAAATTCATGTTGAATTATGATTATGACGTATATTAATATATGGGATTAGTTAGAATTATAAGATTAACTCACTATATCAAATATATTATTAAAATATCACTAATTATAATTATCTACGTAACTCGTAATAAAAATATCAATATATAAAATTACAAAAAATATCATTTTCCTTTTTCACCTCCCAGCTCTCCACGAGTTTTGTCTTCTTAATTATTCTATTTAAATTTCAAAAATGGCCATTTATTACCCAAGGTCAAAAATATATTTTTTCATTTTTTCCTTGTGAACAACTAAGTATACAAAATACAAATATGCCATCGTAAAATAAATAAAATATACTCCCTCAATTAAAAAATAATAGCAACCGAGTTCTAATTTTGTTCTCAGATAAAATAATAAATAACTTTTTGACAAAAATGTAAATGCTTCATCGTTGAATAAAAAAATACTAGTCCAATATATATATATATATATATATATATATATATAACATTTTAAAAGTATACTTCTTAAATAATATATTTTCTTAAATAATATATATTTATTAAAATGACGTGTTAATATTATTTTTTTTAAAAAATAATATTAAAAAAAGATACCACATGATGTGACATTTTGCGACCCCACTTGTTTTCTTTTTATTTACTAAAATATCATTAAAAAAATTTCAAAACGACGTTGTTTTGATAAAAATATGTTATTTAAGTTTAAATCATCACATATATATATATATATGAAAAATATGAAAGTACACGGCTGTATAATACATAGTCGGCTATAGTAACAGTTTTTTTTGAATTATGCCGACGGTTCAAGTGTCGGCATAACTCAGAAATAATTATGCCTACTGTTAAACCATCAATATAATCTAAAAAAATTATCGTCATAATTAATCGTGTATTATATAATTGTATATATATATATATATATATATATATATATATATATATATATGATGAGACGCCCTCAAATCTGAGCCCACACAGCCCAGACTTGAGTCGTCAAAAGACTACAACAAAATTATTACAATGAAATACAACGTACAACAATACAGTGGATAATACAACACAACTAAGTCTTCATTATTATTGCCACACTATTTTATAACACGTGAAGACTATGATAGCTATCCCCGCACTCTCACTCCATTCCCCGGCTAGACCCCGTTACGTTCTCATCTCCTGTTGAAAAACAATGGAACGAAAAGAAAGGGTGAGCTCAAATAGCCCAGTAAGAAATATCATGACTAAGATAATGACGAATAAATTATCATTAGCCTTCAACAGTTGAGTTCTTGATAGAATACAATAGACTACAAGGTTTATATCAAAAACTGTAGTTAAATTCTTAAACAACGTTCAGATCAATAATAGCAGCGGAATGAGCAATCTATTAGAAGAATAATGCAGACTATAATGTCCACTCGCTTCTCTTTTTTGTAAAAATATCATCAACTTTTATCATCTGAAATACCATTAGTCAAGATAATAAAAATTCACAGTTCCTGATCATAATCATGCAGATCAACAGTTCATATTTGCACTACGGGCCAAAGACATTTAATATAACACCAACGATCATGATTATACCAGATTCAGCCTTTGGTAATAATCATACCAATCAACAGTTCATCTTTGCACTACGGGCCAAAGATATTCAATAAAGCACCAACGGTCATGATTATACCAGATTCAGCCTTTGGTCATAATCATACCAACCAACAGTTCATCTTTGCACTACGGGCCAAAGAGAACATTCACCACGTGCCATAAAAGACACCGAACAGATGTATCGCCTTTAACCTAGTATATCGCCTTTAACCTATCATCTGTTCAACAATTATATCACATCTGTGCCCCCGGCCACAGATATTCACAACAGCTTGATTCTTGATGATTAATACAAATAACAGTGATACAAATGATGAACAGAAGAACAGGATAAACAATAAGTATCAGAAGTTTACTTTGTGCAGATTCAAATAATGTCCAAATTGCCAACATGATGTGGAGTGAAATTTAAAAATGATATTCAAGATCCACAGTTCAGAATAACGGTTACAGTTCAATAGAAAGGTTCACGTAAATAGGAAGGTTCAGTTGAAATAATGAAGTTCAACTATTATGGAACATATAATATTTTCAGGAATTATAGAAGCAATAGTTCCATAATAAGTTTCGATTTAGGAGTATGAAAGAAAATAATATCCCTTACCGTAGCAGGTTTGATTAACAAAAGGTGAGGGAAATTAATATCCCTTACCATAGTAAGTTTGAATAATGGAAGATGAAAAAGATGGTATCCCTTATGAGTATAAAGGAAAATGATATCACTTACGAATATGGAATAAAAGTGTCATGTGATAATTCGTGTAGACAAATTATTTCCACACGAGACAAATAAAAAGGGTTATTCACCAACAGGCGATAATCCGCACCGTAAGGTTATTCCCATCAATTTGAATACGAATAGTTATTCACCAAACAGGCGTAATCCGCACCGTAAGGTTATTCCCACAATTTAATAGAATTTGAACACGAAGAGTTATTCACCAAACAGGCGATAATCCGCACCGTAAGGTTATTCTCAAAGATTAATAAGGAATAAATACAAAAGGTTATTCACCAACAGGCGGTAAACCGCGCCGTAAGGTTATTCCCACAATTTAATACATGGAAGTAAATGGCACAAGAAAGAAACGATATTATTTTCGAGAATCAAAGAATGATAATCCCTTCAAGTAAGAAAGAAAATAATATCCATTTATGATGATGAAAAGAATTATACCCCTTACCTTAACACGTGACTGGATATTGATTTAAATGAGGTTGATCAACCTATATTTTTATAATAAAATTAGTAATTTCCACATATAAATTTCAAAGTGTATGATAACTCGTATAATATGAATTATCAAAATTATATATATTTAACATAATTTTTGTAGTATAATATAACTACTTTTAAATAGTTTTAAAAATAATATTCCAAAATAAATCTTCCAAAGAAAGCTTTTAAAAATGAATCTTCTTAAAGAAGAGTCTTCTAAAGGAAGATTTGTGAATACCGTGAAAAATAGGAATTTATAAAATTACTACACTTTAATAAAAGACTTACTTGAAAAATTCCTGCACTCCTTTTGGCTTTTAAACTCTCAAAATAACCTTACTATTCTCAGAGAAAACTCATAAAATTCTTATAGAAAAATTTTATATTTTAGGTGTGATTTTTCTATTCAGTTGAGCAAGCTATTTATAGGAGAAAATAAGTTACTATGCGTGGTAGGTGGGCTGAAAAATATTCAGCAGAGGCTGCTGCGCAGCCTCCACCAACCCACTTCAGCAAATTCACATTTCTCACATTTCATGTGGGCCCCACAGTGGGTCCCACATGTTTCTTACTATTCACTTACTATTCACGTTACTATTCACGTCACTATTCACGTTACTATTTCAAATAGTAAAATTAATTATTTTATTTATTTATTTATTTATTTATTTATTCTTCCTGTGAGTCCAACATATAAAATAATGTTACCATAATAATGTAAGAAACACGTTACATATTTTTATTAATTTAATAATATAAATTACAGTATATTTGCTACTGTGACAATTATTAGATTCAATAATTTTAAACTACAGTGCACCAACAATTATTGACTCGATGATATGAAATACAGTGTAATGACAATTATTGAATCAATAATGCAAAATACTGTGTAGCAACAATAATTGAATTGATAATATAAAATATTATGCAGTGACAATTATTGATGAAATGATGCGTAACAGTTACGGTGTCAATAATATGAGACACTGTGCAATACCGTGTGCTACTGTAGAATACCGTGTGCCACAATAAAATACCATAAATTACTGTATGCTACTATTCTTTTATCACCGGTATTTTAACAGTTAACACCGTTGACTATTTTAATTTAAAAAGGTTACTTCTGTCGTTTTCTATATCCGACAATTATTCCGTTGTGGGCTCCACCAATAATTAGTTATTTCGGCGTCGTCGTACGGCCCGAATATTCCCCGACAAAACGAATATTCCCCGACAAAAAGAATATTGTCCGACAAAATAAAATTTACACATAACATCCTTAACTTTCAATTTTGTCAATTTAACCATTTACTGTTTCAGGAAAAATATATATGAAGAAAAATTAAATTTTGTATTTCATAAATTCGGGGTCTTACAACCTCCCCTCCTTATGAAATTTCGTCCCCGAAATTGACGTACCTGGCATTTCGAAAAGGTATGGATACCTAGACTTCATCTCAGATTCTAGCTCCCAGGTCATTTCCTCAATATCTTGGTTCCTCCATAAAACCTTAACTTGAGGTATAACCTTTGAGCGTAAGATCTGCTCCTTCTTATCTAGGATCTTAACAGGTACCTCCTCATACGTTAAATCTTCTGCTATAACGTCTGGTTCTAACTCAATGACGTGGTTTGGGTCCTTCACATATTTACGTAACATAGATATGTGAAAAACGTTATGGATGCGAGACATACTTGGTGGTAGGGCTAGTCTGTAGGCTACGGATCCTACTCGATCGAGGATTTCAAATGGGCCAATAAATCGAGGGTTGAGCTTTCCTCTCTTTCCGAATCTCGTAACTCCTTTCCATGGAGAAACACGTAAGAATACATGATCTCCGACGTTGAATCTCTCATCTCTCCGATGAAGATCGGCATAACTCTTTTGTCGTTCTTGTGCTGTCTGTATTCGTTGTCGGATCATTTGGATCTTTTCGGTCGTCAAGCGTACCAACTCGGGTCCCAACAGTTTTGCTTCTCCTACCTCATTCCAACATACTGGAGAGCGACACTTGCGTCCATATAAAGCCTCGAATGGAGCCATACCTATACTTGGTTGGTAACTGTTGTTGTAGGAAAATTCCACCAATGGCAAGTACTTATCCCAACTTCCTTTGAAATCTAGTACGCAAAGTCTCAAAAGATCTTCGAGGGTCTGGATCGTCCTTTCCGATTGTCCGTCCGTTTGAGGATGGTATGCAGAACTAAAACGTAGTTCAGTGCCCATAGCTTTTTGTAGACTGATCCAAAAGCGTGAAATGAATCTAGGATCTCGATCAGACACTATGGAAACTGGCATGCCATGCAGTCTCACGATTTCATTTATGTACATACCGGCAAGACGTTCAAGTGAAAAGTTTTCTCGTATAGGCAAGAAATGAGCGGATTTGGTCAATCTATCTACGATGACCCAAATTGCATCTAAGCCTTGAGAAACTTTGGGAAGACCCGTCACGAAATCCATATTGATGTGTTCCCACTTCCATTCGGGAACCTCAAGTGGTTGTAATGGACCCTTAGATACTTGATGCTCTGCCTTGACACGTTGACAAGTTAGGCACCTTGAGATAAACTCTGCAATCTCCCTTTTCATATTGTTCCACCAAAATGTATGTCGAAGATCTCGATACATCTTGGTACCTCCTGGGTGGATTGCAAATGGCGTGTTGTGTGCCTCCATCATGATTTTATGCTTTAATTCAGGATCGTTAGGAAACACAGAGTCGAGAGTTGACTCGAAGTATTTCTTTCTCATCGATTCTTGCTTCGGGAATGGTACCTTCTTGTACTTTTTTTATCATGTTTATCAGTTCCGGATCGGTAGCTTGAGCAGCTTTAATTTTATCGATTAAAGCTGGTTCTACTCGCACGTGAGCAATCTTCGAGTGGGTCCCTGGTGTCTTTAGCTCTATCTCTATCTTTTGCAAGTCGTACAAAATACGCTTTTGTGTTGTCAGCAGTGCACTTGTACTCGCATAAGATTTTCTGCTCAAAGCGTCAACTACAACGTTCGCCTTTCCCGGGTGATACTGGATTGTGTGATCATAATCCTTCAACAGCTCAAGCCAACGTCGTTGTCGCATGTTGAGTTCCTTCTGGGTGAAGAAATACTTGAGACTTTTATGATCCGTATAGATATCCACTTTCTCTCCGTACAAGTAGTGTCTCCAGATCTTCAACGCGAAAACGACTGCTGCCAACTCTAGATCATGAGTAGGGTAATTTTTCTCATAATCTTTGAGTTGTCGAGAGGCATAGGCTATAACCTTTCCATGTTGCATAAGGACACAGCCTAGACCTTTGCCTGAAGCATCGCTGTATATGACAAATTCTCCCGATCCTGATGGAATGGTCAGAACAGGAGCTGAAACAAGTCTCCTCTTAAGCTCTTGAAAACTTTTCTCGCATTGCTCGCTCCATATGAATTTTGTGCTTTTCCGAGTAAGCTGAGTTAATGGAGTGGCGATTCGAGAAAATCCTTCTACGAATCTCCGATAATAACCAGCTAGGCCCAGAAAACTTCGGACTTCGGTTACTGTCTTGGGTTGTTCCCAATTTAGTACCGTTTCAATCTTCGCAGGATCGACTGATATTCCTTGACTAGAAATCACATGCCCAAGAAACGTGACCTCCTCAAGCCAGAACTCACATTTCTTCAACTTGGCATATAATTTGTTCTCACAGAGCTTCTGGAGTATCAATCTCAGGTGTTGTTCATGATCCTCACGACTTTTGGAGTATATGAGGATGTCATCAATAAAGACAACCACAAAATGATCCAAATATTCCTTGAATATTCGGTTCATCATGTCCATGAAAGCTGCAGGAGCATTGGTTAGTCCAAAAGGCATGGCTAAAAACTCATAATGCCCATAACGAGTTCTGAAAGCAGTCTTTGGAATGTCCTCAGCTTTAACCTTTAACTGATGATATCCAGAACGGAGATCAATCTTTGAGAAATGTTGAGCACCTTGTAATTGATCAAACATGTCATCAATTCGAGGTAACGGATACCTGTTTTTGATGGTGACATGGTTCAATTCTCGGTAGTCAATGCACAATCTCATACTCCCGTCTTTCTTCTTCACAAATAGAACAGGAGCACCCCAAGGTGATGCACTCGGACGAATGAAACCAGTATCCAACAATTCCTGTAGTTGGACTTTTAACTCTTGAAGTTCAATGGGAGCCATTCGGTATGGAGTTTTGGAAATGGGCTTAGTACCGGGTTCAAGATCGATACAGAATTCAATTTCTCGGTTTGGGGGTAAGCCAGGAAGTTCCTCCGGAAAAACGTCAGGAAACTCATTAACAATGGGAATATCATTCAAGTTTGACGTATTTTTGTTCAAATCAGTGACATGAGCTAAAAAGGCTTGACATCCGTTTTTCAATAAACGAATGGCTTTATGGCTAGAAATAACAGTTATAGATTTCAATGGTTTAGTTGCTTGAATTTGCATGACAGGTTGATTAGGAATATGAAAACTAATAATCTTATGAAAACAATCAATTTTAGCATGATGGGTAGTCAACCAATCAATTCCTAAAATCACATCAAATTCATGCATCTCCAAAGAAATAAGGTCAACAGGTAATGTGAGGTTGTTGATTTGAACTAGGCGAGATTTATAGACAGTAGATGTAATGGTCATTTCTCCTAATGGGGTTTCAACTGATAAGTCAAAGTCCAAATTTTCAGGAGTTAAGTTTAAACGCTGCGCACATGCAGGTGAGATAAAAGAATGGGTAGAGCCAGTATCTAACAAAGCGTAGACTTCACGAGAATTTATGAATAGCTTACCGGTTATCACCTCGTTCGAGTTTCGTGCCATTTGGGATGTCACAACAAAAGCTCTCCCTTGAACTACAGATTTTCCCTTATCCGCACTAGCTTTTGGTATCATCATTGCAGCTGGACTCGATTTTGTGGCAGGACAAAACCGCGCAAGATGACCCTCTTTCCCACAACTGTAGCACTTTTTGGACTGCAGTGTACAGTTTGGGCTGATGTGACCTTCCTGTCCACACCTATAGCATCTCACTGGTGGTCGATCTTCTCCCCTTGAAACTGGGGTCGGTGCTGGTGCTGGTACTGGTGCTGGTGCCCTTCCATAATTATTATGGAATCTCTTTCTTTTGAAATTGTTCCCACTGGATTCTCCTCTTCTGTTATTTGATGTGGAATTACCACCGAAGTGTTGGTTACCTCCTCGATGGTTCTCGTTCCTGTGGTTGTTGTCATTCCTTTCTCTATGCTGATCATTAAGTCTTGGCTGCAATGTTTCATCTGTTTGCTCCACCCTTTGAGCCATATCCACAACATCTGAATACAAACTGAATTTATGAGAGCTAAGTTGTTGACGAATTTTGAGTCTCAAACCTCTTAGGAACATCCGACTCATTCGTGCTTCGTCATTCACTAGATGGGTGGCAAAACGAGATAACTCGGCGAACTTAGCTTCATATTGGGAAACTGTCATGTTTCCCTGCTCCAGCTTAATGAATTCCACCTCTTTCATATGGCGGATGCTTTCTGGGAAATACTTCTCGTTAAACAGTTCTTCGAATTCTGTCCAAGACATTTCGAGTGCTGAAGGTTGGATACGTTTTACCGCTTCCCACCAATGGTCCGCCTCACCTCGTAACATAAAAGTGGCAAATGGCACCTTTTGATCATTAGCGCATTGTAAGACATCAAGTATTTTTGTCGTCTGCTTCAGCCATGCCTCCGCTTTGAGTGGGTCAGGCTTCCCGTGGAATTCAGGTGGTCCCAATTCTTTAAATTGCTTGACAGTGACCATCCTCAAATTACCAGCGTTTCTACCGTTATTATTGACTGGATTTCCTCTTGCTTGATTCTGTATGAACTGCATGAAATTCCTAAAGAATCCATCGTTCATCATGTTATCAGGAACATTATTTCCTGAGTTGGCAGGAGGATTGTTTGGGGCCTCCTGATTCTCGGCTACATTTGCTTCGGGTATTCCATAGTTAACCTCTTGATTTCCAGATATCATACTAAACTGTGGTCACAAAATAAATGTTAGTTCAAATAAACTGACTCATCACTTCATGTCCCTATATTCAAATCAACTCATTAGATAATAAAATCTAATTTAGGTAGGACATACTAGTGACTAATTCTATTCGTCTCTCCCCTCCTAGTTCTAACCCCAGATCTCCATTAAAGACCATATCCCTAAGCTCTGATGCCAACTGAGACGCCCCCAAATCTGAGCCCACACAGCCCAGACTTGAGTCGTCAAAAGACTACAACAAAATTATTACAATGAAATACAACGTACAACAATACAGTGGATAATACAACACAACTAAGTCTTCATTATTATTGCCACACTATTTTATAACACGTGAAGACTATGATAGCTATCCCCGCACTCTCACTCCATTCCCCGGCTAGACCCCGTTACGTTCTCATCTCCTGTTGAAAAACAATGGAACGAAAAGAAAGGGTGAGCTCAAATAGCCCAGTAAGAAATATCATGACTAAGATAATGACGAATAAATTATCATTAGCCTTCAACAGTTGAGTTCTTGATAGAATACAATAGACTACAATGTTTATATCAAAAACTGTAGTTAAATTCTTAAACAACGTTCAGATCAATAATAGCAGCGGAATGAGCAATCTATTAGAAGAATAATGCAGACTATAATGTCCACTCGCTTCTCTTTTTTGTAAAAATATCATCAACTTTTATCATCTGAAATACCATTAGTCATAATAATAAAAATTCACAGTTCCTGATCATAATCATGCAGATCAACAGTTCATATTTGCACTACGGGCCAAAGACATTTAATATAACACCAACGGTCATGATTATACCAGATTCAGCCTTTGGTAATAATCATACCAATCAACAGTTCATCTTTGCACTACGGGCCAAAGATATTCAATAAAGCACCAACGGTCATGATTATACCAGATTCAGCCTTTGGTCATAATCATACCAACCAACAGTTCATCTTTGCACTACGGGCCAAAGAGAACATTCACCACGTGCCATAAAAGACACCGAACAGATGTATCGCCTTTAACCTAGTATATCGCCTTTAACCTATCATCTGTTCAACAATTATATCACATCTGTGCCCCCGGCCACAGATATTCACAACAGCTTGATTCTTGATGATTAATACAAATAACAGTGATACAAATGATGAACAGAAGAACAGGATAAACAATAAGTATCAGAAGTTTACTTTGTGCAGATTCAAATAATGTCCAAATTGCCAACATGATGTGGAGTGAAATTTAAAAATGATATTCAAGATCCACAGTTCAGAATAACGGTTACAGTTCAATAGAAAGGTTCACGTAAATAGGAAGGTTCAGTTGAAATAATGAAGTTCAACTATTATGGAACATATAATATTTTCAGGAATTATAGAAGCAATAGTTCCATAATAAGTTTCGATTTAGGAGTATGAAAGAAAATAATATCCCTTACCGTAGCAGGTTTGATTAACAAAAGGTGAGGGAAATTAATATCCCTTACCATAGTAAGTTTGAATAATGGAAGATGAAATTAATATCCCTTACCTTAACACGTGACTGGATATTGATTTAAATGAGGTTGATCAACCTATATTTTTATAATAAAATTAGTAATTTTCACATATAAATTTCAAAGTGTATGATAACTCGTATAATATGAATTATCAAAATTATATATATTTAACATAATTTTTGTAGTATAATATAACTACTTTTAAATAGTTTTAAAAATAATATTCCAAAATAAATCTTCCAAAGAAAGCTTTTAAAAATGAATCTTCTTAAAGAAGAGTCTTCTAAAGGAAGATTTGTGAATACCGTGAAAAATAGGAATTTATAAAATTACTACACTTTAATAAAAGACTTACTTGAAAAATTCCTGCACTCATTTTGGCTTTCAAACTCTCAAAATAACCTTACTATTCTCAGAGAAAACTCATAAAATTCTTATAGAAAAATTTTATGTTTTAGGTGTGATTTTTCTATTCAGCTGAGCAAGCTATTTATAGGAGAAAATAAGTTACTATGCGTGGTAGGTGGGCTGAAAAATATTCAGCAGAGGCTGCTGCGCAGCCTCCACCAACCCACTTCAGCAAATTCACATTTCTCACATTTCATGTGGGCCCCACAGTGGGTCCCACATGTTTCTTACTATTCACTTACTATTCACGTTACTATTCACGTCACTATTCACGTTACTATTTCAAATAGTAAAATTAATTATTTTATTTATTTATTTATTTATTTATTCTTCCTGTGAGTCCAACATATAAAATAATGTTACCATAATAATGTAAGAAACACGTTACATATTTTTATTAATTTAATAATATAAATTACAGTATATTTGCTACTGTGACAATTATTAGATTCAATAATTTTAAACTACAGTGCACCAACAATTATTGACTCGATGATATGAAATACAGTGTAATGACAATTATTGAATCAATAATGCAAAATACTGTGTAGCAACAATAATTGAATTGATAATATAAAATATTATGCAGTGACAATTATTGATGAAATGATGCGTAACAGTTACGGTGTCAATAATATGAGACACTGTGCAATACCGTGTGCTACTGTAGAATACCGTGTGCCACAATAAAATACCATAAATTACTGTATGCTACTATTCTTTTATCACCGGTATTTTAACAGTTAACACCGTTGACTATTTTAATTTAAAAAGGTTACTTCTGTCGTTTTCTATATCCGACAATTATTCCGTTGTGGGCTCCACCAATAATTAGTTATTTCGGCGTCGTCGTACGACCCGAATATTCCCCGACAAAACGAATATTCCCCGACAAAAAGAATATTGTCCGACAAAATAAAATTTACACATAACATCCTTAACTTTCAATTTTGTCAATTTAACCATTTACTGTTTCAGGAAAAATATATATGAAGAAAAATTAAATTTTGTATTTCATAAATTCGGGGTCTTACATATGAATTTTCTTAATGTGTGCCCTTAGGGCACAGACTAAGCGCACAAAACGATGTATAATATTATTTGTTTATGTAGGCGCACTGAATTCAATGTATAAAAAAATAATATACTAGTGGACTCCATGTATTGAATTCAGTGCAACTATATAAATAAATATTTTTTAGTGGGTCTCATATCTTGTTTTTCGCGCTTAATGTGTGCTCTTAAAACACATATTAAACGGACCTTATATATATATATATATGGAGTCATTCAAAGTGTAACAGAAAAAAAAATGAAAAATTACTTTTCCTATTCAAAGACCACGCATGTTTATAAAAATTTATACCGACTACCACAGGACAGAGTCTATACTCGAGTTAAAACTCAAAGTTTGACTTTTACTACAAGTTCATGGAGCATCGTTAAATTCAGCAGTAAATCTCTTTCCCTATCAGCTATTACTGACTGGATTTACTGTGACGGGGACCACATGACAGAAGGATTGGATTCCTAGTGGATGACGTCATAATTAATAAAGGGTACCGCTACTGTCTACTCATATTTACTTATAGTATTTATTTATTAAATAAATCAGTAGTTCAATCTCTGACGAGACTTTTCCATTTTTACCGGCACTCGCCCAAATATTCGCTCTCCGACTCCGGTGATATTCTCACTCCAACACCCTACGAGGTTTCGGATCCATACTTGCAAAGGGCTCTTTCGGCTAGTTTTTAGTCTCTTCTTATCTTTTTCTCTTCATTTTTGTTTTGTTTTGTAGTGTTTATTGTTGAGTATTCAGTTTGATTGTTGATTTTGTATGTGATGATGAATTGATGATGAAATTGTGAAAGTTGGAAACTTTTTGGTGATGAATTTGTGGGTTTTTGGTTGGGGAGAATGTTGTTGAGCTAATTTATTTATTTTTTGGGCTATGTGGGTTGCTCTTGTTTGGATCCATGGATTTGTCGGTGTACTGTTTTTGGATTTCTGGGGGTTCTTAGGAGGTTGATTAGGAGGGCTTTGGTTTGGATTAATTTGGGATTAGTTAGAATTCAGTCTTGATCTTTTTTTTCTTCTCTTGTATTTGGTGTCTTTATGTGGTGTATCTGAATTATTGCGCTCTTTTTTCTTTCTTTTAGTTTTTATGTTTATTTTTGGATTTTGGATTTTGGGTTTCTGGGTTGAATTTTGATTGATGGAGGCTAAATTTGGAGGCAAGGCTCAACTTTTTGGTTCAGTGATTTCGGATTTGAAGGCTGTTGGCAAGAAGAGTATGGAGTGGGATTTGAATGATTGGAAATGGGATGGTGATCTGTTTACAGCTGCTCCACTGAATTCAATACCATCAGATTGCCGGAGTAGGCAATTGTTTCCTATCGGATCTGAAATTCGTGCCAATACGGGTCTGTCTAATAGTTCTTCATCTTGCTCAGACGAAATTAATTTGAGGAATGAGAGAGGAAAGCGGGAATTGGAGAAACGGAGGAGGGTGGTGGTCATTGATGAGGATGAGTTAAATGATGAAGCTGGTTCGCTTAGTTTGAAGCTTGGGGGGGTAGTGTATCCCATAACTGAAAGAGAGGTGGAAAATTGGATGGAAAAGAGTGGAAAGAAAACCAAGCTGGCTGGGGCTGCATCAAACCGTGCAGTTTGTCAGGTGGAGGATTGTCGAGCTGATTTGAGCAATGCAAAAGATTATCACCGACGTCATAAGGTGTGTGATGTTCATTCCAAGGCTACTAGAGCGTTGGTTGCGAATGAGCTGCAGAGGTTCTGTCAGCAGTGCAGCAGGTCAGTGTTTGTACAAACATAACTTTTAAAGTCTTCGTATAATAATATTTGCTTGTAGGGAACATATCATGATTCCAATGAGATACATTATGCTTTATGCATCCGCTGCAAAAAAATGTTCTAGTCACACTAACAAAGTTTAAAGCATTATGTTCTATCTTTGTCTTTTAGTATAATTCAGTTGGTTCCAAGTAGTATAATGTTTTGGTAGTAGCTATAAATTTGGTTTATTTCTTCAGATATGATTTGGTTCTACTTATGGCAGGTTTCATGTTCTTGAAGAGTTTGATGAAGGGAAAAGAAGTTGTCGCAGGCGTTTGGCAGGCCATAATAGACGGAGAAGGAAGACGCATCCAGAAAATGCAACTAATGGAGTGTCCCTGAATGATGAAAGAAGTAGTAGTTACTTGTTGATAAGTCTATTGAGGATACTCTCCAATATACACTGTAAGTACATGTCTTCTCAATATTTGTTACTTTCTTTTTTGCAGTTATATGACAGGACTTGGTAACATGAAAATATTCTGTTGCCTTTAAAGCGTAAATTTTATTATTGTTCGTATTATAGATTTACTATTATACCAGTCAATTAACTGTTGTCATATTCCGACCATTTTTTTTATAAAAAATAATGATTTCTTCGGTTTTACACTAACAATGGACTCTTGCAGGATTAGTACCTTGTCAACTATTCGTCTGAGAATGGTAGATGAATTGATAATTCAATGTTTTGTCTTCCTTTTGTAAGCTAAATTCTTATTACTGATTTTAAACAAGAACTATAGATTTCTAGACGTATCTCTCTGTTTGATTAATTAACCATAACAGACTGAAGCAAAAGCATCTTCGGAAAATTACACAATATTATCTTCAAAGAACTATTGTTTGAATTATTATTTGGTCAAGTTATGAATCTATGAAATGTGCAATAATTTCTATCATTCTGGAAGCTCCATTAACCTAATTACAGAGGCCATTAACAACTTAACTTTTAGTTTTCTGCTTTGTTATGGTGTTATTATTATGCACTATTTTGGCTCTGTCCATAAACATATTTGAAAGAGAATAAATCCGTCAGACCAGGTGAGTGACTAATTTTCAGAACACACGTTTGGACTGGTGATGCCTATTTCATATATAATTGGCTATGATTGTAAGGTTTGTGCTCTATATCCGTCATTCTGTCATTTTTAGCATACTTATGTAACTCAACAGCTTCTCTTTCTATGAATTGCAGCTAATAGCTCTAATAAAACAAAGGATCAGGATTTGGTTTCTCATCTATTAACGAACCTTGCGAGTCTTGCTGGTACAATCAATGAAAGGAACTTATGTGGTTTGCTGAATGGATCTCAAGAGTTGCAGAATGTCGGGGCATCTGTTGGAACTCGAGGACAGGTGCCAAATTAATTTTAAATTTATTTCAGGTTATTTAGTTCAACTCATAAAACAATCTTTATTTTAATACTCAGGACCCTTCTAGACCTAGTGGACAATGTGTGACTATACCTGCATCTGGAATGACACAAAAGAGAGTATTTACAGATGATGCTCATGGTGGAATTTTTCGGACTCCACCTGCTCAACAATCTAATATTCTTTTTCCTACAAAAGACAGCACTCTAGTTAAAGCAAATGGTTTTGACACTACAATGGGAGGGATAAAATTAAATAGCATTGACTTGAACAGTGTTTATGATGATTCTGAACAATGCACGGAAAATTTGGAGAGCTCTGATGCTCCTATAAATCTAGGGACCGAGTCTCCTGGTTGCGCTTTATGGGTACACCAAGACTCTCAAAAATCAAGCCCACCTCAGACAAGTGGAAATTCAGGATCTGCATCACCATCTAGTTCCAGTGGAGAGGCTCAGGTATTTTTCTTAATTGTTTGCACATATTGACGAACATACCTAGGAGCCCTGAATTTACAGTGATGATACTGTTTTATGTTTGATCAAGGGTTTCTATTATAAATAAAGGAGATTATAAATGTTTATTTTGTAAGCTCTCTCTGTGTGTGTGTGTGTGTGTGTGTGACGCATACACACATTTATTATGATTACTACTCCCTCTCTCCTGTAAAGACCGACTTAGTTTGACTTTTCTGGTCAAATTGACCAATTTTAGAATCGCTAATTAAGCAAATTTATTTATATTTTTGAATTTTTAAAATTGCATGTTGTAGTAAATTAAATATAGTTTTTTATGATTATAATCTCTTTACTTATATTTAAAAGAAAATGGGATAAATTTTAATTCTAAAATTGGTCAATTTGACTTCAAAATTCAAACTAAGTTAGTCTTTGCGGGATAGAGGGAGTATTATGATATAGTTAAATTGATATTTCATAAAGTAATAATGTCTTGCATAATCAAGTTATATTGATCGATATTCTTCCTTCATTTCGTATTTCTCTTATATTGAAAATGCTTCATAAAGCTATGTCATTGAAATTAATATTATAGGGTTTTGCTATGTTTAGTTTCATTTGCTATGTTCACACCAATAATTGTGTTTTTTTTCCCCAAATACAAAAAGAACTTTGGTGTAGTGCTACATTGGATAGCCAAGAATAACAAGATATACTTCTTTCTATGATAAAAGTATTACTTTGTCATTTGATTTTGATCTCAAAAGGATTTCCCCTCTTACCTAAATATGTTTTGACTGATTTTCAGAGTCGTACAGATCGAATTGTTTTCAAACTCTTTGGAAAAGATCCTAGTGAATTCCCTCTTGTCCTGCGAAGTCAGGTATGCCAATATTTATGGGCAGCTAATCTGTTTGGCTGAGTTGTTAATAATCTCTTTCAGTGAAAATATGATTATATCAAATTTACGATTTTTTCAGATTCTGGACTGGTTAGCGCACAGTCCTACGGACATTGAAAGCTACATCAGACCTGGCTGTATCATATTAACAGTATATCTTCGATTGGAAAAATCAGCATGGGAGAAGGTAAGTTTTGCTTCACTTACCAGAATGTAGATTGCTATTTCTGAACAAACAATGGTTAGCATTAGCTTTGTTGAGCTTGGGTTGGATCAGATGATGATGGGAATGTCAGCTCAAGTTTGATTTGAGATCAGAAAATAGCTTCACAACCTGTTTGAAATTCGGACTCAAGCTCTGTTCACTATTATCTAATGTGAATCAAAGATTGAGCTGTGCCTGACCTTTTCATTAACATCTAGGTTCAGTTTCAAATGTTCTGTATAATTGTTTTGTTAATATTCTTACTTTGTCTGTGAAGCTCTGCTGTGATCTGAGCCTCAGTTTGAGGAGGCTTCTGGAGTCATCGTCTGACTCTTTCTGGAAAACAGGATGGGTTTATACTAGGGTGTGGCATCATGTAGCATTTATATATGATGGTTTGTCCCTGTTTTTTAAATCCTGTTCTGACTCTTTTGCTTTTCATCCCTGTAAATAAGCCACATTCGGTTAGAAAGATAATTTTTTTATCTATTTTATTTTTCAGGTCAGGTTGTTTTTCACACACCCTTACCACTTAAAAAAGATAAAAATTGCAAAATCTTGAGCATCAAGCCAATTGCAGTTTCGGTCTCTGAGAGAGCTCAATTTTTGGTTAAAGGTTTCAACATAACTCGGTCTACCACAAGGTATGGTTCGGTTTTCTTGTGTATGTATGACACATCATCACTTAGTCTTAAATGACAAGGTGTGGAGTTTAAGTGGCTTCTTTGACCTATGAAAACTATTTGCTCAAGGCGCGGATATGTAGCAAGTTAGTTATATTCTTTGTTTCAGGCTACTCTGTGCACTTGAAGGGAAGTATCTGGTCCAGCAAAGTTGTTCTGGACTGATGGATGTAGCTGGCTCATTAACTGATCATGAGGAGGTGCAGTCCCTTAGCTTCCACTGCTCTATACCAAATGTTATTGGGAGAGGATTCATTGAGGTGATGTTGCCCCTTTCTCTCTTTCTACAAAATGTTAACCATCCCCTCCACCCCCCAACCCCCCCACCCCCGTGCGCGCGCGAGCGGATCTCTTGGGTCTTTTCTTATGTAATTTCCTTGCAAACAATAAGTTAATTATTTATTCTTCTGCGTCAAATTCTTTTTTAATTACATTTCAATGCACTCTAGGTCCTGTTCTCAACCCTGTTCTTAAAAGGGAAGTGGCTAGGTTTTATATGTTGTTCAGAAAACTATCTAGTGCAGTTTTTCTATTCCTAAAATGTGCTTGTTTTTTATTTTATTAGGTTGAGGACCACAGTCTCAGCAGCAGCTTTTTTCCATTTATAGTTGCGGAGCAGGATGTTTGTTCTGAAATTTGTACACTAGAGAGTGTGATAGAGGTGGCTGAAGCCCCTGTTGGCATAAAAGGAGAAACTGAAAATCTAGAAGCCAGTAACCAAGCTTTGGACTTTATACATGAGATGGGTTGGCTTCTGCATAGAAGTCACTTGAAGTTTAGATTGGGTACCAAGGATCCTTACCTGAATTTATTTCCCTACAAACGGTTCAGGTGTCTCATGGAGTTCTCCCTAGACCATGATTGGTGTGCGGTTGTTAAGAAACTTTTGGGCATTCTGTTCCGTGGTACTGTAGATACTGGAGAACACCCTTCCATTGAACATGCACTTTTGGAGATTGGCCTCCTCCACAGAGCTGTGCGGAGAAACTCCAAGCCCATGGTAGAAGCTCTCTTAAATTATTACCCGGACAACATTGTAGATAAACATGGATCTGAACAGAAGCAAACTTTTGAGGGTCATAACTTATTCAGGCCTGACTCGGTTGGTCCTGGTGGCTTGACTCCTCTTCACATAGCAGCCAGTAGAGATGGTTCTGAGAGTGTCTTGGATGCTTTGACTGATGATCCTCGATCGGTATTTTCTTTTCCTGTAGTAATATACATTTTTTATGCATTTTTGAATGCATATGAATTGAGACTCTAGAATTCAGTCAAAAAGACGGAAACAAAAAGAAACGTGCATTGATGTAGTTTAATTTTAGAATGGGCAGAAAATTGGCAAGGAAAGGAATGATTTTTTAAGAGGTGGTTTGTGGTACCTTCAATTTTTGTGAATTAACCTTTTGTCAATTGGTTTATATTATCTGTTAAATATACTTCAATTATTCTGATTATATCTATTCTAAATAAAAACTAAAGTAAACTTTAAAGAAAACTAGAGCTATTCTCTTTTGCTGTTTTAGGTGGTACCTTCAATTTTTGTGAATTAACTTCTGTCGATCGGTTTATATTATCTGTTAAATATACTAATTATTCTGATTATATCTATTGTAAATAAAAACTAAAGTAAACTTTAAAGAAAACCAGAGCTATTCTCCTTTTGTTTTAGGTGTCTTTTACAATTTAATTTATCTTTTCTTCACCCTTTTCTTTCAGAAAATAATAATAATAAAAAAAGAACATTATCAGAGGTGCTGATCTAGACTGTCAATATTCAGGTGGGAATTGAAGCATGGAGAAATGCCCGTGATAGTACAGGATTGACACCCTATGACTACGCATGCCAGCGAGGCCATTACTCATACATCAATATTGTGCAGACGAAAATAAAAAAGAAATCGGGGAGTGGACATGTAGTGGTTGACATCCCTGGTATCCTTGTAGACAGCAACTTGAAGCAAAAACTCGCAGATGGACTAAAATCCACGAAAGTTGCTAGCTTTCAAACTGAGAAGACTGTAATGAAACTCGTCCAGAGACATTGCAATTTATGCGAGCAGAAGTTGGCCTATGGCAATTACAGAACATCTCTAGCATTCTACCGGCCAGCAATGCTCTCAATGGTTGCTATTGCTGCTGTCTGTGTATGTGTGGCTCTGCTCTTCAAAAGCTCACCCGAAGTTCTTTATGTGTTCCAGCCCTTTAGGTGGGAACTGGTCAAGTATGGATCATGCTAAAAAAGAGAATAGGTATATGTTCAATGTTCCTGTTAGTGGGCTGGAATTCTCTTTCCCCTTTGTTTTTTGCCCCCTCCCGTTTAGAAATAAGTTATAAAACACATGAATTTGATGTGTATGGATTTAGATTTCAGTTGGAATTGGGAAAGAACAATGTATGTGTATTTTGTATTTATGGTGAATTCATACCAACAGATCAGTTATACAGGAATGAAGAATCGACCAGGAGATGCTCATTACTGAAATTTTAGAATCAGATTATATGGTGTTGAAGAAAAGGTGTAACATTAATGGTCTGGGTATGTTTGTAGCCCCATGGGAATGGTAGGTATGCTTGTGTGTCACTGACGAGGCTAATTAAGTTTGATAGAGATGGTCGTTGCTTGGTATCATCCTTCTGGAAATTTAGAACCATCATTTTAAGAGTTTTTATCAACTTTTGAATGAAGTTTGTTCTAAAATATAAGAATAATTTTGACCAATTTAAATTTGATAGTTTTCATATTATAAAGTTATGCCACGCCTTCAGCATTTGAAAATAATAAATGGCAGAACATTTTAGATACTTTCTTTGTACCAAAGTTAGTTATATATATTTGTAGGTTTATAAAATTATATGATGGCCCTAATTTATCATTTTTTAAAATTACCACATCTAGTATCACACCGTTAATATTAAATTTATTTTTAAAATAGTTAATTTTGAAACGTAAGAAATAATTTATAATTTTCATAATTATATTATTTATAATTAAATAAATTCATGTCAGTAATAAATTAAAAATACTCTCAATAAACTTTAAAATGTCAAAATTGATCATATATTTTAAAGCAATTATGTAGAAAAACCGGAGAACTCTACCAAAATTTATAAATGGTCATATAACTAACTTCTAACTATATAAAGAGTATCAGCATAAAAAAGAAAACTCCTTTTATAATATTGAAAATTGGGACAAGTATAGAATTACTATTGTCCATTTTGGGGTCCGCCTTACTAATCAATCATCCACTGTACCACTTCACTGTTTCATCTCTCAAGATTTGGATTTTTGGAGTTGGCCGAAGCCGGTAGGAATGGCATCTTCCTCCTTGTCTCTTGTGATTTTCTTCTTCTCTCCTCCCCTCTCTCCTATTCCCCAAGTAAAATTCAATTACAGATACTCCGTCAGCAGACGCATCAATTTTACTACCATCATTTGCGCATACGCGCCTCCTACTTCTTCGGCAGTTGGGACGAAGAAGAAAAAGCACTGGAAGGAAGGAGAATGCCAGGGTCTTTCCCAAATTTGAATCCACAAAACCCCGATTAAGAATATTAAGAAATACTTGGACAAATTTCTTATTTTAAAGCATAGATTCAAGTGTTAAATTGCTGAAAATCGATTTTTGTTTTTGTTTTTTTGATTAAAAATTTCATGTTTTCTCATACGTTATTGTCTTGGAGTAATAATTTGAATAAGTTACGATTCAATGATTAAATATTATGTCATAAGGATTCAAGTCAGACAAGTTATAATGTTGCGTAATGAACAAAGTATTTTGATAACTAAAATATAACATGAAAGTGAGTTTCTAAAACAGGAAATAAAAGACTACAAAAGGCCATGATCTAAAGGCCATGACATATCAAACTGAAGAGGGGGCATAGCCAAAGCCTCCAAGTCAGCAATAGCGATATCCTGAGCCTTCGTATTTGCTGATATCATTCCCTCAAGGTCTTGAACAACAGACTCGTATTCCCGGAGCTTGGTCTTCAATTTAGTTATGGCATGTTGAACGATCGAAAGCTCTCCTGAAAGTAGGTCATGCTTATGATGACATGAGGTGACCTCCGAACGTAATGCAACATTACGATAACTAAAAGCAAGGAGGTCTAACCTAGAGCGAAAAGGAGACATGTCGAAGCCAACCGAAGAGAGGTCATCAACCTCGCAACTCATCCTATCCAAGTCTTCTGCTCGCAAAGAATTGAGAGAAAAACTGTGCATCTCAAGAACAAAGATCGCGAGTCGATCTAGCAACAAGGTTTGAAAGGAGGCCCCACGAACATGTAGTCGATCAAGAGTTTGTGGAAACCGGACCAAGAGACGCTCGAGAATTTCCTGGCTGGAGGAGGCAACCCTGAAATCCCTCCAAGGAACAAGCTCTCCGGTTGGATTGAATGAAGCTCTGGTAGGAGCCAATTTAGAAGTGGCCATGGCATACATTGGGGAAGGAGTTGTACAAATCACGGGCTCTAAGACTGCCTGTGACTCCACAAGACCCTGATTGTTGGGAGGATAACCAATGACGCTAAGAGGCGAGGTAACAAAGAGTGTTCACAATCTTCACTCTCGAAAAATAACAGGTAAGGCAAAAAAAAAATGAATGTTCCAATGACAGTTTACAGGTGAAATCAAACACATGCAACCCTTATAATAATAGTTATTACTTGTACAAAGTTAAGGGTCAATGGAATATGTGAAGTCTCAACAATTACAACAGCTATGACATTATAACCTTCATTCATGAAGTAGATCTACAAATGAACTCGAAGTTCAAAATGTATAATATCAAAACATCATGAATAAACACCAGATCTGCAAGATTTAACATCATATCCGGACATATACCTAATACCTAGTTTAATGGTGACAATTACAGTATAGAAGTATCAGCACTCAACTAGAACACAAAAAAGTGAACTTCTGTATAAGATGTGTACTCCAAAGTCAAAACTTAATTTCAATTATGGTAGCAGCAGGGGAAAATATTCAATCTTTTAACCTAAAAACAACATGACGAAATGATTGAATTTGATTCCCAAAGAACAAATCCAAATAATTGCTCTACTTCCAAATTAAAAACCAATATAGTAGCAATAAACTCCAAAATCAGACTAATACCACTAAAATTACAACTAAAAAGACAATATTAAATATAATTATAAAATCCCAGATCTGCATACATTTCTACTAAAGCGTAAAGCTATTTCAAATGTATCAAAATGAAGCTTTATACAAATCAAAGCAGAGCAAAACAAAGAGGATAAGCGCAGTACCTTAAAGAGAGAGAGTGCCTGTAAGATTGGTTAGAACTGGGTACTCATTTCCTTTAAGCTTAATAATTAAAATAAGGGTCCGCTTAATGTATGTCTTAAGGGCACAATAAGAGATAAAATTCCTTAAAAATTATTTTTTTATATAGTTGCATTGAATTTAATACATGGGGTCTATTAGTATATTATTGGGGTCTATTAGTATATTATTTTTTTATACATTAAATTCAGTGCGCCTACATAAACAAATAATATTATACATTATTTTTTGCACTTAATATGCCCTAAAGACATATATTAAAAAAATCTTTAAAATAAATATAATATTTAAATATTATATACGGAGACTTGTCTTTTTATATGGCAGCGATAGAGGTGATTTTCGTCGTATGTTGGGCTAGATTCATTCAGCTTTGTTGGGTGGGATCTAGATCGACGGCCCATGTTTTTTCACTGCTTTTAATCTCAGCCGTTTAGCAGTCGGTGGCTGAGACCGACGCGTTTCACCGGGTATACCCAGTTCCCAGTAATTCTTTGTTTTTGTTTGCTAAATAGTTTCCAGTAATTCACCGACGCCAATGTGGTGTTAGTCCGACTTCTATTATTTTATTTTTCTTAATACTGCTCGGCTCACTCGACTCATCTCGGTAAATAATATTTGGAAATTGAAATTAAGGTTAAACAAAACAAAAATTTCCTATTTGGTAGTATTTTTTAGCCTTTAATTATATAAATAAATTTCCAACTTCTACCTCTCCCCATTCAATTATTTTTTTAAGAAAAATAACATTATAATTTATTTTCCAAAACATTAGAGAGAAATTTCGCGACAAATATTGTTCCTGTAATTTTTGTTAGTTTTCTATGATAATAAATCACATATGATAACAATTAAATTAATATTCCAAAATTTTGGTTATATTTAAAGAAACTAGATTAATTTAAATTCAAATTTTACAATTAATTCTATCAACTTTTCTATATATGCATTAGCAAAGGAAACTCGCATTTAATAGAAAAGTTTGGAAAGTTTTTTGCTCTTTGAAATCTGTATTACAAGATGATAACTTGTGGTTGTGCCATAGTTAGTCGGATGTGAAAATCATTCAATTTTTTTTTTTAATTTAAAATCTTATTAACGTTAATTTTGTCATTTTATTGTTTTCGTTAGTTATAATTTTACCATCGTTTTATCAGTTACCTAGTAAAATTATGCGTTGTTGGCACAATCACTTAATTGTGATAATTACAATAACTATGATATATATATATATATATATATATATATATATATAATGGAGAGTAATGTATAACAAATAATTGTTATGAATATTATTCCAATAAACTGATCTTACACAGTTCATATAGACATCTAACGATACAAAAAAAAATAAAAAATGTCCAGCCACTAATAGGAGTAGCGGCTTGATAAATTAAGCAATTTTTTTTTTTATATTCTAGCCGTTACTCCTGTTAATGGCTAGACAATTTATTTATTTTTCTTTTGCATTGTTAGATGTTCATAATCAACTATTGAAATTTATTATAAATTAGGGGGTCAAATAAATTTATAATAAATCTTGTTCCAGTAGAGGATGAACCATTTATTTAAAAAGCTCCAAGCTTAGAGCCCAAGACAGTTTTTGTAGGGAGATTCTTTCGGGTTTACAATTGACAAAAATACTCCCATTTTTTGGTAACTATTATTCTTTTTCAGTGCTCTTTTTTTCAATATGTTTCAAATAATAATTTGGTGCTTGATTATCCTTCCCTTATAAATTTTCCTGTCATTCGCGTGTGGCACATATATGCATGGATAGGTTGCAATTCCGCCAAATTTGGACATTTATATGCCGCTGCATGTACGCGACCTGTAAGTTTTCAAATCTGTCCATACAAATTTTGGACATTTATATGATTGTTTAACTATTTAAAAACTAGTAATTAACCCGTCACATTAGTTGAACGGCTGCCAAATTAGAACTGCTATTTTCATATGTGGAATAAAAGAAAAAGCTTTAAGCCACGAAAATACTGTTGTGGCCTCCTACTTGGAACTGGTGGGATAAACAAAGCCACCCCATCGCTCGTGAGCCAACCTCTGCATATAAACCAGTTGCAGCAGCTAAAATACAAACCAGGTATTTGGACCTCTGCATATAAACCAGTTGCAGTGGCTAAAATACAAACCAGATATTTGGGTTTTGGAAACTTACCAAGATTAGTTGCATATTTACATAGATAAGTAGTCAGGAGGTTATATAATAACCACGACCTACATCATCTAACATCTTAATAATTTTGTCCAGACCAACACAGTCAGTGTTGCTTCCCTACTCGCAGGTGCTTCTGATAATACGGGGTCTGGTATTGCTCGTCGAATAGGCATATGGTGGTACACTTGGAATCATTTTTGTATTTTTTCTGCAGGTCCATGCCTGACTTGGAACCTTTCTCTCAGTCTTAAAGACCGGTCTTATTAATGTTGTATTGGCTTGTAATATCCCGAAGGATAGCCCCATGCTTGAGATATGATCGTTTCTGTCTCTCTCCTCTACCATGCATCTTTACAATACTCAGCTTCAGATGTAATTATGTTAAAAACGTTACTCTCCTCATTCCATTGTAAATTTCTTCCATTATGGGTGTCCCAAAACCATGCAACTTTAAGTTTACTCAAAAAAATTGTCACACACATTTATACCCTTTGTCTTAAAATTAGAAAGTAGAAGAGGTTTTCTGGACCCCGCCATTAAGGGTGCATCAGGAAATTTGTATAATTTCTACACCATTCTCCTTAATTTCAAAAAATGCTTGAAATTTCAATGGAGGCATCCAAAATGGGATTTATGGAGTACTTTTGTTTGGTGGTTTGGCTACTAATGTATGACTTGAAATGTTAAGACTTAGATCTTCTCTAGCCTTTTTGTTTGGATTTGCGCATGTTTTAGCATCAATTTTCTCAAGGTTTTTTTGTTAACGTTTTCACCCATCATTTTTTCTTCATTTTCTTAGGGTTGTGGGGGGATTTTTAGGTAAATGCTGAGAAGAAGCTGGTGCAAAAGGTAATTGCCTTCATAGCTAAGTCTGAGGCTTTTGGGTACACAAGGCCAAAATCTAAGGGGTTTGTCTTCATAGCTAAGTATGAAGCTGGCAGGCTTTAATACACGTAAGATGCTCAACTTAATATTGTGATTCCGTTGGAACTATATGATTACCACTATAAAACAGCACAAACTGAGAGTCCTGGCAACAGTTTGTCGATGCTTTTTAAAAAAGAAAAGTAAAAAAGTATTACGTGCCAAGTTCTTTCCCTTTTTAACCCTACTTGAATGATCTTCTGCTTAAAGGTCATGCTGCTGATTAAAAAGTCGAACAAATGATTATTGCTTGATTCTACAAACAAGGGCTTAAAAATTGGATGTTGGTGGCCATCAACATTCATTGTTAAAGTGTCTACTGCCTTTGCAACAAGTTACTTTTCTTGATCTTGTTGAACTAGATGGTGAAATCCACCGTGTATGGTTTTCATGTGAAATGTGGGACTTGTACTGATGAACAGTCAGTAAAGTCCCTCATCATGTGATTAGGACATATATACAGAAGCCTGGAGTGGATATTAATGTTGAAAATACCATCTGTTCTTACATAGAGCTTCTTGCTGTAAATTTATTTTATGGCTTTGTTACATGCTCATTAATACCCCAAATCTATATGTTGAGACTCTTATACGAGAGCATTAGACTCCCAATCCTCTTTCCTGCCAAACATAACAGTATAATTCATCAGTATATTTCTAGTTATCCTTTCGAAACATGTCCTTTTGAGGTAGTTATGTGTGAAAAGATGGTGTCCGTAACTTGTATTAGAATTTTTTATTAAAAAAAATCATCCGCATTGTTAAAAAAGAAAAGTCTTTATGATGTCTTGATAATTGCTGAAACTATATTTACCAATTAATATTAATGTAATAATACGCAGTTTTCTATTTTATCCAGTATTATTGTATGCTATTGGAGAACTGAAAGAATACTATTTTTTTAATTATTAAAACTACAGTTTGTGGGGCCTAGCACTTGAGAGGCATTTCATTAGTTTGTATAAGAAACATAATTTATGCAGAATGGACCTGTAATTGATGAGGAATTAGATAGCAGAGACATTATAACAGAATTAATGGATATATAGTAGTTAATGTGGAAAATGAAATACTGTCTTTTTATTTAATAGCACATATCAACTTTTCTGTAATTTTATTTTACTTTGTTACATGCATACATACATACATACATAAACACACATATTACACCCCAAATTTATGTCAATCTGATAAGAAGAAGATTCTTCTCATCATTGAGCATTAGCCACTCCAAGGATGGTAACCTCTGCCTCCACCCAGCAAGTGTCCGTCGTTATAAATCCCCTGTTTGGCTGATACAAGTAGTCTAATGCTATGTATCTTGACCATCCATGTTCTTGCCTTGAAGCACTGAACCAGTAAGTAGCTGCAACGCGACACAGTGAAACTTTAATCTTAACGACTTGTTATGCAGTGAAACTGGCAAATGATTTACAAGTTTAGTCCATTTTACAATGCAGTTGGAGTAAGCCTATTACCTTTACCACATAAATGCCTGGCATCCGCTAGGTCCAGTATACGCATAGTGAATTCTACCAGTACTTTTGAACCGAGGGAAACGGGTGCAAGATCAGCCAAAGCCATGTACAAAGATAGATAGCTGCCCATACCATTGCCTTTTCCCTTGGGATATAGCTGTATCTTCCTGCAAATAGCAGCAGCAGAGTCAGAAGGTAAGTCCTCATTCTTTTGTTTAGATATATTCTCTCAATCTCACCAAAAAAGTTCTATTTGCTAACTTTAAGAATATATATTTTTGTTCCATTTGCCCTTAAAATTTTATTGAGTCATGTTAATAAGTTTATTAGTAATGACATGATAATGAAATTATAACGGTCAACTTGTAAACATTGTGTCATTTTATACTATCATAAGAAGTAATGGCACAAAAGAATTCATCTAGAAACGAAAAATATGAAATATAAACATATGATTGTGTTTGCGATTACCATTGGTGATCTCCACCATAGAATGTCTTGGAGTCGTGACAAACTTTGTTTAATTTTGAGAAGTTCTCAATTTTCCAAGTGTGCTTTTGAGTAATGGACTCCTTTATCATGTTCAAACACTCTGATTTGCCTTTACATGTTTCTTTGCAGATAAAAACCTCGGCTCCAAAGACACACGAGTCATCTACTAGGTATCCGTTATTGGGATCGTTAAATGCTTTATGATGGATGAATTGATCAAAACCCCATTCTAGCTTCAATCCATTAAAGCGTCTTCCCTTTCCTGCAGAATCTGGCCAAGATGCTTACAATCATCTGAGTCTGGTGAGGTTCTTTCTTGCACTTTATTCATCATCATGTAATACTACTAATGTTCGAGAAAAATAACAACAGAGATTATATTATTTGAATTGGAGAAGATATTATTACCTTCAAGTGTCAAGTAGTTATCCTTTGTCTGATCGAGCAGAAACAATCGAAAATTGGCATAGACTTCCCAACCAGGCCGGAGTGAACTTACTTCTGCCATGGCCAAGTGCACGGATAAATGCTCTTTAACATTCTTGCCATTGGGGAAAATCACCAACTTCCTGCAGGCACAAAAGATACTTGACTTTGCTCAAACTAATTAATTTCGAGAGTCAGGAATGTAAAAAAGAAATAAGGGTAGGGGTACAATAGCAATTAGAGATATTATTCTTGGCTAGTAATGAAAATTCCCCTGACCATTTGTACCCTCCAGCTTCAAATTCCCCTGATACATATTTCTCTATATTATTCTTGGTTAGTAATGAAAATAATTGAATTTTGACCGTGTAGTGAGTTGGGGGTAACTCGGAGATTGATGTCAAAATCCCTGCAATATGGAAAATATAGTTTAGAACCAGCGGTCAGATGAAACAACGATGAAGAAGAATCAAAGTTTAGCGGACTGAGAACATGGTTTAAGCAGTTGAGAGGGAGCATACCATTGTGGTCGCCATTGGTAGTAATTTCCATAACTTATGATTCACCAAGTTAATGAAGTGGCAGCAATTGCAATTCCAGTGAAATGCTTTTGATAGATATATTGAACAAACTAAATGAAACTCTCTATTTATATCATCATGTTTCAGTCATAAGAATAATGGTTGGCTTGGACAAACCTGTTGTTTGTTTGTCTGAGGAACAAACAAGCACTCATTCCCTGCTTGTTGTAGCAGCAAACTTTTAATATACTACAAAATTAAGTACAAGAGAGTTTCAAAGGTTAAGAATCATTTTATGGTCCATATACTCTGTTTTAATCCAACATAAACCTTGGGATATTCTTGCTTCTAACCAAGCCAACATGCTTTAAAAGCTTTTCAAGTGGAGATTCTAACCAAGCCAACAGCAGTGACGGTCAAGTTTTTTAGGTTTCAATGAAGTTTTTTTTAGGATGAATATGATTCTGTTCTTCTATCTTCATATTGTAAGTTTGTAATATCCCAAATCCAAATCTTTTGGATTTTGGTATTTTTTTCAGTAATAAAAGTATCTTTGCCTTTTGCTTATTAAAAAAAACCTATAGAGTAAATACCCGATTTTTCCTTGACAGTGATAAATAAATGTAACATCTGTTTTAAAATTAGAGATATATTTATTTATTTTTGGAATCGAGTTAGAACTGTGTGGTTCATTTTCAGCCGTTGAGGCAGGACTTGTAGCCGATGGCGCCCTCCGTTTGTTTTTCTATGTCATGTTCAAGTTATAAAGGAAGCACTATGACTAGCTATGACCCATCTTCTGTTCTTGTCAACGCTAATGCTTCTTCATTTTTATTTATTTATTTATTCTTGAATGATTCTTCATTCAGGTTAAGCTTATCCCAAAAGTAATTTACCTTTTTCTTTTTCTTTTTAATTTTGTTGTTGTCTTGAAATGATAGTCACTTTCAAAATTCAAGATAATACTAGTGCCGAAAGTCTAAATATTTAATTAAGTACTGGTACATTAATTGGTCTATGCTTTATATATAAAAGATAATTATAAGAAGAAAAAAAGAGTAGGAGTTATACAGTCGATCTGTGGCTTATCAGTAGTGAAACTAATAATCAATATGACTCACGGAGTTAGCTCATCCAAGTTAGTTTGCATTAAAAAAAAACATAACGTCTGCTAGTAATTGGGGCAATAGAAATCAATTATGAACTTCAAGGTCTATTTTGTTAAAACTTGAACTTAATGGATCATATTGAAAACTTGCAGGGAAAAAGTGTATTTCACAAAAAAGTGAATGAAAATAATAAATAATTTTGGTAGCAGCCGGTGTAATATATATATATATATATATATTATTGGAGTAGAGCAAAGCATGTGTCTAGATATATATAAAGCTCTCAAGTTGTTATGAAAATGGTGGGGTTATAATCTTTTTAACTATTTGAACTGATTATCCAGTTGCTCGCACCTTTGTCAATTAAATAAGTGTACGCGATATATTGAAAAGCAGCACGTTTCCTTATCTATATCTAAAAATCTAATTTAGTGGAAGAGATAATTTACTCAGTGAAGTGTCCACCAAAAACAGTGATCGAAATCTCATTTCATATACTCGTATCCATCCCAATCACATTTTAAGTGCCATGTTACAAAATAGTACTTCCTCTGTTACGAAGGCTGTTAATTTTTTTAAAATTAGTATGATTTATTTAAAATTTTATAATTAATAATATTTTTTTAATAATTTATTATATTCAGAATTACATTAATATAAATTATTCTCGATCTTGAGTTTTAAAATAGAATGAATATTACCGGTACGAGTTTTTCATGAATGTGTAGTACTTTGGTGCCACAAAACAATTACTACCAAATCACGCTAGTATATGCAGGAGGCAAGCCTTGTGCATTGATGTAGTACGATCTAAGGCATGCCAACATTAAGCTTTATGTTAAACGTGTAAAAAACTAAGAAGACGACCAAAACTGGACAGGTACATTAAACCGCACTTCTTTTTAAGAGAGAAAAAGTAGAAAAAAATTAAGATGTCTAATCAATGAACATGCATATACAAATGCATATGCATGTGTCAGGCTATATATTACAAAAATTTTGATTTTAAATTATAATTACAGTGTATATATAAGTAGAAATTAAAAATAATCTCACTCTAATTTATTATATTTTATCGCATAAATTTATTTATTTATCGTAATTTAATTTTATCACATATTTATGAACATATATATTATTTTTTTATGCATATATATATTTATCTATCTATATATATATATATATATATATATATATATATATATATATATATATATATATATATTCCACCTACTATACAATAGAACCTTTTATAAAAGATAAGAACACTTGCATGAAAGTGGACGTGGGGTCGGGTAATATTTAGTCTAGGTTTATAATAAGTGATTTAGTTTTAATTAATTGAAGTGAACATGAATAGTATTTCCTTAATCGCCAGCCATTGACGTCAGGAAATCAGCATAACCCCATCATATAATATTTTCATGTACTCCCAACTTCCATCTCCCAGATTTCTTTAGAAACTGCTGTAAACAAATAATTAAACCTAGATTATTTAAATAAATAAATAAAAACTAACTCTATGCTCAGCACTTTTACTTGTGCCAAACCTTGTTATTTCTAAGTATAGATTTTGATCATTAATCATCATAAAAAAATGTTTTAAAATGTTTAATGTTGTGATCTTTATGTATATGATACCAACAAAACCTTCATAATTTGTCCTACATGCTCAAATTCCTAAGTGGATTAAATTTACATGAAAGATGGAATTGATACTAAAATTTAGAAATGGGTCACTTAGCTGAAGTTGAGTTAAACCAACCTTGGCTTACCTTATTGTTGAATAGGAATCAAAAGTTGGTAAGCTATTGACCTACCAACCCTAGCTAATTAAAACTAATCTCACATATATACATATCCCATTTTATTTACCATCATTCTCATGACCTAACTATAGCCAGAATCAAGAAGGCTTCGATCATACTTTTACACGACCTTGTTGATCTCTATTTACCCAATGAGTTGACTATGTTTGTTTTTCTATTCTTGGTGTTTTTTTTATTTTCCTTTTGTCAATACCTAGGACCGGAAAAAAGAATTAAGGATTGATGCACCACGATATTTTATAGTTGATGAGATTCGAACTATGTACAATTAAACTACAAATAACAACATTCACATAATTTAGAAAAAAAATTTAATAAGATTAGTTGAAATCGTCAATTAGAATGATTCAACTCTGCATTTAAAGGAAAAAAAATATTAACATCTTTAGTTTGATATTGAAAAGTAATTTAAAAAATCATTTTACTAGTCAATACATATTTAAGCTTAACTTTTTGAAAAATTACTTATAACATTTTGCTTTTGTAATAAATCTTTTAGAATGCATTAATGCAAATCATATTTTTTTCCCAAAAATATTTATTTAAATAAAAACTATTTGTATACAAATTGTGCCTCTTGCATACAACTACAATGTTAAAGGAATGGCAATGGTTTCATCATATATATATATATATATATATATATATAAGTTTTAGAACTTAATGGTTAGCTTAAGTTTTAGCTATCCGCGAGGCAAATTCAATCATTTTAATTTCCTTTTTTTCAAAGAAACGATAATTAATTGTGGGTGCGTGATGATGATTCGGCCCAATATAGGGATCAGGATGGATGGACTACAGAACTTGGATATTGGCACCCATACAGCAGTGGGCTTGTCCCATCCCACAAAAGTGAGATTTCACAATATTTTCTTGATCTCAAAAGTTCTTTGTAGGCTTCTACTTATACTACTTTTTTATAAACAAATTCCACACATTCTTTATTAGAGCTTTTTGTCAATCTCAAAAATATCCTTAAAATCCTCTCTCTCTCTCTCTCTCTCTCTCTCTCTCTCTCTCTCTCTCTCTCTCTCATATTCAAGCTTAAAAATAAAGTCAGTGGTCAGTATATATAACAACAAGACCTTTGTATATTTGTCTTCAAAACTCTTTGCATACCTTAGATAATTAGATTTGATATTAATTTGGAGATCATTAATAAGTAAAGATTGATGGGTCTTTCTCAATCTCCAAGCCCTCCTCACTTGTACTCACAAGCACTTCAACTTAAACTTTACCAGGCTTTTATATTCTCAATTCCAATCCTCTTCTCAATAATATTGTTTCTGTTGTTCTACTTGTTCTACCTTAAGAAAAGAGCTTCTAGCTTCTCATCACATCCTCCTCCAATACTCCCAACATCTTCTAATCAAGCAACTCAAATGTTCATCGCCTCGGTGGTCTCTCTCCTATATCTGTTTTCTTAATTTACTTCTTGTTTACGCAATATATATAAACTCCCTCCGTTTAAAAATGAGAGTTTCTCTTTTTCAAACAAAATTATTTAAATATTTTTATTTTTTTTATCATTGGTTTTAGTCTTTAATTTTAATATATTAATTTTAAATAACGCATGGAAAAAATAATGTCTTGGTGTATATATCATAGCAAAACTTAAGAATTAGTCGAATAAAATTTTTAATTTTGGATGGTATAGGATTTTCCCAGCCTTTTAATTTCCAGAATGAGTTCTTTTTAACGTGCCATGCTTTTCTTGATTCATTTACAGGTATGTGAAGTGGGGATGAAAGGAGATCTGAAAGACATGCTTCTTAAAATAATGTTTGATGAAGATATCAGGGCGAGGGATTCAGTGTAAGTTCTCTTACATCTCTCAAATTTACTAAACTGAAAAAACAAAATACGCATGTATTTTATTAAAACGTCCGTAATAGTCATATAATATAAATATTTAAAGTACATTATTTCGCCTATAAAAAATAAATTACAAAATTATATATATATATATATTGTTGCACTATGTCTATCTATAACTAAGGGTGGCACATGTGGCTAACTCCACCTCCACTGGAAGATGGATGATTGAGATTGACTACTGCTCACAAAAATTCATGTAGATGTCAATATTTATATAAATTATGATTAAGATTTGTCTACTCGCAAACATTCCCCTCTCTCAACTGCCTTCACTTTTATATATATATATATATATATATATATATATAATTCATCACTTGATGTTTACTTCTTGAATGACATTAATTAGGAATCTCTAATAACATCCACTAACTATTTCCTCCAAAGTGCTTTTGAATTAGGACCATAAAGATAGTAGAATAAAAGGTGATCGATCGAGTGGCATTGTTATTAAAGGGTATATATGCTCCATCAACATCATTAAATAATTAGTATAAGATAAAGTTGGAGACAGTTGGCAGGCACTTTTGGTTCAACCTGAAAACAAATTTCTGCTCTCTATGAGACGAACTATATTAATTAACCTTGGAGTTATTAGCTTGCTAAATGCTAGGGTACCTAAATGTTGTTTGCAATTTCTCATAAAGTTTAATTGGAAAATTAATCTCACACATATACATATATATATATATATATATATATATATATATATATATATATATATATATAATAGTACATACTCTTTTTGTTCTATAAAAATAGTATCTGCAAAATAATTTTGTTACATAAAAAATCAAAAGAGTCATCTTTTTATTATTAATAATATAAAATGACACAATATCGTTAACTTGTAGAAGTATGACTTTTATTTGTGAAAATATCGATTCCTATAGTTTTAACATTTGCAAGAAAGTGTGTTATTCAATGTAATTTGTTTTGATCATATAGGGTTATTGAACACTTTGAGCTAGTAATATCTATCAGAAGTCATATATATATATATATATATATATATCCTACTTAATTATTAAAATTAATCTAGGCTTTTGGATTTGAACAGATGCTGCGTTTGCTTGGGAGAATTCGAGATGAAAGAGGAGTTGCTTCAAGTTCCAACATGCAAACACGTGTTCCATGTCGAGTGCATTCGCCATTGGCTTCGCTCAAACACCACATGTCCGCTCTGTAGATCCTCCGTCGTCGTCGTAGCTGACACTACTAAACTTGTCCTTCCACAGCCACCGCTAAATATTATTAGTATTCATGAGCAGCAGCAGCAAGATCCACCACGACAACTGATGAGAGAACATGTATCAAATACTAGCTAGCTAGTACTACTGTTGGCTCAAGTGAACCACCTGGAGTGGAGGATCATCGAGTAGTAGTAATCAATACTAATAGTAATGCACGTTCAATACTCTCCCATGAAATGGAGCATTTGGAAAATCAAACGCCCGTTATTTTACATGTCCAAGATTAGCAATAACTTTTGGAGCTTTTAATTATTATTTCAAATACAAATAAATGCTTCTTCTTTTTTAATAATAATAATAATTAGTATAAAATGCAATTTTACATCTATAGTTTATACAATTTTGCACTTTACCACCTGCACGTGGTTAAAAAAATCTAGCTTTATGGAGCTCCAATTTTTTAGCGGTCCCTCAATTTGCATGGAAATGAGAACTTAATTCTTCTTTTTCTTTTTCTAGTATTAGATTTTAAAAACTAAATTAATATGTTATGAAAACCAATACTATTAAAAGGATATTGTTTAAATATATACTATTTAATGGCCATGAGTAAAAAAATAAAATAGAGACTCACAGCAACCAAATAGTAAAGAGATACTGAATGGATTAAATAAGACTCTTTTTATATTTACTCATAAATTTTACTTATAAAATTTATTCACAGAAAAGATAAAAGAATATAGTTTCATTATATTTATTTTAATAATTAAAAATAAAATTATATTTTTTTATTTTTTTTATAAATAAATATATCGAATAAAATTTATGAGGAAATATAAAATTTTCCATTAAACAATCATACGCTTGTTTCAAGAAAAGACTTTGTTCCAAGTAGTAGGACCATGGATCCACGTCACTCTTATTCAGCACATTATTGGATTAAAAATACCGAACTATATATTCTTCATTTTATTTTAACAAAATGTTAATTTCATCTTACGCAGAAAACACTCATCTGTTTCTACCATTTGAGTTGTAGGCACACTTTTTATTAAGGAAAATTATATTTTAAAATTTTTTTTTTGATATTTTTAAATAAAAATTATAATTATAAATTTATAGCAATGTTCAAAATCGTCGTTATTAATCTATAACAATACTTTTTATGTAAAAATATTAAAAAATAATATAAAAATATCAATTTCCTTTATTAAAGGTGATCTACCATATTAGGTAATATTTTTTTTAAAAATATATATATAATTACTAATTATTTACAAAATAATGTTATGGTAATATAAAAAATTATATGTTAAATTATAATTAATTAATATTTTATATTAAATTTAAAAAAATAATAAATATAACTAATTATTATCATATATATTATGTTATATTTATTTTTATATTTAATTTTTTATTATTATAATATTATTATTATTAAAACGATTTATATATAAATTCGTAATATATTACTTCTCATTTTATTTTATATTTCTGTTCATATGGATGGGAGAGCTAGTACACGTGGTCAATAACTGGATATCCAACATGTAACCCTTGGCGGATCATCTTCTCCATCTCCATCAGTCATATCGATCACAGAGACTCTCTGTTAACATATTATCGTGATGAGAGAGATGAATTCTAGTGGATTGATTGATAGAAAGTTATAGAGAGAAATTAATGACACTGGGAGCGATGATGACGACACAAGCGTATGGAGAAGAATGGTACTGGGACAAGAGATACGAACAAGAACCAGGTCCCTTTGATTGGTACCAAAAGTACCAATCTTTATCTCCAATTCTCCGATTATACATTCCCAGGACTCCTCATCATCCAGTTCTCGTCGTTGGTTGCGGTAATTCCGGTATGCCCATTTCTTCCAATCCTTCGTATTCCATTAAGATCTTTCAATCCTAGCTTGTAGATATCTCTGGTGAACAGAACAGTAAATTTTTGTGATTAGGAATTAATTATTGGTGCCCATTTTCTTCCTTTTCTCCTTTTTCGTTTGTCACACTTTATCTACTTGATCTGGGCCTGTTGTCTTCTAAAATGGTGATTTGGGTTCATCCGAATTGTTTTTTTATGTAGTTATATGTCTGTCGATCAGTATTCCCCCCTTTGGAGTCAATAAAATGTAGATTTTTGCTAGTTATTTTGAAATGAAAGTTTTAAATTGGATTTTTAAGTGTCAAATGCGGTATTGGGAGTACCAATTTTAATAAATTTGTAGTAATTTAAATTTGATGTGTTTGTGTTCGCAGCATTTAGTGAAGGCATGGTTGATGATGGTTATGGGGATGTTGTTAACATTGATATATCCTCTGTGGTGATTGAAACAATGCAAAAGAGATACTCTAATCATCCGCAGCTGAAATGTATCCGTTATTAATTTGTGATGCATATGTAGTTCTTCTTTTTAACATTGTGTCATAGCTTATATTGTTGTTGCTACTTTTATCTGTGATTTGATATGGCGGCTGCTATGGGTTGGACAGGATGTAGAGCTAGCTTAGTTTGAGTTTTCAATAGCATGTACACAAATAATACACAACCAGGTACTGTGTAGTGCATTCTCGTTCTGTCACATTCTTAAGCTGCTAAATATTATAAGCATGAAAATAAAATTAAATAGTGCAGTATCATCCCCATAGTTGTTCGCTTAGGTAGGGTGTCTTGTCACCCCCCAATAGGGGGGGGGGGGAGATGCATGGTTTAATTCTTTAGTTGGGACTTGGGACACAGTTGTAAATGTGGGGGGAATCATACTACACCAGGACATTTTACCACATGAGGGTCTTAGGAGAAGATAAAGCTGACCACAACAAATCAGTCTAATTTTGAGGTCGATTGTGTTGCTTCTTCCTTCCAGTCAGCCACTTTTTGTGCTTTGTTGAAAGTTCAGTATCAAAATTTGCATAGTTAGGATGTTATTTCCATAATCTCCATGCAGATATTAAAATGGATGTCCGGGATATGAGTGAATTTCAAACAGGTTCCTTTGATGCCGTTGTTGATAAAGGTACCTCTTTCACTCAATATTTTTCTTTATTATTATAATCGCAAACCAGGTGCTGATATTTTCTGGTGTGCTGTTTCCAGGAACTCTGGACTCTCTTTTGGTGAGTTCTTTAGGGTGTAGTGTAGAAATTCTTTTATAGATCTCATACTTATGGTGAAACTTTCTCTGCAGTGTGGACATAATTCACGAGAAAATGCTGTCAAGATGCTGGAGGAGGTTGAAAGGTATGCTGGTACAACTGGTCAACTGCATCTTGTCACATTTATTTCTCCTGTTATAGAGTTCCCTTTTCCTTTATGATCTGTTCATATATTGAAGCAGTTGATGACAAACTATAGGGTCCTCAAGGCTAATGGAGTATACGTTCTGGTAATTGTAACTTATACTCTTTTATAAGGAATAAGTTTTATTGTTGTTTTACTTTTTTCGGGTTTTTATACTCCACACTGAACATTTTTAATTATTGGCTTAAATTAGTGTACTGGTGGGGTGATGTAAAATATGTTTGATCTGAACGTCATGCCCCTAACTGGTCTCAATATTTTGCAGATTACATATGGAGCACCGACTTTCCGATTACGTTTGCTGAGAGATTCATGCTCTTGGTCTATAAAACTTCATGTGATAGGTTTGTTTAAACTTTAAAGTACTTTGTGATTATTACTGAGTATCACGATTTTGTTTCTGCTTGATTACAAATATTAGCTGAATTATCACAGGCCATTGTTATTAGAGGTTGCTTACTGATGAAGACTATATTTTGCTAGTCTAATCACAATTTGTATGATTTCATATTCTTCATTTGTAAATGTGATGCCTAAACAATGATTTATCTGATCTCCAGGGGGGAGAGAGAGTTAGAAACATAAAGAAAAACATCTTCAGTATCAACTTGTTGGATTCTACAGATAATGATACTGTTAAACTGTTGGGAATTTATTTCTCATTATTTTTTTTATATTAATCAGAGTAATAGCTGTGGTTAATCATTTTGGATGGACTGCAATCCATATGGCTGCTAACACGTAGAGTCTGTTTGAACTTTGTGTACAATCTGGTAATTTATTCTAGAGTTTTGGTATTTGAATAACTCTGTTAATATTGCATTTTGCCTCCACATGCAGCAAAATCTTTGTTGGAATCAAGCTCTGAGCATCAGACATGGGAGTTGACCTCACCAGTTCCACTGGATGATGTTGGAACCGCAATCCTTGGAAAGAATTCTGATGTCCACTATATCTATGTTTGTATCAAGGTCCGTATAAAATTTTCGAATATGTTATAAGCATTTTCTTTTCATAACTTACCTGAATGCTGAAAGATCTTTTCATCAAACACCTCAGCTAAAAGATTGAGCTGGATTTTGTCTAAATAATGTGACTTCATTTTAACACGGTATTTTCCCCCCAATTTCAGGATGACTTTGGAGACCAGTCTTGAAGCAGTGATACAATGTTGAAAGAACGAAGAATTCGTTCTATCTGCTCTATTAGAACCATGATATTCGGATGGACAAATATTTTGGCCATAACTTGTCATTGTTGAAACAGTCACAGGCTAATTATTTGTAATAATGTTTGTTCTTGGCTTTAACTGTAATTGAACCGGTTACTATAATATAAAAGGATTGATTTTTGTTTGTAAGGTATTATCATTATTGAGTTGATTAATAACTTTGATTGAAGTGATTATTCAAGTTTTGAAAATAATAAATTTTATAATTAATAATAATTTATAAATTTTATAATTGGATTGACGTATCAATTTTTATATAGTACATTTTGGAACTATGTCAAGGAAACAGACGCATACCATTATACTGGAACAAAATTACACCAACAAAATAGAACAGATTTCTTTGAACATATGTATTACAATGGATACCTCTCGAGATGCAGAATTGTCTTTTACAACCCCAATTATGAAACATAATTACAAAAAATGACCTGCATATCTACAAACATCCAAAGATAAGAGGTGGGAAAGAAAATTTAACAGAACTTGAGCCAACACCAAGAATTTATAATTACAAAAAAAATGACCTTGCCCTTAGAATTGTGCCTAAATAAAAAAGGAAATACAACTTCAATAAAACTCATGCTGTTGTGCTTTTGACCATCTTTCTCCTAAACAGACTTCCAATTTTTCAGCAATCAAAGCTGTAACCAAGTGGCTGATCAAGATCTGGTGGTGCAACCGAAAAGCAATTATTTGTAGATTCATAACATTATGGTCCGACTTCAGAATATACTTTCAATTGAAAGCATGGGAGGAATGGATATGAGCCTCAATAAGCTTTGTGATTAACTAAGCCTTGTGCTTCCTGTAAGCCATTGAAGTTCTAATAAATAGACAGGAATGGACATTCAATCTGATTAAAGCATATATTTCTCATTTAATCACGCACCTAAACATAGTTTCAGTGCCACGTCCATCCACTTTGGTATGTGGGTGACTGCTCTCAGATTTGTAATACTGAGAAAGCTCATCATTGATGCGTAGAAGCTGCTTTTCTGAATTAGTTAACCGCTTGCTAAAATCAGTATTACTTGACCTCAACAAGCTGTTCATTTGCTGTTGAACTCTTGGTTGGGTAGTTTGTGCTCCGCACAGTTTCTTAACCATATCATCCAGTTCTGCGACCTTCCTTTGTAAATTGGTCTTGTCCGCCTGTAGGAAAGCTAAAAGAAATTTTAACAGAAGACCTTGATAGCAAATTGAAAAAACATTTGACTCACTACAAAATGAAATAAAATCAAACATTTAGATTAAGAAAAATAACAAAATTTGAAGAGATTCAAACATGTTAAGACCTTCAACATTTCATTTTGTGCAGTCAGCAACTGATCCCGCTCTTGTATTTGTTCAACAGTCATCTGAATGGCAAATATATCTGCTTCTCTTCTATTTACTTCTAAAATGCATCTACAAAAGCATAAAACTCATAGACATAAATGATATATTATGAGATCCAAATGTTACAGTCATGATGTCAGTCAATATATACCGATTCAGCAATGTCATACATCTAGGTCAAGGAATGCTCCTGGAACATATAGATTATGCTAGCATAGCAAGGGTAAGGACCTGCCAGAATTAAATCGATTCCCAAAGGAGGTCTACAAGAGTTTAATAAATTCATTCTATGGAAAACTTATTTGAGAGTTGATTGTCCTCTGCAATGAGCAAATAAACTTTTCTCACCATTCACCTCTACCAATAATATGATATATATCATGTGCGGAACATGAACGGAGATGGTTACAGACTAGTGCTTGTACCACTCTAAAAGACTGACACAGCTATGTACCAATGACCAATTTAGTTCACTTAAACCACGTTCTCATTATATTAAGATTTAGGTCTGGGTAATTTATAGTTCTTCATTTGAGCTTTCGTAAGTGTTTACTACTAAATGGAACCTGCACCTACCTTCCACTTCCGGTTTAAAGCCAGTAAGCAGAATTACACAAGATCATGGCAAACACAAGTTGTGACATACCTCTCCCTTTCCTCAGTCAAATCATTAATCTGGCTCCTCAGATTGAGAATCTCTTTCTCCTAGTTCATCAAGAAAAGATATATTATAGTGCTTAAAGTTAAAGCTGAGTGTAGATCAAAAAACATTTGAAAGGTACCATTGCTACGAATTCATGTGTTTGTTGCTGAGCCTCCTGCACTAACTTCTGTAGTTGATACTGGTCCATCAAGTTCTACATCATATTACAAGAATTATGCACCAAAAAGAAAAACAGTTTACATTTTTTATGTGTATATGAGTCTGAACTTACTGCATAATTAGTCATGTCCAATTTGACACCAAGTAAATCCCGAATGGCATCGTGTGTCATGCTTTCTGCTGCAGCCAGTCTAGTATTCAGCATACATACCTGATCCAGAAAATATAGCATTTCTTCATTGCAAAATAACAGAACCACAGGATATGTATGCACTGGCCATTGAAGCATACATATATTACACACACACACAAAAACACAATATACATATATATATATACACACACACAGAGAGAAACAGAATACAAGAAGAATAAAGCAACAAAACTAATACTGTGAAGGAGAAAACAACCACCTTCAACATTGCCAAAACAAAAGTAAATCAAACATCATATATGATATATCAATCACCATAAGCCTCCAGACTTCAAGAAAAAATATGTATGAGAGATGCGGTTATTTACCTCTTTTTGCCGACTGGCCAGCAATGACTCTAGCTCTTCTATACGAAGCCGGGCAATTGATAATTCCTGGTCTTTTTCCAAATTCATCTGCTGAATCAAACCTCCGATGCATCTGAACGGTGAGCTAGACCCTCGTGTCCTTGTTGAGCTTTTCTCCGTCTTCTCTAAAGTTGAGGCGACACATGCCAAATTTGATGTATCTGTTTTAACTTCACGAACCATTTCCTCCAAGGTCTTGTACTGTTTGAAGAATGAGGATTAGCTATAATATACCAATGGAAAAAAAAAACAGGTGTACCCACTATATATTTTGCAAGCAAATCTACACCGAAATGCTCCGAAAAGAAACAAGCCCCTAATATCAGTATTCAGCTGTTATGCTTTTTCCTGCTAATTAACACAACAGCGTACAAAATTTACATTCCAGCAACTGGGTACAGCTAGCTTGAATAATATTGACAAAATGAAAAGTATAATTTACACAGAAAGAAATCCATAATTTGTTTTCTATTTTGAAAGGAGTTTAGAGGTATTTTTGTAATATAGTCAGCCAACTTCTCTGATATTCTACCATTCTACCTTATGTTGGTACTGTGATGCCTGTGCTTCAGCATGCAGCACTAGTTCAGAGATGTACTCCTTGCATTGTTTGATCTGCAGGATATATCCAAGAAATTGCATTAGACGAGGAAAAGAAGGTGAGAAGAGCTACTGTACAACTGGCAACTTCTTATTTAATGGATTCATCAATGGCTTCACCTCTTCTGTTTGTTCTGCTATTTCCTTTTCAAGAGCTATTATCCGTTTATGTGCCTCATGAAGTTCCAGGGATCTATTATTCAATTTCCTGAGATATAACAATTTATTGATTCCACGTTATAGTAAAAGCTTTTGACAAAGAAAGAATTGAGTGGTACTGACCTTGAAAGTTGATCTTCTGCTGGTCGCTCACCTGTTGAGATTTCAGAATCCCTATTTTCAGTGAAGTTTTCAACTGTTAATAGTCTTTGTCTCAGTGCTTGGAGTTCTAGTTCTGATGAATCTCTTATTATCCGATGTCTTTCTACCTCCTCTTCCATTTCATAGACCTTATAGAAGGAAAATAAGTAGGCCAAAATGAGAAAAAGAAAAGCAGCCATGAATATGCATGCACATAGAAACATTAACTCGCGATGGATCTGAGAAGACCACTTCTTTCAAAATTTTGGTTTCCCAACATCACCAGGAGAAAAGTATAAGGGGATAGGGGAGGCAGGGATAAGAAGAAGCAGAAAATAAAAGCCTTTTTTTTAATGATTATTTTCAAAAGTATACAGGACTTCCAAAGAAATGCTGCTCAAACTTACCTTTTTCTCTAATACATTTATGGTACACTCAAGCTCCTCAACTGAATGTTCTAAGATCGTAACTTCTTCTTCCTTTTGTTCTGCGTACATTTTGCTTGCCTCCGACTCCTAGAAGAATACTTGAAAGTTAATATGTAGAAGTCCAGCGAATAACTGAGACCTGAAGAGTTCTGTATAGTAAATACCTGGCGGGCTTCAACAGCAATAGCTTCATTTTCATCTGCTAATGCATAGGCCATATCAAGCCTATCCTGTAAGGAGACAAGTTGTTCACAGAGTTGGTCTCTCTCACAGGTGACCCTGCTTAAATCATTCTCAATGTCTTCTATTGAAGAGAGTAACTGTTTCTTCGCTGAAGAAGTCATAAGAAGAATTTCATTCTCTAAAGTCTTGACAACCTCTCTTTGTTCTTCTAATTGCTCTTCAGCTTCTGACTTTTTGAGATAAAGATCCCTCAAAAGAACTTTGAACTCAGCATTTTGGTCTGACATAATATCTAATGTTCCTTTTGCCTGTTCTAAATCAGAATTTGAGGCTAATAATGCAGATTCAGTATCAGCCAAGCGGCATTCAAGTTTTCTATTTTGAATCAGCTGATTATCAAGCTGACTTGTTTTCATTTGTAGTTTGTGCTGATTTTGGCTCAAAGACGCAATTAAATTTTCAGTTTCAACTTTGAGATCCTTTGTTGTGGAGGTTGATTCTTGCAACAAGCTAAAATCAAACAGCAAACCTTTCAACAAAACTTCTTTCCTTTCCAATTCTTTCTTTAGCCTCAAATTTTCCTTGATTGTATCGTCATGGGACAGGCCCACTTCAACTGCTTCCATTCTAGGGGCAACTGCAGTTTGATCCCCTTCCTCTTCACCTTGCACACCCGAAATGCCCTTTTCACCTATCAAAGTCTCACACAAATGATTCATTAAGCGGTCTTGATATTTGTCTGGATGGGAAGCAAGATCTTCATTAAGGCTTCTGAACATTTTGAAGTAATCTCCTACACTACATTGACGGAGAACAAAAGAAGTAAATTCTTTCTCCATTGCTTCGGCGCAAATATCTTCCAAAGATGATTTTGAGAAGCAAATGTACCTCAGTATTTCCTTTCCCATCATTAAGGCATCAGAATATACTGCCTTGCACATTTCCTCTATCTCTCTTTGCATGTGCAGAAAGGACCCTTCAAGAAAAGACATCAGGTTTGCTATTTCCATGAAACTGTAGTGGATCTGATCCTGCAATATTTCATTCTCTCCATCTTTCAAACGAATTGAGGATTTAAGTTGTTCTATTTCTTCAATCAAGCTGGCTTTCTCTGCCATCAAATCTTTACCAGTTTGTTTCCACATACCAGTCAGCTGTCTTGAGTTTTCATTTGCTTTCAGTAATGTATTTAACACAACATCAGCTTCTTGCATGGTTGCACGAGCCTCCTCAATTTTGTTAAAGAAGTTACTGGCCTGACTACTTTTCCCATCAGCAACAAACTGCAAATTGAAAGATGTTGTCAGGAAAGAAAAAGAAAAGAAAGTAAGTGATCTATTCTCCAGTTTTCAGAAAGAAAACTCATTGAATATCAAAACGTAACAGCAGCAAGTGCTTACTAACACATTCGAATTCAATTTCGTGAGGTGAGCCAACTACACAGGATTATAAGTTTAACATGAACATTTACCTCCTTTGTATTACAGCAGCCTGCTTTAGCTTCACGTGTCACCAACACAGAAGGTCGAATCTTGGGCACTATGAACTGGTAATGTCCATTGTTTATAACATTTTGATCTTTTTTATTCACTAAATGTGGTGATTCTGACGAACATATGCCTTCCCCGGGGGAGTGATCGCCTATTTCTCCCTCATTGAAAAGTGCAGTTAATTGAACATTCAACTTAACGACAGCATCATATACCATTCTGAATTCCTTCCTCAAACAAAAAATTGCTGTTTTCTTGTCTCTCAAATTTTTGATGAGCTGTTCTGGCAGCTCTGATTCTTGAAAAGAGGAAAAAACTGAGACTCCTTCAAACCCCACACCCAAACTTTGTTCAGTTAACTTTACAGGGGACTCGTAGCAGCCATTAGGTGAAGATTCATCTAATCTTGGAGCAGTGCTCTCAGCTGAAAGATTAGAATCAGGAGTTGATGAACCAGTTGTCCAGCCATCTACTTCTGGTAAAGCTTCAGCTGCAGCTCGGCAGCCATACATATCTATTATAGTGTTCATGTTGGATTTTGTAGTACTCAGGCTATCATTTATTTTAACAAGTACATCAATTATCTGGAGTAGCATTTTGTGTTCATTTTCATCCTTTGAAGATTCAGCAATAAGTTGAACATTTCTGCAATTTTCTTTGAGCTCCACACAGTTTTTTTTCATTTCATGAATATCTTGCACAAATTCTTGAATTACCTTCCCGTATAGAGAAACTGCTTTCTGAATGTCAGTTTGAAGGGATGACAAATACATTTCTGCATTAGCAAAAGACACATTAAAAGCACTCTCAGTCTTTAGCTGTACTAGCCTTGCCAACTCAATTTGAATCTCAGTATTTTCCAGTAGGACAGCATGTTTCATCTCTATTGTCTGGTTGGTTTCTTTTCTTAAAGAATCTTCTTCAGCATTTTCTGTAAGAGCAACCTTCATATTATCAGCTAGCCTGTTCACAGCCAAGAAGGCAGCATTAGCACGTTTATTTGCTTCAGTGACTTGATCTTCCTTGCCTGTGAATTTGTTCCCAAAAAACTCTATCATATTGATTATGTCATCCAAGATCGTAGTCAACTGAACTGCTTCTTTGGTGCTCACATCATTTTCGACCTGCGGAACTTCAGTCAAAACCATTGCTGCACCCTTCAAGGAATTCAATTTCCACTCCATCTGCAATACTGTCTTTCTTGCGTCTTCCAGGCTCTTCTCTAACAGCAGGATTGTTTCTTCCTTCTCCACACAAAGTTTAGCAGCCTTTTCAACAGGTTCACGTATCCCAACATTGACATGAGGGAATGAACCAGCAATGTATTCTATTTGACCAGATGTGTCTGTGAGGGATTTAGAACCATCCAAAAGGAAGCTTGTTAGCTCCAAACTAGCCTTTTCCCACGCTGCATGTACCTCCTTTAATTCATCCTCTTTAGCTGCAACTTTGACTCTCAATCTGTCATTTTCTTCAGCCAAGGAACATAATTTCTCCTTTAGTTCTGACTGAAGAGCAGCCACCTCTTCCTGTAAATGAAGAATTGTTTTAGTTGTTTCCATTTCGACCTCCTCGCGAATTAATTCAGTTTCGTGATTCTTTGATAACTCTGATGCATGATTCTCTAGATATCGGCTACTAAGTAATTGGGCCTCCTCAAGGTCCTTAGTCATCTTGTCTAACTTGACTTGCAAATCTGTAGTGCTGATGTCTTTGTCGCCTTCTGTCGAAAGAGCCAGATTTTGATTTATACCATCTTGCGTATAGCTGTCATCAAGTGTAACCATGGCTTGTTTTTCTACCTTGTCCCTATTGCTTAAAATTTCTATTAATTTACCATTTTCCTCCCGCACCAGTTGTAGCTCTTCAATTAGGCAGACCTGCTCAGTTTCTAAGGTTTCCATCAAGATCTTTGCATCCATAAGCTCTTTCAAAGTATTACTAGACTGCGAAAATAAGAGGGCACCAATCTCATGACCACTATTATTCTGTTGAACCCCATCCTCCTGCTGGTTAGAAGAGGACATCTGATCTCCTGAATCGCTTCTGATTGATATGGTATCAACCTGAAAGAAAAGGAACTAATTACTACAAAAAACCAAGATTAAAAAATTGATTTATGGCATCTACGTCATTGTTTTTCAGCCAGTGACTTGTCACTAGCATCTTGTTGGGCTATCAGTTGCTCCAAAAGCTTAAGCTTGGACCAAACAATGTTATCAAGTTCTCAACATCTTACTTTGTGTTAAGTCCCTCTTTCACGTGGACAGATAAACACATGAACAAAATATATCAGACACACTAATCAAATGGGGTTATAAATGCTTAGGGGACTTGAACCCAAGACTTCACCAGATCAAAGTTTTGATTTCACATAAGCTACCAGTTATTTAAAAGGCTTTGGAGAATATGCCCAGGAAGATGTACCAGGCTCCGAACAGTCATAATCCCAGTGATTTGCAGGAAATTGATCCTTTTTCTAATAAATAAACGACAACAAAACCATCAGGAAATTGATTAATTTTATAATTGAAGAAAAAAGGTAAAGGTGTTTGTCTGTATGCACACATACATAGCTAATAAGAATTTACTGAGCGGCGCACACTTTGCTTGTATGCACACATATAACATGGCTGTGGCAATGGCCCAAAAAAAAACAATTTAGTTTGGTGATTCACTAATGGTATTTTTGTCATTTCACCAATTTCATTATTGACAGTTCTGTTATTTCACCACTTAATTAATCAAAACTATTTCACTTTGGGTCATTGCCACATCTTTGGCAGCCACAGCCAACTAACTGTGGCAACCACAGTCAACCTTTTCCATATATAGACTTCTACGTGCAAGTACATATCAAAAATTAATTTCTGGCAAAAAAAAGTGATTTCTAATCATTTGCTGCATAAAAAAACAGAATATTGCTACAACTTGAAGGTTGCGAACTTCTCGTAAAATAGATTTGGAAAAATACAAAGGAGTAGACCAAAACACAACTGGCTTTAATTCACAAGCTTAAGCCAGAAGAAATCAGCAACAGATACAATAGCAAAATATTACAGAGAAAGTTATTAGTGTTTGTTTGATGTAAGCCTTAATATAGAAATTAGAAAACAAGAAATGAAATAGGTTAGTATATTGTCTCACCAACATATTTGTACTAATTCTTTTTTGTTCTTTTGGATCCTTGGATAAGTAACCTGTAACCTGGAAAGGATTCAAAAGATGTAAACCACTTAAAGACAGAAGTTAATCCACCTCAACCTATTAATGAAAAGTAGTTCATAAACTATTTGCAGTTAGTACCGAGTGAACTGCAGCTTGGTCTTGGTTCATATATTGTCTCACTTTACTTTGTGATTCCTCAAGTTCACTGCACAAAAAAAAAATGCATAAGAGGTAAATAGTGAGTCTAGCTGGTCATGCTAAACTCAGAATCTCTCTTAAACCCATTAGGATACTGGAGTACTTATATTTCACATAGAAGACCAAGGAACAAGAAGAAAAATTCTCTGGTCAATTAGTTAAAGTGAATGGACAGAGTTACTATAAGATGAAGACCACTGCAAAACTCAATATATATATTTCATAATCTGTGTTGCACACTCTTCACTTTTCCCTAAAGTATCCATGTTCGACACTCAAATGGGTACTGGACACTTCATTTTAGTGCAAAAAATTGGCAAAATTGAGGAGTACCTGTTCGGACTTTTCAAAATACCGTATCCAACTGGATACTCCATCTGAGTCCATGTAACATACTTTATAATACAAAAAGGTGAGAAAGGAACCCAGTTTGCAAGCCTTTTCGTAGAAAATGGTAAATTAAAGACGGTAGCCACTTGCAAAACTTGATGAAAGAAGATCAGAAAATTGATTTTGTTAAAATACCTAATAAGTTTGGCATTCATGTTTTTGCATTCTTCTAACTCCTTTACAGCCCCGTTATCCTGCAATTTCCAGAATTTCGTAGTTTAAGGGGGGCGGGGGAAACTACTAAAATCAGAAGAAGCAAGCAGTATCTACCTGCTCTTGTCTTCTTGAAAGGAATTTATGCTGAGCATAGTTTTCTCGAGCCTCAAGTGTTTCCAGAAGCTTCACATAAAAATTTCCAACATGGTGAGGATGTAAATATTTCTGGAGATGTAATTTAGCAGGAGAGAGGATTTTTCCACACCTTGTCACGCAGCTCTGAAACTTCAGCCAGCAGTGTTTCTCGCTCTCCTTGCTCATAGAAATCTTGAAACCTGGCAGCAATAACAAGTGAAATAAGGAAATGAAAGAAGATTATTATTTGAAGACTGAGAGGATTGATTTATGAAATTTACGATCTGAGTTGCTCAAGGAGTCTTATATTCTCTAATGCAAATCGTGTCAATTCTGGATTCCTATCTCTTCTTGCTCGTAGTAACTCAATCTCCTCAATTAAAGCTTGATTTTCATCCATGAGATACTTGTCCGCGGAGACTAAACCGTCTGCAAGTAGTTCCAAGCGTTTAATTTTTTCTTCATAACCCCTTAGCATCATTTTAGTATGCTGAGCATCTTCTTCTCTTTGTTGAGCCTGAATGGACTCCAACTGTAATGAATGATCCAATACCAATGTTTGTGCAAATATAAAATTGCTTTACAAATTTTAACACTAGAGGTTATTCATGGCTATGACAAGAATTAATTGAAAAGAAAATGGAACATATTATCTTAACCAGACATACCAAACGGTTCATTTGTGCAACTTCGGCCTCTAATCTCCTGACTTCAGTCTCAGCAAACTTCTCTCTCCTCAAAGCACCAACTAAAGTAGCTTCCAAGCATTTCGACTACATATTTGAATTAGCACATGAATACATTATACAAATCTGGTCCTGAGCAACATCCGATCTATTTGACGGAAATACCGGTTACCTTCTTTTTTTGGCCATGTAAGATATTATGATCATCATACATATCACTTTCCCCTGAGGAGTCGTGTCTCTCAGAAAAATCACCTAAAGATTTTTGAAAACTTGGGATACAATGTGAAAGAGATCTTGAATAGTTGTGGGTCTTCATCATAAAGGACAGCTGAACCTGTTTAAATAAGTCTCAGTCCCACATGCTTGAGGTATCCTTGATTAATCTTCCACAAATCTGCAACTTTAATACCTTTAATTGTTGGATTTGACGCTGCAGAGCTGTAACATCACCTGAAGCATCTTCATTAACTTTAGCCTAGGAAATTACAAGGAAATTAGTTAGAAAGATTTGAAAGGATATGTAATATCCAACTTGCTTTGGAACAGACATATGAGTTGAGAGTTACTACATTATTCTGAATGAGTTTTGCACGCTGAGCAAACTTCAAAGTGCTTAATGTTTCACTTGCTGAACTGCAGAGAAATAAAATATCAACCACTAAAAATTAAAAAATGAAGATACTGCAATATAGAATCATAGAAAATTAAGTAATTTTGATACAGACCAAATAGATGGGCTGACATTTGCAATAATTGTTGTTTTTGAGTTTCCACCGAGAGAATCCTGCATCCAGAGCCGGGGGGGGGGGGGGGGGGGGGGCACTAAGCTTGAGCGCAATATGGCAATATAGAAAAAATATTGATAGCTTGGAAATCTTCTTGCTTTAATTATCTAACCTGAAGAAGAAATGTAAGCCTAGAGTCCCTGTAGGGTACATGTCTATGCTTCCCGTGTGCTACATCCACTAAAGACATTATCACCAGACTACAACCAAAAAAAAAATCATAACATTCAGAAAACTGAGTGTGATACCCAAAACACTCATTTCTAGTATCAAATGCCTCCAAAACTATGTCTGTCATTAAATACATGAAAAAGTAAACCAGCTCAGTATTTCATGCTCAGGTAATGCTGCTTTATATTATTTTATTAATTATTGTGATTCAAAACTCTTTTCAAGGATCCATGAAAAAATAAACACTTCAAGCTTTTCAATATCTTGTTGAAAATTCAAATAAAAGATAAAGATTAAAAAGATAAAGATGATGACCAATATCAGAAAGTAGATTGCAGATGTCTATAATGCCGAAAAAGAAACAGTGGCAGGGTAAAGAAAAAGAGCAGCTCCCAACTACTTGAACTGGCAGAGGCGTACAAGATTGCATCTTGCAATTATTTTCCTTTGGGTGGGCTGTACCGCTGTAAAATGAACCAAGTTATTTTAGCTTGGCTCTTTTAAGTCTCATTTAAAGCTCGTTAAGGTTGACATGTAAGCTAAAGCCTAAATTGAGCCAGTCTTGATCACATTTTTGAGTTTGTTAATATAACAAGCTCGACTCGTTTAACCAATATAAACAATCAAGCTATTTGAGATTGGCTTGGCTCATATCATCAACAAGCAAACTTGAACTCTAATTTGGGCTTGCTCTATAACCTGCTGAGCGTCAGTAACTCAAAGCTTGGCTCAAATGGGTTCATTTACATCCATTTTTGTGGAACAGCTACCCTTAAATAGGATGATAAGTATAATTAATCAGCTAATTCATTGTAGAACAGGAATAAGATGATAAGAACCTAAACTAAAGGTCCCTAACCTCAACAAAAAAAAATTAAGAACTTGTAGATGACATACTATCAAATCTTAGAACTCACAAGTTAGGAAAATGAATTCAATTGGAAAGTCCTCTTTTAGCTGAATTTCCAGTTTTATGGAAGGAGTTTATATGTATCCACTCTCCAGTCCTAAAGCTTTATTTTATTGGTGTAGTTCCAGGCAGCAGAACCTTTTTTAAATTAAATAGTATATATGATATCATATATTATCAATAAACTGATTTAATATTGTTTTCTTAGACAACATATGGCTTAATCCACAATCTGCTTTCATAGCATTCTCAATATTCCTGGCTAGAAGCCAGATTTTATCAATGTCGTCTCCAGTTCTCCCTGCTTACTTCCCTTCACCTTAATAAGTCAATTTACACGTTCTCATGAAAAACCTTTAACAGCACTATTTACGGTTCATTCTTTTTCCCTCCCGTGATCTTGAGAAAACTTGAAACAGATTTGGTTCTGAGAATAAAAAAAATCTACATAAAGTGAAACAAGTACAAGTAATAGCAATCCCTCCAAAGCAGGTAGTGAGGCAGAGCAACCAAAAAAAAAACAGGTGGATGATCTGTTTACCCAAGAGTTGATAGAGATTTGTTTATATTTGCTGCTTCTTTCAGACGGTCTCCTTCTGCTCCAGAGCTCTTCTGCCTAACAAAATGAACAATATCAGTTCAAAATAGAAGCAGAATAACTTGAGATGGTTAATCATGATACCAAAAAATTACCTTTCTGAACCTGCTAGATCTACTAGATTTAACCTTCCAAACCTAAGGTGGGACATGGAATCTTTTTCCCAATGGCTTTCAATGATGCATGTGAAAACACTATGGGATCGACTACTCTCACTATTCATATTAGTTGCTGCCATTTTCCTATTTGCAGCACCCTATTAAGATAAAATATGTCAGGTGTATTTACATTTAACATGTGATAAGAATGTAAAGATCACCGTTAAGTCACACCTGTAACAACAGCTTGAGAACATCACTAACAGTTCTGACATTGTATTCCATAAGATTTTCAACATATACCCCTTTCTTCAAGTCTTCTCTCAGCTATAACATGGAAAAGAAACTCAATAACTCGTAATCCATAAAATACAATATAAATGCAGCAAGTATCAATGAGCCCAAGTATCAATGAGCCGCAAATTACTTGAAGATTTGTTGATGAAGGCTCTAGGAGGTCTGCTATCTGCTCATTATATATCTCTAAAAAGGAGCATTTGCAGCTGTACTTCAGTCTTTCATCTCTTCTGTTCTCCTCTTCCTACAAGCAATTTGTAAGACCAGAGACATTGTAACAACTAACAAGTGAATTGTCTAAGAAAGATTTATCAGTAATGTAGTCATACAACCCACTGAGGATAACACCTATATCAGACCTCTTCAATTCTCATGAACAAATATTCAAATATACGAGGAGTGATCCCACAATCTTTGTTGAGCTTTCCATCCATCTGACCAATATCACCCATCATGGTATATGTTTTCCCACTACCTGTCTGCAGCATAACATCCAGACCTCAAAGTTTATCCCATAATACTCACAATCATATTACGATTAACAACAAAAGGCTTCAACCATACCTGACCATAAGCAAACATGCAGCTGTTGTACCCGAACATGCAATTATCCACCATGGGTAAACCAGCAACCCTGAAGAGCTTTTCCTGTACAAAAATCAATGCAATGACCCATATCAGAATGTAAGTGACAAATTTTGTTTTTTATTAGAAGTGCAAATATCATAATTGCTTTGAAGGACTATTATATCTTGTTTAATCTCTTCAATTTTGTAAAGGAAAAAAACATTGTATAGTTTCTTTTGTTAGGAATAAATGCCTAAGCACATTAACAATATACACAAATCTGTGTGTTTAAATATGTATGTGTATGGCTATTGTAATTCGAAGGTAAGCAATTTTATTAGTTCAACATCATATCAAAATTAAAACATATACATGAAAAAAAATATCAAAAACATATTATAAAGAGGAGCATAGAGTGGCACCTGGGATATTGTTTCACAAGCAATATGATCAAAAGTAAACCTAAGTTCAGGATGGCCAAGCCATATCAAGCTTTGTGGACTGTCCTGCCTCAAGCATCGACCGTGCCCTTGTGATACCTTCTCTGTACTACTTATAGGTCTAATTCGTATCAAAATCTATATAAAACAAACAACATTTCAAATTCTAAGAAACTCACTACAGCAAAAGTTACTAAAAGTAAGGAACGAAAAAATCAGGAAAATAAGATAAAATACCTGCACATTGTGATCATTCCAAAATGAAGGATCTTCCTCAAGCTCAAAATGCGTAATTTCAGCTGGAATTTCAGAATTCCCAACTGAAAGCTGTCTAGAAACTCTAGAAGAGCTTCCTCCTTTTTCTCCAGTATACAATGGAGCCCTAGGCACAGTGCTCGGCCCCAATGCACCAATACTAGAAACCCTCCTCGCTGGAGTACTATGCGAGGAATTGGGTTCCGACTGTGTTTTTCCTCGATTAGAAACCCTAGAATTTTCATGATTGGATCCCACATTTCCAGCTCTCTTGCCCAGAGAACCCTCAAATTTTCCATCCGAAGACCGAACGGCTCTGACAGCTTCGAGCTTGGAATCATTGTCAAGCTCGTGATTTTCCTGTAGCTGTAAATATTGAGATGGATCTGGTATGGAGTTCAGTGGCGTCCTTGGAGGAGGGAAATTGATTGTATTCGATAAATTTTCGAATTCATTTTCGTTTCCTTCCGATTGAGGGTTTTTTGAAGGGTTTCGAGCGGTAAATCGAAGAGAAGAGTTGTCTTTTGACATTTTTGAGCTGAATAAACACTTAAAGATGAATGGATCGATCAAGGAGGTTCTGAAAGAATTTAGGGTTTGGGATTAGTTGACGGAATGATGATGAATTAATGATTGGTTAGCATGGTTCGAGATTTGAGGTTTGAAGTAAGAAAGTGACGGAATCTTTCAGCTTGAAAGCTGCTAACACAGAAAGATAGAAAGATGTCAAAGAACACTGGAAGTGGAACAAGATAAATTAACATATAAGCCCGCTTGTTTTTTCAAATTCAATTGTAGATGCTAAATTACTTCGGAAGGCCCCTTCAGTTTCGTAATTTTGAAAATTGCCCCGGACACACGTTCAATCAGGATATAAAACGAAGAAAGTTGATTTTTTCACGAGTAAAAGTAATAGTTTTACAAAATTTCTATCACGTAAATAGTAAATGGGTTTTACGCCTATATGAGATAAATTTTATAAAAATATTAATTTTTACTTGCGAAAATAATAATTCCCAAAACAAAATAATGCTTCATCAATTTTATAAAATGATTCCTAGCTATTTACAAAATTTGTAAAAAATTATTAAATATTTTATTTCACGTTTAGCCTTACACATGCTGAATAAAACGTGATAACAAATTTATGCATATAGTGACATTTTTTTTATTTGAACTTGCTCTGCTATTATGTCAGAGCTTAGTTGCGAAAGATTTACATAGTGTAAACACACACAAATACGTTGAAGGGGTCGGGTATACTATGTATAATGAATCAACCATTTTCGATAAACAAAATAGGGTTGTTCCATTTCGTCAAAAAATCCACACCTAAGTTTCATAGTTTTTGGTCCACTACCACAATCGTGAATTTCCTACCCCCAATAAGGAAAGGGGCCCTTAACCTTTGGATTAGTTGTAGTTAAGGTTGCAAATCAAACCAAACGGTTCGGATTCGATTCGGATTCAACTTGAAAAAAATGTTAGTGAGACACGAATTCGTTAATAATATATGCACAAAAAATAGTTCAAATAAAAATATGAAGATAAACTAAATAAGGTTATACTCGACTAGTTTAGTATTGAAATTGCTTGATTTTTTAATCATGATTCGATTAATAGATATTCGATACATTCTCTTATAGTATATACATAATTAAACAAATTTTGAATAATTAGTTTTTATTATTTTTATTTGTAATTTTATATTTGTACAGTGTAATTATAATTATATTTTTTAAATTTCTAAGTAAAATAATAAGTTCAAATAATAAGTATATGTATTATAACGCTAGTTACTATAGAGAGACTCGAATTCGAGTTTGAAGATAATTCGATCTAAGTCGGATTGAATTCGAGTCGAGTTGAATATAAATAAAGAAATTCAAATATAGTTCGAATCCGTGTAAGAATTTAACCCTACAAGTCGAATCTGAGCAGCTCAAAATTTAAATTAATTCGACTCGGTTGCAGCCTTAGTTGTAGTCCTTCTATTTCAACTTTAAATGTACTTTTTTTTATTAGTTAATTCAAAAATTAAATTAAATATATATTATATTTTAGAGTTATAATAAAGTGTTACGGTGTTCTAAGTTTCTAATTATCTTTATTATTGTTTTATTTACTATCACAACAACGCTATTAAACTAATATAAAGTATGTGTTTGAAAATATAAAATTATCTTTAAAATCATCATTTGCAGGAATACATTTCCAATTTTGTAAATGACGAATTATCATCAATAAAAAAATAATTCTTTTCGTGGAACAACAAAATTAACAAATAAAATTCTTTTCGTGAAAGAACTGTATTATTATTATTATATAAATATAATGTGAAAAGAACATATAGTTGGTAAAAGAAAAATATCGTTAGTACCAATAATTAATATAAAAGTATTGATCTTAATGGAAGTCTTGAAACAAACCTATCAAGTAACGGAAAAACATATGTTGTTCAAATAATTAAAGTTGAACACTCGAACTTTCACAATTTGAATTTGGATACTGGAACTTTAAGTCCCAAACGGCTCTAAAATTAAGCTTGAATCAACATGCACACTTTATGTTTAAAGCTGTAGTATTAACACTCTTAACATTAAATTAAGTTTATGCATGGTTGAGTAGTTATTAGGAGGGTGGTATTAGACCCATGTGTAAAATAGAGGTAAACAGAGAGAAATCAAACCGATAAATATCCAATTTGGTCAATTACCTTCTTTTTTTTTAATGCAAAATCCCATTATGTGTTACGGATCATGGTTCGTATAGGCCAGTAGTTGTGTACAAGTTAAGGTGGGTCTTTGGGTTGGTAATCAACTGTTAAAATTAGTTTTACTATTTAGTAATATTGAAGGGTTGGGATGAGAGTATCATATTTCTTTATATTGTACGCCCAGCAAATTGAAAGATATCGAATATCAAAATAAAATATTTTTCAATCTCCTTTCTTCTTATCTCTTCAATTTTCTGGAGTCTAGCAAGATTATATAAAGTGCTACAGTGGTGCTTTCAATGAAAGCTAAATCCATGGAAGCGTGATCCGTAACATTAACATTCATATAACATACTAAAATCAAAGTCTTTGTGCTAAGGTATTCACTTATCAATTAACTTATATATATATAGGAGATTGATTTATTGATAACGTTGTAAAATTTTTTTTTATCTTTATAACAGATCTCAATTGTATGGGTAAAATCTAGCGGTTAAAATTAGGACTGTAAATGATAACTGAAAAATTTGTATTTGTCCGCATCCGTATTCGAAAAAAAATAAATATTATTCGTATTCGAAAAAAAATGGATATATCAGTATTCGGTTTAAAGGTATCTGCAAATAAACGAATACGAATATAAGCGTATTCGTATTCGTTTAACATTCATTCGTAAATATATCCGGCGGATAGAGGATATCCGGAATCCGATATCCGAATTCAGATCCCTATCTGGAATTCGTATTCGAATAACTTATATATACATATAAAATAAGTAAAATAATTTCTTTTAAGTGGTCTTCATTATATAATAATTAGTTTTCACTATCATACGAAAATTATTTTTAAAATATGTTATTTCACTTCTAAAAAGTATGAAATAACACTTTTATTATAATATTAATAAATTGATTTAAGTATAGTTAATGAATTTTTACTATTATAAAGTTAAAATATCTAAAATGTATTATTTTAACAAGTGTTATAAATATCATTTAACAAGTATTACAATATAACTTTTGAATCATTTAACAAGTGTTATAAATGTTATAATTATAGATTATAAATATTCATACACACTACAATATTACTCAAAACATATAAAATAGACATCAATTTATTAATGGACATCAAACTTTAATAAGCAGAGCATTTATTTTGAAATTTAGAATTTTAAAAATAATAAAAGTTTATTTAAATTGTAAGTTAGAGTATTGATTATTATATTTATTAAAAATAAATAAATTAACATTCATTCATTAATGAACTATACTTTAAAACTTATTACTTTTTTCATTTATTATAGTTATATATAGTGTTACAATATATCCAGAATGCATCATTTAACAAGTATTATAAACATCATTTAAATTTTATAATTATAGATTATAAATATTCATACACACTACAGTATTACTCTAAATTAACACATAAAATGAACATCTACTTATTAATGGATATCTAAACATTAATAAGTAGAGCATTTATTTTTTAATTTATGATTTTAAAAATAATAAAAATATATTTGAATTATAATTTAGAGCATTAATTATTATATTTATTATAAATAAATAAATTAGCATTCATTCATTAATGAACTATACTTTAAAACTCATTATTTTTTCCCCTTATTATAGTTATATATAGTGTTACAATATATCTAAAATACATCATTTAACAAGTGTTATAAATATCATTTAAATGTTATAATTATAGGTTATAAATATTTATACACACTACAGTATTATCCCAAATTAACATATAATGTAAGACCCCGAATTTATGAAATACAAAATTTAATTTTTCTTCATATATATTTTTCCTGAAACAGTAAATGGTTAAATTGACAAAATTGAAAGTTAAGGATGTTATGTGCAAATTTTATTTTGTCGGACAATATTCTTTTTGTCGGGGAATATTCGGGCCGTACGACGGCGCCGAAATAACAAATTATTTGTGGACCCCACAACGGAATATTTGTCGGATATAGAAAACGACAGAAGTAACCTTTTTAAATAAAAATAGTCAACGGTGTTAACTGTTAAAATACCGGTGATAAAAGAATAGTAGCATACGGTAATTTATGGTATTTTCTGTAGAACACGGTACTCTACAGTAGCACACGGTATTGCACAGTGTCTCATATTATTGGTCTGATAATTGACACCGTAATTGTTACGCATCATTTCATCAATAATTGTCACTGCATAATATTTTATATTATCAATTCAATTATTGTTGCTACACAGTATTTTGCATTATTGATTCAATAATTGTCATTACACTGTATTTCATATCATCGAGCCAATAATTGTTGGTGCACTGTAGTTTAAAATTATTGAATCTAATAATTGTCACAGTAGCAAATACACTATAATTTATATTATTAAATTAATAAAAATATGTAACGTGTTTCTTACATTATTGTGGTAACATTATTTTATATGTTGGACTCACAGGAAGAATAAATAAATAAAAAAATAAATAAATAAAAAATAAAATAATTAATTTTACTATTTGAAATAGTAACGTGAATAGTGACGTGAATAGTACGTGAATAGTAAGAAACATGTGGGACCCATTGTGGGGCTCACATGAAATGTGAGAAATGTGAGAATTTGCTGAAGAGTTGGTGGAGGCTGCGCAGCAGCCTCTGCTGAATTTTTTTCTGTTCACCTACCACGCATAGTAACTTATTTTCTCCTATAAATAGCTTGCTCAGCTGAATAGAAAAATCACACCTAAAACATAAAATTTTTCTATAAGAATTTTATGAGTTTTCTCTGAGAATAGTAAGGTTATTTTGAGAGTTTGAAAGCCAAAAGGAGTGCAGGAATTTTTCAAGTAAGTGTTTTATTAAAGAGTAGTAATTTCATAAATTCCTATTTTTCACGGTATTCACAAATCTTCCTTTAGAAGACTTTTCTTTGAGAAGATTCATTTTTAAAAGCTTTCTTTGGAAGATTTATTTTGGAATATTATTTTAAAAACTATTTTAAAGTTGTTATATTATACTACAAAAATTATGTTAAATATATATAATTTTGATAGTTCATAATATACGAGTTATCATATACTTTGAAATTTATATGTGGTAATTACTAATTATATTAAAAATATATAGGTTGATCAATCTCATTTAAATCAATATTCAGTCACGTGTTAAGGTAAGGAATATCATTTTCTTTCATTTTCTATTATTTAAACTTACTACGGTAAGGGGTATCACTCTTTTCATCATCATAAATGGATATTATTTTCTTTCTTACTTGAAGGGATTATCATTCTTTGATTCTCGAAAATAATATCGTTTCTTTCTTGTGCCATTTATTTCCATGTATTAAATTGTGGGAATAACCTTACGGCGCGGTTTACCGCCTGTTGGTGAATAACCTTTTGTATTCATTCCTTATTAATCTTTGAGAATAACCTTACGGTGCGGATTATCGCCTGTTTGGTGAATAACTCTTCGTGTTCAAATTCTATTAAATTGTGGGAATAACCTTACGGTGCGGATTACGCCTGTTTGGTGAATAACTTTTCGTGTTCAAATTCTATTAAATTGTGGGAATAACCTTACGGTGCGGATTACGCCTGTTTGGTGAATAACTCTTCGTGTTCAAATTCTATTAAATTGTGGGAATAACCTTACGGTGCGGATTACGCCTGTTTGGTGAATAACTATTCGTATTCAAATTGATGGGAATAACCTTACGGTGCGAATTATCGCCTGTTGATGAATAACCCTTGTTATTTGTCTCGTGTGGAAATAATTTATCTACACGAATTATCACATGACACTTTTATTCCATATTCGTAAGTGATATCATTTTCCTTTATACTCATAAGGGATACCATCTTTTTCATCTTCCATTATTCAAACTTACTATGGTAAGGGATATTAATTCCCTTCACCTTTTGTTAATCAAACCTGCTACGGTAAGGGATATTATTTTCTTCCATACACCTAAATCGAAACTTATTATGGAACTATTGCTTCTATAATTCCTGAAAATATTATATGTTCCATAATAGTTGAATTTCATTAGTTCAACTGAACCTTCCTATTTTCTGAACATTTCTATTGAACTGTAATCGTTATTCTGAACTGTGGATCTTGAATATCATTTTTAAATTTCACTCCACATCATGTTGGCAATTTGGACATTATTTGAATCTGCACAAAGTAAACTTCCGATACTTATTGTTTATCCTGTTCTTCTGTTCATCATTTGTATCACTGTTATTTGTATTAATCATCAAGAATCAAGCTGTTGTGAATATCTGTGGCCGGGGGCACAGATGTGATATAATTGTTGAACAGATGATAGGTTAAAGGCGATATACTAGGTTAAAGGCGATACATCTGTTCGGTGTCTTTTATGACACGTGGTGAATGTTCTCTTTGGCCCGTAGTGCAAAGATGAACTGTTGGTTGGTATGATTATGACCAAAGGCTGAATCTGGTATAATCATGACCGTTGGTGTTATATTGAATGTCTTTGGCCCGTAGTGCAAAGACGAACTGTTGATCTGCATGATTATGACCAGGAACTGTGAAGTTGTATTATCTTGACTAATGGTATTTCAGATGATAAAAGTTGATGATATTTTTACTAAAAAGAGAAGCGAGTGGACATTATAGTCTGCATTATTCTTCTAATAGATTGCTCATTCCGCTGCTATTATTGATCTGAACGTTGTTTAAGAATTTAACTGCAGTTTTTGATATAAACCTTGTAGTCTATTGTATTCTATCAAGAACTCAACTGTTGAAGGCTAATGATAAATTATTCGTCATTATCTTAGTCATGATATTTCTTACTGGGCTATTTGAGCTCACCCTTTCTTTTCGTTCCATTGTTTTTCAACAGGAGATGAGAACGTAACGGGGTCTAGCCGGGGAATGGAGTGAGAGTGCGGGGATAGCTATCATAGTCTTCACGTGTTATAAAATAGTGTGACAATAATAATGAAGACTTAGTTGTGTTGTATTATCCACTGTATTGTTGTACGTTGTATTTCATTGTAATAATTTTGTTGTAGTCTTTTGACGACTCAAGTTTGGGCTGTGTGGGCCTAGATTTGGGGGCGTCACAGTTGGCATCAGAGTTTAGGGATATGGTCTTTAATGGAGATCTGGGGTAGAACTAGGAGGGGAGAGGCGAATATAATTAGTCACTAGCGTGTCCCACCTAAATTAGATTTTATTATCTAATGAGTTGATTTGAATATAGGGACATGAAGTGATGAGTCAGTTTATTTGAACTAACATCTATTTTGTGACCACAGATAAGTATGTCATCTGGAAATCAGGAGGTTAACCACGGAGTACTTGAAGTGAATGTAGAGGCCACAAACAATTCTTCTACAAACTCAGAGTTGAATAATTTGCCTAAAGCAAAAATTATTTGTATCCGATCTAAAGAAGAAGAAGGTGAAAGTTCTACCGTCGTTCTTCCAAATTCGTTCTTTAAAGGATATCCGGAACTTGCGGAAATTGTTGCCTTTAATTTGCTCGACAGTTGGAAACATATCATCACCTGGTTATGCTCGATAACAAAGGATCAAAATATATGGACGTTTCATATAAGTCTTTGGGATTTATGGTGTTCGAGCTATGATTTTCAAGATTATTTAAAAATGATGTATCTATACTTTTGGGCGTTACAATTTAGAGGAATTCAGGTTAAGTTAGTCACTATCGTGGAAACTGTAGTCTATCGAAAATACTATTTTAATGGAAATCATTGGTACGCTACTACTGATGAAGTTGAAGAATCTGAGAAACAGTTCGTTAGAGAACTATTTCGTGGTATCCCCATGGTTGAAATACGTGAAGATCCGGATGAAGTATATGAGACTCGATTTGATGATGACAGCCTTGATGATCAAGAAAATCGAATGAGGTGATGACCGGTAAGCTATTCATCAATTCTCGAGAAGTCTATGCCATGTTAGATATTGACTCTATCCACTCTTTTATCTCACCTATATGTACTCAACGTTTAAATTTGCCTATTGAAAACTTAAATCTTGTCTTATCAGTTGAAATCTCATTGGGAGAAATACCTATTACATTTACTATCTATAAATCTTGCCTAGTTTAAATCAACAACCTCACATTACCTGTTGACCTTATTTCTTTGGAGATGCACGAATTTGATGTGATTTTAGGAATTGATTGGTTGACTACCCATCATGCTAAAATTGATTGTTTTCATAAGATTATTAGTTTTCATATTCCTAATCAACCTGTCATGCAAATTCAAGCAACTAAACCATTGAAATCTATAACTGTTATTTCTAGCCATAAAGCCATTCGTTTATTGAAAAACGGATGTCAAGCCTTTTTAGCTCATGTCACTGATTTGAACAAAAATACGTCAAACTTGAATGATATTCCCATTGTTAATGAGTTTCCTGACGTTTTTCCTGAAGAACTTCCTGGCTTATCCCCAAACCGAGAAATTGAATTCTGTATCGATCTTGAACCCGATACTAAACCCTTTTCCAAAGCTCAATACCAAATGGCTCCCATAGAACGCCAAGAGATGAAAGTTTGATTATTAGATATCGGTATCATTCGAGCGAGGAATACGAGAAGAGTTTTCAAGAACTCAAGAGGAGACTTGTTTCAGCTCCTGTTCTGACCATTCCATCAGGATCAGGAGAATTCGTCATATATAGCGATGCTTCAGGCAAAGGTCTAGGTTGTGTCCTTATGCAACATGGAAAGGTTATAGCTTATGCCTCTCGACAACTCAAAGATTATGAGAAAAATTATCCCACTCATGATCTAGAATTGGCAACAGTCGTTTTCACGTTGAAGATCTGGAGACACTACTTGTACGGAGAAAAAGTGGATATCTATACGGATCATAAAAGTCTCAAGTATTTCTTCACCCAGAAGGAACCTAACATGCGACAACGACGTTGGCTTGAGCTGTTGAAGGATTACGACCACACAATCCAGTATCACCCGGGAAAGGCGAACGTTGTAGCTGACGCTTTGAGCAGAAGATCTTATGCGAGTACAAGTGCACTGCTGACAACACAAAAGTGTATTTTGTACGACTTGCAAAAGATGGAGATACAGCTAAAAACATCAGGGACCCACTCGAAGATTGCTCACGTGCGAGTAAAACCGGCTTTAATGGATAAAATTAAAGCTGCTCAAGCTACCGATCCGGAACTGATGAACATGATGAAGAAAGTACAAGAAGGTGTCATCCCCGAAGCAAGAATCGACGAGACAGGAATACTTCGAGTTAACTCTCGACTCTGTGTTCCTAACGATCCTGATTTGAAGCATAAAATCATGATGGAGGCACACAACACGCCATTTGCAATCCACCCAGGAGGTACCAAGATGTATCGAGATCTTCGACATACATTTTGGTGGAACAATATGAAAAGGGAAATTGCAGAGTTTATCTCAAGGTGCCTAACTTGTCAACGTGTCAAGGCAGAGCATCAAGTACCTAAGGGTCCATTACAACCACTTGAGGTTCCCGAATGGAAGTGGGAACACATCAATATGGATTTCGTGATGGGTCTTCCCAAAGTTTCTCAAGGCTTAGATGCAATTTGGGTCATCGTAGATAGATTGACCAAATCCGCTCATTTCTTGCCTATACGAGAAAACTTTTCACTTGAACGTCTTGCCGGTATGTACATAAATGAAATCGTGAGACTGCATGGCATGCCAGTTTCCATAGTTTCTGATCGAGATCCTAGATTCACTTCACGCTTTTGGATCAGTCTACAAAAAGCTATGGGCACTGAACTACGTTTTAGTTCTGCATACCATCCTCAAACGGACGGACAATCGGAAAGGACGATCCAGACCCTCGAAGATCTTTTGAGACTTTGCGTACTAGATTTCAAAGGAAGTTGGGATAAGTACTTGCCATTGGTGGAATTTTCCTACAACAACAGTTACCAAGCAAGTATAGGTATGGCTCCATTCGAGGCTTTATATGGACGCAAGTGTCACTCTCCAGTATGTTGGAATGAGGTAGGAGAAGCAAAACTGTTGGGACCTGAGTTGATACGCTTGACAACAAAAAAGATCCAAATGATCCGACAATGAATACAGACCGCACAAGAACGACAAAAGAATTACGCTGATCTTCATCGGAGAGACGAAAGTTTCAACGTCGGAGATCATGTATTCTTACGTGTTTCTCCATGGAAAGGGGTAACGAGATTCGGAAAAAGAGGAAAGCTTAACCCTCGATTTATTGGCCCATTTGAAATCCTCGATCGGGTGGGAACTGTAGCTTACAGACTAGCCTTACCACCAAGTATGTCTCGCATCCATAACGTTTTTTTACATATCTATGTTACGTAAATATGTGAAGGACCCAAACCACGTCATTGAGTTAGAACCAGACGTTATAGCAGAAGATTTAACGTATGAGGAAGTACCTGTTAAGATCCTAGATAAGAAGGAGCAGATCTTACGCTCAAAGGTTATACCTCAAGTTAAGGTTTTATGGAGGAACCAAGATATTGAGGAAATGACCTGGGAGCTAGAATCTGAGATGAAGTCTAGGTATCCATACCTCTTCGAAATGCCAGGTACGTCAATTTCGGGGACGAAATTTCATAAGGAGGGGAGGTTGTAAGACCCCGAATTTATGAAATACAAAATTTAATTTTTCTTCATATATATTTTTCCTGAAACAGTAAATGGTTAAATTGACAAAATTGAAAGTTAAGGATGTTATGTGCAAATTTTATTTTGTCGGACAATATTCTTTTTGTCGGGGAATATTCGTTTTGTCGGGGAATATTCGGGCCGTACGACGGCGCCGAAATAACAAATTATTTGTGGACCCCACAACGGAATATTTGTCGGATATAGAAAACGACAGAAGTAACCTTTTTAAATAAAAATAGTCAACGGTGTTAACTGTTAAAATACCGATGATAAAAGAATAGTAGCATACGGTAATTTATGGTATTTTCTGTAGCACACGGTACTCTACAGTAGCACACGGTATTGCACAGTGTCTCATATTATTGGTCTGATAATTGACACCGTAATTGTTACGCATCATTTCATCAATAATTGTCACTGCATAATATTTTATATTATCAATTCAATTATTGTTGCTACACAGTATTTTGCATTATTGATTCAATAATTGTCATTACACTGTATTTCATATCATCGAGCCAATAATTGTTGGTGCACTGTAGTTTAAAATTATTGAATCTAATAATTGTCACAGTAGCAAATACACTATAATTTATATTATTAAATTAATAAAAATATGTAACGTGTTTCTTACATTATTGTGGTAACATTATTTTATATGTTGGACTCACAGGAAGAATAAATAAATAAATAAATAAAAAATAAAATAATTAATTTTACTATTTGAAATAGTAACGTGAATAGTGACGTGAATAGTGACGTGAATAGTACGTGAATAGTAAGAAACATGTGGGACCCATTGTGGGGCCCACATGAAATGTGAGAAATGTGAGAATTTGCTGAAGAGTTGGTGGAGGCTGCGCAGCAGCCTCTGCTGAATTTTTTTCTGTTCACCTACCACGCATAGTAACTTATTTTCTCCTATAAATAGCTTGCTCAGCTGAATAGAAAAATCACACCTAAAACATAAAATTTTTCTATAAGAATTTTATGAGTTTTCTCTGAGAATAGTAAGGTTATTTTGAGAGTTTGAAAGCCAAAAGGAGTGCAGGAATTTTTCAAGTAAGTGTTTTATTAAAGAGTAGTAATTTCATAAATTCCTATTTTTCACGGTATTCACAAATCTTCCTTTAGAAGACTCTTCTTTGAGAAGATTCATTTTTAAAAGCTTTCTTTGGAAGATTTATTTTGGAATATTATTTTAAAAACTATTTTAAAGTTGTTATATTATACTACAAAAATTATGTTAAATATATATAATTTTGATAGTTCATAATATACGAGTTATCATATACTTTGAAATTTATATGTGGTAATTACTAATTATATTAAAAATATATAGGTTGATCAATCTCATTTAAATCAATATCCAGTCACGTGTTAAGGTAAGTAATATCATTTTCTTTCATTTTCTATTATTTAAACTTACTACGGTAAGGGGTATCACTCTTTTCATCATCATAAATGGATATTATTTTCTTTCTTACTTGAAGGGATTATCATTATTTGATTCTCGAAAATAATATCGTTTCTTTCTTGTGCCATTTATTTCCATGTATTAAATTGTGGGAATAACCTTACGGCGCGGTTTACCGCCTGTTGGTGAATAACCTTTTGTATTCATTCCTTATTAATCTTTGAGAATAACCTTACAGTGCGGATTATCGCCTGTTTGGTGAATAACTCTTCGTGTTCAAATTCTATTAAATTGTGGGAATAACCTTACGGTGCGGATTACGCCTGTTTGGTGAATAACTCTTCGTGTTCAAATTCTATTAAATTGTGGGAATAACCTTACGGTGCGGATTACGCCTGTTTGGTGAATAACTCTTCGTGTTCAAATTCTATTAAATTGTGGGAATAACCTTACGGTGCGGATTACGCCTGTTTGGTGAATAACTATTCGTATTCAAATTGATGGGAATAACCTTACGGTGCGAATTATCGCCTGTTGGTGAATAACCCTTGTTATTTGTCTCGTGTGGAAATAATTTGTCTACACGAATTATCACATGACACTTTTATTCCATATTCGTAAGTGATATCATTTTCCTTTATACTCATAAGGGATACCATCTTTTTCATCTTCCATTATTCAAACTTACTATGGTAAGGGATATTAATTCCCTTCACCTTTTGTTAATCAAACCTGCTACGGTAAGGGATATTATTTTCTTCCATACACCTAAATCGAAACTTATTATGGAACTATTGCTTCTATAATTCCTGAAAATATTATATGTTCCATAATAGTTGAATTTCATTAGTTCAACTGAACCTTCCTATTTTCTGAACATTTCTATTGAACTGTAATCGTTATTCTGAACTGTGGATCTTGAATATCATTTTTAAATTTCACTCCACATCATGTTGGCAATTTGGACATTATTTGAATATGCACAAAGTAAACTTCCGATACTTATTGTTTATCCTGTTCTTCTGTTCATCATTTGTATCACTGTTATTTGTATTAATCATCAAGAATCAAGCTGTTGTGAATATCTGTGGCCGGGGGCACAGATGTGATATAATTGTTGAACAGATGATAGGTTAAAGGCGATATACTAGGTTAAAGGCGATACATCTGTTCGGTGTCTTTTATGACACGTGGTGAATGTTCTCTTTGGCCCGTAGTGCAAAGATGAACTGTTGGTTGGTATGATTATGACCAAAGGCTGAATCTGGTATAATCATGACCGTTGGTGTTATATTGAATGTCTTTGGCCCGTAGTGCAAAGACGAACTGTTGATCTGCATGATTATGACCAGGAACTGTGAAGTTGTATTATCTTGACTAATGGTATTTCAGATGATAAAAGTTGATGATATTTTTACTAAAAAGAGAAGCGAGTGGACATTATAGTCTGCATTATTCTTCTAATAGATTGCTCATTCCGCTGCTATTATTGATCTGAACGTTGTTTAAGAATTTAACTGCAGTTTTTGATATAAACCTTGTAGTCTATTGTATTCTATCAAGAACTCAACTGTTGAAGGCTAATGATAAATTATTCGTCATTATCTTAGTCATGATATTTCTTACTGGGCTATTTGAGCTCACCCTTTCTTTTCGTTCCATTGTTTTTCAACAGGAGATGAGAACGTAACGGGGTCTAGCCGGGAAATGGAGTGAGAGTGCGGGGATAGCTATCATAGTCTTCACGTGTTATAAAATAGTGTGGCAATAATAATGAAGACTTAGTTGTGTTGTATTATCCACTGTATTGTTGTACGTTGTATTTCATTGTAATAATTTTGTTGTAGTCTTTTGACGACTCAAGTTTGGGCTGTGTGGGCCTAGATTTGGGGGCGTCACATATAAAATTGACGTCTACTTATTAATGGACATCTAAACATTAATAAGTAGAGCATTCATTTTGAATTTATGATTTCAAAAATAATAAAAACTTATTTAAATTATAATTTATAACATTGATTATTATATTTATTAAAAATAAATAAATTAACTTTCATTCATTAATGAACTATACTTTAAAATTTATTATTTTTCCCCTTATTATAGTTATATATAGTGTTACAATATATCTAAGATGTAGCATTTAACAAGTGTTATAAATATATATTTAAATGTTATAATTATAGATTATAAATATTCACACACTACAGTATTATTCTAAATTAACACATAAAATGTGCATCTACTTATTAATGGACATCTAAACATTAATAAGTAAAGCATTCATTTTGAATTTAGGATTTCAAAAATAATGAAAACTTATTTAAATTATAATTTAGAGTATTGATTATTGTATTTATTACAAATAAATAAATAAATTAACATTAATTCATTAATATGTATGGTTTAAATTTTAAATTGTGATTGGTTATGAGTAATTATTTAATTTTTTCTCTTTATTTTTTGTAAATAATTTGAATAAATTTTATATTAGGTGATTGATAAATGAATCTGGATATCTGAATATTAGAATAATCTGTTTATTAAAATAAAATAAACGAAAACGGATATTATCCGTATTCGGATATTATTTCAAATACAGAATGCGGATAGCATTTTTAAAATCCGCCGGATACGAATACGGATAACGAATTAATTTTTCGAATATGTATACGGATACTGTTATATTCGAATTTGTTTATATCCGTTTATACCTCTAGTTAAAATGACCCTCATACGCAGTTTAATTTTTAGGAATCTGCAGTTTAATATTACGGACGGTGTCAAATGTCCAAAATAGTCACAACATTCATTTAATACACTCACCGTCCGCAATATTAAACTGTTTACGGACGGTAAATACTAGGTCTTACATGTTGAAACAACTCCATTTTGAAACAAGTCTCGTATGCATTTTAATGCAGCGAACGCTATTTTAATTACAAAGATGCATTCGTCATTGTTTATAAAAATTATTTTGGATCTCATCTCATTTTCACAATAGCGATTTGGGTAGTTATTATTAAGGCTATTAAATTTTATATTTATTTTTACGTATAACAATAATCTGCAATGAGGATATGCAGGACAAATATAAAATTTATAACCTTACTTTTAAAACTGCATTTGTCATTATTCATAACAATTATTTTTGTTCTAATCTCATTTTCACAGTAGCGATCTGGGTTGTTTGACTTAAGTCTATTAAATTTTTTTATTTTTATTTTATATTTTAGTGATTCATGTGATCTGAGCAAATAAGAAAAAAAAAACATGGCTAAATAATTGGTATATATCATTCAATTTGTCTAGCCTTATATATTTTTCATTCATCATATATAACATGAATCTGCAACGAGAATACGCTAGGAAAAAATAATTTTTTTAGCCTTAATAATTATTGCGGATGGGAAAATCAAACGACAACGTCCAAAACGACGTCATTTAAGGATTGCGGACGCTGAGCTTTTAAAATTCCAAATTTTGCATGGCGTCGTTTGAAGGACTGCCCTATGAATTTTCCTCTTCCCTCCGTTCACAGTTTAATACTGCGGATGCTGAACTTTATTTTTTATTTTTTTTATTGCAGTGAAGATGAGAAATTTCGAGCAATTACGTTGGGATAGCAATCGTTTTTCATTAATGACAAGAAAATTGTCCCGACTATTTAAATCTGAGTAATTCAGTCCACTACAAAAACTCAAAACTTTCAGAAAGAAAATAAATATCTATTTTTTATGGGCACGAATGTTGTCAATGTCCATGTTATTCATTATAGAAATTGATCATTTTTATTGTTCATTGTTTTGACAGTAACGAACCGGATATTTATACTTAAGGCTATTAAATATTTTATTTCTTTTTGCGTATTCTTATTATTACGAACATGAATCTGCAATAAGGAGAAATAAGAAATTTATAACCTTAAATATAAAACTGAGCTCATCATAATTCATAGCAATTATTTTTGGATGACATCTCATTTTGACAGTATTGATATGGGTAATTAATTTTTTTTACTGTCTGCAATATTAAACTGTGAATTCTTGAAAACTAAACTGCGAACGAGGGTCATTTTAATCGTTAGATCTCAGACTAGATGTCTGAGATGTGTTGTAAGAATAGATTATTTTTTACAATATTGTCAATTAATTAACCCCTATATATATATATATATATATATATATTTCAACTGTAAAGTAACTTGTAACACCTTAAATTTTATAGGTGATAGATAAATAAAATTTAGACGGCATATTTTAGTACGAGACACTCATAAAAATAAATTTTCACAAAAAAAGTTCAACCTCAGGATGAGGATGAGATTTTATGTTGTTTTGAAGGCAAGGATCCGATGAAAGTAAATGGTGGGAGTTGAATTCAAACATTGTTAAAAAGAAAACACTATGTCAAAATGGGGCTACCACATTCATATAAGCAATCATGACTTATGAGTAATTAAGTTTTTATTGATAACAGATTAGTAATCCAAGTAAGTGTGTGGGGCTTCAAGATTTGAAACTTAAAACTGCTCATCTACGAGGCAATATTTATGGCGTGAGGAATTATAATTATAATTTTATTAATTAATCCAGTATGGAAATATTAACTTGTTTATACGTGAATTGTTAAAGCTAATTGCTTTAAAGTGACCATTTAATGAGGGTTTATGTAAAGGCTTACTGGATACTTTCTTTCTCATCTGGATCCACCCTGTTCGGTTGCTCTATTATATCCCGGGTCGGGTCTACAACTATTGGATACTTCACTTATGCCCACCCTAGTCCCTACATAGATATGCAACACCTACAGCCCCATATTAGCACAATGTGTTTTTAAGTTTGAATTCTAGCTTGCTTATATTGTCCCGAAAAAAGTGACCCTGTCATAGATTAGTCCGTCAAAGGCTTCAATGTGTCGTTGATCCAGTCATTATGGGACTGAAAACATCATCACCAGACAACTCCGAAAGCTCGACTCCTCTCTCATGAGCAAACTTGTCCAGCGTATCGGGCAATATCCCCAAGTAATCTAGTAACGCCGGGCTGAATCACCTGTACCATCCAAATTCCCACACCACCAAATTAAATTCTGCCTCCTAAATGTTAGTTGCACAATTTAATTATCTGCTCATCTAACAGAAAAAAACATAGACAACTAATAAAAATAATATCAAATTGATCAAGGGTTACTAAGAGATATATTTCCTTTATATTAAAGTCCAAAAATAAAGATACTTAGGATGCCATTATTCCATTTTTTGTGTTAGGCATACACAATCATCTATTGAAAAACAAAGGACCGAACCAGCTCGATTTAAAAAATTCAATCAACTTAATTAGTCATTTGAGTTTGTGAGCTTAAAAGAGGCCTACGAATTAATTCGGGGTACGAGAATGGAATAGATTGTTTTTCCGTTTGAATTAACCTAAACTAAAAGTCTAAAACTTGTAACAACCTACTTAAATTTAGTGTTAGAATTGCCGTAATCGTAAAATTCGAAAATCCAACTTAATTTGACTTGATTTTATTTTCAGAACACAAAGTTCACCCTAATTTTGACAAAACTTTATATCTAAAGCGTAATATAGTCACATAAAGTCTATTTAAGAGCATGATTTTTGTTCATGCCTAATTTGTGTTTTATGTTTTAGGGAAATTGAAAACTATTTCTTGTGTTATGTTGACTAGTACGTCTTAGATAGATTAAATATCATGCCACTATTATTATATTTTTAATAAATGTTAAAGATATATTTAGGCTTTTTAATTTAAAAACAATCATTTTAAAAAATGTATGTATAATTGAGAAACTAATTAATTACGAGTCGCGGCTTTATGTTATGAGTAATATTTTAGCACAAGGGGTGTAGCTCAAACGGTACTGACGTTAGGGTGCTAGCTTTGCATGTGAAACGTACAGTCAATTTTCCCGCGCAACACTTTAATCACACCTTTTACTACATCCCACCACTCCTTTTGCTTGCTAGCGCATCCAGCTCTCCACAAAAAAAGGTACTAGGGTTCCGCCGCAGTATCAAAAATCAACTCAATGGAAACTCATCAAATCGGTCAGCTCCTCAACAATACCCTCAGCCCCGACGGCGCTGTAGTCCACGCCGCCACCGATGCCCTCGACCGTCTCTCTCTTCTCCCCACTTTTCCATATTCTCTCCTCTACATCGCCACCGGTATTCCCCCTCCTTATCTTTTACCACTACAATAGTATATATACGCACAAATTTGTATAAATGTTGTTTTTAGTTGTTTACATTTTATTGAATTTATTCCACTTGTGGAGCTGAAAGTGAGCTTAATTATGGTTATTTTATAGTAATTGATAATTGGATTGTTTCAAGTATTGGAGTGGATAGCCAATGTCAAATAGTTGCTAGAATGTGATAGATCTTATTTTATTTATTTGTAGACAATTTTTTGCTGCTTTAATTATGGTTATTTTGATAGATATTGAATTTGGATTTTACTATAGGAGGGGATAATCAAGGTCAAACAGTTGCAGCTGCTACATATCTTAAGAATTACATTAGGAAAAATATTGATGCATCCAAAGTCAGTAAAGAGTTTCGAGATGCTTTCATGCGAGCTCTGCTTCAAGTAGAACCTGCGGTTTTGAAAGTTTTAGTTGAAGGGGTATTGTATATTGAATTATGTTTGTACTTGCTTGTGCTTATTTGTGTACTAATAGTGTTGTTTATATTTGTTATCTTATATTCTTATCTGGATGTAGTTTCGGGTAATTGTTGCTGCTGAGTTTGTGAAGGACAATTCGTGGCCTGAACTGGTTCCTGAACTGCAATCAGTTATTCACAATAGTAATCTGATTAATGGAAATGGAAATGGTGAGTGGAAAACTGTTAATGCCCTTACAGTTCTTCACTCGCTCATTAGACCATTCCAGGTACTTGTTATGTGCAAATGCTTAACTTGTCAAGATAATTTATACTGCTGCTATCAATTAATTTTCGCATAAATAAATTTAAAGCACTTCCCTTTTGGGGAAAGGGTAATAAATCATATATAAATAGTGTGTTGAAAGATGTAGTGAAAAAATTTGATTAATGCTTGTCAAGTGACAGTTAAAACGCCCCAAATATGTGGGCAGCATAAGAAACTAAACTTTCAAGGGACTGACTGATTGTTTTTCAACTTGTAAAATGGAGGGGTCCTCGGATTAGTGGTCTAACTTTCTCTTCCTTTATTTCCTTTTTCTGGCAGTACTTTTTGAATCCAAAAGTTGCAAGGGAGCCAGTTCCGCTGCAGCTTGAGCTAATTGCAGAAAAAATTCTTGTGCCTTTACTGATCGTGTTTCATCACTGTGTAGAAAAGGTGATCTCTTCTTCCTAATTTATGTTCCTCTGCAATCCATTGATAGTATCCTATTTGTTCAAATGTTAATCATCTTGAAGTATCTTAATGGGGTTTTATGGTGCCCAAGGTAGGCTTTAAGCATCCAGGGCAGGACAGAAGTGGAAACTGAGAAGATCATTCTAATAGTATGCAAGTGCATGTATTTTTCTGTAAGTAATAATTCTCTTTGTTTTTGATTGTTATGATCAATGAACTTTAAATTGATCCTTGGCCTAAACAACAAACAGTTGTAGCAGAAATTTATTTGGAACTCCAAGTATAAATTTGTAATGAACAATTTCTTTTGGGTGCATGCGAAATGAAACCTAGTCATGTAATTGGCTATGATTTAATTTTTATTTTACTAGCTAATTTATGATTTTCTTATCCCTACAAACTTGAGTTGTCTAGTCAGAAAGTTCAACAATCTGTGCATCTAGTTGTTTTTGCTTTCGAGTGCATACCGGTGGAGAATTAAAGTTTTAAATATTTATTTTGATGATATCCACAAATATTTATGCTAAACATATAAGTAGTCACGCAAGTGAGATTCATTCATAGCATGTTTCATAATCTTCTACTGATTTAACAAATGAAGCAGTAAGATCTAATTTAGTAATTTAGAGATGAGGTTAATAAAAACTCAAAGCTAGTGGACTGCAACTCTGAAAAGATCCAAGCTTGAGCGAAAGCCTTGACTTGTATCTGATTTCTGGAGTCCTTCATAAAGCGGGTGCTTAAAATTGAGTCTCAGGCTATTGATTTTGCTAGAGTCTAAGAACTCTTACTTTGCCAATTTCCATGTAAAAGGTTTTGAAGGATTTTCATGATTTTGTTAACATATTTATGACGCGATATTGGTACATGTCCCATCAAATCTGCCAGGAGCATGTGTTTGCTTATCCTAGGGATACACTGATTCCAAAATTTATATTTTCTACTAATCCTTTGTGTTCCTCAACCAAGTACAACTTTATTTGATAACATAAGCGTGGGAGTTCTTTTAGACTTAAAGCACCTTATCTTAAGTTAAAGCAACAATGTTTTTCGCCCCAAGAAAGAGAAATAAAGCACCAAAGTTCCTATCATTTGATGTTTGACTTCTTTTCTCAGAAAATTTGCTGTCATAAATTGACGGTTCTGCATCCTTTTATTACATGTTTTCACATCATCTTGATGAACTTCCATGTGAAACTATGATTCACCAACTTTCACTTGCATTTCTTCTGCCTTTCTAGGCTTTGCTACTTGGAATATTTACTGAAGCCAGTTTTGTAGGTGAGATCACACATGACATCTGCTCTGGCTCCTCTGCTTCCTTCATTTTGTAAGGATCTTTTTGGGATTTTGAATTCTTTGAGGTTTGATGGTGGGGAAACTTTGGAAGATGGGTACTTGTTGAGGCTGAAGACTGGGAAGAGAAGTCTTCTCATTTTCTGTGCTCTAGTCACGCGGCATCGGAAGTTTTCTGATAAGTAGGCAATCAAGCATGTCTTTTAGTTACACACACACACACACACATATATGTATATATCAAACTTTTTTGGTTAATTACCATTAATTTTGTCATTTCTTCAATCACAGACTGATGCCTGAAATCATAAAGTGTGTTTCAAATATAGTCAAGCATAGCACAAGCATCAGTGTAAGTCTGTATGATTGATGATGTTGTTTTTTAGTTTGGCATGTGCTGTTATATACTACCTAAAGGCAAGTGATCTTATATTTTGGAACGGAGGGCGTACCTACTATGCTTGTTGTGCACAAGAATTTCATATCCCACATACAATACTAAAGAAAATTTGAGCACTTTCACTTTATATTTCCAATTGTAGTTCTGACCTTGGTGGTGTTTTGCGGTCTTCCTTTATGATCCCTTAACCTGTGTTTTCTAAGTTGTACTCAAGTTTAGCCTTCTACCATACTGTTTATCCAGATTACTTAATATTTTCTTTTTCCTTGTATACTATAATAAGTTTGTAATTATGTTCTTTGCAGAAACTGGACTTTCTGTCAGAGAGGATTGTTTCATTAGCATTTGATGTTATTTCACGTGTTCTAGAAACAGGACCGGTAAATTCACTCAATTCAGATTTTTTTTATTGTGTCAACTTTATTCCCAGAGATATGGTTCTTTTATTGCTTCACATGAACAACTTGAAATCTATACTTATTCCAGTTTACTCTTTTCAGCAAAACATTTCATTTTATTGGTGTTTTAAACTGGAAACAGGGTTGGAGGCTGGTTTCACCCCACTTTTCATCCTTGTTGCACTCTGCAATCTTCCCAGCACTAGTGATGAATGAGAAGGTACAACGTCTTAATTTTTTTGTTTTGGGTTAGATATATTTCATAAAATCTATAAATTTTATACTAGGAAGATCGTGCATGATATAAGTATCAGTTTTTGATAGAATTACACCATTTAAGGTTAGGTCTTTGTGGTTGCACCACACATAGTATGCAGTCATCTCTATATGTGAATGTATGCATCAGACCCCCTCCCCACAAGAACTAAATGAAAAAGAAAAGAACGTTGGATGAATGCTGCAGTTCACCAAATGTTAAAAGTAACTAATTTCCGAAATGTTTGCAAGTAGGATACAGCAGAGTGGGAAGAAGATGCAGATGAGTTCATCAGGAAGAATCTTCCATCTGATCTTGTAACTACATGAACCATACACTTTCTAAATGATTTATTTTCTAATTTACATACTTTAATTATTATTCTTTAAATTTATGTTGCAGGAAGAAAGTTCTGGATGGAGAGAGGACTTGTTCACACCAAGAAAGAGTGCCTTAAATTTGCTTGGTGTTATTTCAAACTCGAAGGTTGCTATTGCTCAAAAAGATGTGTCCAGCAATGATTTATTAAATATTCAGTGTAGATTGTTTTTATGGTTGCAGGGGCCTCCTGTTGTGGCTTCAGTTTCATCAAAGCGTAAAAAAGGTGAAAAGAATAAACAAAAAGATCGCAGTTCCATGGGGGAGTTGTTAGTGGTTCCCTTTTTGTCGAAGTTCCCCATTCCCACTGATATTAATACATCTGTGACAAAGACTGTAAATGAGTGAGTTCACAAATATCTTTCCTAGATATATGCAGTAGTAGTATTGGTAGTGGAAAATGTTGTGTCTTGTATTGTGTTTCATCTATTTCCTATGCATAAAATGATTGTTGCCAATTGAAATGAAATTTAACCTTCTGAGAAAGCAAAGGGAGCAGAGGTTAGAGATTTCTTGTTATAGTCATTTATACACTGCTTTGTGTGCCATTGTAACAAGAAGCACATCTGTGATATATATTAGGGCTCTTTTGAATTTCCTTAGAAGTCTTGAACCTCCCTGTCGACATTAACTGGAAAACAAGAAGACTTGAAACAATTATGCACACATCTCCTCCACTTGACACCAAAATCCTTCTCCATCACTCTTTTTTAATAATTCCAGCTCACTTTGTCGTAACCCTCTCATGATCGTCACTCTTTTTGAAAATATAATCTACTGTTATATTATCCTGTACAGTCTACTCTCCTTCTTCTTGGAATTAAATTTTATGTCTAATGTGACAGTTATTACGGTGTTCTCATGGCATACGGCAGCCTTGTAGATGTAAGGAGATTTCACTTAATTGATTCAGTGAATCTTGATTTATTTATTGACAAAGATTTAAATATCTTATATTGCATATTCAGTTTCTAAGAGAGCAGAAACCAGGTTATACAACAAATCTTATTCGGAATAGAGTGCTGCCATTGTATAAAGCATCTACCTGTCATCCTTATTTAGTTGCCTCTGCGAACTGGGTGCTTGGAGAGTTTGCTCCCTGTATCCCTGAAGTGAGTATTGCTTTTGCCACATCCTTTAGTCATTGTTTCAAATACATGTCGTGGATATACATATCCAGTTGCATTCAAGCATGCATTGATTTAGTTCATTTCGCTAAGTTTTCTAGTATATTTCCTAAAGGCCATATGTATATGGGAGTGCAAATTTAGGCATCCCCTTATGGGCTTGCTTCCTGCTTTTCCAGGAAATGAGCGCTGATGTATATTCTTCACTGCTCAAAGCATTAGCCTTGTCAGATATGGGGGATATTTCATGTTATCCTGTGCGAGTGTCTGCTGCTGGTGCCATAGCTGAACTTGTTGAGGTATGTGGGGGTCTACCTGGTGTGTCCAATTATGATTCATTTGTGTAAAGGTGGCATTTCAAATTTAAATGTCATTTAAAATTCCTCTTTTATCTTTATCCTCTTCAGTATGAGTACTTGCCACCTGAGTGGTTACCTGTTCTTCAAGTCATGGTTGGTAGGATTGGTGATGAAGATGAAGAGAGCTCTATCATATTTCAACTTCTTTCTACTTTGGTGGAGGCTGGAAATGAAAGTGTAGCGCCTCATATCCCGTATATTGTTTCGTTGTTGGTTGGAACAATCTCGAAGTACATACCTGCTAATCCAGAGCCATGGCCTCAAGTATGTGGGGGACCCCTTATAGTTTTCTTGCTGTTTTAACTCCTAAGTTTGCTTTTCATCTTCTGAGCTTTTGAGTTCTCTCTTAAAATCATAACTACATGCACAAATTAGAATGTTGTTCTGGTTTAAACTGATTTGTTTCACCATTATGGAGGACTCAAGTCACTCAATAGAGTGATTGTTAAATCATCTATCTCCATCTGCTGCAGCATTGATGTCATAATCAAACATAAACTTCAAAAACCTTATAGATTGGATGACTACATGATATTTCTTTTCAAAACCTGTTGTTAGCCTACCAAGAGCTACTTGCTAGCAGCCTAGCAGGAATTCTTTGATTTATTTGATCCTCTTTCATTGCTGAAGTAACACTTGTAGCATAAACATATGCACATGCTACCACAAACCATATTACTTTTAGTGCAGTACAATTCGACATTCAACTTCCCGGGATTCAAAACAATGCATTTCCCAGCTTTATGTCATAAAAGGCGTGTTGCCTTATTAGTAATGGTGCCAAATTTGCAGAATTAACTCTGCCAATTTTATATTGTCTTCAAGCAAATGATTACTGAACTGATGTTGCAACAACAAACTGACATTGTGTTCATAATACATATTTCCCTTTCTATTAAACAGATGGTAGAACGAGGCTTTGCGGCATTAGCAGTGATGGCTCAGTGTTGGGAGGGCTCTGAGCCTGAAGAAGCTGAAGAGAATGAATCAAATGACATGTGGGTATCTGGTTGTGCAACCATTGCTACAGCATTTTCAGCTCTTTTGCAACAGGCTTGGTTAAGACCTCTGCAGCCAGTGGTTAGTTCTCTCTCTCTCTCTCTCTCTATATATATAAATATATATATATATATATATATATTCTTGGATAAGTTATTTAGTTCTGAACATCTCCAATTTGTGAAGCAAATGATAAATTAATATATACTGCTCATTGTTAGCGTAGGATGCAATTATGTAATAATCTTGAAATAATTTCTCAATATTAGTAGGAGAGAAATCTTTTACTCCAGTTGCATGTTCAAAGTTATCTGCTTAAAGTAAAATGTTTAGGTGGATGAGAAGCTATAAGCTAAACCAAGTTATGTAGTAAAGACGAAAGAAGCTCTCACGGTAGGTTTTTGCTTTCTTACTTCTAATTTTGGCTGGATCTCGGAATTACCAAAGAAGAAGTTGGATTTCTGATCTTGCTTTTTATCTAATTGATAAAGTTTTTTCACTTATATGGTCAATTACTTCCAGTGTTCCCAAGTAGGCCTTCAAGACAGGTAATAATGGGGACCTGGGGGTAATAGCAAGCAGGTAACATCTCATTTCATCTTTAAAGAGAGTGTGTGTGTGTGTGTCTTCTGCTGAATGAAGGAATTATATGTCCGTAAAGTCACTTCCAATTATTGGATGAGGCTATGTGCATTCTCACATCTGCATGACCTCTGTGCTGGTTAGCTATTGACAAAGATAGCAGTTGGCAACCCTGGACCGCATTTGTTGGATGGTTGGATGTGCATTGAGAGTGAGGCATGGTTACAGTCAGACCATTTGTATTTTGGCATGGACACCAGATGTCCTCTCTATCTTAGGCCATGGTTAGATTGGCTAATCCTCCTGCCGATGCACCAAACAAATCCTTGCCTCCGCCCTTTAGTCAAAGTATTAGGATTTTGTTAAATAGTTGTCTTTCTGCGAGATTTCAAACTGGGTTGAAGAGCCTCCTAGAAAATTGTTGTTGCCTTGGACCAGGACCAGACTTGGTGTCTTCTTGTTGTATCTGTGATATGGGATCTCATATGCAGCACATGGAGATAGGTGGCTCTTTTATGGTGATAATCTGATAGAGCGTCATAGGATATTCTAAGTTGTATGTTCATTGTTCTACGATATTCTACTAAGACAAAGGGTATTCAATATGTGATTGCCTTCTAATTTTGTATCATATGCTGGTTTTTAACTCTCGTTGCAATGTGCACTGCAGGAAGGTGAGATTGATCATTTGACGCCCCCTCCATTTTGCATTGATGATTTATCAACATTACTCAAATTCATTGTGCAATATGTCAATGAAAGTGATTTAGTTATAAAGCTAAAAGTCTCAGAGTTGTTACTAGTTTGGGCTGATCTGATTGCTGATTGGCATGCATGGGAGGAAATGGAGGACTTGTCAATCTTCAGTTGCATCAAGGAAGTTGTTAGTCTAAACAGAAAAGTTCCTCTGAAGAATTTCATTGTGGGGGATATGCCGTCTCCTCCAGCTCCACCCATTCCACAGCCTTCTGTTATTGAACGAATTAGTGCCTTTATCAGTGAGGCCTTTTCACAGTATCCATCAGCAACCTGCAGAGCTTCCTCTTGTGTCCATGTACTATTGCATGTTCCAACTTACTCAAATGAAGCAGAAGGTGTCAAGCAGGCAATGGTCAGGGCTTTCAGTCATGAAGCATTTTCTCATTTCAGAGAAATTCGAAGCAATCCTTGTTCTTTGTGGAAACCATTGTTGCTTGCCATAGCATCATGTTATATATGCTATCCTGATATTGTGCAGAAAATATTAGAGAAGGATGAAAATGATGGCTTCACAGTCTGGGCAGCTGCTCTTGGATATGTCTCAACCAGCAAGTTCGAACCTGGTCTATCAACAGAGTCTGAGATCAAATTGGCTGGTTGGTATTTACTAACTCTTGTGAAGCTTAGAAGCATTTTTAGGTTCATTATAATTTATAAACTACCAGGAAGATGAAGTTAATCAATATAACTAGGTATTATTGGTTTAATTGGTTCAATCTTAGATCTAATTGCACAAACACTTCAGATTCCCGGCCTGTTGGGTAATTAACCATGGACATTGAAGTTTTCTTCTTCTTATGGTTTTATTCCATTCATAGAATATTTAAGGGGTTGTAATTGTTTAGGTCCAAGAATATTTACTTCAGAAACATTTTTAAAAGATTCCAATTAATGCAACAGTTGTGAAATCCTTATGCTGATTCATGTTTATGTGGCTTTTCTTTCTATGTGGATATAACCATAATTGTGGTATCTTATTTCATCACTGTCTGTGTTATATTTCTTTTCATTTTCTAGTTCTGCTTTTGGTGGCAGTATGTGTTCACAGCTAGTTTTCTGCCAGTTTTTACTTCACTATGTTTTAGCTCTGCTTTGTTTTCGGATGTCATCTGGTAAAAACAGATCAGAACATCCATTAAAAGTTTTCCATTTAATTGAATAAGTATACTAAATAAATTCTTTTAAATGATATTCAGTAATAGCATTAGCGAAGCTAATTGAGTGGCTGCTGAGCGTCAGAAATCAAGTTAGTGGGCTGCTAGGGGACTGCTTTGCTGCACTAATGGAGGCATCTATGAGATTGAAAGAAGTTCAGGAAGAAGCGGAAAAAGAAAATGAAGAGACTGAAGATGAGGATGAGGGTGATGAGGACTCAGAAGATGACTCTGATGAGGTTAGACTACCTAACTTTCTTCTTTCATCCAATTTCTTTTGGGAAATCCATCAGCACTTGGTGTCTAACCCTCCTCTCTTTCTTTTCCCCTCATCCTCCTCTTTCCTATAATTAATTGTTTGCAGAACTTCATTATGTCTATGATTGTGTATGATAAGTAATGCCATGACCAGAAGATGATTTGGGAAATAAAAGTTGCTAGTTTTACGTTCAACTGTTTAATTCTAGTTGCCTCGGTACCTATTACAGTTGTTTTAATTAAAGATTTGGTGGTAATGTTTCTCATTTGTTAAATTCTTAGGATTCTGAGGAGGATGAACGTGAAGAAACTGAAGAAGAGTTCCTTGAAAGGTGTGCCGAAGCTGCTGTTGCCTTGGAAAATGGAACTGTCGTGGAAGAAGGGGATGCGGAAGATTATGAGCAAGAGATCGAATTAGGTATGAACAGTTAATATTATTATCTAAGAAAATCACATGATTACTATATGAGAAGTATTTAATTGCTGTGCTGAAATTGAAATTTTGCCAAGACCATTATAAAAGTGGGCTGGATGTTTACATTTCCTAAAGTCCATTGTCACATTTTTTTAGAGCTTTTCTAAAGTCCATTGTCGCATGTTTTGTTTAGAGCTTCTTTACAGAAAGTGAAAGCATTCTATAAAATTCAACTCATTCTTATAAAATTAATGTTGTTTAACATACATATTTTTTGCTAAGTTAATGTTGTTTAATAGTATACTGAGTATCCATTGAAACATCACATGAACCATCTTAATTGTTGTTCGATAAACTGAGAATGAAGGTTGTAGCTTTATTGCCTGAGTTGCAGTATCAGGGTAAGTTGCATACATTTTAATTTTAGAATTGTTGCACTAGATGCAAATTATTGAGTCAGAATTGCTCATTTAGTGAACCCTTAAAAAACTAGTAAGGTGGATCAGAAGATGTTTCAAACATATTTCAGTGCCTGCAAAAAGACCCCCTTCAAATCTTTAGAGTGATCTCATCTCAAATGTCTGATTCTCTTATATTTTCAGAATGTCTGATGGTTATTGTCATTTTCTACAATTCAGCATTACTGTTGCTTGAAGTTATATTTACTTTATCTGTGCAATTTGGAAACTGTAATGCTTGTGGGAATAATTTTCTCGTGGAATTACCATTGATATCTGGTAACAGGTGGTTTGGAAGAGGTTGATCCGCAGAGTATTGTGCAGTCATTGATAAAGAGATACCACCAAGTTCTCGCATCCCTTTCGCTGCCTCCCGAGCTCATTTCAAGTTTTCTGAACATCTTTCCGGATTGTCGTTTGTAATTGCAGCAGCATCGGTTATAGGATGTATAATCAGAAATCTTGGGGTGTAATTGTTTTTGTAATTACCGTGTTATGCAGCTAAAAGTGCTATTTAATATTTAAAATAGTTGATTATTTGTAATGTAATTTGGCTTTCGGGTACCGGCTAAGTTTGGATTACAGTTGTACGTATATATCTTTTTTTATGACTATGATGGAAAAAGAGTTATACATCGTCATGGTTCTAGCGGAAGTTATTACAAATTCAGTTTCTTTCTGTTCATCTGCTCAAGTAAATTTGAGAATGAAATATCACAAGAAACAAATGATATGCAAAGCCATGAATTTCTTCTCTTAAATTTCTGGGAGAGTGAGTGCTTATATCAGACATCCATTTCCACAAGGCATAATTAAGAAATACAAAAACAAGTGCAATGTCCAAGGCAATCTTTTAATTGCCCTTAAATTTCTTTGGTTTTAAAATCTCTAAACAATTATAATTTCTTAAGTTTAAGCTTACCTTGTTCTCTCCTTTCATTTTACGTATTTTTGTGAAAAAATTATGTGTTCATTTCTTTCATAACGTGATAATAAAAAAAAAATCAGGCGTAATATGAGAAAGATATACCATTACACTTATCTATTTTTTCTTTTTCTTTTTTGATAATCCAAAACTTTCCTCCTAATTTTTAACTTATTTATGTTTATTAGTTTTTAAAATGTATTTACTAATTACTTGTCTTTGGTTCCAAAGTTCCAAGTTTAGTAGGCTTCTTTTAGGGCACTAGAACTCACTGTAGCCCAAGACAAAGAGACAAATCTGGACTTTTGCCTCGGGGTCTACGTAATACTCCCTACAAGTATTGTACATATCGATATACAAAAAGACACTATTATATACACAAAAATTAAATACTATATATTATTAAAAAATAAAATATGACATAAATTTTTGTGTAAAGTCTCATTTTTTAATAATTAAAATGTATTTTGTCATCTATTTTTATACACTTACACTTTTCCTGTACAAAACCCTATCACTTTTTCCAGCTTCCATTGCCAGCCAACAAGCGAAGATGCAGATCTTCCTAATCGAAAAAACCACAACTCATTGAATCTTCTGATACGATTGATAATGTGAAGGTGAAGATTCCCGCCTCAAATCAATTAAATACTTGGCCACAAAAAAAAAATGGTGAAGATTCAAGACGAGGATATTAGTGTTAAAAGAAAATTGTTTCCATAGAGTAGAGACGTAGTAGAATTTGTGTGCGCTTCGTCAATTCGAAACAAATATCCTCCCAAAAAGTTCATATTAGAATACCAAAAATATCCAAACAATGGCTCTCAAACGTAATCTCATAAAGGGTAAATATTATTGGTGAAATAGTAATACCTTCCAAAACCCGTAACCACAAGGAAAGAAAGCTAAAGTGACTAAAGTCTATTAAAAGCACATAACCACATCCTATGGAACAAAAATCTTTGAAAATTTAACTGGACTCTTGTGTTTATTTTACTTCGCAACGTCACTCTTGTCAAATGCTGGGAGATGGAGTATCTGCAGGATTACAGCTCGGAGGTTGATAGCCTGAGCTCATTTCTGACACAGAAGTAGTCTCCCAAACCATCACCAACCATGGTTCCATTTTACCAACATTTGGAATCTGCTCATCATCCTCTTTCACTTGATGTAGATTTATTCCTGCTAAAGCATCCACACACAAAGTAGATGTAGATTTATTCCTACTAAAGCATCCATACACAAAGTAGAGGTTCAACGTCATATCACAGAAGCATATAACATGCGATAAAGATACCACAGACAAGTATAGAGAGAGATGCGCCATTTTGTTCTGTGGAAGACAAAGCAAGACATAATAGCTCGCTCTTACCAATAAAGATGAGAAATAATGCACTTGAAAACTAACAAATTTACACAAAAACGTAATCGAAAAATTGAAAAGCCAAACCTGCCTCAAGAAAAATACAAGGTAATTCCATCATATCGGGCTACTTAATACTTGTAGTCAACAGAGATTACTAAGATATCTAATTGGATGTCTCATATCTAATTTAGCTAAGGGGCTTTTTGTGCTGATTCCTTTTGGAACTTCTAAATTCCAAATATATCCCTTAGACCTTAGTAATGTAGCAACTCATACATAAAACTCCACTTTTCTGAAGGTATGTTCCGTCCTACTGTTACTAAGCGCAAAGCTCTTGTATTGCAAGATTTAAGGAAAAGCAATTCTCCAATGAATTGTGAAGTCTAATTCTCACATAACATAACAAGCAGTAAAAACATAGATAATTTCTCAATAAACAAGAATCTCCAATTAGAGAAATTCTGAAAGATAAAACACAAATTTTGATCAGAAGGTCAAGTTTCTGAGTTCTCTTTATAGAACTTGCTGAAGAAAAAAGAAACTCATACTTTTTAGAAAATGAATTAGTTGAGTGACAAGTACGCATAACAGAAAGTAAGACAGAAAATCCATCAACACTGCAGAATAGGACTGTAGTCCTCTAAACACCCAGTGAATTATAATGACGACAAATAATGACCTCTAATTATAGTTACAGATATTCGCACCCAATCCATGTTAGAACTTGTTTGATAAAATTGAATGAAACAGTTTTGACTGTTTAAGCCATCTGCATGAAGCAGAATTCAGAATACTGAATAAAAAAAAATGTTTGATAATTGATATGTCTAAAACATCTGAATAACAGTTTTTTACTATTTTACCCCTCTGAAATATGCTGAATAATTTCAATCCAAGCTTCATCAAAAATAAAAAATAAAAAATATAATAAGTTAAACAAATCAACATAATAATAAAAGTATTAAAATTACATTAACTTCAATGAGTTGCTTATAGTTCACGAGCAATTTTAAAATTTAGAGTTGTCGTAAATTTATTTAATAGTACTTAATATAATAGTTAATATTATAAACTACTTAAAAAATATTATTAAATATAAAATTATTACTTTTCAAAACTAAATAATTTTTCATAACCATTGATCATATAATGATACTTTTAAGTTGTATTTTGTGCGCCTATAATTATATCATTTATATTTTGTACAACTATTTATGTATGTACAAAATATAAGATTCTTAACTATTTTTATGAGGACCAAAAAAGAGATATGGATACTAGTATTTAATGCAAAATTTCAGAAAAACCTAATTCTGTGAAAATCTATCCGCAGTCCTTATACTTTACCCCTATTTCCTCTCTCCTCTCTCCTCTCTCATAGTTAACGGCGACTCGAGCATACTTCTCCTTCCTCTCAGTTATCCGGCAATTGAATACAACTTATTTCTTCAACAGGTATTCGTTAATTCATGTCTAATTACATGTTTTGATGATGAGTTCATAACAAGAGGCGGATTTTTTGCCTTAAGAATCTGGTGTAACCCGTAAGGATCTGAGCTTCTACGATTGGTATTGGATATTGATCTTGTAGAATTTGACCGGTATTTGATGTTCCTTTTTCCTCCTTCCTTGCCTCTCTTATCTGTTATGTGAGGGTATATATATAAATATTCCGTTCAGTGGATCGACTGACCGAGTCAACCATAATTTTCATCCAAAATCACTCAAATGCAATTAGATCAATTCAGACTTTGAAAATTATAAAACAAACACTCTTAATGGTTGATTTGCTCAAATTTTGGGTCATTTAGACCCATTCAGCTCTAAACAAACACCCCCTTAGTGCGCATAGTTTCTTCCCAATCTCACACTAGGAAAGAGAGAGATAAGCACAAATTAGTTCACCAATACTACCCCTTACCTGCAGGCCTCTTATTGAGCTATGTCAAGTGGACAATTTGGAGGTCATGATGGGGTGTGACCACAAGAGGGATTACAACACAGTATAGGCTCTATCATGTTCAGTTTCCAACTCTAAAGTTTAGGTCATTAGGTGGGGTTGCCCAAACATGTAATACATCATTTTAAGAGTTACTCCCCTTCAATGTGGGATTAGTGCAGCAACAGATACTACTTTTTTTTTATATGGAACATACATTATATGCATATATCATTTGTAGTCTAGTTTATTTAACATGGCTTATGAGAAAGTTATCTTTTTGAGTGATGGCGCACATTTGTGATAATCTGATCTCATCTGACCTACCATTCAGTGTCATCACTGTCAGCATATGGACTCCTATTACTATTTTTGGATTTAATTTAATGCTAGATATAGACAGAAATTAAATTGAGAGTTAAAGCTACCTCCAGAAAAAAAAGGTGAGTATTTCTATCATACATTGCTACATAATATTTATAGTTAAGAGGAAGATCACCTATGATTCATGTTTTCGTGATAGCTCCAATTAGTAACAAGAATTCTAATCAGAGACTGGAGAGTAATTTGGTCGCATATCTAATTTTGTCAGGGTGACCTGATTACTCGCGAACCTATAAGCTTTTCAGTTCCAAATGTATCATTTAGTACGCATACAGTTACTCCAGTTTTCTGAAGGCCCATCCTTGTGTTACAAAACAGAAAGCTCATATATAGCATGATTTTAGGACAAACGCAGATGACTTATCAATAGAGAAGAATCTCCAATTAAATAAGCTCAATATGATACAGATCTTGATCAGGAGGTCAAGTTTCTGAGTGTTCTTTCTATCAATTACTGGCGATAAAGAAACTGCATACATCTCAGAAAATGATGAAGTGACAAAGTACACCCAATAAAAATTTAAACATAAAAATTAAAAAAAATCCATTACCTTTATCAAAGATGGATTACAGTCATACAAGCACCTAGTAAAGTAACTATCGAGAGGGGGGAAACTACAATTATAATGGGGCATTCCTTATCAGTCTTAACACCTACTTTAATGTTATGCATAATCACTACCCAATCTCACAATATAGATCTATGTAGTAAACCAGCGCCAAAATGAAAGATGATCATTTATTACTCCCTCTGTTCCTCAACAAAAGTCTCATTTGATTTGTAAAATATATAAATTTTAACTATATATTTTTGTTCCATGTTTGTCCTATGTAATGACTGATTTAATTGCGGTGGAACAATAATGGAATTATAAACTAGAGAATATTAGAGAATATTGTGTTGTTTTATACTACGATTAATAATAATACGACTTTTATTATGAAGGGGGGAATATCTAGCAAATGGGACTCCGTTTGTGAAGTGGAGGGACCGAGGGAGCATTAAGTTTCTCTCCCGTAACTAACACTTAAGAGCCCCAAATAAAGATGTGAGGTATCTATATATTGCAACTGATATCTTTTAAAAAAGCATACAGAGGTCATAATCTGATCATGATAACATCGTAATAAAATTAAATATATCATCAAGAGAATATAAAACATTAATCAACTCATTTAAAATGAAGTTTCATTACAGTCAAAGCATACTCATAAATATGAGAAGATCATAAATTAACCTTCAAAAGCTCAACCAATCTGCAAATCAAAAGATAGCTCTATCTGAAGAAAACTTTTTCCTTCCTTCCTCTTGAAGTATTGCTGCTGATGCTCGAGGGTAGCAACACCAACCAGTAATTCACATCATTTTTGCGTCAGTGATCAAAGATTTCGGCTTCTTCAAAATTGACATATACATAGACAAACCTTTGTATCCATATCTGTGAATCAAAGGTTTGACACTAGGCTATACTAATTAAAACAAACAATTTTTTAACTTTTTTTTACTTGTTAATCTTTTCAAAATCCAATCAAATGAAAACATTACACGAACACAAAGTACGAGTATTAATTAATTCATAAGAACAGCACCATCAAAATTTTAGTACATAAACTAAATTTGAAAACCAAGATCCAGTTGAAAACGAGCTGAAGCACAAATCATTACAATTAGCACCTGAAATCAAAGAAGCGGTGTTAGCAGAATCACTGCACGCAAAAATGATATAAATCGAAATGGTTGGAATTGTAACCCCGCGAGCACAGTACGCTTCTCAAGACAGCTCAAAATTAGCATCCACTCTATAAATATGTTGGAGGCATTTCTTTGGAAGGAAGAAACCCTAGAACGTTATAGTATATATACTACACCCTCCCGTAATAATAAGGCGATTTAATTGGTAAAAAAATGATGGTCAAACCGGGCTGTCATGTTTGACATTTTCTGCTTTCTGGTAACGTGTCTAAGTATATGTCGAAAAAGAAGAATAAGGCCCTATTTGGACGCTAGATTATTGTTTTTTGTCTCTTTCCGAAAATAGTCATCCTAAATTAAGTAGCACGGCGACCCTTACAATACGTTTGTGGTTAATTAAATATTACTGCTGTAATTTACACTAAAACAAATTCATTTGTCAAAAAAAAATTACTCTTTTAAAATTTACCACCTTTATAAGATATAAATTCTCAGTATTATTCTTTTAAAATTAATAAAAAATATATAAAAAATTAACATTTAATGTTTAAAAATATTATAAAAAAATAAATATTTAATATTTGTTTGAAATTTACAAACAGCGTATAAAAATGAATAAATTTTTCTATGTAAACAACAAATAAAAAGAAATGTCGGGAGTTCAAAAAAGTCCTAATTATAAAAATGACTCAAAGTCCTAATTAAACTTAACAACTTATTTCTCCTTTTGATGTATAAAAAAATCTCATCATCAAGAACAAAAAAAAATTATATTATGCAAAAAGAATTATTGATATAATATTCTTAAATTTGTCAATATTATTTTATTATAAAGTCGTTAATATTAAACTAAAAACTTATTATTTTAAGGATAAATATGAATATAAATACATCTTTAATGTTTATAAATTTTATAAATATAATTATTTATATAATGAATGAACTATTAATAATAATGATAAATATAAAATAAAATTACATTGTTAACAATTGAAAGTCTTTATTCATAGAACGGAGAGATTAATTAGTATCCTATGTATTTAAGTGAAACATTTGATAAGCTTTTTTAATTCTACATAGGTTAATAATTAAAGAATAAATTATTTAAAGATGACATTTAAAAGTATAGTTTTACACCCACTAATAATAATACAACGCGTAAGGGATTTTAGAGAAAATCAATAAATTTAAATTATATTGACATATTTTATATTTATTATTTATCATGATAAAATTATTTAACTAACCATATTTGATTATAAATCCCTTGATGGCATGTTATTATTGAAAGGTCTGTCTAATTTTACAAGTCGGCCATATATAATTTATTCCCTAATAATTAAAGTCAAATTGAACTCTAATTTTCAAAACAAATGGATATTAAAATTGGAATGTCAAGCACTGAATTAATCGAATTTGAACAAAACTGAGTAAATTAATTGTGTGTTTATACTTATTCAATATATATATATACATATATATATATATATATATATATAAGATTGAAAATATATCGAATTTGACACACTTGCGACAAACGCTTACAACAGTTTGGAAGCTAGATTTTGGAGAGAAGAGAAAGGATGATGATACAACAAAGCGGGAGAAGGAAGGAAGGGAAAATACCCCCTATGATCGGGTAATTTTAATAAATAAACTCATTCCAACTTTTTATAGTAATTAAATTAACTCAACTTTCTCCGCTTCTTTTTTTACAAGGGAAAAAAAGTAACATTACTTTATTTTGTACTAGTAATTTCCAAGCAAAGTGTGTAGCGAAAATTATTCTCTCCTTTTATTCCCTCAACTCCCAAATTTCCCCCCTAGTGTTCTTTCCATGTAAAACCACTTCACCAAAGCCAAGCCTTGCTTAAAGTCTCTCCCCCTCTCCATGCGTAGTATCTTTACAAATCACGAGTTAAGAACTTTTTGGTAATAAGTAAATACATATTCAAAATATGTTAATAATTCAATAAAATTAATACTAGATGGATAAAAAAAACTGATATAAAACGAGTAGCTTGTATGACTACTTTAACTAGTTTAATAGCAATCCACCAGAGCACTGGCATAAAGCTTTACAACTCAAAAAGGAGCAATAAATCCTATAAGTAATTGCGACACAACATGAAAAAACAGAATCCAAAACATCAAAAGCAATTATTATAGTAAAAATAATTGCAGCAACACCTACACCCAGACGATAACCGCACCCACACTCTTCATGACATACCAACTGAACCAGCAGAGAAGGACACTAAGCCTGAAATTTCACCGAAAAGAAAATGATGCATTAGAAGAAGAACTAGGAAAGTTTTATCTGAATTAAATTTAGAAAAGATACAAAACTCAATCTAAGGTTGAATATCCATACCTTGTTAGCAATGTTGTTTGAAAGCCAATCCAGTCCCTCATATAAACCTTCTCCAGATGTGGCACATGTGCTCTGAATATACCTTAAAGATTCAAAGTAGTAATATTTGAGTGAGAGCAATTGTATACAACTCATGTTCACATTTCTGTTTGTGTATTGTGTGTGTGTGTGTGAATAGAGAGAGATCCAAATTACCAGTGCCGCTGTCGAAGAGAATGCAAACCAAGCTTGTCAGTGATCTCAGCAGCATTCATGGCATTTGGAAGATCTTGCTTGTTTGCAAACACAAGGAGCACAGAATCTCTCAATTCATCCTGCAAACGAGTAAATTGATATCATCAGTAAAGATAAGAATGTCTGATTAACTGTATAGTTTAATTACCCTGCACCAGAGCATTTTGCTTGAATTTAGTAAGTTGATTTTTGATACCATACAAATTTCCTGTCAGTACCTCATTCAACATCCTGTGCAGTTCATCTCTAGCCTCAACCACACGGTCTCGATCATTGCTGTCAACCACGAAGATAAGCCCTTGAGTGTTTTGGAAATAGTGCCTCCACAATGGTCGGATCTAGAGGCCAGTTCGGTAAAAAAAATCAAATTATTAAATTATTTCAGAAACTTCATGGGAAACAAAATACTATATCCGTTTCATATTATTTGATCATGTTTGCATTTTTAAAGTCAACTTAAAGGATTTTTAAACTCAAAATTGACATAGATTCTTTTAATTTTAATCAATACAGTGAAGAATATTGTAAACTATCTAAAAAGCATTACTCATTGTTAGTTTTATAGTTTCATCATTTTTAATGAGCTATATAAATTTTGAGTTTGAAAATGTTTCAAGTTGACTTTCAAAAGTCAATGATGATCGTATAATTTGGAACGGAAAAATTACCAAATATTAGAAGAGTTCAAGTCATGGGTCCTGAAATGATTGGATCAAGAATAGAAAGTAATAACTCTTGTTTATTATCTCAACTGCGCAAGGGCTGAAAAGTTTGTGTTTCTCATAAACTTTTCCGCATAGGTATTAAAAATTCAATGTAGTAGTTACCAAAAAGTAAATCATCAATTTATAATACAGATTTCCGAATAGATATTAAAACTCAATGCAGTAAAGAATTATAGCAAACTGTACTCAATCAATTAAGAAGTGAAAGTATATTAAGCTGAATAAATGATAATGTTCCTCGAGCAAAAATAAAAGGTAACCAAGGGGGGTTGAGGAAGGAAAAGAGCAAGTAACTCTAGAACATCATTTAGCTTATTATAAATATTAAATGCCCATGACATTATATATTAACTTAATAAGCACATATGACCTAATTCACTAATATAACATCATGGCCTTCCCCAACAAGCATAAAAATCTTACTATCACAAGAATCTTAACTACTAAACCACAAGAATCTTAGCTTATGATTCTGTGAAGTAGTGCAGGCTAGAACCAGAACCATGCTCAACTATACCTGAACACTGTCATTTTACTATCATCTTTTACATTATCCAGCATTATGCCTATAAAAATGTGTAAGCATTTGCCAACTAAACTACTAAACATTAACTGCAATGAATAACTCTTCCTTGTAATAAAAAAAATTAAAAAATTGAAGAAAAGACAGAAAGTCAGGAAGTAAAATTAATTTTGCAAATTTTAACTGGCAGCAAAATTAATTTAATATGCCATACTTACCGTAGTTTTCTCTGATACAAATGCAAATTAATACAGTGACAAATAATCAAAAATCAAAAACTTATATGTGTGTGTGTGTGTATGAGCCACAACTTTGAAAGTCTTTTACCCATGAATGAGAAGGTTGACTGAAAGACAAGGTGGCTCACAATAATTTAGCTTATGATTATATTGAGTGCTGATTGAGAGTATTAATCAGCACATGACCGTCTATAAGCACACCCATTCCACAACCTTGCTAGAGTGACTAATAAATCTTCACTTACGACTAAATAGCTTAGCATGTAATCTTGCATGTTATATATATTATATCCCAGACAAAATGAACTATGAACTAGATTAACATTTCCATTAGGCCAAGGATAAAAGTAATAACAAGGTGATGCAGTTCATAATATGGATGCTACTGATTACTGAATCAATCATTTAACTGTTGGCGAGATAACTAATCTGATAATAATTAAGAAAATATTATATATTTTTTAATTAGAATTCCTCACGCAAATCTCAGGAGCAGGCAAAACATATATCTCAGTAGAATTTACAGATAATTTTTACAAAGAAAAAACAACTCATAACAAAACCCGATACTTCAGTAGCGGTATGCAGTAACTGAAATTGAATAGATCTTGCTCTTACCTTGTCCTGACCACCAACATCCCACACAGTGAAGCTAATATTCTTGTACTCAACAGTCTCAACATTAAAACCTGTCAGAAATAATGAGTTCCATATATATGGATAAAAATCAGACACCGAATCACCTAATAAAGAACTTGTTCAATCAAATATAGGCGGCGGTATTCCTCAACACAGCAAACTCAATATGTTGTGGTGAAATGTGAACTGATACTTCAATTGCTACACGAATTTAACCAGATTGATAAAGATGTGCCCTTCATATGCTTTTCTATTATGTCCAGAAAAGTTGCGTGCACTTTAAAATTAAATCAACGAAGACAAGGTCCAAGATAAAGTTAAAAAGTATTTGTGCTACTTTATTTTAATCAAGAGCTCAGCAATGCAACTCTTTTTCTTCCGGGAAACTGATTTTTTATTAGTAAGAAACTGAATTTTCAGATAAAGTAATTATTATGTATTTGTGTGTGGATAGATACAAAAGAATTTCTTATTTGGTAGTCCTAGGTCAACAATAAGTAACTTCAGTTCCATACCAATTGTAGGGATAGTGGTGACGATTTCTCCCAACTTGAGCTTGTACAAAATTGTGGTTTTACCAGCAGCATCAAGACCAACCATTAGAATGCGCATTTCTTTCTTAGCAAACAATCGACTGAAAAGCTTGGTGAAAGACAACCCCATCTTTGTATCTGTACATCCAACCACCCCAAGTGATTAGTAAACGGTTTGATTTGATTCTAACATATCAAATTTCAAATGATTTAAATAAAAAAATAATATTCATACAGCCACAAATTATAAATTCCATAGAAAAAGTTTATATTCAAAAACCAAAGCATGCAGATCCGAACGTTCATTCGACTTCCATAAACATTCAAATTATGAAAACATATTAATCGAACCTGAAGCAAAATATAATTTCATCTCATTTTCTTCAGAGAGATAATAAAGGCAACAAAGGACGTAACTATAACATGAAAATCCATCAAATTTCTAATATGTAGAGCTCAACAATGAAATCTAACAAAACCCATCAAAAGCTAACAACAAATCTAGTTATCTAATTAAAAATAACCAAATCATAACAAAAACAGATGTATTGATAATAACGGTACAACACAACACATATCGGACCATCTAAAAGCAATCAATCAAGCTCGAAATTCAACAAGATAAGATTTATAATGAATTAGATCCACAAAATATAAGAATTATAACTAAGGATTTAATACGGAAATGAAGAGAGATTACTGACGATGAGGGAGATGCGAGCAAGAGAAATCAGAGATCTTGAAAAGGAGCTGTCGTACACCAGCAAACACCGATCTATCAGATACGGAGGAGAGATGGATGAAAAAAACGGGGCGAGGTCAATTTATGTTACCGACTCTCTTATGAACGGACGTTTATAGACGTTTATTTTTCTTATGAGTTCCGTTCTTTATGGAAAGTGGGACGGCGTTAAAACTACGCGTAGCTACGAACTACGAAGCATTTTAAGTTATCTCAGATGACCACTCACAGGTGTCAACTAGGCAACTAGCAGTCAAGCAGCACATATTCAAATGTTCTTCTATTTTGTATTCGAAATAAAAATAATACTAATTTATAATTGACAACATAAATTGTGACTAAAAGTCTTTAAAAAAATAATTTTTTTCATTCTATATACTTACATTTCATGATATTTAATATTAATATAAATTTATTATTATATTTAATAATATTTTAAAATAAATAATAATAACTTTATTCCGCGGATCTATCATATTGTATCCAAAAGGGGCAATGAAATCAATTCATATTTTATGCATGTATATATATATATAATTACTAGTATCCGGAGCACACAAGCGATGCGTGTGATAATTTTTTTCTTAACTTCATAATAATTGTATTGTGTAAAAATATTGAATATGAATCAAAAATTTGAAAATTTTATGGGTAATTTATTTTATCAAAAAGAATAAATTTAAGTGCACAATATTTAGATATTATATTTATTTTAATTATTAAAAAATGGAATATGATATTAAAATCCGTATTATGTCCAATTTTTTAATTGTTGAGATAAATATAGGCATGACATTGAAATTTGTATCATTCTTATTTTTTAATTTTATAGTTAAAATAAATATAATATTTAATTTTATATTTAGATATTATGTATATAAACTTGTCCTGCCAAAAATGTCTTATTCATATGATATAACTCAAATATCAAAATACTTATCATTAATGATATCTACAGATTTTCATGCTGAAGTAATGGAAACTAAAAAATCACCTTTTACAAAATATATTTTCCGTGGCTTTGTGCGGTGACTTGGGAAAAATTATTTCATATTTATAAAGTAAGTGAAAAGTATGCTCCCTTTTCTCACATATTTGTGGGCCCTTCACTTATTTCAGGAATATGAAATAATTTTTCAAAATAAGGGAGTAAATTAGTTGGCCATTCATGTAGAAATTAATTCAAAGTAATTTTCTTTTGCAAAGTTACTGTTTAATACAATTTTTACAAAATTGTATGAATTATTTTCAAAGGTTAAAGGGTAACTTGGGAACTTAAAAAAGTTTCAATTTTTATGTTTATACCTCCCACCTTGTATAATAGAATAGATAATAGATAGATTCGCCTATAAATTAATTCTAAGTAAATTTATTTTGCAAAGTTACTATTTAACCCAATTTTTACAAATTTGTATAAATTATTTTCAAAGGTTAAAAGGGGAATTTGGGAACCTAACAAAGCTTCAATTTTTTTGTTTATACCTCCCATTTTGTATAATAAAAGAATAAGTCTAAGTGTACAAATTCAAACACTAACTTAATCTATACTATTAAAAAGTGGGGTATGACATTGAAATATGTGTCATACTTTACTTTTTAACGGTGTAGATTAAGTTAGTGTTTAAATTTATATTTTTAGACTTATCCATAATATAATAGATAATAGATAATAGATAGATTCGTGTATAAATTAATTCTAAGTAAAAAAAAATTGCAGAGTAACTATTTAACCCAATTTTTACAAAACTGTATAAATTATTTTCAAAGGTTAAACAGTAATTTGGAAATTTTAAAAAGTTTTAATTTTTATGTTTATACAAAAAAAAATACTTATTTATTTCTCCCGCTTTATATAACATAATAGATAATAGATAGATATGAAATAGAATTACATATATGTGTATATATATATAATAAAACTTCTAACATTTAAGAAAACAAAAAACTATTGAACTTTTTAAAATTAAGGTGTAAACAAGCATGGTCATTGTTTATCACATGATTTGGGAAAGGACGAGAGGAGTTGGGAGAATTTAGAATAAAAAAATACCTTTTTCATGTGGGTTAGGGGTGAGTAATTTAGTTATATTCGAACCGAATAGTCTATTCGGATATAACCGAATACCGAAATATTCTAAATTTCACTATCCGAATAACTAACCGAATTTATAAATAACCGAATATACAATTCGGTTGTTTCGGTTAATAACCGAAATTAATTTCCAATTTATCAAACAAACAAATTAATTTCAAATTAGCAAATATTAGAGTTTTCAATTAATAATTAACAACTATAATAATTCAATAGTAGACTTAATTTTATTTTTTAATCTATTCGGTTAACTGAATACCAAATTTTCAATAATCGTATAAATAACCGAATACCGAAATATTAAAACGGTTATTACCGAATTAGAGAAAATAGCTGAATAATCAAAATAATTCGGTTAAAAAAAACGGTTATGTTCGATTATTCGATTTTATCTGTTTTTTGTTCAGTCCTAATGCGGGTTCTTGATTGCATGGTTATTAAACTTAAATCGGACCGTCAGTCTAATCGGTAAAAATCATAATCGGTCGGTTCTCCGGGCCAGTTCAAGTAAAAAAATCAGTTTTGGTCAAAATTCGGTAATCAGACGTTTGGATCGGTCGACCTAGTAACAGGGTCATTGATTTTACCGGTTTTCCAACTTTTTTTTAATTATTTTAATTTAAGTCTTTGAATTTAATTGAATATATCATTGATTGAGTTCTGAATTATAATCATGATTTAATATATTTATTTTCATATAGATTTAGTATTTATTTAAATTGTATAAAGTAAATATTGTATAAATAGATTTAGTTTTTTTATTTATCGAATTTGATTGAATGTATCTTAGAGATGTTTATGTCATTTGTGTTTAATTTTATCACTCTTGAGTTTTGAGTTATAATCACGATTTAATATTTTTATTTTTACATATATTTAGATTTATTTAAATTATATAAAGTAAACATTGTACAAGTATTTTTTTTCTAGATAAATTGATTAATTTTACATATTTACAAAATATTATATATAATATATAATAATAATTAAATATATTTAATTATTTATTACATATTAATGACGTTACTGGTTCAATAACAGTTTGACTAGTGACTCATCTATTTGGTATTTTTTTCAATTTGATGATTGATCCGGGTATGAAAACATGTTTGATTGTTCTCTAAACATCTTTAGTTGTTATTGATCCGTTCAAAATGTTAGAGGAATTGCAATTAAATTTATTAAACATGGAAGGAGTTCAAAAAAGAATAAGAAAGATAGAAAAGCGAACGAGGAAAAAAATTAGATTATGAAGAGCTGAGTTGTTATATATTTTTTATCTATTCCAAAAATATATAGCATAGTTAGAAAAAATCTTTTACTTTATATAATACTACATATATTTGACATTATTTGATCATTATTAAATTTTTAAAGTTAACTTAAAAGATTTTTAAATTCAAAATTTGTAAGACCCCGAATTTTATGAAATACAAAATTTAATTTTTCTTCATATAGATATTTTTTTTAAACAGTAAGTGGTTAAATCGATAAAGTTAAAAGTTAAGGATGTTATGTGCAAATTTTATTTTGTCGGACAATATTCGCTTTGTCGGGGAATATTCGTTTGGTCGGGGAATATTCGTTTGGTCCGACGGCGCCGAAATAACAAATTATTGGTGGACCCCACAACGGAATATTTGTCGGATATAGAAAACGACAGAAATAACCTTTTTAAATAAAAATAGTCAACGGAACTGTTAAAATACCGGTGATAAAAAAATAGTAGCATACGGTAGTTATTGGTATTTTCTGTAGCACTCGGTACTCTACAGTAACACACGGTATTGCATAGTGTCTCATATTTTTGGTCTGATAATTGACACCGTAACTGTTACGCATCATTTCATCGATAATTGTCACTGCATAATATTTTATATTATCAATTCAATAATTGTTGTTGCACAGTATTTTGCATTATTGATTTAATAATTGTCATTACACTGTATTTTATATCATTGAGTCAATAATTGTTGTTGCACTGTTTTTAAAATTATTGAACCTAATAATTGTCATAGTAACATATGCACAGTAATTCACATTATTGAATCAATAATTGTCATTACACAGTAACGTATGCTTTATTTTACATTATTGTTATCTCTATTATGATGTTATTTAAACAGTTGTATTTCATTAATTTATTGACTTGATATCTAAGAGCTAACTATACTGTATTTATAACAATTAGTCATAATAATTGAATTGATAAAGTTATTTGTTTATAATATAAAGTTAGGTGATTATTAGGTGATATGAAATGAATGGTGTAGATTAAAGTGTGAATTATTGTTGAATAATTGAATTGATTTGTTTATAATATAAAGTTAGGTGATTATTAGGTGATATGAAATGAATGGTGTAGATTAAAGTGTGAATTATTGTTGAATAATTAAATTGATTTGTTTATAATATAAAGTTATGTGATTATTAGGTGATATGAAATGAATGGTGTAGATTAAAGATAATATAATATTTGAAATGGATGTTGTAGATTAAAAGCTGATCTTTAAATGAATGGTTTAGATTAAAGGAATGATAAGATTTTTGGCTATAAATAGAAGCCTTAACTTAAGGATTTTTCATAAACTTCCTTACTTGTTATTTCTTTCTCTCTCTAAATACTTCTTGTGAAAGTTCTCTCTAAGTGTGCTTAAGTCATCTTGAGTATTTGTGAAGATCTATAAGTATACGTGTACTGTTCAAGTTAATCAACCTCATTTAAATCAATATCCAGTCACGTGTTGAGGTAAGGGATACCATCTTTTTCATCTTCCATTATTCAAACGTACTATGGTAAGGGATTATCATTATTTGATTCTCGATAATAATATTGTTTCTTACTTACTCATAAGACGTGCCTTTTATTTCCATGTATTAAATTGTGGGAATAACCTTACGGAGCGGATTGCCGCCTGTTGGTGAATAACCTTTCGTATTCATTCATTATTAATCTCTGAGAATAACCTTACGGAGCGGATTGCCGCCTGTTTGGTGAATAACTCTTTGTACTCAAATTCTATTAAATTGTGGGAATAACCTTACGGAGCGGATTGCCGCCTGTTGGTGAATAACCCTTTGTATTAATTTACTTCACCTTTTGTTAATCAAACCTGCTACGGTAAGGGATATTATTTTCTTTCATACTCCTAAATCGAAATTTATTATGGAACTATTGCTTCTATAATTCCTGAAAATATTATATGTTCCATAATAGTTGAACTTCATTATTTCAACTGAACCTTCCTATTTACGTGAACCTTTCTATTGAATTGTAACCGTTATTCTGAACTGTGGATCTTGAATATCATTTTTAAATTTCACTCTACATCATGTTGACAATTTGGACATTATTTGAATCTGTACAAAGTAAACTTCCGATACTTATTGTTATCCTATTTCTTCTGTTCATCATTTATATCATTCTAATCATCCAAAAATCAAGCTGTTGTGAATATCTGTGGCCGGGGGCACAGATGTGATATATTTGTTGAACAGATGATAGGTTAAAGGCGATATAATAGGTTAAAGGCGATACATCTGTTCGGTGTCTTTTATGACACGTGGTGAATGTTCTCTTTGGCCCGTAGTGCAAAGATGAACTGTTGTTTGGTATGATTATGACCAAAGGCTGAATCTGGTATAATCATGACCGTTGGTGCTATATTGAATATCTTTGGCCCGTAGTGCAAAGATGAACTGTTGATGTGCATGATTATGATCAGGAACTGTGAATTTATATTATCATGACTAATGGTATTTCAGATGATAAAAGTTGATGATGTTTTTACGAAAAAGAGAAGCGAGTGGACATTATAGTCTGCATTATTCTTCTAATAGATTGCTCATTCCGCTGCTATTATTGATCTGAACATTGTTTAAGAATTTAACTGCAGTTTTTGATATAAACCTTGTATTCTATTGTATTCTATCAAGAACTCAACTGTTGAAGGTAATGATAATTTATTCGTCATTATCTTAGTCATGATATTTCTTACTGGGCTATTTGAGCTCACCCTTTCTTTTGTTCCATTGTTTTTCAACAGGAGATGAAAACATAACAGGGTCTAGCCGGGGAATGGAGTGAGGGTCCGAGGAATAGTTATCATAGTCTTCACGTTTTGTAAAATAGTGTGACAATAATAGTGAAGACTTAGTTGTGTATTATTATACACTGTATTGTAGTACGTTGTGCTTTGTTGTAATAATTTTGTTGTAGTCTTTTGACGACTCAAGTTTGGGCTGTGTGGACCCAGATTTGGGGGCGTCACATAATTGATATAGATTATTTTAATTTTAATTAATACAATGATAAATATTATAAACTATCAAAAAAACATCACTTATTGTAAGTTTTATTATTTTATAATTTTTAGTGAGTCATTTCAATTTTAAATTTTAAAATATCTCAAACTGACTTTCAAAAGTCAATAACAATTATATAATTTGAAACTGATGGAGTATACGATATACATAAATAATTGAGTTGAAACTATTATAGTGGTAATTTTAAATTGTGCAAAGTGTGTTTTAATATTGGAAAAACAAATATATCATTGGAACAATTTTACTTGTCATAATTTGAAAATACACGTCTATTAAAATTTTTTATCTCCGAATTATATATCTTAATTATTTTATTATCATCTCGTTTATTTTAATTAATCTCTAAACTATTTCTTAGGTTAATAAATTAGAGAAAAAGGAGAGGAAAAAAATAATATGGTTGTGTTTTCAACGTCAAAGTTAATAATGTTATTTTTTTCCCAATGTATGTAATGTTATGTTTGATGATTTTTTTTTAAAAATTGATATTTTCACATGTAAAAATGATAGTTCTATATACTAGTTTCTCTCACATAGATGTAGGACCCACAAATTGTTTATGCGTGAGGGATCGATCACGTAGAAATATTATTTTTTCATGTGAAAAATATTAGTTCCTGATTGATATTTTCATAACTAAAATTGATAGTTCCGTAATACTTTACTCATATGAATAGTAAATGAGCTCCACTTTCATGTGAGTGAATTTTTATTGTTAAAATATCAATTATCTTTTTATAAAGTTAAACGAGGATAATATTAAAAAAAATATTAAAATTAAAAGAGCACAAATAGATTTGGACAAATAAATAAATAAAAAACAAATAAACTTGTGAAAAGCCACAATTGGACCAATTTGAACTCTTAAATCAGCAAAATATAATAGATGGATCACTTTACATACATAATATCAGAACACAACATAAAATCCCTACATTTCATCTCACTATTAAAAAGTGAGGTATATATAAATTTTTGTATCAGGTCCTATTTTTTAATAGTGATATAGGATATAGTATTTTATGTTATATTTTAATATTATACGTGTAAATTTATTCGTAATTCATAATAGATTCAACTCTCACTAATTTTGTATGAGTTTATTATTTGAGATTTGTAATAAATGTAGTTTTGTTTTGTTATTATGAAGTTTAGCAATGATTTACGAGATTCATTCTTGATATATGATTTACAAAGATTATTACTTTCTTTGTCTCTATTGTGTGCGTGTGTTTTTTTATTTAGCTGTTTCTGAAAAAGGTAAAAACCCAACAATTTGCTAATCCGTACGGACTAAAATGAAAGGCCATAGCCATCTTATTGTGGACCGTTCGATGAACAAAAAATGGTCCCAGTTGAGCCCACAAAAGCTAAATGATCAGACGAGGTTTCATAATCCAATCCTGCACCATAGGTACAGACAATCCTATATCTCCCTGAACCCTAAACATCAAAACGGGTTTCACCCTATGCTAAAAAATAAGCTTCATTTCTCCCTCTTTGTAGTCGCTGGAGATTGAGATCACTCGGTTTCTCTCCCTCCCTCCCCAACTTCCACCCTTATTCGACGATATAGAAAGAGAGAGAGAAAAGCTATCGGGAGAAATATCAGGAAGCTCGATTTCTTCAGAAGGTAAGCAATTTCCATTAATATTATATTACTTGTTTCAGAGTTAATTCCTCTATAAATTTTTCAGGACTAACATTTTTAAAATCTGTAGATATTGTATGTGTATTTGATGTTTTCCAGGGTTGATGTTTTCTTTTCATGTAGAATCGAGTTTCTTGATTACTGTAATATGTTTTGGTTTTGAGATTCCTTTTAATTTTTTGGAGCAGCCTTAGATTTGCTCGGTAATAAGATTCTAAGTTACTGTGGGAATTGAATTAATTTTAGCCTTTTAAGTTAGATGTGGTATTGTTTCAGTGTAAGGAAGCACGTTCCTAAAGACTACTAACTACAGATAATTATTTATTCATCTAGATGTAATACTTCGTAGCATATGGTGTATGAGGAGTCTCAATAATATGTTTTAATTTGTAAATGAATGTGGTTGTAGATAATTAATGGCCACCGTTGAGGCAGCATCGTCCCCTGGCGGTCCTCGTTATGCACCTGATGATCCCAGTTTGCTGAAACCCTGGAAGGGTTTAATTGATGGAAGTACAGGTGTTTTGTATTACTGGAATCCAGAAACTAATATCACCCAGTATGAAAAGCCCACTGCTTTGCCTCCTCCACTGCCAGCTGGCCCTCCTCCGGTGCCCTCTACACCTAATCTGGCGCCAATTCCTGGAGCTCGAATGGTCCAGTCTAATGGTGTTTCAACTCAGCAGGGTCACCAAATAACAGACGCCTTGGAACAACAGGTTGAAATTCCTCCTTTATCCCAACAGCACACTCACCAACTGTCGCAGGTTGCTCAGCAGGGATCACAAGGGGGAATGTCCATGCAACAACAGGGGCAGCTAACTCCTCAGCAGCTTAGGCCGCAAATGATGCAACAGCCGAGCCAGCAAATATTCCCATTCTCGGACCAGCAAATTCCCCCCCAACAAGGAAACCAAATTCCACAACAGGCAACACATCAAATGCCACAGCAGATGGGACAACAAACACCAATGTATCAAGGTGCGCAATTGGGACAACCACAGAGTTACCAATTTTCACATCAGCAGATGCATTACATGGCATACCAGCAGAATTTGCCTAATCAGGGGCAGCAAAGTTTACCGCAGCAGACTCAGGGGCAACAATTTTCATACCAACAAGAGCATACAGCAGGGTTTTCTCCATCACATGCTAAGCAAACTGGTTTGCCATTTGCTCAAAATCCACCTGCAGGAACCAATTCTGGTCCGACACCTCACACGGGTATTCAGCCTGGTCAAGCCACACAGTTTGGTGACTCGTCTGTCAACATGCAACAGCCTCCCATTTTGGCTCATTATATGCGAAGTGGTACAGATTTAGGGTACCAGCAACATGGTCCCAGGTTTCAAAATCAAATGGGCCCTGCATTGATGCATGGCCAGCAGTCTGATGTTCCGACTGCTAGATCGACGATGGGTTTTGAAGAACATCCACCTGGAAGAGTTGGAAATGAGTATTATTTCACTGCTGAAAAGGATGTGCATAGTATGGTTCCTCAGCAGCAGCCTAAGCTTGCAGCGATCCCCATGGCTAGAAATCAGATGGTATGACCTATGAATGTCTACTAATCAATCAACCAGTTTGCCCTTTTATTATATGTTCTTATTCTTGCCATTCCCTTTACTTTCCCGGTGCATCTACTTCTGTAATGTCTAAACAATAATTTTGCAATACACGATTACTTCCAATATGGCATGGTTGATAACTTGAATGGCTTCTTCTTTCTGGCACTCTATATGTGATTAATTATTTCAGTTTTACTTATGTTAGGACACAAGGATGGGTGGTCCTCCTCTTCAGAATGTGTCACCTGTTCGGCCTGGTGGACTTAATCCTCGGCCTACCTCACATGGCATCTACAATCATGCTATTGGTGGTCCATCATTTCCACATAATCCTCTGACTAGACCTCCTTCAATGGTTTTGGGATCTCCAGATGCTATTAATCTCTCAGCCGTTGAAGTTTACCGGCAAACGCATGAAGTAACGGCAACGGTTCGTGTCTTAACTCCTTATAATAATTGCCATGTAACTTATATAAAAAACCCTGCCATGTATGGATGTGTTGTTTATGTATTACACCAAGTATTGTACATCATTTTTTATTAATGGACTTCTTTTAAATGCCATCTCCAACGAGGCAATCTTATGCATGAATATGTGCGAAAAAGAATAGAAGTGATATCTTGTAAATGAATAAGGTAGCGAGTTTATTAGATAGATGAATAAGTACCCCTTGCTTAATGCTTATAGGAGAGGGTGAGACTTGAGAGCGTCACATCTTACTAGAGAAAATTACAAGGAGTACTATAGAAAGATTGCACGCATGTTTTTCTAGTTTGCTAAGCAGAAGCAAGGGAATTGATTTTGAACTTAAACCTATATTTTTTAGTGTGTTTACCTGCTGAAAACATCTTCTTATCATCTAGTATATTGGGTTTTTATTATTGGACATCAATATTACCCCTTCGGACAATGGAGGAGTGTAGCTGAGTGCCTTTTATGTGCCTTTTATTTATCTTTTATTCTCTCGTTAATTGGTATTGGATTATTTTTTGGTTGACTCATTCATTCATTTCAGTTTGTTGATCTGGTACCTTTCCAGTTTTACATGTTTGTGTATTTTATTTTTGAACCAAAATAATGGTTATAGTGTATTTGCTTGTGCCATTTTCCAAAATATAATACAACAATAATCAACTGTTGGTATGGCTATTATATTATTTTCCTGAGTGAACTGTGACAACATTTTGATTTGTGTTTTATTTTCCTAACTAGTAGAAGTAGATCTAGTAGGTTATGTGTTAGATCCATTATATTATAGTTGCACATAATACTCAATTTTTGATGAGATACTAAAATAAACAGACTAAGGTGTGGAAACAAGTTGAGGATATGGATATCTAATCTACATAAATATATAGTATGTCATCGAGGAAGTCTAGTGATTCCTCCTTTCTTCTAACTTTGAAAGATATAACAAAACCTTATCGCTTTTTGAGTTGGCCAAATGCTAGTCTGTACTTTCTAATGATTTTTTTTGAATCAAATTGCATAGAGTGATATTGTTTTATCAGTATGATATTGTTGAAAACTGACTTTTGAATCAAAATGCATAGGGTGATAATGTTCCAGCTCCATTCATGTCATTTGAGGCCACTGGCTTTCCTCAGGAGATACTGAGAGACGTAAGTAATCCCCATTTACTGTGACTTATTTTTATATATATTAAGTTGTATCATGGAATGTTTATTTCCTAATATATACTTCAAGCTTAACAATTCTCAATTGTCGCAGGTGCGATATCTGCTCCAGAGGAGCATATGTCGTACACTGCACTGCTATGCGCATACTTACGCAACATCTATTCTGAGTTTTGGAGGCTGCAAATGGGACAGTTGGAGCCTTACTTAGGCATCTTTTAGATGGGTGGTTGCCCTTTATCCAAATCACATTTGATGTGACTGGGATTCTAGCTTGGCTCCGCCTCTTCTGTCTTAATTGCTCCTTTTTGTTGCCTTGAGTTGCTTCAGTAAGCAACCGCATACCCATGAGTTTTTAGCACTCCTTTAACTCTTTTATTTTACTTAGATTTAATAAGAAATAAATTTTGGAACATTGTTCTTTCTATTATATTCTTAAGCATTCTAGGTAACTTTCATCTTTTATGATTGATTTTCTTGGGATTCACTTTATGTAGTTCTCTTTCAGATTCATGCGGCTGGTTTCTCTTCTCCTACACCTATTCAAGCACAAACATGGCCAATTGCACTGCAGAACAAGGACATAGTTGCTATTGCTAAGACAGGATCTGGTAAAACATTGGGATATCTTATTCCTGCCTTCATGCTTCTCAGACATTGCCGAAACAATCCTCAGAATGGTCCAACAGTGGTTGTTTTAGCTCCTACTCGTGAACTTGCCACTCAAATACAAGATGAGGCGATCAAGTTTGGCCGATCTTCGAGGGTTTCTTGCACAGTGTGTATTCAATTTTATTTTCCATCTTTAAGCTTCTTGATCAGATTTTGTCTTGACCTTTGATGTCAATGTAACTTAAACTTGTAAACTCAATTTTGTTTCAGTGTTTGTATGGTGGAGCCCCTAAGGGCCTTCAGTTGAAGGAGCTAGATCGTGGAGCTGATATAGTTGTTGCAACTCCTGGCCGGCTCAACGACATACTTGAAATGAAAAAAATTGATTTTAGACAAGTGTCTCTTCTTGTTCTTGATGAGGCTGATCGCATGCTGGACATGGGTTTTGAACCTCAAATCCGGAAGATTGTCAATGAAATTCCTTCGCGGCGGCAAACTCTGATGTATACCGCAACCTGGCCTAAAGAAGTGAGGAAAATAGCTGGTGATCTTCTTGTTGATCCTGTTCAGGTTAACATTGGCAATGTTGATGAGCTTGCGGCAAATAAGTCCATCACTCAGGTAGCTATGATCTTTAAATTAATGTATCATATTAGATTGCTTAGAACATATATATATATATATATATATATATATATATATATATGATAATTGTATATACTTCCTCCGTATTAAATTTTAAGATAATTATTGACTTTTGAAAGTCAGTTTGAAACATTTTCAAAGTCAAAATTGATAAGATTTATTAAAATTACGAAACAAATAACATTATAAATAGTACTTTCTCCGTTCCGAATTATAAAATCAATGTTGACTTTCTAAAAGTCAATTTAAAACATTTTCAAACTCAAAATTGACATGAATTCATTTAGTTTATGTCGATACAATTATGAATATCGTAAGTTAACTAAATAGTACTACTAGTAATAAGATTTATTGTTTTCAAAACTTAAACAAATCATGTCAATTTTGAGTTTGAAAATGTTTCAAATTGATTTCTAGAAAGTCAGTAGCGATCTTATAATTCGGAACGGAGGAAATATTTTTTGATAGTTTACAATATTCATCATTATATTGATTGAAATTCGATGAATCAATGTCAATTTTAATTTTGAAACGTGACTTCAAAAAGTCAATGATATTATATTTTGGAATGAAGGGTCGTATGGATCAAATGAAGTTAGCCTGATTGCTTTTTGTCTTATATGTTAATTTTTCTGTTGTTTCTTTCTTCACTTCCCCGATATGTGGCTTAATGTGGAACAAGTAGAAATTATTTGAGTGGATCGATTGAAGGCAATCTAGTTCTAATTTAGTTGAGCTGTAGAGTACTTTTAGTACACTATTTGTTTGACTTATGTTGAGAAGAATTGTGTTGAATACTATGGTCAACCTTATATCTGGTGAAAACAGTGAAGGAAACAGAAATTCGAAAGTTCTCCAATAAATGTTAGGCATAAGATTTGAATGAATTCTGTTGCTGATGATGTATTTATGTTGAATGACAAAATAGGTTGGTTCTTTATTATTACGCGGTAAGAATTACCTTATTATGTTACCCTGTGACGTGTTATACATGCTTTTTGAACTTTTACCACAGGCAGTTTTATCTGGCAGAAAAGAGGTCAAGGCCGATATCTAGGATGTATTAAATCCGTGATCAAAAGACTCAAAATCACGAGTCATGTTATCCTCTTGAAGGAATTAACTATTTGTGTAATCCTTCCTAGTTGTTACAGAAGCAGTTTTTGGTGGTCAAGTTTGAAATGGGTTTCAAGTGTGCATTTACTTGCTTCTCATATATATTGCCATTTCTTAAGTTTTTCTTTTGTAATTCGTAATTTGTTATTCTTAATAAAGAATTGCATCCGTCTTTGCAGTATGTTGAAGTAGTCCATCAAATGGAAAAGCAGAGGCGCTTGGAGCAAATCCTTAGATCCCAAGAACGGGGTTCTAAGATCATTATATTCTGTTCCACAAAAAGGTTGTGCGACCAGCTTGCACGTAGTATCGGACGTAGCTTTGGGGCTGCTGCTATACATGGAGACAAATCTCAGACTGATAGAGATTGGGTTCTGAATGAATTCCGATCTGGAAAGTGCCCAATTTTAGTAGCCACAGATGTTGCTGCACGGGGGCTTGATATAAAAGATATAAGGTGATGATTGTTTGCATATTCTCCCCCCTACCACCCCCTCCCAGCCCCATCTCTTCCTTGTATTTCTTTTTCAAAGGATATTTATCTATGTTGAGCAAATATCTTAATTTGTATTTTTGGCAAGTTATTTGTGGATTTTTCTGCAAGCATAGTTCACTATCTAATCTGTTTCTGTCATGTTGCAGGGTAGTGGTCAATTATGACTTCCCTAATGGAGTGGAAGATTACGTTCACCGGATTGGACGAACTGGGAGGGCAGGGGCAACAGGGTTGTCATACACTTTCTTCTCTGAGCAGGACTGGAAATATGCCCCTGATCTAATAAAAGTCCTGGAGGGAGCTAACCAACCCGTACCCCCAGAGATTCAACAAATAGCTCAGCGTGGTGGACCCAACTTTGGCAAAGATCGGGGTGGGATGATCCGTTCAGATCCTGGTGCTGCTGGTGGTCGCTGGGATTCTGGTGGCCGTGGTGGCATGAGGGATGGGGGCTTTGGTGGCCGCGGTGGCATGAGGGATGGGGGCTTTGGTGGCCGTGGTGGCATGAGGGATGGGGGATTTCCTGGCCGTGGTGGCATGAGGGATGGCGGCCGTGGTGGCATGAGGGATGGAGGCTTTGGTGGCCGCAGTGGGACGAGGGATGGAGGATTTGGTGGTCGAGGTGGAATGAGGGATGGGGGCTTTGGTGGTCGTGGTGGGACGAGGGACGGCAATTTTGGTGATCGTGGTGGGATGAGGGATGGCAATTTTGGTGGCCGTGGTGGTGCTAGGGGTGGTGGTTGGGATAGAAATGAACGTGGTGGTCCACATGATCGTTATAATAGTGTAGATGGGCGTGGAAGGGGCAGGGGCCGATTTGACAACCGAAGAGACGCCGCTGATCGAAGTAGGGACAGAAGTTATAGCTCCAGTCCTGAAAGGGTTCGAACATGGGGTGGCAGAAGCAGGAGCAGGAGCAGGAGCAGGAGTTATAGCAGGAGTCGGAGCTGGTCACGAAGCCGTAGCCGTAGCCCTAGGCATAGTCGGAGCTGGAGCCGGAGCCGGAGCCGCAGCCCTATCCCTAGAAGAGAAAGGCGTCGTGAGTCAAAATTTGATCAGAGGGATGTCACTGTTCCTGAAGTTGCAGTTCCTCCTGAACTGGGTTTGTCTACCATGTCTCCAGGCAAACAAAGCAACGCTCACTCTGGAGCTGAGCAGGTTGATCAGTTACAGGTGGTTGAGAGTATTAATCTGGAACACAACGAGTCTAGATCTGACCCATCTGATCCAGCTGCTGAACCTTGAGTTGTGATATGTACTTGATATTTCTATCTCATTGCGATTGGTTATTACTTCATTCAGCCGTTCTTCCTTTTCTTGAAGACAGGTCTGGGGTAATACTGTTGACAAAAATTGATTCCCTGCATTCATTATGATATGTCATATGATTGCTGGAGTGGGCAACTGGCTAGCAGAATACGGGGGCAAGGACAATTACTTGAGGTTGGCCGAGGAGTAGCTTCCAAGCGTTTTTCGTCTGTCCGTATTCGTGTTAGTTTCCTAGGATGGTAGTAACTCCTCCAATATTATTTTCATCGTGAATTTGTTCATCAGATTCCAATGGTTACTTGATGTCTGCAGTTGTATTTTTCTTTCGAACCATTGTTGTGGTCTCATATATTTGAAACCGTGGTTATGGAACCTGACCAGTCTAATAGAAATGCCAAGTAAATTTTTCTTTCAATTTCCTTTCATTGGATAGGATGACTTAACATGGTAAAGAAATTCCTTTTATTTTCCTTCTTTTTCTGGATGAGCTTATGTGCTTAATCATAACCCTTAAATGTGGAATCCGAATTGTGAATAACAATAACAGTACTGTTGGATTCCTCATTTTCATCCAATTACAAACTCATTATACGCATTTTTATTTTCTTCAAAAAAATAATCTTGTTAAAATGTACTTAGCCTATTTCATTCCCTTTCAAGTTTGGAGAATTAGTTTTTCTATGATGGAATTTAATAGTTGCATAACAGACTGTTTATACATGTGACGACCCCAAATCCGGGTTCCATAACCTCGAGTTTGGTTCTCACTATTCAACACATTACTAACAATTAAATACATACATTGCATTTAAATATCGCGGAATAATACATATTGGTTCCCTTACAAAAAGGTTACAATACCAGGGTCTACTAACCTTAACATAAACAGTTCCTATCATAAGGAATTACAAAAGGTTTAACAACAGTAAACACAAATTTAAACATCTAATTAGCATGCATAAACTAACTTAAGCTCTGGCCTTTCCTTTTCCCTTATCCTTCTTTGAGCAATCAGGATTATCTGAAAAATGGTTCATGATATAGCAAGAATGAGCAACTAGTTTGCTCAGCAAGTTTAGAACAATCATATAGATTTAATATATCATGAATGAATGGGAAATATCAACAATGATTCAACAATAGATATAACAATTGTGAATGAAACAGGATTCAAATTTTAATAAACAGAATATTTGAATCTTAAAATGCTGAGTGGTCACTAAGGACCCTGAACTAACTAGGGTATAATAGAGTTTCCTCTGACCCTTTGAGTGGTTTGGTTTTCAAGGGGATCAGCCTATTCAACCCGCTGTATATGCATTACATTTAGTCACTGGCGCCCAAAGTCGGTTTCCCGACACAAAATCCCCTAATTTAGGGTTGTTCAATTCTCAGACTTAATATAAGAAATCCGCACCCAACAATGGTTTGGATAAGCTTTTAAAAGTATTCAAGTTATTGAATTTAGAAACGCAATGTCTAGCTGAACTATTAGCTTCAGACATTTTTAATACAGTTCATGAATCAAGAACTAACAAGCTTCAAATGCACTAAGTGCGATTGTATAAACAATATGGATGTGGAATAATTTTAAATAATTAAACCACTTCAAGCTTTAACAATAAATACAAGTATGGAAACTTGTTCAATGATAATAATTGAGTAGGGTTAGAGAACTTGCCTGTTTGCTCAGCTACAATAATTGTCTAGCTTTAACTAACTTGCTTTGAAAGACCTAACATTAATAAAGTCGGTCTAATAATTAGTACGACGTATTTGCATAATTATACGCTTAATAACGAAATTATTTACCACATAAGTACTAACACATAATTTACATTAGTCAAAACAATATTATTAACCGTATAGACACTTAATCATTTTAGGTTAATAATTTAATAAGTTAGAAAATATTTTTCTTAAGTGTTGGACACTTATTAAACCCTTAAACAACTTATTATAATTGTTTAATTCAATTCAATTTATTTTATTAACTCAATCTCTTTTTAATTACTATTTAATATTGATTAAATAGAAATTAATTAATTAACTCTAGTTATTATTTAAAATAAATAATAACTAATTGTACTTACCTATTATTTAATTTTAATTAAATAATAAATAATTGTTAACTTAGTTTTAACCTTCTTTAATTTAATGTTAATCGACCAATAAATAACTAAGTAATTAACCTTACATATTATTAAATAATAGTTTACTAATCTTAATCCTCTTTAATTATTATTCAATGTCAATTAAATAATAATTAATTAATTAATTAATTTTAATTATTATTTAAGGTTAAATAATAATCAAATCATTCTTATTTATTATTTAAATTAAATAATAAATTATTACTCTAATAACTTAATTTCCATTACTCGTTATTTAATGCTAACTAAATAATAATTAATTACTTAATTATCCTTATTTATTATTTAATAATATTTAAATAATAAATAATTAATTTATAAATTTTATCTCTCTTTAAATATTATTTAATAGGCATTAAATAATAATTGCTAATTTATCATCTTTATTTATTATTAACATTTAAAATAATAAATAAATAATAAATTTATTTAACCTAACCATGGTTTAGCTAACTAGATTAATATTTAAAAATTAAACTTTATGAAAAATATCCTCCCCAATATTATTTTTGTATTATTATTATTTTTGTTATAATTTTAAATTAATTTTTAAATATTTAAATTAATTAAAATTAACCCGAATGGCATTTTCGTAATTAAGTTGAAAAACCGGACCGATGGCAATTTCGTAAATAATTCGAAAACTGAACCGAGGGCAGAATGGTAATTCTGCCGAAAAAAAACACGGAGGGGCAAACTTGTAATTTCGCCGGAAAATAACTACCGCGCATGGCGCGCGTTATAATATTTTCGGACCAAAACGGCGCCGTTTTTGGCAGGCCGGAAATGGCTTCCGCGCGTAACGCGCGGAGAAATTTTCTGCCGACGCCAAACGACGTCGTTTGGCTCCGCGTCGGTGGGTGAACAGTGCCTCGCGCATTGCGCGGCCAGTGTTAAATTTTTTCTTCCAAGCAGAATGTGAACAGTGTTTCCGGCTACCCATTTTAAATAAAAATATACCTTCAATAAATCTTTAACTCTTCAATAAAAATCCAAAAAAATTACCAATCATCTTATATTAATTTATAACATGAAAAATTAATTTTTCATGATTTAATATCAATATTTTTTTATAAAAATTTTTACATCACATAAACTACCTTAAATCATAACTTTTTGTATATAACTCCATTTTGAGTGATTCAAACTTTGTTTTTCTCATGATTTAATGTTCTATAATATTAGAACATCAAACCTAAGTTTTACAAAAATATTTTTGGTAATATATTTCAAAACTTGTTTACACACTACTAAATACATATTTTAGCATATAAAATATACCAAAATACAAACCAAACATATTAAACTCAAGCATGGCATAAATATTACAACTACACATTAATAACCATATTAACATGTTTATACAAACATGATGATTATTTAATTTAAAAATAAAACTTAGATTTAGAATAACCATTACCTTGATTTAATGGCTATCTTCCTTTTTCTTCCAAAGTAGGTTGTGAATGAAGATGACATACACCAAGAACTCCTTCTCCTCTCTTAGTATTTTGCTCTCATTATTTTCTCACTCTCAAATGCTCTCTAGCTCTCTCTTTAGCTTGAAAAATAATGAAGTATACAAGTCTTACAAATGCAAGTATACTCCTACAAAATATTAGATACACACATTATATCTATTAATCTAGACCATCATGCATCTATATTGGATACTTACACAAGAAAGCTAACCCATACTAAGTTGGTGAGGATTTTGTGGGAAAAGACTTTCCCAAAAATCAAAACAAGCAACCTAATATTAAATAAATGAAAAATAAAAGAAAATAAAAAAAATCATTTTCTCTCTCCTCACTCACCTACACGGCTGATGGACATTTGATTTGTCCCAAAATCAAGTCACTTTGCTTATTTTAATTAATTAATAAGTTATTTAATTGTTTTTCCAAGTGGGCCAATCATTGGGTTTTAATTTAAAATACCAATTGGGCTTCTATTTAATTGTTTGGGCTACTAAAATGTCAAATTTTATTATTCTCCACTTGGGCCACTAATTTACCCATGTTGGGCTAATTTAATAATTTACACATTAATTATTCAATCCATGGTTAAATAAATAATTAGATTGAATAAATAATTAAATATTCTAACCCATAGGTATTAAATTACTAAATGGACTAATAAATATTATTATTAATATTTCACATTATTTACATTAATTAATAATCATATTAATTAATTTATTATATTTAATTCACTCATTATATTCAATTTAATTGAATATTTAATTAATAGGAAACTTATCAATTATTTTGATATTAAAACTTTAGGGTTTGTTCACCAATTTAATAACATATTAGTGACCCCCTTTAATTAATTTTAGTAATTAATTACATAATTATTTAATCACATAATTAATTAATCACATAAAAAGATTTAAATAATCTCATAAAACTAACTCGTTGGAAATTAAATTAATAATTTAATAAATAAAGATGTGAAAATTCTAGGACATTACAATACATCAGCCCAAACAGATTTTTATAATATTGAAAAAAGGAAATAAATTATAAAAACTAGAAATAAATTTCAAATTATACGATAATTATTGATTTTTAAAAGTTAATTTGAGATATTTTAAACTCAAAATTAAGATAATTCATTAAAAATTATAAAATAATAAAACTTACAACGGCTAATACTTTTTAAATAGTTTATAATATTCACATCGTATTGATTAAAATTAAAAAAAATTATATAAAGATTAAAATTTTTAAAGTTAATTTTAAAAAATCAATAATTTTTAAATAATATAAAACGGATAGAATAATTTAATTAATAATTTTCCAGCATAATTTTGGCGTGATAGAATCATATTTTAATATTAACATTCAGAATTTTGATATTTTCACGGTACAAAAATTATAGAACCATCGGAATGACGATTAATCGTCTTTAACAACGTAATTTTTTTTTATTAATTTCACACCCAACTCTATTGATACTAAAAATTAAAAAAACGTAAAACCTGCAGTCGCTATTCCAATCGTTATTTTCGATCGCGGGAGAAATACTCTTTTACGGTATCTTCAGAGACGTAACTATACAAGTCGCGATGAATTTTTCTTAGTGATGATACATACTGCAGTTATAATTTTGAAAGCGTACGACTCGGCATTTACGTTACAATGGGCTTGGGGGCCGTAAATTAAACTGACAATCTCTATTCCCGAGTAAAAGAAAGTAGGAGGAATAACACCCCCCACAAGTTGATAGTAACATACTTCCGCCAGGTACAGTAAAAAATAAATTCCGAACTTTACCGTCGTGGCCAGTCAAACGACAAGCGTCACGCCAGGTCCCACTTGTCATGCAACCTTACCCAAATATGCAGCACTTGAGATCTGTATATGATAATCTTACCTTTTGCAGCACGGAGAAAGTATTCCTCCAACGTGGCCTACCCTCAATAATCTACGTAAAGTTTCACTTTCTTTCTCTGCGAAGAGACTATTCGCACTCACCCACTGTGGCCGACGGTGAGTCGACGCGCCACTAGCCGGCGCCTGGACGTCGAGTTTCTCAATCGACTCTTTCATCGGAGCTTCGATCAGGTACGCCGTCGCATGTACATGCATCCTCCGTTCCTTGTTCCTCTTCTGTAATTTTTTTTAGCTGTTAAAGAATTAAACAAGGGTTTTTTTTCGACCTTGTTTTAGGTGAAAAAGAAGAATTATTCAATTAATAAAAATTCCTTAGTTATGATTCACTGAGCTTTTCATTCCCATAATATAATTCTCCTCTACTGTATTGTCGAATTAATTTTGGCAAGATGAACCGATTGAGCATATAATCTCTCTCAGCCCAAGGATTTACTCTGGTGATCTCTACTGCACTCAGCTAATAGTTTAGTTACTCGATTGCACAACAATTTATAGTACATTTGCCGAAGTTGATCATTTGGAGTTATATGTGTATATTTCTCTTTCTGGCATTTTGAAATATGGTGGATGGTGTAAAAACATTTTTTTGGGATGGAATCTGGTGGTACATTTTGTATATTTTCCATTTCAGTAGTATTCCTTGTCCAATTCTTGCAATTTTAGCTGATGTTGATTTTTCTCTAGCAATGAAATAAGATCTACGGATACTTAATGAATGGTATTTAAATATTCAGTTTTCTACTGGTTTTTTTGGTCGTCTAACAGAATATGAGATAGCACAATTCATTGGAGCTTGAAGGTGAAACTGGAACTATGCCGAACATTAAGGTTGAGGATCATGAGGAATTTCCATTTGATACGATGTACCCAAGGCAAATTGGGGTATGCCTGCATTTTGTAGATCTTAATTATTGTTTTACCTTTCATTTGTTGAGTTCCCGACCAGATTCTTGTTAGTTGATATACCTTTGTCTTTAATGTTCACCATGACAGCATGATTTCATGTGTAATTGTTCCTCTAGTACTTGCCCATTGTTTGTTTGATTGATATTGATTATGCGAAAACAAAATTTTTTTATCTTGAAATTATCATGGGTAAAACTTTTGATGTGTTGAAGATGGTTAGTTGAAGCAGGTTAGTTTGGCTTCCATAGTACAGTGGTTAAGTGGCATCGTCTTTTTTATCAAAAGAAGTAAATGGCCTCTCTTGACACAGATCTTTTCAAATTGCCAAGTGACTTCTCAGAAGGGTTAATCTATTTTTCTCATTTACGTAGAAACTACATCCTAGGATCCATTGGGCAATGGTATAATGTTCTAGATTCACCTCATGAAGCGTTGTCAACTATAACTGCTGCATATGATAGCCAGAACCAGGACTGTTCGTAAGAAATGGTATTTTTGGTTATTTATCAAATCCTGTTCAGTATATGTGGGAATCGGTCCGGTATTGATACAATAAACCAGTTTTTATGCTTACTCGGCACAGGTGTTAGCATATCATACTCATATGTAACATGTTCTCTTAATACTAACTACCACGGGATACAGACTTATTTACTACCACTGATGAACTTGGTGGTGGTTTGACATGTATCGCGTTCTTGTACCCACTCTACAAATCAAAAGATTTGTTTAAGCTAACATTGAGTGGGTGCTTTTGTGTGCTGATGGCCTCTCGTCTTTCTTCTTTTCTTTGCACCAGCCTTCAGTACTTATTACCATTCACCATGTATTGGTTTAATGTTGCTAGGCACCCTGATTTTAAATCAGCTGGGTTATTGTCATTTATTTACTCACATTTACATACCTATTCAGTATTTTAGTCTTGAATTTTGGATTCATATTGTGATACAAAATATACTGTCATTCTTGTGAATGCTGGTTTACATTCTCGTCATGGGATATTTTGGGTCTAGTTGTACATTGAATTAGGGTTTTAAATATATACCTGTACAGAATTTTATTTTTTATCTTTCAGTCACCGTTCATTGAGAAGAACATTTTTTGTAGGACAATGGTGCAAGCTCATCAGGGAGCCATATAAGATCATCATTTATAGGGATGGGATTCTCACCTTCTCTTGTTGACAAAGCAATTGAAGCAAATGGTAATTGTGCAGAAATCAAAACTCTATAATATTTTATTGGTTTTGCGATCAGCATGAGTTGGTATCATCATTTACCACATTTCATATAAAGACATATAACAAATGCGTAGACTTTTTGGCTACTAAATAGCTAGATACAGTTTCGCTTGCAACGTAATTTCTTTTAATATATATATTCGTTTTTTTATTTACCATGTAAATAGAACGTTTTTGTCGAATATTTGACTAGAGAGATATTTCTTCTTCAATTTAGGTGAAGACAATGAGGAATTGTTATTGGAGACTCTCTTTAAATATTCAGTAAGTTAACATTTCATTTTCTGGTGTAATTTTATATTGGCTGTGCTTGTAAACATTTTTGCCTGTATGTATTATTTGGAAAAGAGTACAATTTCATTTTTATTACTTTGAACATTTGCTTATATATATATATATATATACACGCACACACTGCAAAATTGTTTTATTTATATTGAGAGATGCACACCATATCAATGACAGAATCAGTCATGGTCCTCTCTCTCCAGCCACCCCCGGGTTATGAATAGTTCAAATTTGATACTTCAGTATTCCATCAAATTTGCCCCTCACATCTTCATTGACCTAAATCATCTCATTTTTCCTTATAATCCTGTGCTAATTGCTAACAGTTTGAGACTAAATTGATTAAACTGAAAGACTTATCTACTTTGAGTTCATAGCTTTACCATCTCCTACAGACTGAAATCGAACCCTTCGTAGACAAACACTATAGAATTTGTTTTATTAAGTTTCTGTTATGTCTCATGGCATGATTATAAGTTGAAAAGTTAACATCCATTGTATTCTCTATGTATTTAAGGTCAATAAATCAACTATCTATGACTTCCACCACTTTAAGGTGACACTCTTTTATTGAGAAACTCAACACCACTATTCTTGTACACCTTGGATCCGTTCCATGTTTTGATTGAATCGTGCAAATTAAACTTTGACAAGGAATTGGCTTTTAGATACTAAAAGAATGCCTTAAAAAATTCCCTGCAATTGTTACGGGATGTTTAGATGAATTAGCTTCACCCAGCTAAACTGCCCCCTAGAGTTGTTGTTTACAAATTGCATATTATTTTCACCATCTGATCACATCCATCAACTGTCACTAATAGTTTACATGCTTTGGAGTGACATAGGCTCTCCAAAATATGAAGCCTGAATCTTCAGATTCCCTTGGTGGCTTACTCGGTGACAAGGATGAACTAGCTGCAGTTCCGCAGCCAAAAGACAAGGTAACTTGCTTCTGTCTTGTCAGTGCGAAACATTGTTTCTTATCAGTTTGAATGACCACTTTAAACTAGTTCTGAGCGTTACTATACTAACTTAACTTCAGTGGATTTTATGGTTCTAATATGAGCTTGACCTTAACTTACAACATTATTTTCATGATGAACTGAAATCATAATATGAAGCTGCTGTCTAAAATGGATTTGGTATTGCTCCTCACAATTATCTATCTGACTCAAATATTGTCGTGGCTAGTAGTTGACCTTCCTTGGAATTTAACAGGCTCCTTGTAAGTCGTGTTCTGAATCATCAGATTCTTTCGATAGCTTGTTTGGGGAGAAAAATGATACATGCAGTCATGCCAATCTAGCAACAGATATTAATCTGAAAGAGGTATTGTGCTATACTTTATTTGTGTCATCACATGTACTTTGTTAACCATCCTGTAGAAATAAAATATTTGATTCTACTTAGGGATCTATAGAAGTTTAGAAACTGGACAGTAATTGTAATTGCTAGTAGTTCATTTTGGTTGGATGCTTTACTTTGAGTTAAGGAAATTTTCTGCTCCAACAAACATAACACCTCCTCTGTGGAGCATTTCATTGTCCTTTCTGGTGGAAACGTAATTACCAAAAAATGCATGCTCATAATAATGATGTTGTTGAATTCTTCGCTCTAAATCCACCAGCTTGGGCTCGCTGAACCCTCATCTGGCTTATCATTTGAAAATCTTTTTTAACTACGTTAATAAACAATTCTTATGTCTAACATCCAGTCATTTCCATACTAATCACATGGGCACTTATTCCAAATTAATGTTTCAAGTCATGTTATTCGACATGTTTGCACCTGCTCAACAAATATATATATATATAGTATAAAGTAAGGTGCAGAGAAATGTAGAGACAGAGAAATGAATATTTACATTCCTCTCTCAGTTTACATTGAGATATATTTATACTCATTTACATCTATCCACTTAATCTATTTTTACTGCATTAAATGGGTCATATAGGGCTGGGTCATATACGGCTATATTGGTCATATATGGCTGGTTATTTCCAACAGTCCAAACACTACATATTCCCCTCATGTTGGTGCATGGATATCGCACGCCCAATTTGTCTAGTCAACTTGGTCTTCACGTCTTCATTTTTTATATACGGCACTCAAATGATGTCTTTTTCCAAGTTGTTGCTGATAAAGTGTCTGTTAATATCAATATGCTTTGTCTTCTCATGATGTACTGGATTATTTGCTATCTTAATGGCAGCTGTATTGTCACAATACAGAACCACAGGCTTCTTAGGTTCAAATCTGAGTTCTCTCATTAGAATCTTTAACCAAATAAGCTCAGTTATGCCGTTACAGAGTGCTTTATACTCCGCTTCAGTGCTAGATCTCGACACGACCCCCTGTTTCTTACTCCTCCAAGTTACAAGATTACCACCAACAAAAGACACATAACCTGAGGTTGATTTTCTATCAAGCTTTGAGCTTGCAAAAAATGAGTCAGAGTCGGTGTAACATTCCACATCAAAATGTCCATGTTTTGAAAACAATATACCCTTGCTTGGAGTATACTTTAAGTACCTGAGAATTCGATCCACTACACCTTAGTGCTTCACTTGGACTATGCATGAACTGGCTGACAACACTGACGACATAGGACATATCGGGTCTTGTATGAGCTAGATAGATCAGCTTTCCAACCAACTTTTGATATCTCTTCTTATTAGTAGGCACCTGATTTGGATAAATTGACAATCTATGGTTAAACTCCATTGGAGTATTAATAGGTTCGCACGCCAATTTTTCAGTCTCTGCTAGTAAATCGAGAACATATTTTCGCTGAGATAAGAAGATGCTTTTCTTAGAACGTGCAACTTTAATTCCTAAAAAATACTTGAGAGATCCTAGATTTTTCATTTCAAACTCTTTGGCCAAGTAACTTTGAAGATTCTCAATCTCTTGTTCATCATTACCTGTAACCACCATGTTATCCACATAAACAATTAGCAAAGTAATCTTTCTGCCCACACGCTTAAGAAATAGTGTATAATTAGCTTGAGACTGTTTAACGCCATAATTTCTCGTGGATTGACTGAATCGGCCAAACTAGGCCCTAGGAGTCGCTTAAGGCCATATAAAGCCTTATTTAACCTGCAAACCTTTTCCCCCTTTAGGTGTAAAACCTGGAGGACGGTCCATGTAAACCTCTTCTTGTAGATCTCCATGTAGAAAGACATTTTTGACGTCAAACTGTTTTAGCGGCCAATCTAAGTTGGCAGCCAACGAGAGAAGGACTGATCGTACTCATCTTGGCAACAAGAGCAAATATCTCCTGATAATTGATCTCATAAGTCTGGGTATAACCCTTTGTCACAAGTCGGGCTTTATACCTTTTTATCGAACCATCTGAATTCTGCCTCACTGTGAACACCCACTTACACCCCACAATTTTCTTGTTTCTTGGTAACTCAACCATTTCCCATGTAGAGTTTTTCTGAAGAGCCTTCATTTTTTCTACCATAGCAAATTTCCATTTATGATCATCAAGGGTTTCCTGAAACTTATTAGGAATAGACACATAAGACAATTGTTGTGCAAAAGTCAAATGAGACTTAGAAAGACGGTGGTATGAAATATAGTTGGGAATATGATACTTAACATTATTGGATGAAGGGAAACCAATTTTTTCAGGAAGGTGACGATCACGTACAAGATATCATCTCCCTTGGTCCTCATTATGTGGAACCAAGGGAGTTTCTGGTGGAGCTACATGATCAGATTCAGGTAATGAGTTGATATTAGAAGAAAGAGATAAGATAGGGATAAAAGCATGTACCTGAAGATCAGTCCCAGAAGAATCAGTCGATTGGATGGTAGGATCATAAAGAGGAGGATCCAGAGAAGGAGGTGGCAATGGAACATTCACATGTTTCTTATTTCTTCTTTCAAATGTTTTCAAATTAACAGGTTCATGTTCAACCGATGTCTCGCCCTCACCATGAGTAGGGAGAATTTTAAATTCAGGTTCAAACCACAACTTCTCTTCTTCCTTACTTCTAATCTCCCGCTGAAGAGGGAAAGTTGTTACTCTCCCTTAGAAATATGATTCATGTTCACAAAATTCAACATCTATGGACACATATATCCTTTTTGAGATGAGGGGCATCCTAGAAAGACACACTTAAGAGCACGTGGATCTAATTTGTCCCAGTGGAGAAAATGAACGTGGACATAGCAAAGACAACCAAAAATTTTAGGAGGCAAATTAAGTAAGGAAGGGATTGAGTGGAAGTGAGATAATACTTTGATGGGTGTTTGATAATCAAGCATACGAGTAGGCATTTTGTTAATGAGGAACACATCAGTCATGATAGCATCAACCTATAACTTGCATCGTAAAGCATAAGGGCCAAGCCACGTCAGGAAGATGGCGATTCTTACGCTCTGCTATACCGTTCTGTTGGGGTAAGCTGTAGTTGTTTGGTGGATAATGCCATGCTGTTGAAAGAATTCAGTAAGAGAAAGATTGACAAACTCGCGTCCATTATCAGAATGAAAAACTTGAATTTGGACATGGAACTGAGTGCTAATTAATTGATGGAATTTGGGAATAATAGTACGAACTTCACTTTTAGATGTCATCAAATAAACCCAACACACTCGAATGCAATCATCAATGAAAGATATAAAGTATCGACAACCCGAAGAAGTAGGAGTTGAAAATGGTCCCCACACATCAGTATGAATGCGAGAAAAATGAGTAGTACTTTTATTAAAGCTTGGTGAAAATGTGACACGATGATTTTTCGCAGAAATGCAATGTTCACATCGAAGACTGGAAGCTAAAACATTAGCAAATAAATTCGGAAATAAGCGTTCTAAATAGATAAAAGAGGGATGCCCTAAACGGCAATGCCATAAAAGAATTTTTTTCTCGATCTAAAACTGGATTTCCAGCCACCTGAAAACCACAACCAGATTGAATTTGAGATTATCCTGCCCTCTCCAAGTAGTGGAGACCACCTCTCTCCTTACCAGTACCAATCGTCATCTTCGTGAGATGATCCTAAAAGACACAATGAGTAAAAAAAAGGTTACTGAGCAATTGAAACTGTTGGTAATTTAGATGATAGAGATAAGACTATTAGAGAGGTTAGGAACATGCAAAATAAAAGATAAAGGTAAAGTAGAGGAAAGTGATAGGGAGCCAACCCCTTGAACTGGAGTGAGAGTTCCATCAACAACCTAAACTGAATGACGAGATGGACAGGTAACAAAGGTGAACTGAGATGAGTCACTAGTCATATGATCGGTTACTGCTGAATCAATTATCCATGGATTTTTTGAAGAAATAAATGACACCCCATTCTTAACTTTATTGAAATAAACCTGAGATGGTTGTGGTGTGTCAGTAGAGACTGAGTTAGCATGAGAGGACTTTTTCCCCTTACGTTCAGCCTGTTTTAACTTGAACCATTCTGGATATCCTACAGTCTTCCAGCAGGTTTCCTTCTCATGACCCTTACGAACACAATGAGAACACTGTCTCTCTGAAGATGTTGAATAAGTCTGAGGTGTTGTAGAAGTAGTAGCTTGCCAAGGTTGAGCCCTATTAACTGCCAAGGCTGAAGCTTTTGGGGTTCCTTCGGCAGCCATTGTGACCTGACATTGTGCTTCTCTACAAACTATAAAATAAGCTTCATTAATATCAGGGAGAGGTGATGTGGCCAAAATACGTCCACATATTTGATCAAAATTATGATCAAGTCCAAAAAGAAATGTATACACATGTTCTTCAGAGATACGCTTCTTCAATTTGGCAAAGTCTAATGGATTCTCCAAGTCATTCGGACGACGGAAGTCAAACTCCATAAAGGTGGAATTGAGTTCCATGAAATAGATGGTCAATGGTCAGCCATCTTGACGCATCTGGAAGGATTTTTTATCAACTCATAGACCTGGGAAGCATCGGAAGCATCAGAAGCATTATGATACGTTTTCTTGACGGTATCCCAAATATCTTTAGCAGTCTCACAATGAATAAAATTCATCACGAGGGCAAGGACCATAGAATTGACGAGCCATGACTTCACTAATGCATTTTCGGCCATCCACTTCTCAGACTGAGAATCTGAATCCTTTGGTGCACTCCTTGTTCCAGAGATGTAGCCATATTTTTCACAGGCAGCAATATGCATCTCAAGAACTTTGGACCAAAGATGGTAATTGGTGCCATTGAGTTTTACCCCAATTGTGGAAGGGTTATCTTGCTGGAAATTCATCACTGGGGCAGGCGTTTCAGCACCAAGGTAATCTGAAGTTTTTGATTTTTCACCCATAACAACAGCGGAAATTTGTATTTGTGGTAGAGAGAAATAAAAGGAAATTTCTGATGTAGAAGTTTAGTCAAGCTGCAACTACAAAGCATACTCAGAGATTTCAATAAGAAATGATAAAGAGAACACCAAGGTCAGTATACCCTTGGTGAAGATGATAGAAGAAGAAGAAGCAAAGTCTGCTGGAATTTTTCTGCAGAAACAGAAAGGAATTTTCTGCAGAACAGCTGCAGAAATGTGAGCAACAAAGGCAGAAAATGAATTAGAGGAGCTGCATAACAGTAGCAACAACTTAGCAGAACAAGATTGTTGCAGAATAACCTTGGTTACAACTGCAGAATAGTTGCAGCTGCAACTCAAAATCTTATAGTTTTGATACCAAGCAGAAAGTTAGGTGCAGAGAAATGTAGAGTCAGATAAATGAATATTTACATTCCTCTCTCAGTTTACATTGAGATATATTTATACTCATTTACAACATCTATCTACTTAATATATTTTTACTGCATTAAATGGATCATATATGGCTATATTGGTCATATATGGCTGGTTATTTCCAACAGTCCAAACACTACATATTCTAACATATATATATATATATATAGTGTATTTAAGTTATATACCCTAGTTTCATAAAATGATTTTATCTTGATCTTTTAAAATATCAAACCATACGGATGGAAAGATAATGCAAAATATAAGAGAAGGTAAATTTTTATTTAATTTGAGATTGTTTAGCACCATTACTATAACTTTATAATAAGTATACTTTTTGACGACTTAGATTTATAAATTTTTTATTAATATAAAATTGTTGATAGACATCACCAAATCGTATAAAATTTCATATATTCAAATATTTTTGTATCTTCTTTATATATGTACGGTTGAATAAATCTAAAAAACCCTTTAGGATGGACGTAACAACCCTATGGGCTATACTAGTTAGATGTAGAGGTATCTCACTTTTTCACACACACACACAGAGACATGTATATGTGTGTGTGTGTGTGTATATAAGCTCTAATTATTTCTTTCTTGCATTTGATTTGCCTTAATATTTAATCTCTGCCAGGAACCTGATGTATCGAGTGGAGTTAATTCTGAGAAAAAAGCATCGTTATTAATGATGAATTTCTCTGTGGATGAAGTTGAATTTGCAATAGATAAACTTGGTATGTAGAACTTTCTGTTATTGTTTTATCTATTAGAAGTGCTTCCTTTTCTGCAAGGACTTTTCTACTTGATAGAAATAGGCTTTCCTACTCTTCTTTAATACCAGAAGCTTACGTACAACACTGGGGATTATAACCTTGAAGGAGTACTTGCTTAGTTGCATACTTTCATTTACTAGATAATTGTTAGTCGGACACAAAGCTCCTAATGCAGTGTCCATTTGCTTATACTTTTTTGTCATTACTATGCCGAAAACCCCTGTTCATAGCTAAGCACCAAAATATAAATATATGTTACAGATGCGGTATGCATTCCAACAAAAATATATATAACTATAACCTTTCTTAATTAAGATGTAATAGTCATCGTCTATTTTTTTTCCTTTTGACCATGCAAGGAAGACATCCTTAATGTACTCTTCTCCTAATATTACATTACAGGAGAAGATGCTCCTATCAGTGAACTAGTAGATTTTATTTTCGCTGCCCAGATAGCTGAAAACACTGAAAAGGATGTTGATTATCCAGATTATTGTGAGGAAGGAATGAATGAGGTAAGACTTGTACATTACATTATTATGTGAATTTTGTTAGGGATTTCATTTATTGTCTTAAGACGATGACTTTCTAGACTGAAAAACTTTCTGCATCAATTTAAAGGTACTAAATTTCTTGGGAAGGCATGTTTTTGACCTTGGACTTTCTGAAGCGCTTTTCAATCCACTACTCAAGAGTACCAACTGGGTCATCTTGGCCCACTATAGGCCCACCCAACGACCATTATTTTTTTTGGCACTCTTGGTGTTAGACTTTATAGTCAAGTTCATGCCACATATTCCGACGTGGGATTGGGGTATTACAATCTCCCTCACTTAAATCCCCGACGTCCTTGTTGTGGCCACTGACCTGTTACTTATAGCCCAAAACTCTCTCTCGTTGTATGATTATATCAACAACTCACTTCATTTGCCTCAACCATTGTATTCTGATTTGGAGGATATTCATGTTCGCCTTTGTGTCCTCACCTTTGGCAACCAAATCGGATGGGTTCAAGCTTTTGAAACCTGGTTACCATTGTAACAACTAAAGTCCAAATGTGAGTTTGAAATGCCCGGGTTAAGGCTCAATTCACTTTTTAAGAGAACCAGTTGGGTGATAACAAGTTATTAGTACTCTATAAGACTCAGTTCGCTCTCAAGAGCACCACCTTGGTCGTCTTGGTCCACCAAAAGTATACCAAAAAGTGATGGCGTGTTATTGGTACACCTTATCTACAGTTCAGTCCATCTCACATGCTCCTATATGGGACTGAGATATTACATCATGTATTGCTAATCTATCAACATTTACGTCTGAAGTTTGGGGCTGATATTTGTTTATCTAGATTGCTACATGCTTTAAATGAGCTCATTCTTCTTACTTTTTTATTGTTACCATATCTTGCATATTGTAAATGGATACATGTGTGATGGCTCTATGTTGAAGCAAGTGGATATGGGAAGCCTAAACATATAACTAGAAATATGCTTAGTTTTTTTTTTGATAACTATTTATAGTTCGCTTTGTTGGGAGATAGTATCTTTTTTTTAGCCTATTTATGGGCCTCTTCCATGGTTGCCTTTAAATTTTTGTTCCTTTTTTTCTTTTTCTTTCTTTTATGGCGAGTGGATTACTTCTCCCTCATTCTATCTTTTCATCTAAAAAAATCTTTTTTTTTATCCCGCAAAAATGATGAAGTCGGATTTATGGCGTGTTGAGGGTAGTGTAGGAGTACGGGAAGACCAAAATTAAACTAGGATAGTAATGCATGATTGTGTGTAGTTTATCAGTTGGCACGCCCTTTCGAAAAGCTGATTAAATTACCAGGGTTCGTGCTACCCCCAATAGTCTTATTATACCGCATTCAGTTGAGTAGTGCGGTCATTGCCGATCAAAACAAGAAGTTGTTGACACTACCTAAAAAGCATGGAAGATATAATGTCAAATCCATAATATGGTATGATGTGTGCAATTTAGAAGAGTTGTTTTTAAACTCATTCCATAGATTTATTACCCTATTATGCCTTTAAAACGTATGTCTGTGTCTGATACTAAATAAGTTTTAAACTTTCAGGATAGCAACACTGAAACTTTGTTTGGGACTATGAACAGAACACTTCGGTTGCTTGAAATGGGGTTTTCTGAACAAGAAATTTCTGCTGCTATAGAGAAGTATGGTGAGTAAATATATCATAATATTGAATCATTCTTATCACCTTATCTGTAATAAAAATGCTAGGTGCCTCTCACGTGTCATTTATATATTTTCTGTAAGGCTTTGTTCAACTTTTAACCTGCATCATGTAGCCAAAATTTACTTTTTTCACCCAAAAATAAAAAACCACAATTTACTTTCATCATAACAATCTCAATGATCACTGAACTGCTGTTATATATTGAATGATAACTATTGTAGCTTGTCCTACATCTATGAACAGCTTTAAAGCTAATAATAAGAATTGTAGGTCTGTGACCGTCCAACCAAAAGACAGGGATTTGAGTTGAATGCTCTTACATAGTATCAAAACTGGGTCTTGGGATGCCTCCGATAAGGTCTCTCTGTTATAATTGTTTTGTGTATGCATGTATATAGTGTTTTCTGCATTTGTGCTATGTGCTTTACAATTGAGTGAGACATGATGGACTGCATGAGAGCTTGTCCCACGTGGGGTAAGTGAAGCCTCCCAAGCTAATTATATGTGTATATGATTGTCCACTCATAGGTATAACACTGAATGGTCTAACAATATCTAGTTGTTTCAATAACATACCCTAATTGCTTCCTTGAAGCAAATTGTCTGGGATTCTTTTGTTGGAACTTGAGATTTTGTCATGAGAAAGTTTGATACATCACAGGCTTTATATGTTTTTCTGTTTCCTTATATCTCTCTCCCCCCTCCCAGTTATATATGTTATTCACGGCTGTACAAGGCACCATAATTTTTAAATTGATTGTTAGAAACTGATCCAGAACATTGGTGCCAGGTTCTGAACAAACATGTAATCCAAGGAAGACAGGGCATGGCATTCACTGAAGTTGCGACAATCTAAATTATTTTACCATGTTAATATTTCATGTTGTTGAATTTTATTTCTATTCTGGATTGAAATTATTACTGTTAATTAAAGGTTGTACTCTAGTTGTAGATATCAAATTTTTGGCTCTCCTTAATTAAGAGCATTCTCATTATTTCATCAAAATACTTGGAGAGGTTTTCAATATTCAGCTCTTTGGGTAAATACATATTTCTTATTGTTTTGTATTTGAGATTCTCCTTTTGCATTAACTTTTGATTCTTACGGATTGTTTTGTTTGTATTACTGACAAAGTGCAAGATCTTTCATTTCTTTTTTATATTTGCTACCCAAAATGATTTGGCATTAGTAGTCTATTGAGTTCATATTTTGGTTGATGCAGCAGTTGAAACCTTGATTTTTTACTGTAATGTCCTTTTCCCTGTTTTGTTGGAATATTTGGGTTTGAAAACATTGCTTCCTTGTACTAAAGTTCTACATGTTCTGTTCTTTGAAAATAGATCTATTCCCCCAAAGCATAGAAGGTGAGAAGTTTTGAAAGACTATTGCTGATTGCATTTCCCTTACAAACTTAGCAGTCGTATGTTGTTCCCTATCCATGCTAATCAAATAATGAATATTAGTTATGCTCATCAACAGTTGAAGATTGGAATGTGTCACCTGTATTTTCTTATGCCTGTGGTTCAGTGTTATGTTTTATACATGATGTTTTACCTTACATATTTTCTTGTGAGATGAATTTCTTGTCAATGCGCTTTTGAATGTCATTTTTTTTTTAGTGATGGTGGCTTGACTTACTCAGAAGTTTACAGTGTTATGTACCAGTAACTATTCCTTTTAAGACAGATTATAATTTTTCCTTTTAGTCATTTAATGCTTTCTTTCTATCAGGTTCAGAAGTTTCTGTTGCCGAGCTTGCGGACTCGATCGTTTCTGGTCTAACTGCTGGTACTTGCGGCGATGAGGTTCTTTTTCCCATCTTGTAATCAAACATTATGTTTTTTATTTTTATTTTTATAATGTTCTTACTTAGGTTCCATTGTTTTCTGATTATCTTTTTAGAAGGGGGATAAAACTAATGATTAGTTTTTAATAAGAATGCCCATATATTGGCAGTGCTCTTCAATTTATCTTTGCTATTGCCAAGTGAATAATAGTCAAAGATGCTCTGTTCAGCTTATATATGGAGTATCTAACATACTGAAATAGGCGATCTCCTCACACAGGAAGTGGCCTTGATGTTGACACTTGAATTTTTTACACTAATTCTGAAGCCATCTGAGTTCAGGCGAACTTCATCAAAGGGGACGTGCTCAAGATCATGCAGATATTTAAAAACTTTTGTGAAGTCTTAAATGTTTGTGTTAGATTATCACCTCTTTACTTCTGTTCTTTTGCAGTATTCACTGAAGCCTGTCAACAAATCTAGATCCTTAGTTGGGGTGATGCGACGAGGCTTGCATCACAATTCTTTTGATGATTTGACAGTAAAAACTGAGGAATTTAGTCCAGAAGCTGTGTCCCAGTTTGGGAATGTTGGTTTAATGGAAAAGTATAAAGGGAAAAGGCCAAAAGAAGAATATATTGACGAGTCTATCAGTTTGAAAAGGCCGAAAGAAGAGTATGATGATGCCTTAAGTTCTGTCTGCCCAACATGGCTTGGAGCAAGACAAGGGATCTCTAAGATAACCAATTCACGGATGCCTGTATCACAGAGACAGCGTCAAAATAAATCACGCCCTCTAGATGGAAATATACCCACGCTGGCCAAGCCTAATTCATGCAGAAGTCTTGATAATATGGTAGCTAAACCACCATACTTCTTTTATGGAAATGTTATGAATTTGTCTCACGACTCTTGGATCAAAATATCTCAGTTCTTGTATGCAATTGAGCCAGAATTTGTGAATACACAATTCTTTTCTGCCTTGAGTAGGAAGGAAGGGTATGTACACAATCTTCCTACTGACAATAGGTTTCACATCATCCCAAAATCGCCATTGACCATTGAAGAAGCAATACCAGATACAAAAAAATGGTGGCCATCATGGGATACAAGAAAGCAGTTAAGCTGCATCAATGCCGAGACTACTGGAATTTCTCAACAATGTGATAGGCTTGAAAGGATATTAGTCGATTCTAGAGGGTTACTCTCACTAGAACAACAGAGAGACCTCCTTCATCGATGTCGAAGCTTTAATCTTGTGTGGGTTGGCCGTAACAAACTGAAGCCCATTGAACCAGAACACGTGGAGCGCATTTTAGGCTACCCTGTGCATCACACTCGAGTTGCTGGGTTCAGCCTTACAGAAAGGATTCACTCACTCAAACACTGCTTCCAGATAGACTCATTGGGATATCATGTATCTGCATTGAAATCTTTGTTCCCTGGAGGATTGACATTATTATCGATCTATAGTGGGATTGGAGGGTCCGAAATCACTTTGCACCGGCTTGGCATTCGTTTAAAAGGTGTTGTTTCCTTAGAGCCCTGCGAAACCAAGCGCAAGATTCTAAAGCAGTGGTGGAGTAGTTCTGGACAAAGTGGGGAGTTGGTGCAGATTGAAGACATTCAGAAGCTATCAAGTAGCAAGATTGAAATTCTAATGAAGAAGTTTGGAGGTTTTGACTTCATCATTTGTCAAAACCCGTACAATTACTCTTCAAAATTTCCTAGCATGAGTGAAGATAGTGACAGCTTTGCAGATTTAGACTTCTCGTTGTTTTATGAATTTGTGCGAATTTTGCAACGTGTAAGGTGCATGATGGGGAATAGCAGGTGAACTACTACCACTAGTCGTGCTTGTTCTGCACAATCGAAACTTTTAAATTATCAGTGGAGCTTTCTAATACCTAGTATGTGATTGTCTCCTGTCGTAACAAATTGGATTGTTTAAACTAATTGATCTATCCTACTGTCTCGGCGATATATTCTATGCGTAATTGAAATACATTCTCCATTATATGTTTTCTAGATGGCAGTGGTGGAAGGGAGCCTCTCTCCCCTCGGGCTTTTTTTAGCAGTTGTATGTTATATCAGCAACTTATGAGGTCTGAGATTAGGGTCTTTACATTCGTTTAAAGCCTCTTATTAGCATATAGGTATGCTATCATTTGTGGTTTTCTGATGCAAAAATCACTCTTTTATACGTGTAAGGAAGGATTACTGAAACAAAATATGGGGAACGGTTAACCCCCTCTGTTTCTAAAGTTTTATTTTGGGGAGAAGGGAGAGGGAAGGGAAGGGAAATGTTTTTCTTTCCTAAAAAAATTTTAGTTATAATTTTTTCTTCCTATCCATTCCCTTCCCTCCAAAACAAAACAAACACAGTCCAAGGTTTTGGACTACGCAAAGTCTCTACTTCCCTTGCTGTCTCTTAAAGGTTGCACTTCGTGGAATATGATTTTCTTTTTCAGAGCAGAGGAGTGCATAATAATGATGATTATTCATTCACACATCAAGATTGCGATTTAGAAGAAAACATGCCGTTTAAGTGTATTAACTACTCCTTTTCTCCCGGAATAAATCTTATTTATTTACTTCTAATGTTCAGATTGCCTATTTTTAAAATTAACAAGTATGACGTACTATTGTTCTTTTAAGTATTAGTAGAGAGTGTGATCATATCTAATTACATATAATTCAGTACTCATCTTTGCTTTGACGGGGTATGTCTCCGGTATATGTAGGTGGACCCTATAAGATAGCCAGTAACTTACTACCACGTGTCACTCGTGTTGTCCAAGAAAGACGATGCATGAGAAAAAAGAGCTGTTTAATCACTATATTATTATCTTAATTCTTGTAAGTCATCCATCCCCATCATCAAGGTCCATTGCATTAGGAATAAAGAAGAGAAGGAAGCAAGGCCAAAGAAAAAGGATAATTTTATACGTATTACAATTAAATATTATTTTAAATATTATATATATTTTAATTATTAAAAAATAAAATTTAACACGAATTTTTATATCAGATATTATTTTTTAGTAATTGAGATTAAAATATAATATTTTAAATTATATTTAATGTTGTGCATATACATTTATTTAAGAAAAATGAAAATGGGTGTCTGTCTGTCCTCTCTCCGTCACAATCATCAACATTTGGTCAACGTCGAGTGCGTCTTCTTCACGGCCAAAAGAGTAACAAAATCACCATTATGAAAAGGACTAAAATAGCATGGCCAAATCCTCATGTAAACCGAAATCAATGTGAAGGGATTTTGGTCAGATTCTTTTGCTTTCCACAGCCAAAAGATTTGTCGTTTTTATTCAGGGGGATTGTAACTTTGTAAAGACTAAAGACCCTTCTTTCTCTTTCCTCTTTATTTTATTTAATACTAGCTATTTATTTTGCGTTCGTCATCTAAATTCATAAATTGAGTTCAAAGGTTTAACTAATCCGATATGTGATTTACTATCCACGATGAAATGTCTTCTTAATAATGAACATAGTGTGCATAGTTGATTGCTTAATTTGAATTAAAAAAAAAAGGTATAATAAATATTCACTACAGCAAAAATGCCAAAAACTAAAAGAAAAGAAGAGAGATCTTTAAATTTAGACATTTATTGAAATTTCTAGTAGAATTGATTTGTTCTTTTACAGTTTTTCTTTAATTTTGTTCTTGATTAGGAAAATTAAAGTAATTATTTAGAGATCCTGGGAACGACACCAAAATTTGGTAGCTGTCGTTAACACTCCAAAATTAATTCTCATTTTCAATCACAAAATCAGTATAATAGCAAGTAAGGGTCGATCTAACAAAGAATGATTAATTTAATTTTATGCAATGTAAACTAAAATTTGGGGGTTTTGAATTAATTATAATTAACTAAATAAACAAAAATAAATTAATAAGATTAAAAACCTCAGTTCTTCGGTTCAATCTTACTCTTATAATTAATAATTCAATCAATCAAAATATATTTTTATCTTTCCACGAAATTAATAACCCTAAGCAACAAACTCTACTACCCAAAAAATTTCATAATTTTAATCTAACAAAACAAGTTATTCATTAAATTCTAACCATTATACAATCTAGAACAAACTCTCTAAATTTAATATAATAGAAGCATTAATCACAAGGAAATTATATTATTCTAAGCAACAATCTGTGACGCCCCCAAATCTAGGCCCACACAGCCCAAACTTGAGTCGTCAAAAGACTACAACAAAATTATTACAATGAAATACAACGTACAACAATACAGTGGATAATACAACACAACTAAGTCTTCATTATTATTGCCACACTATTTTATAACACGTGAAGACTATGATAGCTATCCCCGCACTCTCACTCCATTCTCCGGCTAGACCCCGTTACGTTCTCATCTCCTGTTGAAAAACAATGGAACAAAAAGAAAGGGTGAGCTCAAATAGCCCAGTAAGAAATATCATGACTAAGATAATGACGAATAATTTATCATTAGCCTTCAACAGTTGAGTTCTTGATAGAATACAATAGACTACAAGGTTTATATCAAAAACTGCAGTTAAATTCTTAAACAACGTTCAGATCAATAATAGCAGCGGAATGAGCAATCTATTAGAAGAATAATGCAGACTATAATTGTAAGACCCCGAATTTTATGAAATACAAAATTTAATTTTTCTTCATATATATATATTTTTTTTTTGAAACAGTAAGTGGTTAAATTAACAAAATTAAAAGTTAAGGATGTTATGTGCAAATTTTATTTTGTCGGACAATATTCGCTTTGTCGGGGAATATTCGTTTGGTCGGGGAATATTCGTGCCGTACGACGGCGCCGAAATAATAAATTATTGGTGGACCCCACAACGGAATATTTGTCGGATATAGAAAACGACAGAAGTAACTTTTTTAAATAAAAATAGTCAACGGAACTGTTAAAATACCGGTGATAAAAGAATAGTAGCATACGGTAGTTTATGGTATTTTCTGTAGCACACGATACTCTACAGTAACACACGGTATTGCATAGTGTCTCATATTATTGGTCTGATAATTGACACCGTAACTGTTACGCATCATTTCATCGATAATTGTCACTGCATAATATTTTATATTATCAATTCAATAATTGTTGTTACACAGTATTTTGCATTATTGATTTAATAATTGTCATTACACTGTATTTTATATCATTGAGTCAATAATTGTTGTTGCACTGTTTTTAAAATTATTGAACCTAATAATTGTCACAGTAACATATGCACAGTAATTCACATTATTGAATCAATAATTGTCATTACACAGTAATGTATGCTTTATTTTACATTATTGTTATCTCTATTATGATGTTATTTAAACAGTTGTATTTCATTAATTTATTGACTTGATATCTAAGAGCTAACTATACTGTATTTATAACAATTAGTCATAATAATTGAATTGATAAAGTTATTTGTTTATAATATAAAGTTAGGTGATTATTAGGTGATATGAAATGAATGGTGTAGATTAAAGTGTGAATTATTGTTGAATAATTGAATTGATTTGTTTATAATATAAAGTTAGGTGATTATTAGGTGATATGAAATGAATGGTGTAGATTAAAGTGTGAATTATTGTTGAATAATTAAATTGATTTGTTTATAATATAAAGTTAGGTGATTATTAGGTGATATGAAATGAATGGTGTAGATTAAAGATAATATAATATTTGAAATGGATGGTGTAGATTAAAAGGTGATCTTTAAATGAATGGTTTAGATTAAATGAATGATAAGATTTTTGGCTATAAATAGAAGCCTTAACTTAAGGATTTTTCATAAACTTCCTTACTTGTTCTTTCTTTCTCTCTCTAAATACTTCTTGTGAAAGTTCTCTCTAAGTGTGCTTAAGTCATCTTGAGTATTTGTGAAGATCTATAAGTATACGTGTACTGTTCAAGTTAATCAACCTCATTTAAATCAATATCCAGTCACGTGTTACGGTAAGGGATACCATCTTTTTCATCTTCCATTATTCAAACGTACTATGGTAAGGGATTATCATTATTTGATTCTCGATAATAATATTGTTTCTTCCTTACTCATAAGACGTGCCTTTTATTTCCATGTATTAAATTGTGGGAATAACCTTACGGAGCGGATTGCCGCCTGTTGGTGAATAACCTTTCGTATTCATTCATTATTAATCTCTGAGAATAACCTTACGGAGCGGATTGCCGCCTGTTTGGTGAATAACTCTTTGTACTCAAATTCTATTAAATTGTGGGAATAACCTTACGGAGCGGATTGCCGCCTGTTGGTGAATAACCCTTTGTATTAATTTCCTTCACCTTTTGTTAATCAAACCTGCTACGGTAAGGGATATTATTTTCTTTCATACTCCTAAATCGAAATTTATTATGGAACTATTGCTTCTATAATTCCTGAAAATATTATATGTTCCATAATAGTTGAACTTCATTATTTCAACTGAACCTTCCTATTTACGTGAACCTTTCTATTGAATTGTAACCGTTATTCTGAACTGTGGATCTTGAATTTCACTCCACATCATGTTGACAATTTGGACATTATTTGAATCTGTACAAAGTAAACTTCCGATACTTATTGTTATCCTATTTCTTCTGTTCATCATTTATATCATTCTAATCATCCAAAAATCAAGCTGTTGTGAATATCTGTGGCCGGGGGCACAGATGTGATATATTTGTTGAACAGATGATAGGTTAAAGGCGATATAATAGGTTAAAGGCGATACATCTGTTCGGTGTCTTTTATGGCACGTGGTGAATGTTCTCTTTGGCCCGTAGTGCAAAGATGAATTGTTGTTTGGTATGATTATGACCAAAGGCTGAATCTGGTATAATCATGACCGTTGGTGTTATATTGAATGTCTTTGGCCCGTAGTGCAAAGATGAACTGTTGATCTGCATGATTATGATCAGGAACTGTGAATTTGTATTATCTTGACTAATGATATTTCAGATGATAAAAGTTGATGATGTTTTTCCTAAAAAGAGAACCGAGTGGACATTATAGTCTGCATTATTCTTCTAATAGATTACTCATTCCGCTGCTATTATTGATCTGAACGTTGTTTAAGAATTTAACTGCAGTTTTTGATATAAACCTTGTAGTCTATTGTATTCTATCAAGAACTCAACTGTTGAAGACTAATGATAATTTATTTGTCATTATCTTAGTCATGATATTCTTTACTGGGCTATTTGAGCTCACCCTTTCTTTTGTTCCATTGTTTTTCAACAGGAGATGAAAACATAACAGGGTCTAGCCGGGGAATGGAGTGAGGGTCCGAGGAATAGTTATCATAGTCTTCACGTTTTGTAAAATAGTGTGGCAATAATAGTGAAGACTTAGTTGTGTATTATTATACACTGTATTGTTGTACGTTGTGCTTTGTTGTAATAATTTTGTTGTAGTCTTTTGACGACTCAAGTTTGGGCTGTGTGGGCCCAGATTTGGGGGCGTCACAGTTGGCATCAGAGCTTAGGGATATGATCTTTAATGGAGATCTGGGGTTAGAACTAGGAGGGGAGAGACGAAGAGAATCAGTCACTAGTGTGTCCTACCTAAAATAGATTTTATTATCTAATGAGTCGATTTGAATGTAGGAACATGAAGTGATGAGTCAGTTTATTTGAACTAACATTTATTTTGTGACCACAGTTAATTATGGCATCTGGAAATCAGGAGGTTAACTATGAAATTACCGAAACAAATGTAGCTGCAAAACAAGAGGCGACGAATAATCTTCTTACAAACTCAGAGTTGAATCATTTGCCTAAGGCAAAAATTATGCGTGTTCTATCCAGTAAGGATGAAGGTGAAAGCTCTGCTACAGTCGTTCCAGATCCATTCTTAGAAGCAATTAAAGGAAGTAACGAACTTGCGGAAATTATTGCCTTTAATTTACTCACTAATTGGGAGAGTGATATCACCTGGTTATGCTCTATAACAAAGGATCAGAATATATGGACTTTTCATATTAGTCTTTGGGATTTATGGTGTTCCAGCTATGATTTTTAAGATTATTTAAAAATGATGTTTCTATACTTTTGGGCGTTACAATTTAGAGGAATTCAGGTTAAGTTAGTCACTATCGTGGAAACTGCAGTCTATCGAAAATACTATTTTAATGGAAATCATTGGTACCTTACTACTGATGAAGTTGATGAACCCGAGAAACAGTTTGCTAGAAAATTATTCAGTGGTATTCCCATGGTTGAAATACGTGAAGATCCGAATGAAGTATTCGGGATTCGATTTGACGATAACAGTCAAGAAACCGAATGAGGTGATAACCGGTAAGCTATTCATAAATTCTCGTGAAGTCTATGCCATATTAGATACTGGCTCTATCCACTCTTTTATCTTACCTATATGTACTCAACGTTTAAATTTGACTATTGAAAACTTAAATCTTGTCTTATCAGTTGAAACCTCATTGGGAGAAATACCTATTACATTTACTATCTATAAATCTTGCCTAGTTCAAATCAACAACCTCACATTACCTGTTGACCTTATTTCTTTGGAGATGCGTGAATTTGATGTGATTTTAGGAATTGATTGGTTGACTACCCATCATGCTAAAATTGATTGTTTTCATAAGATTATTAGTTTTCATATTCCTAATCAACCTGTCATGCAAATTCAAGCAACTAAACCATTGAAATCTATAACTGTTATTTCTAGCCATAAAGCCATTCGTTTATTGAAAAACGGATGTCAAGCCTTTTTAGCTCATATCACTGATTTGAACAAAAACACGTCAAACTTGAATGATATTCCCATTGTTAATGAGTTTCCTGACGTTTTTTCTGAGGAACTTTCTGGCTTACCCCAAACCGTGAAATTGAATTCTGTATCGATCTTGAACCCGGCACTAAGCCCATTTTTAAAGTCCCATACCAAATGGCTCCCATAGAACACCAAGAGTTGAAAGTTTAATTACTAGATATCGGTATCATTCATTCTAGTACAAAACTTATATCGAGCGAGGAATGCGAGAAGAGTTTTCAAGAACTCAAGAGGAGACTTGTTTCAGCTCCTGTTCTGACCATACCATCAGGATCAGGAGAATTTGTTATCTACAGCGATGCTTCTGGCAAAGGTCTAGGCTGTGTCCTTATGCAACATGGAAAGGTTATAGCCTATGCCTCTCGACAACTCAAAGATTATGAGAAAAATTATCCTACTCATGATCTAGAGTTGGCAGCAGTCGTTTTCGCGTTGAAGATCTGGAGACACTACTTGTACGGAGAAAAAGTGGATATCTATACGGATCATAAAAGTCTCAAGTATTTCTTCACCCAGAAGGAACTCAACATGCGACAACGACGTTGGCTTGAGCTGTTAAAGGATTATGACCACACAATCCAGTATCACCCGGGAAAGGCGAACGTTGTAGCTGACGCTTTGAGCAGAAAATCTTATGCGAGTACAAGTGCACTGCTGACAACACAAAAGTGTATTTTGTACGACTTGCAAAAGATGGAGATAGAGCTAAAGACACCAGGGACCCACTCGAAGATTGCTCACGTGCGAGTAGAACCAACTTTAATCGATAAAATTAAAGCTGCTCAAGCTACCGATCCGGAACTGATAAACATGATAAAGAAAGTACAAGAAGGTGCCATTCCCGAAGCAAGAATCGACGAGAAAGGAATACTTCGAGTCAACTCTCGACTCTGTGTTCCTAACGATCCTGAATTAAAGCATAAAATCATGATGGAGGCACACAACACGCCATTTGCAATCCACCCAGGAGGTACCAAGATGTATCGAGATCTTCGACATACATTTTGGTGGAACAATATGAAAAGAGAGATTGCGGAGTTTATCTCAAGGTGCCTAACTTGTCAACGTGTCAAGGCAGAACATCAAGTTCCTAAAGGTCCATTACAATCACTTGAAGTTCCCGAATGGAAGTGGGAACACATCAATATGGACTTCGTGACGGGTCTTCCAAAAGTTTCTCAAGGCTTAGATGCAATTTGGGTGATCGTAGATAGATTGACCAAATCTGCTCATTTCTTGCCTATACGAGAAAACTTTTCACTTGAACGTCTTGCCGGTATGTACATAAATGAGATCGTGAGATTGCATGGCATGCCAGTTTCCATAGTTTCTGATCGAGATCCTAGATTCACTTCACGCTTTTGGATCAGTCTACAAAAAGCTATGGGCACTGAACTACGTTTTAGTTCTGCATACCATCCTCAAACGGACGGACAATCGGAAAGGACGATCCAGACCCTCGAAGATCTTTTGAGACTTTGTGTATTAGACTTCAAAGGAAGTTGGGATAAGTACTTGCCATTGGTGGAATTTTCTTACAACAACAGTTACCAAGCAAGCATAGGCATGGCTCCATTCGAGGCTTTGTATGGAAGGAAGTGTCGCTCTCCAATATGTTGGAATGAGGTAGGAGAAGCAAAATTGTTGGGACCCGAGTTGGTACGCTTGACGACCGAAAAGATCCAAATGATCCGACAACGAATACAGACCGCACAAGAACGACAAAAGAGTTATGCTGATCTTCATCGGAGAGACGAAAGTTTCAACGTCGGAGATCATGTATTCTTACGTGTTTCTCCATGGAAAGGGGTTACGAGATTCGGAAAGAGAGGAAAGCTCAACCCTCGATTTATTGGCCCATTTGAAATCCTCGATCGAATAGGAACCGTAGCCTACAGACTAGCCCTACCACCAAGTATGTCTCGCATCCATAACGTTTTTCACATATCTATGTTACGTAAATATGTGAAGGACCCAAACCACGTCATTGAGTTAGAACCAGACGTTATAGCAGAAGATTTAACATACGAGGAGGTACCTGTTAAGATCCTGGATAAGAAGGAGCAGATCCTACGCTCAAAGGTTATACCTCAAGTTAAGGTTTTATGGAAGAAACCAAGATACTGAGGAAATGACCTGGGAGCTAGAATCTGAGATGAAATCTAAGTATCCTTACCTCTTCGATATGTCAGGTACGTCAATTTCGGGGACGAAATTTCATAAGGAGGGGAGGTTGTAAGACCCCGAATTTTATGAAATACAAAATTTAATTTTTCTTCATATATATATATATTTTTTTTGAAACAGTAAGTGGTTAAATTAACAAAATTAAAAGTTAAGGATGTTATGTGCAAATTTTATTTTGTCGGACAATATTCGCTTTGTCGGGGAATATTCGTTTGGTCGGGGAATATTCGTGCCGTACGACGGCGCCGAAATAATAAATTATTGGTGGACCCCACAACGGAATATTTGTCGGATATAGAAAACGACAGAAGTAACTTTTTTAAATAAAAATAGTCAACGGAACTGTTAAAATACCGGTGATAAAAGAATAGTAGCATACGGTAGTTTATGGTATTTTCTGTAGCACACGATACTCTACAGTAACACACGGTATTGCATAGTGTCTCATATTATTGGTCTGATAATTGACACCGTAACTGTTACGCATCATTTCATCGATAATTGTCACTGCATAATATTTTATATTATCAATTCAATAATTGTTGTTACACAGTATTTTGCATTATTGATTTAATAATTGTCATTACACTGTATTTTATATCATTGAGTCAATAATTGTTGTTGCACTGTTTTTAAAATTATTGAACCTAATAATTGTCACAGTAACATATGCACAGTAATTCACATTATTGAATCAATAATTGTCATTACACAGTAATGTATGCTTTATTTTACATTATTGTCATCTCTATTATGATGTTATTTAAACAGTTGTATTTCATTAATTTATTGACTTGATATCTAAGAGCTAACTATACTGTATTTATAACAATTAGTCATAATAATTGAATTGATAAAGTTATTTGTTTATAATATAAAGTTAGGTGATTATTAGGTGATATGAAATGAATGGTGTAGATTAAAGTGTGAATTATTGTTGAATAATTGAATTGATTTGTTTATAATATAAAGTTAGGTGATTATTAGGTGATATGAAATGAATGGTGTAGATTAAAGTGTGAATTATTGTTGAATAATTAAATTGATTTGTTTATAATATAAAGTTAGGTGATTATTAGGTGATATGAAATGAATGGTGTAGATTAAAGATAATATAATATTTGAAATGGATGGTGTAGATTAAAAGGTGATCTTTAAATGAATGGTTTAGATTAAATGAATGATAAGATTTTTGGCTATAAATAGAAGCCTTAACTTAAGGATTTTTCATAAACTTCCTTACTTGTTCTTTCTTTCTCTCTCTAAATACTTCTTGTGAAAGTTCTCTCTAAGTGTGCTTAAGTCATCTTGAGTATTTGTGAAGATCTATAAGTATACGTGTACTGTTCAAGTTAATCAACCTCATTTAAATCAATATCCAGTCACGTGTTACGGTAAGGGATACCATCTTTTTCATCTTCCATTATTCAAACGTACTATGGTAAGGGATTATCATTATTTGATTCTCGATAATAATATTGTTTCTTCCTTACTCATAAGACGTGCCTTTTATTTCCATGTATTAAATTGTGGGAATAACCTTACGGAGCGGATTGCCGTCTGTTGGTGAATAACCTTTCGTATTCATTCATTATTAATCTCTGAGAATAACCTTACGGAGCGGATTGCCGCCTGTTTGGTGAATAACTCTTTGTACTCAAATTCTATTAAATTGTGGGAATAACCTTACGGAGCGGATTGCCGCCTGTTGGTGAATAACCCTTTGTATTAATTTCCTTCACCTTTTGTTAATCAAACCTGCTACGCTTCCCACCAGTGATCCGCCTCACCTCGAAACATAAAGGTAGCAAAGGGCACCTTCTGATCATCAGCGCATTGTAGGACATCAAGTATTTTTGTCGTCTACTTCAGCCATGCCTCCGCTTTGAGTGGGTCAGGCTTCCCGTGGAATTCAGGTGGTCCCAATTCTTTAAATTGCTTGACAGTGATCATCCTCAAATTACCAGCGTTTCTACCGTTATTGTTAACTGGATTTCCTCTTGCCTGATTCTGCATGAAATTCCTAAAGAATCCATCATTCATCATGTTATCAGGAATATTATTTCCTGAGTTGGCAGGAGGATTGTTTGTGGCTTCTTGATTTTCGGCTACATTCGCTTCGGGTATTTCGTAGTTAACCTCTTGATTTCCAGATGCCATACTAAACTGTGGTCACAAAATAAATGTTAGTTCAAATAAACTGACTCATCACTTCATGTCCCTATATTCAAATCAACTCATTAGATAATAAAATCTAATTTAGGTAGGACACACTAGTGACTGATTCTATTCGTCTCTCCCCTCCTAGTTCTAACCCCAGATCTCCATTAAAGACCATATCCCTAAGCTCTGATGCCAACTGTGACGCCCCCAAATCTAGGCCCACACAGCCCAAACTTGAGTCGTCAAAAGACTACAACAAAATTATTACAATGAAATACAACGTACAACAATACAGTGGATAATACAACACAACTAAGTCTTCATTATTATTGCCACACTATTTTATAACACGTGAAGACTATGATAGCTATCCCCGCACTCTCACTCCATTCCCCGGCTAGACCCCGTTACGTTCTCATCTCCTGTTGAAAAACAATGGAACAAAAAGAAAGAGTGAGCTCAAATAGCCCAGTAAGAAATATCATGACTAAGATAATGACGAATAATTTATCATTAGCCTTCAACAGTTGAGTTCTTGATAGAATACAATAGACTACAAGGTTTATATCAAAAACTGCAGTTAAAATCTTAAACAACGTTCAGATCAATAATAGCAGCGGAATGAGCAATCTATTAGAAGAATAATGTAGACTATAATGTCCACTCGCTTCTCTTTTTAGTAAAAATATCATCAACTTTCATCATCTGAAATACCATTAGTCAAAATAATACAACTTCACAGTTCCTGGTCATAATCATGCAGATCAACAGTTCATCTTTGCACTACGGGCCAAAGACATTCAATATAACACCAACGGTCATGATTATACCAGATTCAGCCTTTGGTCATAATCATACCAATCAACAGTTCATCTTTGCACTACGGGCCAAAGAGAACATTAACCACGTGCCATAAAAGACACCGAACAGATGTATCGCCTTTAACCTAGTATATCGCCTTTAACCTATCATCTGTTCAACAATTATATCACATCTGTGCCCCCGACCACAGATATTCACAACAGCTTGATTCTTGATGATTAATACAAATAACAGTGATACAAATGATGAACAGAAGAACAGGATAAACAATAAGTATCAGAAGTTTACTTTGTGCAGATTCAAATAATGTCCAAATTGCCAACATGATGTGGAGTGAAATTTAAAAATGATATTCAAGATCCACAGTTCAGAATAACGGTTACAGTTCAATAGAAAGGTTCACGTAAATAGGAAGGTTTAGTTGAAATAATGAAGTTCAACTATTATGGAACATATAATATTTTCAGGAATTATAGAAGCAATAGTTCCATAATAAGTTTCGATTTAGGAGTATGAAAGAAAATAATATCCCTTACCGTAGCAGGTTTGATTAACAAACGGTGAAGGAAATTAATATCCCTTACCATAGTAAGTTTGAATAATGGAAGATGAAAAAGATGGTATCCCTTATGAGTATAAAGGAAAATGATATCACTTACGAATATGGAATAAAAGTGTCATGTGATAATTCGTGTAGACAAATTATTTCCACACGAGACAAATAAAAAGGGTTATTCACCAACAGGCGATAATCCGCACCGTAAGGTTATTCCCATCAATTTGAATACGAATAGTTATTCACCAAACAGGCGTAATCCGCACCGTAAGGTTATTCCCACAATTTAATAGAATTTGAACACGAAGAGTTATTCACCAAACAGGCGATAATCCGCACCGTAAGGTTATTCTCAAAGATTAATAAGGAATGAATACAAAAGGTTATTCACCAACAGGCGGTAAACCGCGCCGTAAGGTTATTCCCACAATTTAATACATGAAAATAAATGGCACAAGAAAGAAACGATATTATTTTCGAGAATCAAAGAATGATAATCCCTTCAAGTAAGAAAGAAAATAATATCCATTTATGATGATGAAAAGAGTGATACCCCTTACCTTAACACGTGACTGGATATTGATTTAAATGAGATTGATCAACCTATATATTTTTAATATAATTAGTAATTACCACATATAAATTTCAAGGTGTACGATAACTCGTATATTATGAACTATCAAAATTATATATATTTAACATAATTTTTGTAGTATAATATAACAACTTTAAAATAGTTTTTAAAATAATATTCCAAAATAAATCTTCCAAAGGAAGCTTTTAAAAATGAATCTTCTCAAAGAAGAGTCTTCTAAAGGAAGATTTGTGAATACCGTGAAAAATAGGAATTTATGAAATTACTACTCTTTAATAAAAGACTTACTTGAAAATTTTCTGCACTCCTTTTGGCTTTCAAACTCTCAAAATAACCTTACTATTCTCAGAGAAAACTCATAAAATTCTTATAGAAAATTTTTATGTTTTAGGTGTGATTTTTCTATTCAGCTGAACAATCTATTTATAGGAGAAAATAAGTTACTATGCATGGTAGGTGAACAGAAAAAAATTCAGCAGAGGCTGCTGCGCAGCCTCCACCAACTCTTCAGCAAATTCTCACATTTCTCACATTTCATGTGGGCCCCACAATGGGTCCCACATGTTTCTTACTATTCACGTACTATTCACGTCACTATTCACGTCACTATTCACATTACTATTTCAAATAGTAAAATTAATTATTTTATTTTTTATTTATTTATTTATTCTTCATGTGAGTCCAACATATAATGTTACCATAATAATGTAAGAAACACGTTACATATTTTTATTAATTTAATAATATAAATTACAGTATATTTGCTACTGTGACAATTATTAGATTCAATAATTTTAAACTACAGTGCACCAACAATTATTGACTCGATGATATGAAATACAGTGTAATGACAATTATTGAATCAATAATGCAAAATACTGTGTAGCAACAATAATTGAATTGATAATATAAAATATTATGCAGTGACAATTATTGATGAAATGATGCGTAACAGTTACGGTGTCAATAATATGAGACTCTGTGCAATACCGTGTGCTACTGTAGAATACCGTGTGCCACAATAAAATACCATAAATTACCGTATGCTACTATTCTTTTATCACCGGTATTTTAACAGTTAACACCGTTGACTATTTTTATTTAAAAAGGTTACTTCTGTCGTTTTCTATATCCGACAATTATTCCGTTGTGGGCTCCACCAATAATTAGTTATTTCGGCGCCGTCGTACGACCCGAATATTCCCCGACAAAACGAATATTGTCCGACAAAATAAAATTTACACATAACATCCTTAACTTTCAATTTTGTCAATTTAACCATTTACTGTTTCAGGAAAAATATATATGAAGAAAAATTAAATTTTGTATTTCATAAATTCGGGGTCTTACAACCTCCCCTCCTTATGAAATTTCGTCCCCGAAATTGACGTACCTGACATTTCGAAGAGGTATGGATACCTAGACTTCATCTCAGATTCTAGCTCCCAGGTCATTTCCTCAATATCTTGGTTCCTCCATAAAACCTTAACTTGAGGTATAACCTTTGAGCGTAAGATCTGCTCCTTCTTATCTAGGATCTTAACAGGTACTTCCTCATACGTTAAATCTTCTGCTATAACGTCTGGTTCTAACTCAATGACGTGGTTTGGGTCCTTCACATATTTACGTAACATAGATATGTGAAAAACGTTATGGATGCGAGACATACTTGGTGGTAGGGCTAGTCTGTAGGCTACGGATCCTACTCGATCGAGGATTTCAAATGGGCCAATAAATCGAGGGTTGAGCTTTCCTCTCTTTCCGAATCTCGTAACTCCTTTCCATGGAGAAACACGTAAGAATACATGATCTCCGACGTTGAATCTCTCATCTCTCCGATGAAGATCGGCATAACTCTTTTGTCGTTCTTGTGCTGTCTGTATTCGTTGTCGGATCATTTGGATCTTTTCGGTCGTCAAGCGTACCAACTCGGGTCCCAACAGTTTTGCTTCTCCTACCTCATTCCAACATACTGGAGAGCGACACTTGCGTCCATATAAAGCCTCGAATGGAGCCATACCTATACTTGCTTGGTAACTGTTGTTGTAGGAAAATTCCACCAATGGCAAGTACTTATCCCAACTTCCTTTGAAGTCTAATACACAAAGTCTCAAAAGATCTTCGAGGGTCTGGATCGTCCTTTCCGATTGTCCGTCCGTTTGAGGATGGTATGCAGAACTAAAACGTAGTTCAGTGCCCATAGCTTTTTGTAGACTGATCCAAAAGCGTGAAGTGAATCTAGGATCTCGATCAGAAACTATGGAAACTGGCATGCCATGCAATCTCACGATCTCATTTATGTACATACCGGCAAGACGTTCAAGTGAAAAGTTTTCTCGTATAGGCAAGAAATGAGCGGATTTGGTCAATCTATCTACGATGACCCAAATTGCATCTAAGCCTTGAGAAACTTTGGGAAGACCCGTCACGAAATCCATATTGATGTGTTCCCACTTCCATTCGGGAACCTCAAGTGGTTGTAAAGGACCCTTAGGTACTTGATGCTCTGCCTTGACACGTTGACAAGTTAAGCACCTTGAGATAAACTCTGCAATCTCCCTTTTCATATTGTTCCACCAAAATGTATGTCGAAGATCTCGATACATCTTGGTACCTCCTGGGTGGATTGCAAATGGCGTGTTGTGTGCCTCCATCATGATTTTATGCTTTAATTCAGGATCGTTAGGAACACAGAGTCGATAGTTGACTCGAAGTATTTCTTTCTCGTCGATTCTTGCTTCTGGAATGGTACCTTCTTGTACTTTCTTTATCATTTTTATCAGTTCCGGATCGGTAGCTTGAGCAACTTTAATTTTATCGATTAAAGCTGGTTCTACTCGCACGTGAGCAATCTTCGAGTGGGTCCCTGGTGTCTTTAGCTCTATCTCCATCTTTTGCAAGTCGTACAAAATACGCTTTTGTGTTGTCAGAAGTGCACTTGTACTCGCATAAGATTTTCTGCTCAAAGCGTCAGCTACAACGTTCGCCTTTCCCGGGTGATACTGGATTGTGTGATCATAATCCTTCAATAGCTCAAGCCAACGTCGTTGTCGCATGTTGAGTTCCTTCTGGGTGAAGAAATACTTGAGACTTTTATGATCCGTATAGATATCCACTTTCTCTCCGTACAAGTAGTGTCTCCAGATCTTCAACGCGAAAACGACTGCTGCCAACTCTAGATCACGAGTAGGGTAATTTTTCTCATAATCTTTGAGTTGTCGAGAGGCATAGGCTATAACCTTTCCATGTTGCATAAGGACACAGCCTAGACCTTTGCCTGAAGCATCGCTGTATATGACAAATTCTCCCGATCCTGATGGAATGGTCAGAACAGGAGCTGAAACAAGTCTCCTCTTAAGCTCTTGAAAACTTTTCTCGCATTGCTCGCTCCATATGAATTTTGTGCTTTTCCGAGTAAGCTGAGTTAATGGAGTGGCAATTCGAGAAAATCCTTCTACGAATCTCCGATAATAACCAGCTAGGCCCAGAAAACTTCGGACTTCGGTTACTGTCTTGGGTTGTTCCCAATTTAGTACCGTTTCAATCTTCGCAGGATCGACTGATATTCCTTGACTAGAAATCACATGCCCAAGAAACGTGACCTCCTCAAGCCAGAACTCACATTTATTCAACTTGGCATATAATTTGTTCTCACGGAGCTTCTGGAGTATCAATCTCAGGTGTTGTTCATGATCCTCACGACTTTTGGAGTATATGAGGATGTCATCAATAAAGACAACCACAAAATGATCCAAATATTCCTTGAATATTCGGTTCATCATGTCCATGAAAGCTGCAGGAGCATTGGTTAGTCCAAAAGGCATGACTAAAAACTCATAATGCCCATAACGAGTTCTGAAAGCAGTCTTTGGAATGTCCTCAGCTTTAACCTTTAACTGATGATATCCAGAACGGAGATCAATCTTTGAGAAATGTTGAGCACCTTGTAATTGATCAAACATGTCATCAATTCGAGGTAACGGATACCTGTTTTTGATGGTGACATGGTTCAATTCTCGGTAGTCAATGCACAATCTCATACTCCCGTCTTTCTTCTTCACAAATAGAACAGGAGCACCCCAAGGTGATGCACTCGGACGAATGAAACCAGTATCCAACAATTCCTGTAGTTGGACTTTTAACTCTTGAAGTTCAATGGGAGCCATTCGGTATGGAGTTTTGGAAATGGGCTTGGTACCAGGTTCAAGATCAATACAAAATTCAATTTCACGGTTTGGGGGTAAACCAGGAAGTTCCTCCGGAAAAACGTCAGGAAACTCATTAACAATGGGAATATCATTCAAGTTTGACGTATTTTTGTTCAAATCAGTGACATGAGCTAAAAAGGCTTGACATCCGTTTTTCAATAAACGAATGGCTTTATGGCTAGAAATAACAGTTATAGATTTCAATGGTTTAGTTGCTTGAATTTGCATGACAGGTTGATTAGGAATATGAAAACTAATAATCTTATGAAAACAATCAATTTTAGCATGATGGGTAGTCAACCAATCAATTCCTAAAATCACATCAAATTCATGCATCTCCAAAGAAATAAGGTCAACAGGTAATGTGAGGTTGTTGATTTGAACTAGGCAAGACTTATAGACAGTAGATGTAATGGTCATTTCTCCTAATGGGGTTTCAACTGATAAGTCAAAGTTCAAATTTTCAGGAGTTAAGTTTAAACGCTGAGCACATGCAGGTGAGATAAAAGAATGGGTAGAACCAGTATCTAACAAAGCGTAGACTTCACGAGAATTTATGAATAGCTTACCGGTTATCACCTCGTTCGAGTTTCGTGCCATTTGGGATGTCACAACAAAAGCTCTCCCTTGAACTACAGATTTTCCCTTATCCGCGCTAGCTTTTGGTATCATCACTGCAGCTGGACTTGATTTTGTGGCAGGACAAAATCGCGCAAGATGACCCTCTTTCCCACAACTGTAGCACTTTTTGGACTGCAGTGTACAGTTTGGGCTGATGTGACCTTCCTGACCACACCTATAGCATCTCACTGGTGGTCGATCTTCTCCCCTTGAAACTGGGGTCGGTGCTGGTGCTGGTACTGGTGCCCTTCCATAATTATTATGGAATCTCTTTCTTTTAAAATTGTTCCCACTGGATTCTCCTCTTCTGTTATTTGATGTGGAATTACCACCGAAGTGTTGGTTACCTCCTCGATGGTTCTCGTTCCTGTGGTTGTTATCATTTCTCTGATCATTGACTCTTGGCTGTAATTTTTCATCTGTTTGCTCCACCCTTTGAGCCCTATCAACAACATCTGAATACAAATTAAATTTATGAGAGCTAAGTTGTTGACGGATTTCGAATCTTAGACCACGTAAGAACATCCGACTCATCCGTGCTTCGTCATCTACTAGATGAGTCGCAAAACGAGACAGTTCAGCAAACTTAGCTTCATAGTGAGAAACTGTCATGTTTCCCTGCTCCAGCTTAATGAATTCCACTTCCTTCATATGGCGGATGCTTTCTGGGAAGTACTTTTCATTAAATAGCTCTTGGAATTCTGTCCAAGACATCTCAAGTGCTGAAGGGTGGATACGTTTTACCGCTTCCCACCAGTGATCCGCCTCACCTCGAAACATAAAGGTAGCAAAGGGCACCTTCTGATCATCAGCGCATTGTAGGACATCAAGTATTTTTGTCGTCTACTTCAGCCATGCCTCCGCTTTGAGTGGGTCAGGCTTCCCGTGGAATTCAGGTGGTCCCAATTCTTTAAATTGCTTGACAGTGATCATCCTCAAATTACCAGCGTTTCTACCGTTATTGTTAACTGGATTTCCTCTTGCCTGATTCTGCATGAAATTCCTAAAGAATCCATCATTCATCATGTTATCAGGAATATTATTTCCTGAGTTGGCAGGAGGATTGTTTGTGGCTTCTTGATTTTCGGCTACATTCGCTTCGGGTATTTCGTAGTTAACCTCTTGATTTCCAGATGCCATACTAAACTGTGGTCACAAAATAAATGTTAGTTCAAATAAACTGACTCATCACTTCATGTCCCTATATTCAAATCAACTCATTAGATAATAAAATCTAATTTAGGTAGGACACACTAGTGACTGATTCTATTCGTCTCTCCCCTCCTAGTTCTAACCCCAGATCTCCATTAAAGACCATATCCCTAAGCTCTGATGCCAACTGTGACGCCCCCAAATCTAGGCCCACACAGCCCAAACTTGAGTCGTCAAAAGACTACAACAAAATTATTACAATGAAATACAACGTACAACAATACAGTGGATAATACAACACAACTAAGTCTTCATTATTATTGCCACACTATTTTATAACACGTGAAGACTATGATAGCTATCCCCGCACTCTCACTCCATTCCCCGGCTAGACCCCGTTACGTTCTCATCTCCTGTTGAAAAACAATGGAACAAAAAGAAAGAGTGAGCTCAAATAGCCCAGTAAGAAATATCATGACTAAGATAATGACGAATAATTTATCATTAGCCTTCAACAGTTGAGTTCTTGATAGAATACAATAGACTACAAGGTTTATATCAAAAACTGCAGTTAAAATCTTAAACAACGTTCAGATCAATAATAGCAGCGGAATGAGCAATCTATTAGAAGAATAATGTAGACTATAATGTCCACTCGCTTCTCTTTTTAGTAAAAATATCATCAACTTTCATCATCTGAAATACCATTAGTCAAAATAATACAACTTCACAGTTCCTGGTCATAATCATGCAGATCAACAGTTCATCTTTGCACTACGGGCCAAAGACATTCAATATAACACCAACGGTCATGATTATACCAGATTCAGCCTTTGGTCATAATCATACCAATCAACAGTTCATCTTTGCACTACGGGCCAAAGAGAACATTAACCACGTGCCATAAAAGACACCGAACAGATGTATCGCCTTTAACCTAGTATATCGCCTTTAACCTATCATCTGTTCAACAATTATATCACATCTGTGCCCCCGACCACAGATATTCACAACAGCTTGATTCTTGATGATTAATACAAATAACAGTGATACAAATGATGAACAGAAGAACAGGATAAACAATAAGTATCAGAAGTTTACTTTGTGCAGATTCAAATAATGTCCAAATTGCCAACATGATGTGGAGTGAAATTTAAAAATGATATTCAAGATCCACAGTTCAGAATAACGGTTACAGTTCAATAGAAAGGTTCACGTAAATAGGAAGGTTTAGTTGAAATAATGAAGTTCAACTATTATGGAACATATAATATTTTCAGGAATTATAGAAGCAATAGTTCCATAATAAGTTTCGATTTAGGAGTATGAAAGAAAATAATATCCCTTACCGTAGCAGGTTTGATTAACAAACGGTGAAGGAAATTAATATCCCTTACCATAGTAAGTTTGAATAATGGAAGATGAAAAAGATGGTATCCCTTATGAGTATAAAGGAAAATGATATCACTTACGAATATGGAATAAAAGTGTCATGTGATAATTCGTGTAGACAAATTATTTCCACACGAGACAAATAAAAAGGGTTATTCACCAACAGGCGATAATCCGCACCGTAAGGTTATTCCCATCAATTTGAATACGAATAGTTATTCACCAAACAGGCGTAATCCGCACCGTAAGGTTATTCCCACAATTTAATAGAATTTGAACACGAAGAGTTATTCACCAAACAGGCGATAATCCGCACCGTAAGGTTATTCTCAAAGATTAATAAGGAATGAATACAAAAGGTTATTCACCAACAGGCGGTAAACCGCGCCGTAAGGTTATTCCCACAATTTAATACATGGAAATAAATGGCACAAGAAAGAAACGATATTATTTTCGAGAATCAAAGAATGATAATCCCTTCAAGTAAGAAAGAAAATAATATCCATTTATGATGATGAAAAGAGTGATACCCCTTACCTTAACACGTGACTGGATATTGATTTAAATGAGATTGATCAACCTATATATTTTTAATATAATTAGTAATTACCACATATAAATTTCAAGGTGTACGATAACTCGTATATTATGAACTATCAAAATTATATATATTTAACATAATTTTTGTAGTATAATATAACAACTTTAAAATAGTTTTTAAAATAATATTCCAAAATAAATCTTCCAAAGGAAGCTTTTAAAAATGAATCTTCTCAAAGAAGAGTCTTCTAAAGGAAGATTTGTGAATACCGTGAAAAATAGGAATTTATGAAATTACTACTCTTTAATAAAAGACTTACTTGAAAATTTTCTGCACTCCTTTTGGCTTTCAAACTCTCAAAATAACCTTACTATTCTCAGAGAAAACTCATAAAATTCTTATAGAAAATTTTTATGTTTTAGGTGTGATTTTTCTATTCAGCTGAACAATCTATTTATAGGAGAAAATAAGTTACTATGCATGGTAGGTGAACAGAAAAAAATTCAGCAGAGGCTGCTGCGCAGCCTCCACCAACTCTTCAGCAAATTCTCACATTTCTCACATTTCATGTGGGCCCCACAATGGGTCCCACATGTTTCTTACTATTCACGTACTATTCACGTCACTATTCACGTCACTATTCACATTACTATTCACATTACTATTTCAAATAGTAAAATTAATTATTTTATTTTTTATTTATTTATTTATTCTTCATGTGAGTCCAACATATAATGTTACCATAATAATGTAAGAAACACGTTACATATTTTTATTAATTTAATAATATAAATTACAGTATATTTGCTACTGTGACAATTATTAGATTCAATAATTTTAAACTACAGTGCACCAACAATTATTGACTCGATGATATGAAATACAGTGTAATGACAATTATTGAATCAATAATGCAAAATACTGTGTAGTAACAATAATTGAATTGATAATATAAAATATTATGCAGTGACAATTATTGATGAAATGATGCGTAACAGTTACGGTGTCAATAATATGAGACTCTGTGCAATACCGTGTGCTACTGTAGAATACCGTGTGCCACAATAAAATACCATAAATTACCGTATGCTACTATTCTTTTATCACCGGTATTTTAACAGTTAACACCGTTGACTATTTTTATTTAAAAAGGTTACTTCTGTCGTTTTCTATATCCGACAATTATTCCGTTGTGGGCTCCACCAATAATTAGTTATTTCGGCGCCGTCGTACGACCCGAATATTCCCCGACAAAACGAATATTGTCCGACAAAATAAAATTTACACATAACATCCTTAACTTTCAATTTTGTCAATTTAACCATTTACTGTTTCAGGAAAAATATATATGAAGAAAAATTAAATTTTGTATTTCATAAATTCGGGGTCTTACACAATCCCATAAGCTCGGACTGTTTAACTTACATCATGATAACCATAGCAATAAACAAAAGCTTGACCATAATCATCTATTACTATTCACTGCCAATAATTAGGAACAATATCAATTACACGTAATATAATTCATAAATCTAGTAATTAATAATAATTTGATTAACTCAACAGACCAAAATTTAAATCAATCAAACCCAATATCAAATAAATAATTAAAACAGATTATCACAGATAATTTCATATAAGGAAGAAAAGAATAATATTACTAAATTGATTTAACCATTAATTGTAATTGGGTTTGAAATCCTCTATAACTGAATTGAAAACTTAGCCTGACACGCTCTCAATCTTGCCTCTAAATCTTGATCTCTTCTCTCTCCTTTATGTTAATCTATGATAAAATTATGTTAGACTCCCTTAAAAGAAGCGTGTTAACATGTATTTATAGGTTACATAACAAATCTTTAGCATTAGAAGAAAACCCAATTCAATTTAGAGTCAAAAACATCAAAATAGAGTTCAAATTAAATCTGGCCCGACCCCGAGCCTGTCATGTGGCGTCTTGCATCACTCATGTGGTACTATGTGAACACTTAAAGTGAAATGACTCACTTTAAATGTTCACATAACATAACATAACATGAGTGGTGTGGGGCACTAAGTGACAAGTGCTGCTCCAGGAATATTTAATAATATTTTAAAAAACTTGATAAAAATTTATTGGGTTATCTAATGGGCTAGGCTGAGCCATGAGGAAGATTTATGTAATGGGTTAGCCATGACCCAGCTAATTTTATTGTTATTTTTTTTGGCCCATATGAATAATGGAATAATTATCGACAAGGAGGGCGAAACAGCTTGCTGTTTCATCTCATTTGGGTCTGAGCAATGTGTAATCAGAAGGTCCCACATATGCTTAAAAAAGCAACACAATTAAATTTGTAAAAAAAATATAAACAAAAGTTTAATTTAGATGTTCAAGATTTTCAATAAACAAAAGTTTAATTTAGCATTATTACATTATTACATTGCTAATTTAGATATCAGAAATTGGCTAACTTTTTGGACATTTTTATGTTAAACAAACCATGGGGTAGATAATTAATATTTTCATAAATTAATTTAATATTTTTATAAAAAAGTCTCATTTGATTTTATAAAAATATCAAATTAATTTGTGAAAATATTAATTATATATGAGAATTGATATTTCTACAAGTTAATTTAATATTTTTATAAATTAATCATATTTAGTTTTATAAAAATATTAAATTAATTTATAAAAATATTAATTTTGTTATTTTATCTTCTTTTAATGGCATAAATTAATCATTATTTTGCTGCTTAAAGACAAATATGCTACGAGGACGTTCTTACCGAGGAAAAATAATTGACACGCGGTAAACAAAGACCGAGAAATCTGTATGGGCTGAAGAAGATGCCTGGGTATTTGCTGCCAGCTTGTCACGGTTTGGTATTAGTCTCTCTCTCTCTCCCTTCATAGCCAGGCAAACAGCTAGATCTGTCGTTTGATCTCTATTTCTAGTTTCTTGTGCTGGTTATTGGTATGTAATCTACATTGAACAACTTGAGATTTCACCTTTATTTCTTAATCCATCTTCATATTTTTCTTGATTAGTATTGTACCAATTGCTTTACTAAGATTATATTTATGTAACAAGGAGTTATTTCAGTCGAGCTTTTGTGCACTGTCGGTGAAGTTCCTTTTCATTCCCTTTTGACCGACATTATACTTTGCCATCAAATCTACATTCCCCCTTTTAACAACCCTTCTTGAGCTTTTGTATTCGGAGGTTTCATTTCAGACTTTCTGTGTGTGCTTACATTCCTTTCGACTTTATAAAGGTAAATCTTCAGAACATGCAAAAGGGTTTCTGTTGTTTGCATCTGGGTCATATGTGTGCTTGAAATCATCCCATCTTTCTATATAATTGCTTAATATAATGTTGTTGTAGCAAAGATTTGTCCTTCAGTCTGGGTATCATTGACTGTCACTACTTTGAAATTAAACTGACACTCAAGTTCCCAAAACTTGAGAAGAAGAAAATCTTTAGTTTTTCTCCCCTTTGTTCGTTAATGTTCATTTGAACATTAAAGAAGGTGCTACTGCCTACTTGTCTAATTTCCTAAGAAAACATGGAAGAGAGCTTTGTTCCATTTCGAGGAATCAATAATGATCTTAAAGGTAGGTTGATGTGCTACAAACAAGATTGGACCGGTGGTTTCAAGGCAGGTATCAGGTATATTTTCCATTGTACAGTCATTAATCTTTTCCATATATAACTGGAATTGCAAGGTGTAACATACTAACATGGGCGTTTCCCAACCATTGTGATCTCTAACAACAATCACTGTTTTTAGGATTTTGGCCCCTACAACATATATATTTTTTGCATCTGCAATTCCTGTCATATCATTTGGTGAACAACTGGAAAGAAGCACAGGTATATTTTATATTCATCACAATTCTGTTAAATAATTTTCATTAAATTTGGCATGGTAATCTCTAAGCTAGTTGAAAATGGTGATGTGCATGATATTTATATACATGGTATTGACAGATGGGTCACTTACGGCAGTCCAAACTTTAGCTTCTACTGCACTTTGTGGGATTATACACTCTATCATAGGAGGTCAGCCTTTGCTGATTCTTGGAGTTGCAGAGCCAACTGTACTTATGTACACATTCATGTACAACTTTGCCAAAAATAGACCAGAGCTGGGATCACAGCTCTTTCTTGCTTGGACTGGATGGTATTATTTTTGCTCTTGTTTTCTTGTAGTGTGAAGTGAAATTGCAATATTGTACTTCCACATTCATTCTGCTGAAAACTGAATTTGTATTTTTGGAGAGAATTTTTAGTTTCTCCTGTTACTAAGTTAATGATTACATGGAAAATTGGTTTGGCAGGGTATGTTTTTGGACTGCAATCTTGCTGTTCCTTCTGGCTATCCTTGGAGCTTGTTCAATCATCAATAGGTTCACTCGTCTCGCTGGGGAATTGTTTGGGCTACTTATTGCGATGCTCTTCATGCAGGAAGCCATCAAAGTAAGAGATACTCTTGTTTCTTTGTTCTTTATAAGGTTCATTGGATAGCAATGAAATTTATAGTTGATGTTTGATAACCTTCTGCGCGAATGATTTGGAATATTCAAAACCAAAAATTGTGGTATTTGTCAGCAACAACATAATGGAGCAACTGGGAATTGGTTTCTCTTTTGGTTGGGGTATCATTGACTTGTATGGATTAACCAATCTATAATACTGGCTACAATTTGTTCTATATCATTGATAAACACTAAGAAGCCTTAAATACTAATGAAATCAGAACTGTAGTACAGGATACTTTGGCAACTAGTTGTTTATATGTCAGTAAGCATTCTCAGTGAATTCCTCGTTGGTTGTAGGGACTTATCGACGAGTTTCACGTACCAAAAAGAGAGGATCCAAATTTAACAGAATTCCAACCTTCATGGAGGTTTGCAAATGGGATGTTTGCCCTGGTTATTTCATTTGGCCTTCTGCTCACTGCATTGAGAAGTCGAAAAGCAAGATCTTGGCGATACGGATCTGGTAAGCTTGCTGCAACATTCTGGGATGTCCGTAGATTGAGTGAAAATTGGGATTACACAACTATAACTGCCATGCATAACAAAACAGAGCAATAAAGAAAAAATTTAATGGATAAGACTTATAGTAGTGTTGGGGCTGAAATTAAGCAACATTGTCTCGTCACAAGAAATTGGCATCATTACAGACACTAGTTTCTGCATTGTTGCTCATTGACACACATAAACCAGTAATTCCATTTTTATGCTCAACTCAACTAAAGCTTGGTTAGCCGCATATGTCATGTTTTCCTTCCTGCTACTGAGACCATGTGCCATGTTATCTCCTCCTTTTATAGGTTGGCTTCGAGGCCTCATCACAGATTATGGTGTTCCATTGATGGTTATTGTCTGGACAGCTATCTCTTATATACCAGCTGGAAATATCCCAAAAGGAATCCCAAGGCGTCTCTTCAGCCCAAATCCATGGTCTCCGGGTGCATATGAGAACTGGACAGTCGTAAAGGCATGCTTATTCTTGATAGAGGAGCAGTTCATTGACTTATTCCCTCTCTCTTGGAATTAAATATTATAATATATATGTGATTTGTAACTTTCAGGATATGATACATGTGCCGGTCCTCTACATAATTGGAGCTTTTATTCCGGCAACTATGATAGCAGTGCTGTATTATTTTGACCACAGTGTAGCATCTCAACTTGCTCAACAGAAAGAGTACAACTTGAGAAAGCCATCTTCATTCCATTATGATTTATTTCTATTAGGATTCATGGTAGGGAATTATCCTTTAAATAAATTATGGAAATTTCTGTCATTCTATAGGTAGTTCATCTATAATTGCATTCAACTCGTTCTCTGCTTAAATTCATAAAATATTGTTACAACATGGCAGGTCATTTTGTGTGGTCTCGTAGGGATTCCCCCTTCAAATGGTGTCATTCCGCAATCTCCAATGCATACTAAAAGTTTGGCTACACTTAAGCATCAGGTAACATAACTACAGCCAAGAAACTTCTCCTGCTGCTGATATATATAAAGGTTTCCAACTACTAATGCTTAGCGTGGAGCTGAATATCATTTTCTCTCTTCTAGCCAGAAAAACCTCCACATATAAGCATGATTGTACAAAATATACTCAGCCTATCATGTATTCACATAGCTGCAAATATTAATTGTTGCCTTGCAATCCGTTTGTGATGCAGCTTCTTCGTAATCGACTGTTAGCAACAGCGCAGAAATGTATGGGTAAAAATGCAAGCTTGGTTCAAGTGTATGGAAGCATGCAACAAGCCTATCAACAGATGCAGAGTCCACTAAATTACCAAGAACCATCAGCTCGAGTATGACGCTTTCATACCTATGCTACTGTTTCCATATAAGATGACATTCTTTTTTTCTTTCTATTTTTTCAACTCAAATTCTTTAATATGTAGTCAACATTGTCTAAACTTGTTTCTTGGAATAGGGATTAAAAGAATTGAAGGACTCATCGATTCAATTGGCTTCAAACATGGGGAATATTGATGGCACAGTTGATGAGTCGGTATTTGATGTTGAAAAGGAGATTGACGATTTGTTACCTGTCGAAGTGAAAGAACAACGACTCAGTAACTTCCTTCAATCTGCAATGGTGGGGGGATGTGTCGCAGCCATGCCTTTCCTCAAAAGGATCCCAACATCAGTACTCTGGGGCTACTTTGCATACATGGCCATTGAAAGCTTACCAGGGAACCAGTTTTGGGAGCGGATCTTATTACTCTTTACAGTTCCAAGTAGAAGATACAAGTAACCACTTTTATAACCACATTCTCTTATATGTTCAATCAGCCCCCTTTACCTTTCTTGCTGATTTTGTGGAACTAACTGAAAGGCACCTGTTTTTTGCTTTGGCGATCATTTGTGTTTTCAGAATACTGGAGGACTGCCATGCCACTTTTGTGGAAACTGTACCTTTCAAGACAATTGCGTTTTTCACAATATTCCAGACTGCTTACCTGCTTATCTGTTTTGGGATTACATGGATTCCTCTTGCTGGAGTTTTGTTCCCTATAATGATCATGCTTTTGATTCCTGTGAGACAATACATTTTGCCAAAGTTTTTCAAAGGGGCACACCTTCAAGATTTAGATGCAGCTGAGTATGAAGAGGCATCTGCTTTACCATTCAATCTTGCAATGGTAAGCTTTTCTTTCTTCTCAATGAAACAACAAACCCCAACAAATGTTTTATACTCTCCATTTCCACCATAATTTGTATGTACACTTACAGAATGTAAAGAATCTTTTTCCTCGACTACAAGCAATTTGTTTGTTATTCTTATCGAACTAGGGGAGGGAGGTTTACAGTTCTGTTAGTTTATTATGAAATTATATAATAGTTTGGGGGGAAAGCCTTTTATGTAGAAAAATATTTTTATAATTTCAATATGGAATATATTTAAGCATTCAAGAGAGAGATGCACAAAATTGAGCTGAAGATACTTATTTATAAGCCAAAGATTCAGTTTAACTTGAAGTTGTGTGATGATGGAAGGCACCTTGCAGCTCATCTCAGATAATAATTGTTGTTCCTTTGATGCGTTTTTTGCAGGATGCGGAGATGGGTTCTAGATCTTCATTGCCAGATGATAGGGAGATCTTAGATGGGATGATTACCAGAAGCCGGGGTGAGATAAGGCGTATGTATAGTTTAAAGGTAACAAGCTGCTCTGAGACACCCAGGAAAAGTTTCATGAGCCAGCAGAGCTTCTCAGATAAAGGGTACAGCCCTCGATTAAGTGAACTGAGAGGGGATCAAAGTCCCCGGCTTCGTGGAAAAGGATCATTTAATCTGAGGACTAATGAAGGAAAACTTTCACATTTAGGAAAAGATAGTGATAGTCTTGAAAAGAATTAGCATATGTGGGCTGTGATTTATCGTCATTATTAACAAAGGCAAGTAATCATTCTGAGGGACAATTTGATGAATGTGTAGGTCGTACCAGATGAATAGGATGTCCCTTGCTTCCTTCTTAGACCACTATCATGGCACATTGTTTGGCATTTGCGAACTTCATGGATGGGAGAATGAATGTAGCCTTGGATGGTTTTTGCAAAAATATTGTACAAGGCATTCTGGTTCTTTATAATTGTAAACATTTATTCCATGCTTTTTTTTATTCAATGTAACCTAGAACATGAGAACGTACTTGATTCGAAACAGAAAAATGATATTCTGGGACTTCGAAGCAATGTGGGTGATAATGTGGTTGAATGCTGAAAGCTTTTAACTGTTCTCTTCATATCACATTATCACATTATCACGCTACATATATGGCCACAAATTAGTGGCAAAATTCTCAGAGTTCACAAAGCAGTGACAATAACAGATAGTGGGACGTAAATCTAATAGCAGCAAAATTTTGCTCATGAAAAATTCAGTACACGAGTACCAATTCTCAAGCATAAAACTCATCGGCAATTTGTCCATGAGCACAATCTCACAAAATATTATGCTCAGACAATGCAAAAGCACTTGTACCTATGAAATCTTCCCTTGCTAAGGAAGCAAAACAATAGTAATCTTAGTATCTCATTTCACAAGGTAGTGTTATATAAGCAAACACTTGAAGCCACCATGTAAATCTGACATAGAAAGATAGCTTACGCCCGCTAGACAAAAGTTCAAAAGACCCAACCTTGGAAGAACAATGTCTAGCTTATTAGTTAAGGACGGCGAAAAAATTCATTTGCTACTAGCCAAATAGTAGCAACATCACAGAGGTCTGGCTGATCTTACAACCAGACATCTTCTCAGCTATGAGTCCCCTAGCAGCACTGCACAATAACACAAATAGGAGTTTTACAAATACTGTTGCACTTAAAATATAGTTTGTAACCTACGGCCTTGGCCCAATGGTTATCCCCACCCCTTGTGTACCAAGAGGGTTGGAGTTCAAACTTTTGCAGTGACAAAGTAGAGTGTGAATTTAAATTCTATACTAAATTAGCAAAAAAAAGAAAAAAAGAAGAAGATAGTTTGTGTGCACAAATGCACTCAAAAACTAAACCAATCATGACATTCGGTTAGTTTGAATCAAGGAACATCACATTCGGTTATAGTGTTATATAAGCAAACACTTGAAGCCACTGTATTATTATTCTACCAGTTTGCAGTCAACAAAAAAGTTACCTAGTGATTTGATATAGTTGTGATTCTTGTGAAAAACATGTAATCAACAAACACAATATAGTGGTTCATTTAAATTTTAATGCACAAGAAGATCAAGTCCAAGTGAAGGAGACAAACAACAATATAACAACCCAAGACAAGTTGTAAATTTGGCACCATAAAAGCAGAAGCATTATAAAACTGAGACAAAAGTTAACTGATAATCATATTCTTGCACAAATAATCGAGACATTCAAAACTCTTGAAATATCTTCTATTACGAAAATAAATTAGAGAGAGATAAATTACATACTCGACTACCAATATATTTAGCTCGTCTGAGGCATTCATGATAAAGCTGAAACACCATAATAAACAAAAGGAAAAAAGAATTAGAATAATTACTAGGGTAACATTGAAACAAAATTTCAATGAAGATTAAGAACCAGTAATAATAATTAGATAATACTTGCATTGTAAACACTCCCTCCGTCACCAAATGAGTTCTTTTTCATTACCAATATAAACAAAGTATATTATTACATTTCAATAATTAAGTCAAACTTTTTTCAAAATATTTAAAAAAAAACATTAATGTAAAAGTGGAATCTAAGAACAAGTTTTGAATAGAGAGACAGAACAGAGTAAAGAGATGAGGAGCAGGCTAACTCTAATAGCATTGTTGGCAACTTCAGGAGGCAAGGCTGTTTGAAGAGAAGGCATTTCTCTTCTGCAGATTCTTTATACTGAAGCAGAATTAAACCCTCAAATAAAAAATATATAAATTAAGAATGCATAATGATTCATAAGCTGATTCGAATTAAGGCGCATCCAAAATCCCTAAACAGAAAATCGGACCTAATAATAGGAAATCAATATACACACAAGTAGGACTATTACAGATAAAAATAAAAATTTGGAACTGTAATTACTAGCATGTGAGATTAGGACTTACCGGAAAGAGAGGGCTCAGTTTCTGAGATCCAGTGAGGAGAGAGAATAATTCAGTCGTTAATTTGGAAAGAGTTGGTGATGAGAACGACTTGGAGTTGGGTCGGGTAAACGAAGGTTTTTAAGGGGCCGTTTGTTTACGGTTTAATTTATTAGTTGAATCGATCATACATTTAATGTATTTATTATTTTGAATAAAAATCTGTTAAATAATTAAATTGATCAAATTTTTGAATTAAATAATTAAATCTATTTTTTTTAGTTGAATGACTAACTACAACACTTGAATAAAGTATTTTTTATTTATTTATTTTTATAATATTAATTATTATATTAAGTAATATTAAATAAATTTATAATAAATTTGAATTTTTTTAATGGGATAAAAAAATAAAAATCTGTTGTTCAGATATTTTAAACATGTCAATTATCAAATAATTTTTTTTATTCAATATTCATAATTTTGTTTCATTCAACTCATTTAAATTACTTAAACATTCAAAATTATTTTATTTAATTTTATCAAACACCCCCTAAATTCTGACCAGATGAGTTAGTTACCTGTAAATGGGTTGGGGCTTCGGCCCATTCCAAATGAGGACGCTCTTACTTTTGTGTATATTTTAAAAAGTTAAAAATTATTGATTTCTAAAATTAGAGATATAATTTAATTTTTTTTTTATGTTGATGTGCAATATTTTATAATTTTATTTAAATTTTGCAAGTAACAAATATTATAATTTGTAGATATTTTTAGATGGTGTATAATAATTTATTTTTTTATAATACAATTAAATAAGTACGCATTGGTTTTAGATCGATGATTTTATCTAAATTAATTTAAAAAAATCAAAATATAACTTTTTATTTTGAAAGCTCCACTTTTTAAGAAATACAATATAATTTCATAATTAAATACATTATTATTATAATATTAAGAACTAATTAAACTTCAAAAAAAAAACTTATAAAAAAGTCTCACATAAAAAAAACAAAAAAAAAACTTTCATATAAATAAATTAAAAAAACAAACTCATCTACCTAAACCAAAAAGTCTCTACGGTTGATTTGACAGAATAAAAAATTTACTCCGTCATCTCACTCTCTCTCCTCCCGCTTCACTCCCAAGTCCCAATCCCAATCCCAATCCCAATCCCATTACCCCCCTCTTTCTTTCTCACACAAACACACGCAAACCCACCATTCTCCCTCCCCAATTAGCAAAATAATTGGTGGAAGACTGAAAACGGTTGAGATCTGCAGTTGCACACAACTTTCTTTGTATATTATGAGACAATTTGTATATGGGCTTTCTCATTTTAAAGTATTTGAAGTTTTGTATTAGCCATCGGTTGAAAGGCATTACAATGGGATCCAATTCCTCACGTATTTGCGAAGCCCAATACAGCACTTGTATTGCCAATGTTTGAATTGAATGACATTATTCTGTACTTCCAAAATTTTATTGTATTATTGTAATGACAACATAAATGAGAGACCAAAGTGAGACACCAAAAGAGCTTCCCCTAAATAACATGGATATGTCACATTCCTCTCAAGTTAAATAGGAGGCCAAAAAAAATGATAATCTCATCACACAATTAGGAAAACAAACCCCAAAGGGATGGATCTTGTGTAACCAGCAATGAACCAAGATCCATATCAAATAATGGCTCTTGGGGCTCGCTAATTTATATGTGCTATTAATCCATGTGTAACTAACTATTCAGATTGTAACATAATTAAGCTCTCAAGAACACTGAAATTTGAAGCTCTCTTCTCGTGCTCATATGCTTCCCCAAATTTCAGTATAGCCCGGGTCAGCTGCTTAACCGAATTCCCCCAGTTGGAATTCTTCTCCTACTTATCTTTCTCTCTCTCTTTTCCTTTAGCTCCAACTAAATACGCCCCTGGCCTCACTGCGCTCATCAAATTCATTTCCCTCTGTTGAACCCTAGGCCTTTTAGGCTCATATGTCTCCGGTGGAAAACTTTCAGTGGAGTCCGGAGACTGCTCCTCCGGTTCAGAAGGCGACGAATCCGAATATTGATGCCGGCCTTTAGAACTGTTTTGGCTGTTGTTTTTGGAATTGAGGGACTGATCTAATTCCAACCGGTATACCCATGGGGACACCTTTGGGTATGATCATTGGAGATATCATGCCAGATGTGCCAACAGCACCAGATGGATTCTTAGCCGTTAGCCGATCAATTGATCGAGTCTCTCAAAAAACGGCCACTTACTATGAAAATATTTGTTCATGGTTAAGACTGACATGCGTAATAAAATGGGAGACGAGTAGATGAATGACAGTCTGATAGTTTATATTAAGAAAGATATTTTTTCAACAATTAAAAACGAGTAAATTTTGAGACGTTTTCAAACTATACAGACTCGTAAGATACAATTGCCTCATCTCAGTCGTCCAACCGAAAGAAACACTTTAAGTGTCAATAAATAATTTTTTTTTATTGATATATTTTGACCCCCTTCTAAAAACGTTCTGGTACCGTTACTGATTGGAGGAATGGTTAGTGTCTCTGGAGTTCCATAGGCATTCCAACAAATAGGATCATCTACTAATTCCCCTTCTTCGGAAAGAGGTTCGACTTCTGACATCATCATATTCGTACAAGCCACAGTCACTGCATGCAAAGTCAAAGTGTATAAGAGGGTTTCAAACATCGTAGGTTCCCTTTATGTTCTTAAATGATATGTCTGACACATAAACAACCGAGATTTGGTTACGGCATGCTTTTGTTGAGCAGTAGTACTGGTCAATGATCACGCAGTTTTTAATGTTGTCCATTTCAATATCCTCGAATGATATGCCTATTGCTGATCCCGTCCCGCCTTGTCGTGTCTTGATCCTCACTCCATTGTTCGAATCCTTTATTACTGCATGAGTTACGGACCTTTATGTTTGAAACACATGCTTGAGAATTGTGCACTCCTAGGCTTCCAATGCTTTAGTCTTGATAAAAAACAAATTAGTCAAAAAGTACAAATGAGACTATCATTTTAGGATGGACGGAATAAATGCTAATAAAATTCACATACCTAATTCCGTGACTAGGTCCACAAGTGACATGATCTATGTTAACATTAGCACAACCGGGTCCAATTGAAATGCAATCATCTCCTGTAAAATCATACAAGGTACACATTTTTAACATATAATTATCTAGCTAAATACCAAATCTCTGAAATATTTGTGGAACCCGGATTAATTCTGTTACCATTTCCAATTACTGAATCATATATGCCCACAGACTTGGTGTTCTCAATATGAATCCCATCAGTATTGGGGCCAAGTTTAGGAGAAGAAATGGACAACTGCGATCAACAGCCATCAAATTTTATGTGGAACTGGGGACTGTTTTGGATTCTCAAGCCACTTGACCACCAAATTGGAGCTCATAAAGAATCGAATCAACTGAAATTATAAACAGTTATTATTTACTGGTAATTATGTAAAATTTCATTGATCTAATAAAAATAGAATATGGTTTTAGATGGTTCAGAGTCGAGCTATGGGGACCCTGAAACTGAAATGGCATTTCTTGATGCATTTAGTAGAATTCTTATTCTAAATTCCATCAATTAAATAGATAAAAATATTGATTTAACGAAAAATATTTTTATTTAGCACTATCAGACAATAATCCCATCAACCACCTTTTGCCCCCAGGTAATGCCTTGCCTTGTTTCAGTACTGTGTAGGCTTGAAGTATCAACTTTAAGCTTCTCTACTCTACAAATTTAGCCTGATTTACTTAAGGTATGTGAAGTTCAGAAAAGTCTGAACATGAAGCTGTACGTTCTGGGGTAGTGGCTATTCGCTTTTTCACTGGTCTTGTAAGTGATGATTCACAAACAAACAGGAGTTTTCTTTTATTTTTTACTTTCTTGATTTTTATTTCTTAACCTGAAAAGTAGTAAAAGTACACTAGCTTCAATTCCTGGGTCAAGTTAAATTTAGTCCACCTCAGCATTCAGCAATATTATGTAATTGAGTTCATAACTACCTCCCTTCGTGCAGGAAATGGTTGGGTATTCTTTGTCCTAGAGTTGGCAGATCAACAGTTGCCCTGGGCTACATTCTACTTGTGCAATGAAAATAAGTTTGACAATCAAGTTCCAATGAACCAAAGGACCCAAATATGGAATATTTAGGTTATGAAACTTATCATCCTAACTGGAGGTATTTGATTACTGATTGCCTTCTTAATAATCTATCCTTGGATGCTTTAAACATTCTTATATACTCAGATTAGATATTTGTGCAGTTGAGCTTCCTAGAAGTGGGTTTCTTGTGAATTTTACTTATTTGGATGTAAACAAGTCAATTTTGTCTTGAACATAATCTAGTTTTGAAGTCTTTCCATGACTAAATATTTTTAGGAGTCCTTGGTTGTTTCCTGATCAAGAAATATATTCAGTAGTCTCCCTCCATTGATAAACATTCTTGTAGCATATATATCATAATGATTTGTTGACATAGTTTGATGATTTTTTTTACAAATTAATTATCTGATCAACAAATCTGCAGACCAAAATCCTCCCAGCCAAATATATAATGAGAACAGATGATGATGCTTTTTGTGGGGATAGATGAAGTTCTGGAAAAAGTTTCCGATGGCCTCTTATATTGTCTTATATCCTTTGAATCAACACCCCAAAGAGAGAACTACAACAAATGGTTTATTAGTGCGGAGGTATCAATCTTAGTCAAATTTAACCTTTGATAAAATGTAATATTTGCCTTGTGATTTTTACACAGTTATGGATTATTTGTCAGGAATGGCCACATGATAAATACCCACCATGGGCCAGGTTATATAATTTCCAGAGATACTGCAAAATTCATTGTCCAGGGGCACCAAAAAAAGAGACCTCAAGGTAATAAATCCCCTGCAAACATAGACCGAAACAACCGACTTTTACACTGTCCTGTATTTCGCGGGTTTGACTGATTGTTTCACCTCTGCTCAATGAAAAATGCTCCTTTCCCTTTTCTTCTTCTCTTTTCTTCCGGCATAACGAAAATCATAATGTTTTCTGTCAAGAGATTGTGTACTAAAGAAAAAGAAAAATGCTATTAATTAATAAGCAGATGATGGTCTAGTTACTACACCTCATGCAAAAAGCATCGTAAAGTATAAAAATGCTACCGGATAAATCGTAAATGTATGATAAACAACTGGGACAGTGTCTATAAGAACAAGAAGTGTGTAGTTGTTGTACCCTCAGAATGATATGATGTTCAAAAGAGTGTAGTACTAATTGTCTAATTGTTCAGCTTTCATTTGCTTATGCTGATTCTTAATTGTCCGAGTCGCATCTTTTCAGCCTTTCAAACTAGAAGATGTCTCCATGGGCATATATGGATTGAACAATTCAAGAAACATGGTCACAAAGTGCATTACATAAGTGATGACCGACTTTACAATGCTGGATGCGAATCAAATTACATTCTTGCGCATTATCAAAACCCACGGATGGTCTTATGTCTGTGGGAGTAGCTGCAGAAAGAACACGAGCCTAGTCGCTGTGAATGAGGATCCACCCTACATAAACTTTAACGCGACAACTCTAGTAGTAGGGTAATACAAAAATCATTTGTTGTAATTCTTTCTTGTGCCATATTTTAATGTGATCCTTTCATTTCCTTCTCCTCAGTTATTTCTTCAGCGCCTCGTGGTGCGACAAGGTCCGGGCATGACGGGTCTCTCACCCTCTCCGCGCCCCTTCCAGGGGACTTGGGCCTGAATTTTCCAAATAGATCCACAGTTTTGGCAGTTCAACACTTGATAGTGATGCCAACTTACTATGTATAACTAGTGTGTAATATTTCAGAAGAAACATTCAATGAATATTTACCTTTTTAGGCATTTGATAAATTCACTTTTTTATTTTACCATTTATAAAGAACAAATTGTGCTTCACTTTAATTTATCAGGGCAGTGTCTTTTATGACGAGTAGCTTGCTTGAATTTAGTAATAGATAATCATTCTATGGTGCTGACCACACCCTGCACTTGCGGATAAACCTTTTGGAAATAATGAATTAACTCAGTGCCACTAGTTTTGCTGACAAAGAAACCTGCATGGCTTTCTTTCTAGTATTTTTAATTCTCAGCTATGTGACTCAATTAAGGTATCTAGACCATCAAGCACCATCATCATCCACCATTATCAAAACTATTAGTATTTCATCTACTCTGTTCTCCAAATGCCAACCACATCTACTTCAACTATATATATACTACACTATTAGTCTATTAAGAGATTAGAGGAGCCGAGAGTTGAGCCCTATATGAACTGATGCTACGCTCTTGAAACAATTAATTAAATAGGGAATATATTTTACTATTTTATTATTAAATATTACATCACTTTGGGAGATGATCTATAACCGAGTTTGGCTTTCATTTTTTTCCCAATTAATTAATGTAACTTTTGTTCTTTTACTATTTCCTTAATCAAAATCACGTTTTTAAGGAGAATGATTTTAGACTTAAATAAGTTGGTGCTTAGTTCCTCGACTTCATTTTTTCAGATTAATCCTTGTCTTGCCCAACAAGAATTATCTCAGTCTCTCTCTATAAATACAGTACTAAAAGTTAGGTAAATGGTCCAATTTGATGACTAGATAAGCTTTCTTTTTCTCTGTACGACACAAAACAAAAGATGCTTAGGATTTTCACATGCAACAGATTCTAAGGACTGACAATTATTTTTAGATAGCACTATTTTCGTATAAATTTTTTATATTTTTATATAATTTTTTTTTACATAAAAATGAAATTTATTTTATTTTTACGTGAGATAATATTATATAAAAATATCAAAAAAACATGTAGAAATATCATTTTTTTTTTTCTAGCTTTAACACTAACTAAAGTAGAAGTAGAACTTATGGAGGGATGAGGTAAGCTACTTGTTAGTTGGGGCCATCAACAGATGAATAACAAATTTTCTTTTTCTTTTTTTAAAAATAAAATTTTAATGGTTGAAAAATGAAACCCCATCTTGATCAGACATATGGATGATATATTTGAGCCACAAGGGGCCAACTACGAACCAGTGAGACTGTATATGACTCAGGTGCCACTAATTCAAGTGCACTCCACCATCCCTTTTTTGTTTTGTTGTATTAATGATCAATAATTTATCCTTGGGATTTATAATGAGACTGGCATCATAGTTTGATGCCTATATTAAGACCAATAATTCTTAAATAAATGATAAATATTTCATTTTTAATTTTTTAAGTTTCATTGTATAATATAATTTTCTTCAATTTCACATTAACGTGAAGGGTAAATGATAAAACATGAAATGAATTTTATTAGAATATGATTATTGGGGTTAAGATAAAACACATATTATTTTTATTAAAAGACTCGGAGCCGGTGTTGGTTTATTTTTAATAGGAAGATGAGACTGGCCCTGTGTTGACCCACGTCAATATGTTTTGGCGGCTTAATCTAAGAGTGTCAAAGTCCATATTGATATATAATTGGATTTTTTAATTTAAGGAGGATAAAAAAGTTTAATTTATTAAGGACCCAATTAATTATGGATTGCAGTTATAAGTAGAGGTGATAAACGGGCTTGGCAGGACAGGGCCAAAACGACCCAATTTTTTTAGGGCTGAAAAAATGAAGTTCATGGCTAGTGGGCCATTTTAGTATTTTATAATTATAATTATTATATTTTTTTACAACTATAATACATAATTTGAAATAAATATTAACTCTAATTATTTACAATTATGAAACATAATTTCTACATAATTATTTAATATTATTAGTAAATAAAATAAAACAATCGATAATTTTATAAATATTTTTTAGTCATATATATTAAAATGTAACTAATTTTGTGATTAATTAATTAATAAATGTATATAATATCAATATTAAAAATAAGAGAGTAAAAGAAAGACTAAATGTGATATGTATGTTATATTTGTAATATATTTTTTTATTATTATTTAAGATCACATGTTATAATTTATTCTTATATTATTCATAATTTCTTACTTGATTCATTTTTTGAGTTACCATTTTTTTTTGTCAACAATATCAAACAATAATAGTTAAAAAAATAGGTCGCAGACCGAGCCAAAACGGCCCAACTTTCGCTGGGCTAAATTTTGAAGGCCCAAAGCTCGCTTTTTGACTGACAGGCCCGGGTCAATTTTGTCAGGTTTAATTATAAGGGGATTCTAAATAGGACTTTCACTTCTAATTGATTTCGGAAGAAGATAACATCTATAAATACAGTCATAAGTAGGAAATTACGGCACGTTCAATTATATACAAAATTTTATTAATTTTTAGCAAATTATATCTCTTGTTCCCTGCACAGGTAATTCGTGTTTTTTGTATTTTAGTGGACGGTGCAAGTAATTCGTGTTTTTGATATTTTACTAGACAGACAAAATCAAACGATAACACATTTATTATTTTTCAAAAAATTATGTTTTAAACTTTTTTGATATAATTACGAATTTAATGTGAGCTCAAATGAAATATAAACACAAGGTCTTACCATATAAAATCCAAAAACATAAGTTGTCTGTAATTATTGAAACTTGATGTTTGGAATCGGGAGCAGTTTATTCAAAATTGGTGTACGGCCTACCGTTATTCTACAAGTTTCTCTCTCTAATATTTCTAAATTTATCTATCTAATTGGCGTATAAGTCGTCTGGATGAAATGTCACGTGTCATTTTTTTTTTTTTTTTGGTATACTTGTCATGTTAGATGACCTGTGACTTGATAAAATAAAAAATAAGAATTAATAATTTTTTTTGTAAAAATAATATTTATATATAAAAATTATTATTATAAATTTATATTAACAATTAAAATTATCGTTATATATTTATAATAATTTTTTCATATAAAAATATTAAAAAATTTTGTAAAAAAATATTCATGCGTTGATTATTATTTTCTTTAATATTTAATTGTATTACTCATTACTCAACAACAACAACAACAAAAATAGATTATATTCTCCACTCCTCAATTTTAGTTTTTTATAAAAAGGAATGGATTAGTTTTTATTTATATAAATAATAATATTCACATTCTCTATTACACAAAAAAATCTTATTTTCTTTAAAGAGAATTTATTTACAAAAATAATTTATTTATTAATAATAGTATAAAATGAGAGTACTCCAAAAGCTCTTACATTATCAATTATATGTTCATATTAATGCACAGTATTGAAAATTATTATTGATTTTTTTAAATTAATTTAAGTTATTTTTAAATTTAAAAATAATATAAATTTTATTACTTTTAATTGATACAATAATAAATATTATAAATTATTTAAAATATACAACTTATCTCAATAGTATGTCATTTTAATTTTAAATTTAAAAATTTATGCAAAACTTAAAAACTTTTTTTAAAGCATAAGATGGGTATTAAAATTATTGTAGTCCTAATATTATTTTCTTTTTGGCTTTGTAGTCATAATTGTTTAGTTATTTCCTAATTAATAATAAAATATCGGGAAATAAAACGCGTCAATTACAATTTATCTGGAAAATTTGACCTAATTTCCTTTTCTTTTCCCAATAGGATTAAGATTTCTGACCGCCTCTCACATATAAATTACGCCCGATACAAACGAAACCCTGATATCAGAATTCCCTCAATTCCCCAGCACTTTTCATCAATCGTGAAAATTTCTCGCCTAGCAAGCTTTCGATTCGATCATTTTCTTTTAAGGTTCAATTTTAATCAGATTGAAGTGTCAGAAGAAGAAGAATTATTAATTAGGGTTTGTGTTAGATGATTGTAGACAAGAATAAGAAAATGGTAGCGGAAGCTGGTATTTTACGTGGACAGAGCCTCTCTGTTCAGTACATCTCCGACGCGGCTTCGATCGGACAAGACTTCTTCGACGTCTCTACGCCGTCGCCTTCTCAGGGATTTCTTGATGTTCGTGCTTCTGAATCTATTTCCATCGAAATCTCTCGTTCTGAATCGGTATGTATTCAGTTTCTTGATTCTATTCTTTGCTCTTTTCTTTCTGATTATTAATCTGGTTTTAAGTATGGTTTCTACTTGTATCTAAATTATATGTATTTTTTTTAATGTGAATTGGGATTTTTTATAGCTGATTTTCATGTTAATTTCGTTTTGCTTGACTAAAGCTTTGCTTGGGTGATTATTTTGACGAATTAATATAATTTACGGGCATATATGGGTTTCGATTGGAGTGTAATTGAAGCTCTTGCAAACCCTTCTTTTTGGATGGGTCTAACCTGATAATCAAGATTCAAGATTCTATCTTTTTTTTGTTGTTGTGAAAATAGTAAGGAGTACTTAAATTGATAGCTTTATTTTGCTGAAAAAATCAGTGTGAGTTTAGATATTCTAGCTTATGGGTTTCTTATTCTGTGTGTTTTGCTATTTGAATCGTTTAGATAGTTGTAGTTTTACTTTTCTGCTGAAATCATTAGCTTGTTTAGACACACAAACAGAGATAAAGAAAAGAAGTAGATAAGAAATAAGGCAGTATGTTTTTTTGATTGATAGCCAGTAGTTTGTGAAATCACTGCAAGTGCTTAGTTTCTGATACGTCTCTGAAGTTAGCTAGCTCTGTCTGGGTGTGTTGTCTTACTTTTTGTATTGTGGTAAGATCCTATTTTTTACATCTCTCCTTTTGCCTGTCAGAAAAATATTACATTTTTCTAGGTTTGCACGATCATGAGATGTTCTTTGGACTAGGGCTAACCTTATTTGCTCCTTGTTAAATAGGTTTTGGGATGCTCAACTAGTATTCAAGCTACTTCACTTGTCTCTACTGCCTCAAAATTTGTTCCATGCATTCGTTCGGGCAGTCACACCGACATTGGACCTCGCAGATCCAACGAGGATGAACACATTCGGATTGATGATCTATCTTCCCAGTTGGGTTCTCAATACAAGTGGCCGCTGCCGAGTTCCTTTTACGCTGTGTTTGACGGTCATGGGGGCTCTGATGCATCAGCTTATGTCAAGAATAATGCCATGAGATTATTTTTTGAAGATGCCGATTTGCCACAAACATCTGATATTGATGATGTATTCTTGGAAGACTTGAAGAATTGTCACCGGAAATCATTTTTGCTGGCTGATCAAGCATTGGAGAATGAATGTAGTGTCAGTGACTCTTGTGGAACAACTGCTCTGACTGCCCTAGTATTGGGAAGGCATCTATTGGTAGCAAATGCTGGTGACTGTCGCGCAGTTCTCTGTAGGAAAGGAGTTGCAGTTCCGATTTCTCAAGATCACAGGCCGAGTTATTTACCAGAACAGAAAAGGGTTGAGGATTTAGGTGGCTACATCAAGGATGGGTACCTTAATGGTGAACTAGCAGTCACACGAGCCCTTGGAGACTGGTACATGAAATTTCCCTCTGGATGTCTGTCACCTCTCACTGCTGAGCCTGATGTTCAACAAATCTTATTGACAGAGGATGATGAGTTCTTAATCATTGGTTGTGATGGAATTTGGGATGTGATGTCAAATCAGGAAGCTGTGAGCCTTGTTCGCCGCCAGCTAAGACAACATGATGACCCACAGAGGTGTGCCAAAGCTCTCGTGGATCAAGCGTTGAGCCTTTATACATCTGATAACCTCACAACCATCATAGTGTGCTTCTCTTCCCCTGCTGAACGCAGAGATTCAGTTCCTTCTCAACGGCCAAGGTTGAGGTGCTGCAGCCTGTCTGAGGAGGCTCGGAGTAGGTTAAGGAGTTTGCTACAAGGCAACTGAATGTAAATTGTAATTGTTTTTTTGCCCAAGCAAAACAACTGCAGAGTGTAAATCACAACATTTGTGCTGCTTAATATTAATCAAATTATTTTGATGATATAACTTTTTTATTCTTATTCTGTATGTTTGATTTAATAATTTTGGTCTGAAGATAAACATGAACTGCCAAGCAGACTCGGATAGTGGGGGACAATGAATTGGAAACCTCCATTGCTGTGACTAAGAGAAAAAAGCAGTAATAAAAAGGGAAACTGTAAAAATATTTTTTGGCAAGAAATAAATAAATATATAATCCTACTCAATGTTTAGAAAATTAGACCAGACCGACGGTTCGTCCAGAATAGGCCGGCTCTCCAGTCCGGTTGACCCAAAAAATCAGTTTGACAGTGGCCCGATCAAAAACTGGTTGACCGATAGTTCAATCGGTAAAATTGGTTAATTGACCCAATGAATCGTTCGGAGCCGGTCGGCTCTCCGGTCCGGTTGACCCAGATAACCGGTTTAGCAGCAAATCGGTCAAAAACTGGTCGGTAAGTATTTTTTTAATATTTTTTGTTCAAAAAAAAAATTATTTTTAAAATTAGATATTTTTAGTAATATTGTAATATAATTTTATTATATTTTATATTTTTAAAAATAGATATTTTTAAAATATATTAATTATTAATAATATATATTTTTATATATTTATGACGTCACCAATTCAATAACGATTTAATCATTAATTGAACTAATGATTTATTTACTCAATATTTTTTTCAATCTATTAATAGATCCGATTTTTAAAACATTGATCCTACCGTCATAAAAAAAAATGGGGAAAAAAAGCAGTAATGAGAAGAGAAAAATGTACAAACTTGTAAAATGAATCTTTTTATTTAAGAATTTTCTTAGAATGTGCCCTAAGCGCTGAAAATAATACATAATAATATTTATTTATGTATTTGCACTGAATTCAATGCATAAAAAAATAATATACTAGTGAACTCCATGTATTTAATTCCGTACAAATATATAAATAAATAAAATTTATCTTTATTTTTCGTCCTTAAGATATGCCCTAAGGGCACATGTTAAGAGGACCCTTTATTTAAAGTGGCTTGACCCGTTTTGAATACTACTATTTTAATCAAGAAGACCAAAAATACTAACAGTACGGTTAAGGGCTGCGCAGTTATTTTGCTACCAAAAAAAAAGGTAATAGGAGGAGTATTATTATTCCAATAGCTGCGAAAATGGCGATGGCGAGCTTTGCCAGAAGAAAAGCGACGCTCCTCTCCAAGCTTCCCTCCAATTATAATAACAACTCCGCCGATGTTTTCTATTACTCTTTTTCTCTCACGTCTTTCTCCAGAGCCTTCGCCTCTTCATCTGATGAGAATGACGTCGTCGTCATCGGCGGCGGTCCCGGCGGTTACGTCGCCGCCATCAAGGCCGCTCAGCTTGGCCTCAAGACCACCTGTATCGAGAAGCGTGGCACTCTCGGCGGTACTTGCCTCAACGTCGGTTGTATTCCTTCAAAGGTATTCATTTTCTGATTTCCGATGATGCGTGTTTTTTTTAGAGTATGCAATTGGTTATCAGATCTGATTGGTTGAATTATACGTAGTTTAATTTCATTGTGTGCTTGATGAGTAGATGAATATTGAATTTCAATTGGATAAGTTATGTTTATGAAGAACAACTCATATAATTGGATTCAGGATCTAGGATTTAGGTCTTGTGAGGGCAAGGTAGAACAGTAAAAGTATTGAATGAAAGTGGTAAAAAAAATATAAATCTTTAAGCAAATATACATCTTTAATGATATACACTCCCATTGAATAAAACTCGCAAAAGACCAAATCTTTAAGCAAATATACATGTTTAATAGTACTCCCTCCGTTCAATAAGAGTCCCAACTGATTTGTCTCCTTGGCAATTTGGGAAATCTAAAATTTAAAATTGATTTGAATTGATTTGATTTTGATCGATGCAATAGTTAATATCGTAAACTATCTAATAAGTACTACTAATTACAGGATTTATTATTTTCAATAGCTAAATTTATTACATCATTTTCAAATTTGATAATATGTCAAATTAACTTTTAAAAGGCAAAATTAATCTTATATTTTGGAACGGAGTACTTAAAAATTGTTACCAAGTACAAATTTGTAATTTCGAAAATTGATATAAATTATCATAATTGGAATTTAGGATTTCACTCTGTGGAACGGAGGAGAGAGTGCCTTTTATGTTCAGATTTATGTGTTATGGTTCAAAACTGGATTCTTGTTAGGATGTGCTTGGCATCTGCTTGCAGAAACCAACTCCAATATGGTTTCCGGAAAATTGCTGAATGTGTGCTGATTCTAAAATATTTTTGATGGGTATTAACTGCATGATTCACGCAGGAAGCTTGTGTGTCCTAGTATGTGGCTGAACTTACAGGCTTAGTTTAGGCATGTAACCATGCTGCTTAATTAAATATCTAGAATTTAATGTAGCTGTAGCTGGCTTCAGAACTCTACCTCTACATGACTGATGTAAGATCACAGTTTATTCAGTTTGAATATCTTTTTTATCTTTAATCCTTATCACTTTGTATTTCAGGCACTTCTTCATTCCTCACACATGTATCATGAAGCGACGCATTCATTTGCAAACCATGGTGTGAAGTTTCCTTCGGTTGAGATTGATCTACCTGCCATGATGGCCCAAAAAGACAAAGCAGTGGCTAACCTGACACGAGGTGTTGAGGGTCTGTTTAAGAAAAACAAGGTAACTTATGTTAAAGGCCATGGCAAATTTATCTCCCCTTCTGAGATCTCTGTTGACACGATTGAAGGTGGGAACACTGTAGTGAAAGGCAGGAATATAATCATTGCCACGGGCTCTGATGTCAAAAGTCTACCTGGTGTCACCATTGATGAAAAGAAAATTGTATCATCGACAGGTGCTTTAAGTTTACCAGAAATCCCTAAGAAACTTGTAGTGATTGGAGCTGGCTATATTGGCCTTGAAATGGGGTCTGTGTGGGCTCGTCTTGGCTCAGAAGTTATTGTTGTTGAATTTGCACCTGATATTGTTCCAACAATGGACGGTGAAGTTCGTAAGCAATTTAAACGCACCCTTGAGAAGCAAAAGATGAAATTCATGCTTACAACTAAGGTGGTATCGGTGGACACTTCTGGTGATAGTGTTAAATTAACCCTTGAACCAGCAGCTGGTGGTGATCAGAGCATTCTTGAAGCAGATGTGGTTCTTATTTCTGCCGGTAGAACTCCATTCACTGCTGGACTGGGGTTGGACAAGATAGGAGTTGAAACTGACAAGATTGGTCGGATCCCTGTCAATGAACGTTTTGCTACAAATGTACCAGGAGTTTATGCTATTGGTGATGTTATCCCGGGGCCAATGTTGGCTCACAAGGCAGAAGAGGATGGGTTTGCATGTGCCGAATTCCTTGCAGGCAAAGAAGGTCACGTGGACTACGATCTGGTCCCTGGCGTTGTTTATACACACCCTGAAGTGGCATCTGTTGGCAAGACTGAAGAGCAGGTTAAGACATCTGGGGTCGAGTACCGTGTTGGAAAATTTCCCTTACTAGCAAACAGCAGGGCCAAGACAATTGATGATGCAGAAGGACTGGTCAAGATACTTGCTGAGAAGGAGACCGATAAGATATTAGGTGTACACATCATGGCGCCGAATGCTGGGGAGCTTATTCATGAGGCAGTGCTGGCCTTGCAGTATGGGGCATCAAGTGAGGACATTGCACGCACCTGCCATGCACATCCTACAATGGCTGAGGCCTTGAAGGAGGCCGCCATGGCCACTTATGACAAACCCATTCACGTTTAGAAGGTTGTGGTATGCATGCTCTTGTTTTTCTTGGGCTAGTATTTAGCTTGCGAATTTTGGAAGGCATTCTGTTTCCTTCCTGTGCAGTTGAGTATATTAAAGTGGTTTGTGCAGAAAAATGATTTTCTTCTTTTCTTTGTTTGGAATCATACTAAATCTGATCCTCCTTTCTCAGCATATTGAAATGCTCAATAAGAACATGAGAGTTGCTGGTTGCATCGCTTATTGATATATAAGCAGTTTAGTGTCATTTTCTTGAACATTCCAGTGAAACAAATTAATATTTATTGGTTAGTCAATACATTTGATTATCTAAATAGCTTGATTTTTCATTTGTATCGAAGATGGATATATACGTATTTTAGTTGGAATCCTATATAAACTACTATGATATAAATATATAAAAAGAAAATTTCATTTTTTTCATCTTGAAGATTTCACTTATTTTGGTCCTTTTTATATTTGATTATTTTGGTAGCATTTAATGTGCTCATTTAGATATCATATTTAGATATGAAAACCTTTATCGTTTGATGGAAAAGGAAATATATATATATAAATCTTTAAATATTTTCAATATAATTTTAAGGAAACAATATCTCCTACTTAAATGTTTTCCATTCGTAAATATTGCATTACACAGTTGTACCATATAATACATTTTGGTCCAGCGAAAAATTATCAGCATCGTTATTTAAATATTGCTTCCGTCTCAAAATTTAAAAATTATTGTTGACTTTTAAGTTAATTTAAAATATTTTTAAATTTAAAATTGAAATTATTCATCAAAAATTATGAAATAATAAATATTATAATGATTAGTATTTTTTAGATAGTTTATAGTATTTATTATTGTAAGTTAAAAATGTATGTCAAATTTGAGTTTAAAAATATCTTAAATTAATTTTAAAAAATTAATAATAATCTTATATTTTAAAACGGACAAAATATAACTGTTATTCATAGTTAAGTATTTCTTGCTACAAAAACCATGCAATTTAACACCTTTCCGACCCCTCAATAATTATATAACGTTGTTAATGTAAAAGAAACCTTGCAATTTATTCATACTATTCAAGAGGGAAAAAGTCAACTTAATACTGAAAAAAAGATGAAAAGAAATGGCCTTTCCTTTTAGCTATGGTGATATTCCTATTTTACTAGCAGCAGCATTTGTTGTAACCATCAGCCTAAATGCATCAGCTGATATGGCTATAACTGATTCTATTTGCTCCAAATCACTAAAGCCTGATCTCTGTATACAAATCCTAAAGTCATCCGCCAATGCAGATCTTCCTACTCACGGACAAATCGCTGTAAAGTAGGCACTAATCCAGCCTTGTCAGGGCGGTTAAAATGATTTATTCTCTCTCCCGTAAATCATAAGAGCATCTTCAACTATAAATTTTTAGACTAAATATAGTCTAAAATTTAACTTTTTTCTCTAACAGATAGACTAAATATAGTCTCGGATTATATTTGAAACCCCTAAAAAACTAAATCTAAGAACTAGATAGTTCGTGAATTATAAATTTAATTATATTTAAATGAGAGGGTAAAAAGATGATAGGAATTTTTTTAAATTTATTAATTATTTTTAATTTTTTATATTATAGTCCACGGGATAGTCCATATGCTGGAATGATTGAAGACTAAAAGATATTTGCTGATGTCATATGGACTAAATATAATCTATGGGATAGTCCATCTGTTAGAGATGCTTTAATGCTCCTCTACCGCTATAAGAGATGCGTCTTCTATTCTAGAATAACAATTTTTATTACTATTTTATGTAATATTAAATTAAATATCTACCTATCTTAAATAATTTATTTTTTATAATAATTTATTTATAATATTCTTTGTATTAATTATTTAATTATCATATTTCTATTCTCTATGTATATTTATAAAACATTACTAGTCAAGTACAGAAAATTATGCAATTAAATGAGAATTTAAATATGGACAATTTATCATTTTATTATTTTTCTTAATATGTGCAAAAAATTAAACAAGACTTTTATCCCAGGCGGAGGGAGTATTAGACTTATGAATCCAGCAGTAGTTATATCATACCTTCTGGTCTTGAATTCTGCAAGAAAATGTTGGCCGGAAAATACTATTTCGGGTTGATAGTGCAGATATTGAGATCGAGGCTTATAATTGTTGACAAGAATTTGAAAATTCTGCAACTGCCATTCCATCCCAACTTAAACCACCACTAGAAAAGTTTGAAGATGTTGTTTCTATTCTCTATGAAATTGCAGTTAAATTATTTGATGCAGGCCAGCCGCCGGCAATGATTAGTTTCTAACTATATGGAGTAGTATTATTTTCTTAGAGAGAAGATCTATTAATGTGGAAGCAAGTTTAAATAAATATAATACTTTTTTAGTTTTTTTCCAAAGTCATTTGGATAGATTTCTAAACTCATAATTAATCGATATAAATTCATTTAATGTTATACAATATAGTTATGAAAATTATAAATTATTTAAAAATTATTAATGGTTATTAATTTTATCATTTATAAAATTTAATATATTAAAATATTTAATATTAACTTTAAAAAATATTAAAATTAATCTTATATTTTAAAATACGTGGAGTAAATAAAGGTACCATTGCTACTTGCTAATGTAGGTCACTCAATTTGGAGAGGCAAATACAAATAGAAGGATAAGAAAACTATAACAAACAATTACTCGTATAATATAAGGTGGGGTTTCTATTTGCTAGTACAAATATGAATCCTAGTAGAAGTATTTTTTAAAGGACTAAAAACAAGCCATTCCATCTTGATGGGAGCTTAGAACTCCGGCAAGACTGCAAAGCATCAAACTTACTCCCGTCCCAAAATAAATTCATTTACTATTTTTATACATATTAATTACTCCCTCTATTCCACAACTAAAGCTATATTTTAACTTTTTGAAGTTTATTTATGGAGTATTTATTTCTCTTCCAATTTTTAGTCCCAAAGTTTCAAACTTCACAATCCTCTACTCACAACTTTTAAAATTTGCATTATTGTTCCATTTATAAGTAAATTTTGATATTTTTATAAATAAAAAAATACATAAATATAAGATCCATTCATTATTCATGTTAAAAAAATCTTGTGAAATTATATTTTTATTTACGAAAATATTAATTCTCTAAAAAAATAACTTTAAATTTCAAGAAATACCACCGATGACTTTACGTGGAATACCGAGTTTCCCATAGTCAAAAAAACCCTGGCCCTTCTTCCCTCCTTTTTCTTCAGCCAAAACCCTAGTAAGACCTCGCCGCATGTAGTCACCATTAGAATTTGAAAGCCTTTTTATTCGAGCACGATGTCGACGGTGGAGGCGGCTCCGGCAATCAGTGTGACGGCGATAAAAGGAAGAGGAAGGGCTCTGATTGCCTCACAGCGCCAAATCATCCTCACTACTCTTCGATACTCCTCTACTCTGCTCTTCCTTTTTCCATAAATTCTATAACATCATCTCAACAACAACAACAAATCTACTGCTCCAATTGCTTCAAATTAATCAAATCACAAAACCCTTCAATCATTTCTTGCCCTTCGTGCCCTTCAGCCTTCTTCTGTAGTCCTAATTGCCTGTCAATTTCTCTGTCTTCGTCCCATTCCCCTTGGGTCTGCCAAGCCCCAATCCGCATGAGCTCCATATTCAAGCCCGATTCCTAGTCGCCGCCTATAATCTCGCCATCATATCACCTCCGGCCTTCGCCACCCTCCTTTCCCTTCAAGGAAAGGTTTGGAATGATGATTCCGCCCATTTCTTCCATTCCCTCATCTCTTCGCTTTGCCCTCCGCCGCAGCTGCCTCAGGGTCTTGGGTTCTCGGTGGAGCTAACGGCGGCGCTACTGGCCAAAGACAAGCTGAATGCCTTCGGATTGATGGAGCCTTTTGTAGAGGACAGAGAGCGATCAGTCAGGGCCTATGGTATATACCCTAAAGCCTCTTTCTTTAACCATGATTGCCTACCCAATGCCTGCAGGTTTGATTATTTGGATTCTGATTCTGCTAGTAATACTGATATGGTTATTAGGGTGATTCATGACCTTCCTCAAGGGAGGGAAATTTGCCTTAGTTATTTTCAGGTGAATCTCAAGTACTCTGACAGGCAAAAAAGGCTGAGGGATGATTATGGTTTTACTTGCGACTGTGACCGCTGCAAGGTTGAGGCTAATTGGTCCGGCGAAGATGACGGTGGGGAGACCATGGATGGTGAGGAGGAGGATGCCGAATGCAATGATGGCGACCAAATGGCGGATGATGAGGAGCCAGAAGAAGAAACTAATGATCAGAGTAATGATTTTCCGCAGGCGTATTTCTTTATTAAGTACATGTGTAATAGAAACAACTGCTGGGGCACATTGGCTCCCCTGCCCCCATCGGATTCCCGTTCTAATTTGATGGAGTGCAATGTTTGCGGCAATTTAACTGAAGAAATACGAGGAGGTGATTGATGGATGGCGATGACTGATGATTGATTGGAGTGAAAGGATGACATTTTCAGTTCTTTCTGCCCAATTCTACATGAGATCTTGGATTGGTACTTGATGACATCCTTGTAGAATGATCATTGCTTCTTTATCTTTGTAGGTGGTGTTAATTTTGTGCAACGATTGTTTGTTCTCATAAAGATGCAATCTGTAGGTTTCAAATTTGCATTCTTGCTGGCGTAGTTTATACAAATTTCCCCCAAAGTCTGATGAATCCATCATAATAAAAATTCTGGGATGATGTTAATTCTAGATACATTTTTTAAGTTAGCATATTGGTGGTACATCTCTACGCCTATGCTTCTGGAACTTGTATCAATCCAACTATCGACTCTCTAACAAATTCACACCAGATATGTTTTTTCAACACATGATTATGGTGCTAGAATTTAATTGCTAAAATCTGATTATATTATTCTAGTTTCCGGAATCCGATTGCTAGAATTTAATTCCTAAAATCTGATTCTATAATTTAATTATCATATTTCATTAAAGCTATAAACTTCTATACTTAACTATTATATTCCTATTTCTTTTAAAACGTCAATTAAAAAGAAACCGTGGAGTACAATATCGAAACAGAAGATTTCACCAGAAAAATGGCATCTTTTTTCTTGAGTTCCTATGCAATGATTTCAACTTTGCTTCTGCTTCTGTGCATCATCAGTCCATTCACAAATGCAAGCGTAAACCAAGTAGCAGAAAACAATTTTCTCCCTACCGTTTGCCAGGCTACCCAAGATCCAGGCTTTTGCACAAAGTCTTTATCATCCGACCCTCGGAGTGCCACAGCAACTCTTGAAGGCCTGGGAGGAATCTCAGTCGACTTAGCCATCGCCAGTGCCGAGAAAACAAGTGCCAAGATCGTAATACTTATGGCGCTGACAACTGACCTTACGCTGCTGGAGCGTTACAGAAATTGTGCTACCTATTATGAAATAGCTGCCCACGATCTTCAGGAAGCAAAAGACGAACTGAGTTATCATACTCCTGACTATGATGGCGTGAAGGTTAATGCAGTAGGAGCCGGTGATGAGGCCATTATGTGTGAGAAAATATTCGCTTTACAGCCGCCATACCCATCTCCTCTTTCAGTTGAAAATCATAATATGCAGAGTTTTGGTGATATAATTGGGGTTATCTGTGATCAAATTCATAACCATTGAACTAATTATTATCATTTTAATGAGTACTAAAGTTCTTTTTCATTCCCTATTTGGTTTTCTGTGTTATCTTAGTTTAACTATATTATAATCTGCTGCACAAAAATGAGATTGTTCTGGATCATCTTACGAGAGAAATTGAATTACATAACAACTTTATACAAAAGATACAAAAAATTATAGGAAATTGATATTTTTACGTGAAATCGTCTTTATAGACCTGTAGCGATGGTTAAAACCGTCGTTACAGTTTTTATATAAAAATATCAAAAAATACTGTGAAAATATCAGTTTCCAAATTATATTGCATAAATCACAAAATTCGTCTCTTACATATAGATCAATCTCTTAAAAATAATTGACAAAGCATCGTACAAGCAACAAAATGAATATATTATAACTATACAAATTAAATCCATATATATTCCTACAAGGACAATAATAAATATAATATTGAAGACATATAACCGATCTATATATACTCCTTTAAGAGCAGTAATAAAGATATTGTTACTGTTCAAATTAAATCCATCATAAATCTCAAATTAAATAATATCTAAAAGTATTTGTTTTTTATTAAAATATTCGACACAAACAACTAACATTAAATATGAAAACAGATCTGATAAATTTTCCATGTGGGTCACATTTCTTGAAAATTTGAATCCCGCGTGACTAACAACAACAAAAAAATACATGGAGGACTAATATTTCTTCTGGGTGAAAATTTAATGTTTCCAAATGTGGGTCCTACAATTTAAATAAAATTAGTGGACTCACATATGTGAAAATATCAACTTCATAGATTTTCAAAATAATTATTATTTATATATTTATAGGAGAATTTTAAATTTTCTTTCCTATAATACCTATATTTATATATCCATCAAACAACTGTTCTTCTCTTTCTCTTTTTTCAAAAAAGGATAATAATGTCATTTTTTTTATAAAATTAAATTATTAATTGTTATAATGTATAAATGTGCATATTCTTTTTGTAACAGATAATGTGGGAGGAAGAGATAATATGAAATGTAGGGATCATTTATTACATCCAGCCTATATAAGAATCTCTAGTTTCAAGCACTAGTAAATACTCTACATCAAAAGGAAGTTCACTGCTGATCCTTAGCATAGACAGAAAAAAGAAGCAACCAAACAAGAATGCCTCTTTCTTTCTGTACTACTACTCTTTTCTTGTGCTTCTGTTGCCAAGCAGAATTCAAGCGGACAACAACTTTGTCTCTAAAATTTGCAGTAGGACTCAAAATCCGGGATTCTGCATGAATGTTTTCTTATCAACTGTCGGTAGTTCGTTCATTTTTCAAATTTTTTAAATGTATAAAAATTATTATATTTAATTAAATTAGATAAATATAAAACAAATACTATAAAAATATTATAACTATATGTAAAAAATTATAAAAAATAAAATAAAATAAATACTTTTAAACTAACTCGTGCAGCTATCAAACATGTTGCATAAAATACTCTTTAATAAATTAACCGTTGTGCACTAATATAGTATCCCGCAAGTCTAAAATGACTATGATTGTCAAAAATATTACAATTTTGTCCCCATGTTTTCCTTTATCCCGACTAACAATAGCATGTGCACTTATAAATGATATCATTATTAGACAGTAATAGCCAAAAGCAAAGGTGACATCTGAGTGATAAATGTCTCTTCCTTCTTATATCCTTCCTCAGACTGTCGCCTTTGGTTTTTAAAATGAAATGTATTCGTAGCTAGAAATTATATTGTACAGGTTCTCAAATTCGGTTGAGGAAGAGCTTATTGAGAAGGAGATTCCGTTAAAGTTTGTCGTGGTAGATGAGGAACAATCTAGACTTGTTCTCAGTAACCGCAAGGCAATGGCAGACAGCCAGGCCCAGCTTGGAATTGAATCAGTCGTCACTGGAACTGTTCAGAGCTTGGAACCTTATGGTGCCTTCGTTGATATTGGTGGAATAAATGGGCTTCTTCACGTCAGCCAAATCAGTCATGATCGCGTCTCAGACATCGCAACAATCCTTCAGGCTGGTGACACTCTCAAGTCTCAAGGTCTGACTACAGTACTGTATCAGTATATTTGATTAGTCGTTGCTTAAAAATCTGCCTTTTTTTTGAAGATAATATCATTTATTCTGTCCTTAGGTCATGATCCGGGCCACGATTCCGAGTTAGTCTCTCTACTAAGAAATTAAAACCTACTCCCGGGGACATGATTCGCAATCCAAACCTAATTTTTGTGAAGATAATTCTTTCAAAGGCCTCGCTATAGTTTATTTTATCTTCAATGCACCATAGTCATTTTATGTCATTGCTCAGACTACTCGTGATTTGGATTTCAATGTTATAATTACCTAATGTTAACGCCTAACTTTGTTTCACCCGTTTTATCAATAAGACCCAAAACAAAATGCGTTATCAATGGAGTGTCTGGATTATGCTGGAATAAAGAGTATTTGAACATAAACAACCACAACACAAAGATTTACGTGGAAACCCAGAACGGGAAAAACCACGGATATTACCCAGGAACCTTTTAGAAAATCAGTGTCTGTCTTACAAAAAATGCTTTCTGAAAAAATAAAAAAACCTGCTTCCTATTTTGGAGGTTGTCCGAATATATTCTCTCTGCATGGCTAGACGTCCCATCGCTCCCTCGTAAATAGAAAAGTGATGTCATTACCCACTCAATTCCCGCGGTCCAATGAGGTAAGGCGAGAAGGAGGGATTGCGCATGGGCCAGGCCTGCCAGTTCATGTGTAAAAGCTGACCGACCCAACTCTTGTAAGGAGTGGTCCGGGGCCCAGAGTAAGGAAGACCTGGCCCAATAAATCTCATCCTAACACCTAATGTGCGTTTCTAGATGATGCTTGGATGATACTGTCTTCACCTTTCTTCCCTTATAAATATGTCAATAGTACATCTTTTATGTTTTGCTTCATTAATTTGAACAGATATTATAAACTGCTCTGTACTCTATTGTAACAGACAGAGGAGATGGCCCAGATATTCAGGCAGAGAATTGCTCAAGCAAAAGCCATGGCTCGTGCTGACATGCTGAGATTTACTTGGTTTTTGCATCGCTATGTCTTCCAGCTGAGATAATAAAGTAAACAAGTGAGTTACTGCGATATGTGGCTTTTGAATTAAGGTTTGAGTCTTGTATTAAAGATTTTGCTAATTGAGCGAGCACACATAATTGGGGCTTTTCCCTTCTTTATAGCTAGCTACCTTTGCTCAGAAAATTAGCAACTTATACGCCAACTGACTCTGATTGGTGTTTGTTGAGTTCTACAATTAAATCATGGGAAAATATGGAGATCTTGGAAGGCTATAGTATCTTATCCATCCCCCCCACCCCCACCCTTCCCTTTTTCCGTCACCAGGGACAGGGAGTAATAACTCAGAATACCATGCTGATACAGTTGGCTATATAGCAAGGAAAGGATTTAAATACTAGGTCAGTCCTACAGTGGTGGTGGCTCAGCATATTCCTGGTTAACTATTTGTAAAAAAAAATCATAGGTTCTGTAAATTGTACTCCCTCTTGCTAGAAAAGGGGGTCCAACTCTTCGATTTCTTTAGAATATTACGGTTAGTAGAAGACGAACTTTTACATAATTTTTTTGGGATGATTTTTATTCAATAAAAGTCACCAAAAAAGGAAATATGGCTCACATATTCCGCAAAAAAATAAAAAATTATTCCGCAAAGTCTTCTTTTTGTTGATAACAGTATAAAATTACACAACGTCCTTAAGTTTGCTATCATAATTTCATTATTATGAAACCACTATTAAACTAACAATAAATTATTTTTAGGAATAAACATCGAACAAAAACAGATCCTTAATGTTTACAAATTATACAAATAGGACTCTTTTTTGGAAAGGAGTATTAAGTTGTAACAGTGTATCTGAGTCATAAGGAGTGATACACTTGAAAGCAATCAATCATAATGAGGGATTCAGGATTTGCTGTTCACGTGTGTGATTTAGGTGCTCGGCCAATAATGTTGAATGAAATTTGTGCCCTTTCCTACTTTTGCAGAGTGGATTGACGATCAACTCAGATGGGATCCTGGGTCCACTTGCTTCGGACTTGCTTGCAGAGGGTCTGGATTTGAGTGATATTCCCATAGCTGAAGATTAATGAAGATGAACAAGATTTTCGACTACTACCTCCCCCTTCCCGTGGGGGTTTGTCAGCAAAGTTGATGTATAAATTATCCAAAATATAATTAGGTTATACCTTCAATCCTGTAACAATCAATCTTCATGGTGATCATCTCCTTCCCCAGTCTTTGGTACTTCTCATTGCAGTCTGTTATAATATAAACTAAACAATTGATAGGTTTTATTAATGACACATTTGCAAGTGAATAAAGCCTTGAAGAGCACGTATTACCACATGACTGCAACTGCATTTCAGATTCCCTTCCAAAGTAGTGTTAAAACAGCCATGGAATTTGACTGATGGGTTCTCTTTGTTCATTAAATGAATGATGCTAGTGTAAATTAAGTTTTAGGGGCTGAAACAGAGTTAAAGCTTTTGAGACTTTAGAGATGAAGAACAATGTCTAAAGTCAGTACACTATCTGGGTTTATGAGGAAAATGGAGAGGAACCTGAAGTGGAAGTAAGACCAATCTATACACAAGTTCCGGGTACCATGTAATCACACATCCTGTTATTTTACCCAAATGCGGGTTTCAAAGTTGTGCCAAATGATCCCTTGTGCATGCGGATTGTCACATGCAATTTCATTTTTTTTACAGAAGCTTCCGTGAAAAGAAATTTCTCACAAGACCATGAAACGACTAACCAAATAAAAAGTTACACTAATTCAGCCATCAAGGGTCAACGCAATACAAAAACCGATGCATAAGTCTTGCTATATTTCGACAAATCTCAGAAGACCGTGAAATGACTAGCCAAATAAGAAGTTAAACACTGATTCAGCCATCAAGGGCCAACACAATATAAAAACCGATGCACAAGTCTTACTACATATTTCGACAAATTTGTGTCAAATTATAATTGCATTACATTTTAATAAAAGGATTGAATAGAATTATAAGAAAGACCCACTTATCATACATCTCTCTAAAATGGTTATCAATAATACTTATTCATATAATTGATAATCAAAAAATCAACTTAAACATTCTCAATATAATATCATTTTTCTAAAAGATACGAAAAACTTTCAATCTTTTCCTCCTCTTCTTATTGGAGAAGTCTAACTCAAATATCTTTTGCTATACATTGACCATCGAGGAAAAACCAAAAATTGTTGTACAATTGCTCCTCGACTAAGAACATCTTGGCACGGCCTCTTTTTTTTTTGGCAAAACCTTTCTGGACCTGAAATCCCTAACTCTGTTGTCTGCTAGTTTTCTTTCCTTTCTTTTGCTTCTGCTTCAGTTGAGTAAGGCCTGCTGCTGAGATTTTCACATTGCCAATAATTGCAGCAACAAGTTCAGGATCTGTACATGCTTTCATCAATTCCTTCTCTCTTTGTGTTGCCTCATGCGTATGACTAAACAAGTTCATAGACATTTTGGCAGCTGCAAATAAGAAAGAAAAAGATGGATGAAAAAGTCATGAACTTGCAAGAACACAATGCTCAAGGATCATGCAAATTAGTCAGAGCCAAGAGACTACTGAAGAAGTCAACTTTCTCGAAACGTAAAAGTAAACAAAATTTTGTGTCGGGATTGATCAGAGACAATAACCAGGAGCTCAACTATGCTAGACTGTATATTTAAACTTAAATAAATTGAATACCTTTTCCTCTCTTTGCTGTGCCTGGGATTATTTTGACTCGATATTTATATGATTGCACTGCATTATAAGGGCCACATACAGGTACAGCATATAATAGGATATCATTAGGCAGTGGATTCCCTGTCAAATAATCCACATCATTTAATTTCTCTCTCTCTTCTTCGCCAATCTCGTGTATATCATCTTCTTCCATGGCAACCCTATCTATCTCATTAGCATTACTATCAAAAGTGGCATGGGAAATGTTCTCAAGTCTATTATTTGCACGAATCTGCACAGCTTCATCTGGATACTCTTGACAATCCCGAGACAGATGACCTGCCTTTTTACATTTATAACATATTTTGGGTACATCTTCTGAGCCTGACATGAAAAGATACTGATATTAGTTAATAGAACATTTTTTATATTAAACAATTACATAAAGTGGCAAAAAAAAGAGATTGCAATCCCAACATACATGTGGGACAAAGAGAAGTTTTTGCACAAAAAATAAAAAAACTATACAATATTTCTGTCCACCATGTGATGTTCGTTTCTACATCTAGGAGTCTAGGGCACTAAAATAATGAGTTAGTATTTGTTGAATTGTAAACATCAAAACCATCTTTTGAATAGAAAATTCTAAAAAAACAAGGTAAGTGTAAATACTCATTATTTACAGACATCATAAAATAAAAACATACCAGTAACAGGTTTAACTGCAGCTGCTTCTTCATTCTTTGGCTCTATATCATTCTTTTGTACTTTCCCAGCAGACTGAGAATTCATTATAGAAAAAAATAGTTGGCGTATTCACATATTTGAAATTCGAAAATGTTATACAACATTAATGCGAACTATTCTCTCAACGTACGAGACAGCCAAAATTTGAAAAGAAACTGCTGCATATTTTTAGAAAATTGGTAATGCTGCTTAAATAACACACAAACACACATAAATATTTAATTTTCAATCCAATAATCAAAAGCTTCATAGAAACTACATGAAATGCATAACAAGCACAACAGCAGAATTAATGATGTCGTCATTAGATTGCAGATAATTCATGTCATATATGAAATTACATGATTGATCAGAAACTCGCGTATAAACAGGGAAAGGTAGTCCCACTTGATAAATTGTTATTGGAAAATAATTATGTAGCTAAATCATTTTTTTTATCCTCATTCAAATTCTTTTTTCTTAAATATACTTTTCTTCCACACAAAAAAAAAAAAATATCACTTCATAAAAAATATATATTTTCAGAGCTATATGAACTTTTAATAAATCATGTAGTAATAGTAAAGAAAAATAAAAGGTATAGACAACAGTCAGTAAAGGAGATTAGTCATGAAAATTCAACCAAAGGCCCCAATCATCATGGCGAGCAAAACAATACGATATATTTGCAGTTGATCTTCAAGAGCAACAATGTTTGCTAAATTATTTAAAGCATTTTTGCTCCTTTTTGAAATCAAACTTAGAAGTTGATTTTCCTAGCCAATCATAATGATGAATTGATTTTTCTACGGAAAACAAGCAAGATGAATTGATGAAATAATTTAATATTTAGCATAACGATGAAAGGAAGAAAGATGTGAAGACCTTGATAAGAGAGAACAAAGACAAGTAAAGAGCAAAATATTTGTATTAGTCAAGCAATCAGTTAAGGTGTAGTAATGCAAGACAAATACTCACAGCCAGTAAAGCCATTCGAATTTTCCTTTCCTCCTCATCTTGATCAGCATACTTCTCCTTCATCTTCTTGAGTTTACCCTTCTGCCCACGGCTGATCTTTCCGCCACCACCTGGCCTTGAAATTTGAACATTTTTGTTAGGCTGACCTAGTGTATTGCTATTTTCGGCAACCTTGTTTGTTCCATGCTCAACCGACTCGTCTACTCTACTATTTTTCTGGCCTTTTTTCTGCTTTCTTCTCTCCGCTTTTGAGATATAAGGTTTTTCTCTCTGTGCTGTTTTTGTGTCTTCAATATTATGTTCCTCAGATTCTTCATGAGAAGCTTGTAGCCCATAGTTTTTAGCAGATGCAGAAGCAGGCCCAAGCTCTAGAGCTCTATCAATAAGATCCTCAAGTTGTGGGGTAACAGAAGCAGCAGTTTTCCCATAAGTTTCAGTTTTATTACGCTTACCATTCAAAGTAGTCCCAATTTCAACAGAAAATTCTTGATTATTTGTAGCTTTGACACTGGAGAAACTGGAACCATTGCTAGAGGTAACTTCAGAAGATAATTCTTTCAGTTCCAGTTGTTTCTTCTCTGAAACTTCCTCCTCGGACTCAGAATCAGAGATTTCATCAAATGGCCCGCTTTCTTCAGTATCATTGATTTCTTCCTCTTCACCTCTTACCCTTCTTTCATTCAAGTGAGACCCCAAGGAACTCTCATCCAAGCAAAATAACATCCCAAATCCCATAACAAGAGGCTGTGGAGGTAGAAAATTCTTCTTCCCCCGGATCATAAAACTTCCAACTGTAAGATATTCTCCGGTAGGAGCAGTTTTACTGACCTGGTGAGGATAGACCCACCAAGCACTTGTTACAATCTTGGAGTCCCATGCCTTGCTGTGGCAGACCTACACCAGAATAGAATTATGAAGTTATCAAATCCTGCTTGGATAGACTAGTAGAACATAAATTAGAGAACTTTAGTTATATGCATACTTACAGTGAAGCATCCTGCTTGGTTCAAAGTAAGAGGGGGTACAGGGTTTTCGGGCTTGTGATTCTTAATCACAGTGCTAGAAGCTCCATGAAGTTCTGCATGGACATACCTGTTTTATCATCGAATCCGCAATATCAGCATGAATAATATCAATAAGAATAAAATTAACAATACTGGCAATACATTGCTTTACAAAGGTCTACAATTTCCAATTTCTAGCATTACGTTGTATTTTATTATAAGCAGAATTGACCCAGTAAAATAAAATAATACGTAAATCTATTTTAAAACATTTTAATTGCTCTTTATGTTGTATTTGGGCCAAATTTATGTGGGCTAATAATAAGTAAGAGATTACATTAATTTAGTAAAGTTGGGCCTTAAAATTATTGGGTCTAATTTATATTGGTGTAATACTAAAATCCTACTAAAATTAGAAAGGTTAATAAGAAATATTAATAAATAAATGAATAAATAACTAAACCTAATCTTACTATCATTATTTTTATACGAACAGCGGAAAAAGAAAAACAAAAGACAAAGCGGCTATGGGTGGAGAACAGAAAAGAAGTGATTGGGAGTTAAACAAAAGGGGAATCAAATTGACAATCAGGTTGGCTAATTTTATGTTTGTATAGTGCATATTTATTGGAAATTTTATAATTATTAATAATAACAATTGTGTAAGCCTAATACACACATGAACAGAGAATGGTTCTCATGCATATATGTAGTTAATTATAGGAATCCTTCTAACTAAGTTCTATAATATATATATACATATATATATGTATGTATATAAATATCTATGAATGTATGTATAACCATTAATTGATTGTGAACTATTACTACACCATAGGGTTCATACGAAAAAACATCAGTATTTTGTGTAGAGTGATGGTACTACTTTAATGGAAAATAAACTTAAAATAATCTTATTCAATTTACGAGAAGTTGACTTCTATTAAGTTTAATTAAGTTAGGCAGTATGAGATTGTTTAATTTATGCGTATATATGTATGCGTTCCAGGACGTTTAATTTATGTGCATATATGTATGCGTTCCAGGAAGTTTTGTTTGGGGACGGAGGTGGAAGACTACATTTGGTTTTGTATTAACTATGCTTCCTAATATAAGTTATATACATATTCATTTGGTCAGTACATAGTGGAATAATAAAAGTTCATAGACTACAATAATAATAATATGAGTTTGTAAAAGGGTTAAAAATGGAAAGAATATTTTTGCAAATGTACTTATATTTATTATTATTTTGTTTAATTAGTCGTACGAAAAGAGTTTAACAAACAATATTTGGAATTATAATCTGGGTATTAAATTGTTTACTCCAGGTACGGATTCCCTACTCCTTCAACGACACTCCTTTTAGTTGTAATTTGTTCATTTTGCTCATCAATAGAATTCAGATATTGTTTCCCATGATTGTTCCTCGTAAAGTTCATGTGATAGTTCCATTTTGACATTAATATTTATAACTTATATTTGTACACTTTGAAATAGTTTATGATATTTAGTATTTATTTTGATCTTTGTAGATATGTACATGTTAATATATTTTGGAGGCTTTGTGCTGATTAGTCGTTTCGGTTTAATATTTAAATATTAGAACCCTTTTGTTAGTATGGTGTCCAATGTGTTGTGACATTATATTTTTGTTAGATTATTCTATAAGGTATACCTGAGCTATAACCACTTGTGGAGGTACCACAAGCATGTCCTCTTAGCACAGATGCACGACACCTTTTGTGGCGATACGATTAGTCCACAACGTCTCTATTTGTGCCCCGGTGAGAGTTCGTCATATTGTGATTTTGTTTTAAAAGACGTATAGGTCGATCCTAATTTTTTTTTGTTCTGTTATGTAGATTGGTGATGTTTGTACCGAACATGTCTTTCGATTTTGCATGCATTTAGATTTGCGGTCCAATATATCACTTTCATGTGTGGCATTATTAGACTTGCCTATGTGACAAGATATATTTCTGTTTTGTTTTGAGTTCGGTATGAAATAACATCTAGGCATTTGATTCAACCTACTATTTTGTTGTGTTAGTTTTGTTCGTTTCCGTTCATTTAGTTATATATTTCAGTTCATTATTATGCATTCTATATCCATACTGGATATTTGGCTTATGCTGTGTTTTTCCTTCCGACAGGTAATCAAGGGGATCAAGGACAAGTGTGACAAGAGCTACCTTTAATCCAATAGTTTAGATATTCTGTTTAGGTTGCTACTTTGGTTTATTTGGAGTTATTTATTATTTGGAATTGTAATAAATAATCTTAGTTTATGATTTTGAGCCTATTTGGCATTTATTGTTTATTAAGACTATTCGTTTGGCAGTTTAGATCTTTGGTACTATTTTATTATTTCTGTTGTGTTTGTGCGTAACCTCTCTTTCCATTTTGGAAAGGGGGTGTTACAAGAATAGCAAGAAAAGGGAGCTTACTGGTTGTTAGCTGATATCATGGAGGTGTATGGCAGGTTTGTCCGTGAGAAATAATAATACCTAAATAACTGCAAAATTTGGCAGTTATGCCAACTTGTGAATATATACATATATACTTATTTACATATATCTCTTTTAAAATTCTTTTATGAATGAATACCATTAGAATGAAAGTGAACAACAAAGCAAATAGAGTAAGAAAACATTAGCAAGCATTAACTCATATGGAGGATATCCTTTTGCACTAATTCCAACCAGAAACAGATTTAAAAGACTAAAAAATTATCTAATGTTGCAGTTTTGAATAAGTCAAATTCCTTCGGAAATTGAGGTCTTATCCCACTGAAATGTATGTTTCAAGTCATTTTCGGAAGTCAACTGCACTGGAGTTTAAATAACTAGGCTTTTAAATGATAATAGCACTAACCTTCCATCAACCCCTACATGTTGGATCAAAAAAACTTCAAATGTACTAGAATGGCGTCTTTTCAAATATTTATTCTCAGCATTGTAAAATGATTATAGCCCCACATTCCATCAACCCCCTACCTGTTGGACCTGCATTTCTATAAGTACTAGTTCGACCAATTTTCAAAAGTTTCTTCTATACATTTTAAAATGATAAAACCTCATCTTCCATCTACCACTTCATCGCTTACATCATTGGAACTGAGTTTTGGGCAGTGAACAATTTAGTACCACTGTTTCTAGGAATTTTTTTCAAACAATTCAAATGACTAATGTCTGAACTATCATCTGACCATTGACCACCAAAATAGCACAATCGTATAACTCAGATAAATAAAGCCGCTAGGTTAAGACAAAAACTCCAAATGACATTTACTTACAAATCTCCTTTGGACATATAACGTTTGACTATCATCTCATTTTGTTGAGCATCACGTCCACTGATAACCAAATAATTCTCACTGCTGATGAACCAATTAAATTTTTCAAACCAGTGAACTTTGCGCATATGTGAAATTGCAGCAACAGTTTTTTCCTGCAAATTTAAAGATAAAATTGTTGCATTAAGCACCACGCTAAAAGAATAAATAAATAAATATACTTAAATTAAGGTTGTATTTAACTTAACGAAAGAAACCATCAAGTGTGATGGTAATAGATACAGTACCGTTCCACTTGTTCCTACTTCTTGGTTCAACATTATTGTTTATTCCTTTGTCCTATAAGTTATAATTCCATTATTCTTATCTCTATTTTATGTTAGTTTACTTTCTGCTGAGCAGCTAGTCTGTCGCGTGATGTAAATTAAAATCGGTGCTCATGAATCTCTAGAAGTTGGCCAAGTAACAGTCCAATGATATCTACTAAACTTTAAAGGTTTGACATAAGAAAAATCCAATGGTATGGGGCATCAGAAAGTCTGGAAAGACCATTATAATGTCAAATAATGTATGTTGAGTATCTAATTCTAACCCGGTTTGAGTATTAAGTAATATATTACATTTACGCATAGTAACCCAAATCAAGTAGTTACACACTAGGTAAGATAGCAAGCACTTTTTATGCGAGTAATTGAGTAACTCATTTGAGAATGTGATTATGACCTGTTGCAGTCCTCACATATTTGAAACTTTGAAATGAGGAGGTAGAAGATGTAATTCTTCAGCCAAAAAAAAAGCTATTATCTAATAATTCCACTAGGACAAATCCTGCATGCGTATTACTTTGCAGTGGTGTCAAAAAATTCAGAATCATGGTAAATAAGTAAGCAGGTATGCAGGATCCCACACTCGTGAGGGAGGGGACTTGTGAAAATATCAAAAATTACTTGTGGAAATAACAATTCCCATGATAAATTACTCTAACGTTCATCTACCTGTGAAAGCTGAAGCTGGGTCTTTCTCTCAGCAGCTTTGAAGGCTTTTACATGAGCTGAGATCGTCTTTTCCTGTTTGCTTTCCTGTCTTTTCTTCATTTCATACCACCGTCGTGCATTGGCATGAGCTGAAAGTGCCAGATCAACTTCCACCTATAAGGTTGAACAAAAATGAAAGTGAAATTATAAGCAAGAATACTTTATTATTGAGAAGCTATGTGTCTTTGATGTAATTGGATACGAGGAGCTAAGGGAAGAAGGCTATTTGTGACAAAAAAAGATACAACAGCAGTAACAAAGACCATCATGAGATGGAAGATATAAACCATCTCCACTTCGATCAAATACGAAGATGTCAACAAGCAGATTCTGCTATAGTGATCAGATGGATGTCTAACATCACATCAAAGCATGATATTGGATGTATAAATGTACGTGTTTAAATCACGTATAGGATCATATATGCATTTGAAACAAAATAGACTGAACATCTTATCTTACATATTTAAATTTATTAATCTAGAGGACTAGAGAACTAAACTTAAACCTTCAAATAGTACCTTATCCGCAGGTTGTGTCTTTTCATCATCATCCATTTCATCAAGATTGTTGCTCAACAGCAGTGTCATGCAATTTTTTTCAAGGTAGAGCTTGTCAATGAGGCCAGCCACAGGATTACCAGATTTCTTCTCCTCTTTCACCATGCGAGCTAGATCTTCCCAACTCATACCATTTGCCAGAGCTACACGAACAGCTAAGATAGCAGCCTCGACATCTTCTAAGTTGTATTCTATCAGTTCCGCCATTTTAACACTATGATCAACTTCTCTCTTCAATGTATGTACACGATTTTCCTATAACATAATAAAATTAAGTGATATCATAAATAAAATTCAATATAGTAAATCCCGAAGTACGAACCACAATGCTGGGGAGAAAACAGTCTTTAGATAGAAATATTGTGAATTCAAACCCTAGAAATAACTAAAATAAGTGAAAGATTATTGCCTATTTTTAACCTAATATATCCAAGAAGCCACCACATCTACTACTCTCAAACATGCAACATAAAAACTGCATTTAAGAACTTTACATATCTTATATTTTAGAAATATGTTATATACTAATGGCTTAGCTCCTTAATTGCATAACATTATACAACTGTGGGATGAAAACCCCACAACTGAAGATGTAAAGGGTGTGTTCAATTAGCCGCTTGAGTTTAATAAACTAGATCATATCTCACCATGTCAAAAACAAACTCATGTAAAAATTAAAATGGAACCCCTAGAAAAAGTTCAAGGCATGCAACTTGACACCCCAATTACATCAAAGATATGGGACTAAAACAAACATTGGAAAAAAAAATAAAAAGAAAAAGACAAGGAATGTGAATTGATAAGGAAACCAAACCAATTTATAAAATAAAAGACCAAGAATGATGGGGAAGCAAGTAACTGAGAAATATATTGTCTTTATAATCTTTAATTGCGATGCAGACCTGATCAGTGCGTATCTTGGTAAGTTTATGCATTGCCGAGCTCTCTTTTGCCTTCAACTGTTGTTCAGCCCTTTGAGTCTCAATTTTACTGTAGAACTCATCCAATGCTGCATCAAATGTCTCAAACTTCAGAGAATTCCTAGACTTAAACTGGTTCAGCAGTAGCGGGCAGAATTCATCATATATCTGCGAAGGAGGTCAAAAATCATGTAGTACAAGCAAAAATTGGTAGTCCTTTATCTTATTTGATACATCTAGCGTATCCAGTAAATTTTTATATACATATTGAGAAAGAACAACTACATTTCAATCCAGAAGACATGAAAATCAATGCAAAGTCAAGAAAGGAAACCTGATTAGAATTTTGTGTTTCAAAAGTGGAAGAGTCCTTCCCCAAAATTTTCTGCTGCATTAAGATGTATCCTTCAGGGACCTTATCACCTGCTATAATGTCCTCCAACCAGTTCTCAAACTTCTCAACAGATTTGACCAGAGCCTGAAAAGTACTATCGTCTAATTTGAAATCCTTGACAAGTTTTACATTTGGAGCCAGACCAGCATCCAGAATAATATGTTCAGATAGTGCCGGCCCATAACCCAATGCTTCCCCAAGAACAACCTTCATTGTGGGTTGCTTGACACGGGCACCAGTATTTGTTTTATTATTATCAACAGATTTCCCACTTTTCCGGCTTCCCTTATTTTCTTTGGGTGCATCAGAAACAGTATTTCCACCTTCGCTGTCCTCCACATGTTCATTGTTGTCAGGTTCCTTAACAGATGTAAGGGCGTCCTGTACCTTTGCACTCGTATTCCGCTCAAAAACTCGGCAAACATCAACTGGATATTGGTGGCGTGACATGATTGCAAATCCTTTATCATCATCCCTGATATTAGTATGTTGTAATTGTCAAATTTGGGTAAGCAAGTGTGCCACAAATGATAATAAGATCGAGTCCATTTTATCTATAAGCATGGATCTGGATAAGATTTAATGTGAAGTTGCACAAGGATCTAAACATTCTGACAGAGTGAAGTGAATGAAAGCCTCTACAATGATAAGAGGAACTTGTGTCATACTGTTCTGAGATCAATAATAGGGAGAGCGATGCATTGTCCAGAACCTGTAAATATTAGGGAGGGCTAGATGTCTATACGTAGCCATCTAATCTTTCAATTTATAGAAATTGAATTAGCCAAAAATATATATATTACAAAAAAATTACTGCTAGTGCAATGTATACATCAATTGAGATTATCCTTTCGTTTATTTGATTCGCGGCAAACTTCATAAATCGAAACCTTAACATATTTCTTAATTTTTTAATAAGTATCTAAGCATACTTCAATAACCAAATCCTTTCAGACACAAACACAAAAAAACACACACACACACATATATATATACACCTTTTTATAGCAGTCAGACACTTTAAATAATTAAAGGCTACAATTTTTTAGGATACTTTACCAAGAATACAGGAAAATATTTATTTTTAAGGATGAGCTATAATCTAGTACAAATAAGCTAAAAACCTAAAACAAACAAGGCCTATTTAGACCTAAAGAAAATGACAATCAGAACTATGAGCAAAAACCCAATAAACAAAAAGAAACCACATGTTCAGCAAGTTTTCTTCTGCATTTTTAATTGGCTTCATACGCACATGCAACAGTCAAAAAATTGATTCAACTGCGTGTATCCTTTTCAGTCAAAGAAACATTACAAATATAACAAATGAGCACAGAGAAGATATTTATTAAATAGGTAACACAAATAGAAGACATATATACAAAGAAACATAGAGGTGAATCATAAGTACATCATGCTGCCTTGGGGAAAAAGTTGAACAGAGATTAAGAATCACCAACCTGTGAGACCGGAGGAGAGTCATGACCATGAACTCAGAATCTGTGAGGATAATATTTCCTTGGGCATATAGCTCCAATATAACATAGTGCGCATTACCACCCAGTCCAAATTTAAAGAGAATTATCTGAAATGAACACACAATAGAGGAGTTGCAAAAACATAAAAATAATGGAGTAGCGAATAACTAAGATACTTATAAGCTAACTGAAGATCCCTAAGGCTATATATACCCTATCATATCCAAGCTGCCGCACATCCTCGAGCCTTCTTGTTCTTATGTGCTTCCTCAATTTGAGAGTATACCCAGAAGGAGTATTGCTTTTGTCCCTATAAAACAATAATGAACCAAAATGAACTTAAAAGCATATCTTTCTAGTGCCTCATTTGAAATCTCTTTCGTATTTGCCCCCACATATAATAAGGTCACCGCTAAATAAACCTAAATTAAAACACCCGCCAACATGCCAAAGATATTGTTGAAAGTGAGGTGTACGGGCTAAGGATTAGGTGTGCGTCCATAAACAAAAGTAAAAGCAAAAGTATGAATTATATTTGCTTCTTATATGCTAATTCGAGTGGCAATCAACAGAAAACTCAACTAAATACAGCTAAGCAATGCATTGTAGAGTCAAAGGACTTACCGAAGATAAGCAGTGGTATGCAATCTAACACCACTTTCCATTAACAACAAAACCTTCTCACTCTCTCCAGATTCAGTAACTCCACTGCTATTCATGAGCTTAAACACATACGTCTGTATGGAAAAAAATCCAGATTACAAACCAAGCTCACTCAACTTTTTTGCCAAACCAATAAAATTGCTTATCCCATTCAACAAACATGTAACAGCTCAAAAGATAAAATAGAAAAATAATATACATGCTTATATATACGCAACCAGAAATACCTTGGGAGAGAGATCATAAACGTTGGAGCAACGCATTCCGATTAGTCGTCGCAAGCACTTGACCTCAGCGGCCACGTCGGCCGTGTTCATCCGTACCTTCACCATTTTCTTGCGTTCGAATCTTCTTCAACAACAAATTATAGTACATATAAACAGACCGTTTAGACAGAGAGATTAGGGTTTGGTTGCCACTTGTCAAAGGAGGATCTTCTGTTTTGGAAGACGCTGCAACAGCCCTTTTTACTCGAATCCAAAAATGTTTGTGTCGGGTACTCGTACGGAATTATCCGCAGTAAGCACTCACTGTGTATATGTGTCTATATATATATAGGAAATTGAATTGATATTTTGGCAAGTAGACCCATTTTGTTTAGTTAAAAAATTCATAAAAATATTAATTTTTTATATATAATTGATATTTTCGCAAGTCTTGCGTCCAAAAATATTAATTCTGTATATATATATTACCAATATTATTACATAAACAAATTATAAACAAAAAGTTACGCATGAATATTTATATATTATTTATCAACAAAAATATATAAAATATTTAATAATAAATTCATAAATAAACGAGTTGCTTAAAAATATTTTAAACTCTAATCCGATCTCAATAAAATTAAGTACGAATGCAGTCACTACAAAATCTAGCCTAATTTGTCTCCTAACTATTCTTATTGGTAATCTAAGTGACTACATTTTGATAAGTGATAACTATAAAAATACGTTGAAATCATATTCGTATTTATAAAAAATTTCATATATCAACATAAATCATCTCTAGCCATGTCACGATATCACTATCTATGAGTTTTCTTCATATATTCTTTCATTTATTTTCATATGTTACCTATCATCTATCATAATTTATTTTTCTTTTTTGCTTAACACTCCCTAACTTCTCTCTATTTAGAAAAAAATTATTTCATACTAACAAGTGAACAGTATATTTTTTATTCTCACATACATGTAGACCTCATTACAGACGAACATCACAGATACATGAGTGGGAAAATATATTATTTAGTTGTCCAAAAAACATAAAATAATATCTCCTATTTAAGAGGGTTACTAACATTTTTTTAAGTTGAAGACTGGGGTCCTTTTTGTTTCAATATTTCTTGGCTTCAATTTTATGGTACTAGACAAAAAAGCTCAAACCTTATAATAATAAGCTAAATTATATATAACATTATTTGAACGAGTAATAAGATGAATTTTATGTAAATGTCTCGTTTATCGGACGAACGACTTATTGAAGTCCTTATAGCGACACTCCAAAAATATGTTTTAATTATTGAAATAATGCTTAAGTAAATATAATTACAATAACATGTTTCTTAATCTTCAAAATGCTATTTCGATTTGAAATAACATTACAACTTTATTATTGCACCAGGTACCTTCAAATTTCGGGCTTAGCGAAGAGCATCGGGCTGAGGGAGTAACGAAACATTGAGAAACAACTCGGAAGTTACATGTTTTTTAAGACAACATTATGATGAGAAATTATAAAATATTTACACAATAATAAGGAAATTGACATTTTTACGGAATTTTTTGATATTTTTATATGAAAAAATATCACTATAAGTATATAACGACGATTTTGACCATTATTATAGGTTTATATCAACAATTTATATGTAAAAAAAAAAAAAAAAAAAACCTTGTGAAAATATCACTTCAGAATAATAAAACTAATATGTTAGTTAATATCAATGCTGGTATTAACTAAAACTAACACATTGGGCCGTGCAAAGTGCATACTACATTTGAAGAATTTTTTTTTTTTTTTTGTATTTTTAAAAATTTTATAGGCAGTTTTATATATTATATATTTATATTTTTTGTTATAGTAATAATGATTCTTGTACATTATTTGGTCATCTAATATTTTTGTATTATGTACTTCTATTCTAACATATGAGATTGATATTGACTTTTAAACAAATAATGTGAGACATTTTTAGATCTAAAAGTGCTATAGAGTCATTTACTTTTATAAATAATAAAATCATAAATATTGTGAATTATAAGATATATTGTTAATTAATTTATTATTTTAAATTCACAATATCTCAAATTAATTTTCAAAACTCAATAATAATCTATATTTATAAAAGAAGGTACTATACTTTAGTGTGAATGTATGTTTAATTTATCAGATTTTTTATTTTTTTTATTTTTAATATTTTTTTGAACATGCAATTTTTTTTTTTTTTTTTTTTTTTGGGCTTTTTCACTTTAAAATCAAATTTACATAACAAATAAAAGAAAAGAAAAAAAAGGCAACTAATTTATGCTGGTAAGTCAATTCAAAGTCATTACTCAGATCAAACTATAAAAGTTAAGGATATCACGTATATTAAAATCTTTTTAATAATTTTATACACAGATTACACAAATAGCTTGATGATTTTAAAAAGTATTAAATACTTTTAAAAAGTAGTAGTATTTTATGATTTTTATCATGGGATAACTATCACATTATATTACGAAAACATCACAAAAACAAAACAAAATGATTGACTTACAGATATAAGACAAACTGAAAAGTAATGCAATTAGTTGCAAAACTTACAGAAAGTTTAATTACAAATACAGTATTATTTGTTCCCGATATTAATAATAACTCTTGAAATTAATTATTATATTTTATTTGACTTATTATATATCAAAAAATTCTATAGGCAAAATAAAAAATATTGCATCGAAGAGTGAAATAGAATAAATTAAATATTAAGATAATTAGATTAAAAAATAACTGTGCAGAACACTTATAACCCAAATTTACGAAGTTATTGTTCGAAAATTTGTTAATTTTCTATTATTGCGATGACATGAAACTATTCGTAAGTCTTTCTACTATATTAGGCACAACATGGCTATGTGGTTCACTTGTAAGGAAAATTTAAAAATCATGCATTCCAAAAGTTTAGTAAAAAAAGAAAAATAACTTACTAAAGAAAAAGAAAAACTAACTAAACATATAGATCAAAAAATTATTTAAAATAAAGAGAAGAATACGAACGAGATAAAAAAAAGAGATGAATAAGAGAAGAGGCAAAACATAAAATAAAAGAATTGACACAAGAGAAGAAAGAGATATGGGGAGATTAGGTAAACAAAATAAATTAGAGTTTGACGTTTTATTACTTATAGTCTTATTTTTTTAAAATATTAGATTTCTATTCTTAATTTTGAAAGTTGATGACTTATTGTTAAATTTTAGGTTTGATAGACTATTTTGTGCTATTTATTACATACATAAATATAAATTATAACACTGTTCGTGTATACACTATAAACATAATTTGAGTTAACATGTCTGGTATTGTCATAGATGATTGTGGAGAATGATTTAATCATCTATCATACAATATTTATAACATAATTTGAGTTAACATGTTTGGTATTGTCAGATATGATTATGGATAATGATTTAATCATATATCATACAATATTTATTGTGTTTAAAAGTTAAGAATGTCTTTTAATCAAACTAATTTTGATAAAATTAAAAAAATAGAATATTGTGAAAAATATGTTAACTTTGAGTGCGAGTAAACACAATATTAAATATATATATATATATATATATATATATTAATTTACAAAATAATAACCATATTTACTCGTAATAAAAAATAAACATATTTTTGCGATGACATATTTAACTCTATTTAACTGTAACAAAAGGAGTGGCTTCGAAAATAAATTGCAAGTTTGCAGCGAGCCTTTTCCTAACCAGGTTACAGGGGTCGTTAAGGAATAATTATTTATTTATTTCAAATTAAAATTTTAGTAAATTTATAACTTAAAATTTTAGTAGATTTATAAATAAAAGTGTTTAGTATCATTTTTATTTATAAATCGGGAATTATAAATACTATTTAGGGATGTGTTCGATTAATAATAACTTATAAATTAAATTAAATGTAAAAAATATTAAAATATCTTTTAATAAAAAAAATAAAAAAGAATATTTATATTATTTCATAACAGTTGACCAACTTTAAAAAATATTATAAGTTATTTTTTTAAAATATCAATTAGTTACTTATATTTTTTTATTTATAAACAAATAAAAAATTATTTTTAAACATATATTTTAATTTAATTATTTATAAATTGAATTGATCAAGTTATAACTAGGCGCCGAACAGACTCATAGTCGGTATTCGGTAACAACAATTTTTTCTCAAACGAAAATATTTTGTCAGCTCTGACGACTCAATTCGCTTTTATATTTTGTTTACGCGATGCTGCTATTTTCATCCCCATACCTCAATCTTCCTGTTTTCTCCCAAAAGAATCAAATTCTTGTAACTCTAGGTCAAAGCCAGCGCGATCATAACTAATTTGATTATTCCATAACACTAAGATCAATTACCAGAGAAGGATCTGGAAGGACAATTCCGAGCTCCAAATTTGGGCGAAATTAAAGTGGAAGAATGTTCTTCAGTGGGGATCCGTCGACTCGGAAGCGGGTCGATTTAGGTGGTCGAAGTTCAAAGGAAAGGGATAGACAGAAGCTTTTGGAGCAAACTAGGTTAGAGAGGAACAAAAGATTGTGGTTGCGGCAACAAAACTCTGCTGCTATCAAAATTCAGGTTACCTCATTATATATACACATATAATACTTGCTATACATCATTGTGAAAGTTGCAACTTTTGATGTATCATCAATTGTCACGGGTTTCTGTTAAATATTGTTTGTTAATGTAATTATTATCTCATTTGAGTTTCAGTTGTAATAAGTAAAACCTGTTAGTTTGGTCAATTTTTTGGACGGGTTAACAATGCCCTTTGTAATTGTTGCATATTGGCACAATGGCAATGGTACGGCATTGATTAAAGAGGGAGTATTCAAATGGGGTTTTATCACCAAGTGTTTTATAAGGGATTCACCTTTATCTGCCATAATCATGGTTTCTTCTATAGCAGACTGGATGCTTAGTTTAGTTCAGAAGTTTGTACATAGACATTAACTTTTTAACTGTACCCAATGAGAATAGAAACGTTTTTGGAGGTAGGAAAGCAGTGTCTGTACTTGTGATGATTGAGTTTGTCCATTTGTTGCTGACAGATGCTGTTAGGTGTAGTTGCACACATGTAAACTTTAACCAGATGTAGAAAAAAGCGCGGCTCCGTGTAGGCTTAAAATTGCCTCCAAGGAGATGGCTCTAACACAGAGGGAAAACTAATATTTCCTGCAATATATGGTTTTTGGACTTCTAACGGACACGAAGAAACGGCAAAATAATCCATTTTTTCTTAGGGGCTGTTTGTTAGTGGCTGAATGGGGGTCTGAATCTGAATCGGTAAGTGGCTGAATGGTTAAGTGCGTTTGTTTCGTCTGAATGGCTGAATCGGTCAGATGGCGCGGCTGAATGGTTAAGGTCAGAATTTGTGGCTGAATGAGCTGAATGGTGGCTGAATGGAGAAAAAAAAATTAAAAAAAATAAAAATAAAATAAAAAAAATAAAAAAAATTATATTATGTAATATTAAATAAATTTACAACAACTTTGAATTTTTTCAGAGAGGTAAAATATTAAAAATATGTCATTCAGATCTTTCAGATATGTTAATTATCAAACAACTTTTTTCATTCAGATTCAGATTCAGCTCATTCAGATTCAGATTCAGATTCAGATTCAGCTCATTTAATTTTTATCAAACACCCCCTTAGTTTGTAATAAAGGAAAACACTTTCAGAAAAGAAAGTAGGAGAAGCAGCAAAGAAGAAATATTGAAAATAACATTTTATTTAACTTTTTCTTGTATCTCAACAACTTTTTAAAATTTATAATTCAATATATATATGTAAATATAGAATTGAGTTTATGTTTCTGAAGGTCAGGACAAACTTCTTTTCTTCTGCATAGTATTTCACTTTCCCACCAGACTCATAAACAAAATGGGCGTGGATGAACATCCTTACTTCAACTCTAGGCATATCATTTAACTCGGTGAAATACTTCTTGCTTTGGAGTACTTGTCAAAGTCATAAAAAGAGCTTGTCACTTGAATAGGTGAAAGCACGGGAATTTCCCTATTATCAGTGCAAAATTTAATATTATTTAACTTAATTCATCTGTACTTTCAGTTATTAGAAAACAACTAAAAAAGGATAGGACAAATTTTTTTGTTGATTGTTGAGCAATTGATTTAATTAATTTAATCAAATTGGAATCTTTTGATATTTTTTTTTTGGAATATTTGGAAACAAATACAATAATGGGAGTTGTCTGAAATGTATAGTTGTCTTTATAGGATGATATATATTTGAATTGGCATAAGGAAATAAAAGGTTCTTTGTTAATTACAAGTTATAATTGATTAGACAAAATCTGGTGGAAAGGGTAATTAGAAGTTTGGATATGAAGGGGGTATAACATATCTTGACATGTAATTCTAGCAAAATCATATGTTCTACTCCTAAAGGGGAAATGCGGAAAGCTTTATACATTTTTTTTGGAATGGTAACAAGTGTTAAACACTCCATCTAGGAGCTTTTAAAGGAAGGGAAGGGAGGGGAGAGAAAAGATAATGAAGTAGCTTTTTCTCTTAGTGTCTTGGAGTTTAGGAAAGAAAAGAAGAAAAAAGGAATTTTTAATTTTTTTGTAGGCACATAACGCACTTTCTCTCCAAATCTTCTCATTTTTGGAATGAAAGTCTGAAGAGAAAGTGGTGGCGGTCTTTTTCTCTCCCTTCCTTGTAAAAAAAACTGCAGGGCACACAAATTGCATTTTCTCTCCCCAACCCTCCCTTTCTCCCATAATTAAAACTCCAATAAAGGGTGAGTGCAAGACTTAGAGAGGAAGATGTGTTTTTGATATCACATTTCTGCATTGCTCTAATCTCAAATCCAATAATATCAGTTTCGTACATTACAAAAGTGAACTTTTTAAATTATATTTTTTTGCTTGTTCTGGGATCACAAACTAATTAACTAACAATATGCTCCATTTGTTATTCTTTTTGCCAAAATTTTAGAAATATTTTCATTTATTCTCGTGAAGCTTGGAACTTGACTAATTACTAGTAACAGAAATGCTTCAGAGGAAGAAAGGTGGTGGAAGCTGAACGTTCTAAAGTTCGAGAGCAGTTCATTATTAGTTACGGGAAGCGCTGCCAAAATGTTGACAGGTTTACTACTGGATCCTTGTCCTCAACTGACTATTTAATGATGACTACAATTCTTTGCCATCTATTTCTCTTTCCAGTTATATTTTCCTTATTCTAATGTGCTAGTATTGCCGAGTAATGCTCTTCTACTGAAAATTTTGAGAGTTATATGATTTTGGAATTTTAATATCTGTATATTCAGGCATTGCTTTGGGCCAGATTCTGATTTTCTTCGCCAATTACTCTTCTTCTTTAATCCAAAAAATGCTGCTGATTTTTCTGCCCTTGTGGAGGCATGCCGATTGCTTCAACAGTTTATTCAAAATAGTGGTATGTTTTTTCTTAGATTTTCTCCTCAATGCATTTATGTCAATGTTTTAATTTGTTTAAAGAATGCATCTCTTCCATTTTTATATGCAAGGAATACTTTGAAAAGCCCAGTTTGTGGCACTTGCTAAGTTGTTGTATATTATTATACTCCCTCCATTTATGTCTTGATAAAAACCATGTTTGCAGCATGTAGTTTAAGACGCGTAGTTGACACATTTAGATGTAATATTTTTCATATTTGATTTACGAAGGCAAGTGGTCTTATGTTTTGGAATGGAGTGAGTATTACAAAATGTTGTTTCTAAATAAATTTTTTGAACGCCTTTAAAAGGTCTAAAAGTATGAACCATGATATTGTAAGAGGAACAGAGGTAGTATATCTTTTTTGTAGTTTTAAGATGTTTTTCTTTTGCGGTTTTCTACCTTCCTCACCTGCATACCTTCTTTATCTGACATTTACTAAATAACTGAATATAAGTGTCTCTGCTAGTGTCCTCTGTTTCTTATTAGAAAACCCAGTCGGAATCAATCTTCTAGGAGAGGGGTGTGGTGGTGGGGGTGGGGGGGGGGGGGTGTGAAAGGATCTAAAATATCTTGTAGCTGCATACCTTTGTATCAGAAAATTCTTGTAGTACTGAAGTTGTTAGAAACACTTAGAAGTAATGATGTCATATTGATCAAGTACAGAAAATTGCACAATGGATAATTTATTATCTTTAATAGAGGAAGTACATTACTTATTTTACAGTAGCAGAATCACTGATAGCTTGACATAACAATTCGTCTGACAAACAAACTTGAAAAACAAAACGACATCGGGTTAATTAATTGATCATATCCATTATGGGGCTCTGCCAAAATTGAAATGCATAAATTTATTGATTAACTTCAAATTATGTTCTTAGCTACTCATTCTGCACTCAAGAACCCCTGCTTCTTTTTCGTTATCCTATAAAATGTCTTTAATGGCTTTTTAATTTAAATATTACAATTTTGGTAAGGAAGCCTGTGTTGATTCAATATGCTGAAAAGTTGGTCTCATTGTCAATGTAACTTTGTTAAAGAGTAAAAATACTTGCCAAAAAAAATGTGCAGAGTATGAACTGATGCTATCTTTTTTAGCTACTTCTATAACTGATATATGCATCACAAGTTGTTATGTATCACAGTGGGGCGTGCAGGTGCTTGCTTGTGCATACATTTGTATCCACGTGGTTCTGCATTCATTTGTTTTTTTTTTAAGTTCGGAGTCTTTTTCTGGTAATTAGTCTTTTGTTCAGAAACTTCATTCATTTAATTGACAATATCTCTTGTGCCATAGGAGATATTCTTAGCCTCTTTGGTGGAACGGACTACTTGTTTATGGATGCTCGGGTGGTCTACAGGGTGAAGCGATTTGCTTATGCTTGTATTCAGGCCATTTATCACCATAGGTTTGTTCCTTGGAACCCTTTTGTTGAATGTATTGTGTTTTAAGTTCTGTTGAAACCAAAATAATTTTGAGATTTACATTATATTATTTGATAGTATGAATTTCTGCTTAAGACTTCAATTGTTATGTCCTTTGTAAGTTTTAAAGGAAAGGTTAATATGGTAATCTTAGTAATTGTTTGGATAAGCAATAAAGAAAAAAAAGTAAAGAAATTTCAGGTGGGAAGTTGCGGAAAGGAAAGTAAATCATTATATTTTATTTTACGTGCATCCGTTTGTATGTGTATATTCTGTTCATTTTATTTATTCATTTATTTTAAATTTTATATTACGCTGGTATTTTGTTCCAACTTAATAGGGAAATCTTGGTTGTATAGAAGTGTCATTAAAGTTTCATTTCATTTCTATTTCTCCCATTATTGGGGGGAAACAGATAAGGAGTTACAAGGGTTATTAGGAGCTGACTGGGGTGTTTACATCATTTTGTTTACACAACTTCTTTCCTTTAAGTTATAATTCTTTTTCCTTTAACAAACTGCTTATTTTGGTGATATTTTGAACAGAAATCAGTTAAAGGATCAACTGTTTGTGACATCTTCAGAATCCAGTACATCAACAGTTCTCTTGCTAGAGTCGGTAGTTACGTTGATTGAGCCCAAACTTCCTTGGGCTTGTAAGACAGTCAGCTTTCTCTTGCAAAGAAATATATATTTCCTGATTAGGGAGATTATTTTGACGGGGAAGGTATACTTTTGTCATAAATAGTGCTTCCTAGTTTCTGTTCTCTCTTTTCCATTATTTGTTATACTCTGTCTCTCTTTTGATTCTTCTTGAGTTCACATTTTCATGATCTATTATTGCTCTATGGGTAAGGATTTCTACAGTACAATACCTGGAATGCAGCATTCTTGAGCTATGTATCTTTTTATATGTTAAGATTTCTTAGTTGTTGGAAGTTCTAGATTTTCTTTTGAAAGACATATATAGCTCTAAGATTCTAAATCTTGTGAAGATCGAGATCTCATTTGTAAATCCAAACCCGAGTCTGCAATAAGGCTCAATCAACTCCTCAAGAGCACCTGTTGGGTCATCTTGGCCAACTGTTGTCCCACCCAAAACTCATGAAAAATTATCGGTACTCTGGGTAGTAGAGTTGAGACTTTATATAATTCCAATCCATCCCAATTCCCACATGTTTGGGACTAGGGTATTACATCAAATGTGCTATATAGATGTGTTTTCTTACACTTTTAGTTACTTCATTCTACTTTCAATGTCATGGTTACCGGTTGGACACTGGGTTTAAGACTTGCCAATAACATATTTATATAATATTTTTCATTTTTTAATTGCACTTTAGATGTTACACAATAATCTAGAAAATACCATATTACAAATATTGTTTGTAGATGTAGTTTTTGGATGTCTTAAAAGCCGTGACAGAAATATGGTTTTGGACAATGAAAGGAGTTTAATATTTCCTTAGATGTATTTGTTATACACTTTGCATTCTTGAGCAGAGAGGTCTAGTCAGAGTTGCTTAGACCTTGTTTTGTTTGTCATATTTGATAGTTCTCTCTGCATATAACTAGCTGAGGCTTTTTCAATATTCCCTTTTTGTTATGTAATACAAGCCTTGTAAATAAAAAAGAAGAAAAATCTGAGTGAATAGATAACGCCAAGATAGGGTGTGAAACCCACTGTACACATCCAAGAGCAAACCGGGCCGGGGGGGGGGGGGGGGGGGGGAGAGAGAAGCTCCTATGCCTGCCCAGTGTTACCTGGAAAACATGGTGTGTTTCGGTACGTTACATATCTGAAACACTGTACGCTAGGAAATTTTTTAGTTGAATCAACAAGTTGGTAGTTTTATAAAAAGTTTAGAACAAATGTAATGGTTGAACATCTAATACTAAGTTAGAATATTGATATTTGTGCAATTATAGGTAAAATAACAAAGAAATCTTTCGGTACGCTAAATTTAGAGTATTAGTACGTTATGTAAGTACCAAAATATGGTTCACTAGGTGAATTAGAGTATTTGTTAACTCTGTGCCTGCCTTTATACAAGAAAATCTCCTAGTCAACAGCCTAAAAGACACCGAATATCTGTTGATCTAAAAATATGTGTCGCATTGTTAGACTGCTGTTTGTTGCTACTACATAGTACATACAAAATTTGGTTGGAAAGAAATGCTAGAGCTTTTGATCCTTATTATACTGGGATTCCAGATAGGGTTTTGGCTGTTGTGATCTAAATATAGTCACTGCAAGCTTTCTTCTAACTCTGTTTCAAAAGGTCTCTCAACATATTGAACTGTCACCCTGGATTTTCTGAACATCTTCTACAATCATGATACATTGTATTTCATAGTGTCTTCTTTTAATAGTATAGCAGATACATCATTCGTCATGTCTAATGATGTTCATGAAAATAGTACTTGAGTTTGTTTTGCAAAGTATAGCCAAGTTAATATATAGATTCGATCTTTTCTGTTTTTTTAATTCTGTTTTAAAAGATACCCAAGAAAAGAGAGAGGGGGAGGGAACCTAGGCTCGTCTACCCTATACAAAAAATAGCTACTTAACTATGCAAAGGATAGCTCAATAGCTCATTGTGGAGTAAATGTGAACAAATTATACTTATTCTGATAATATTGACTTTAAACCTGATCTACTTTTTATTAGTTGAAATGGTAAAAGATGTTTTGACTGTCAATTTACACAAATTACTTTTTTTGTTTTACATTTTATGGATATCTGGCTTCCTTTATCTGTCTAGCTCTTCATTTAACAAAAACTCATAATTTATTAGTTTGCTAATTTGGCTACTTTGCAATTGTTTAACATAATTATGCAGATCTGTAATATTCTCCTCTCCAGCTCCTTAGTTATAGAGATTGCAGTTTTGATCTTTAATGCTATTTTCTTCCGCCCTTTTCCCTTTTGGTGCAGATTCTGATGTCTTGTTGCAAGGGTGGGAATAATTATGAGCTAATTTAGTGATATTGTTAAACCTTTGCAGAAAAGCACAACTTTTCAAGGTTCTATTGCAAAAGTCTCTTCTTTGGAGGGTTTGCTTGTCAGCATTATGTCTCATATATGTCAAAGGCCATGTGTTTGCCCAAATTCTGACCTACAACGGAGTTTCACATACCAGATTCTATCAATTCCTTTCTTGTGGAAGCTTTTCCCGTACCTAAAAGAGGTAGTTGAATTCTCAAAATTCTACAATGTTTGTTGGTATTGCTGCAGAAACTTGGGCCATACCAAATACATGGGAAGAATCTTTTTTATGAACCGCCTGGGTCTCCATAGGTTTCTATGGTCACCTTGCTGCGAAGAACTTATATTTCTTCCCCAGCCAAGAGTACCTTTACGTTGTCTGTAGCATTTAAGCTTGTATCGAGTTATAATTGTTGGCGTTTGTTTTCTTTGTTCAGGTATTTGCAACAAGAGATATGAGTCGATATTATATCCATCAGATGGCATTTTGTGCAAAAGGTCCTGCTAAAGGTCTACCAATTGATATGTCAGCTGAATTTCCTGGTTATGCATGTCTGCTTGGGAATGTATTGGAAACAGCTGCACTTGCTTTTGCTCAGCCTGACTGCTCATTTGATTTGGTAAGGAAGTATTAAAATTTTTAAAACGACAATTGTTTGTTTTGTTTTTTCTCTTCGAGTAATAATGGATAGTCAGATTCATAGATGTTGCTTGGTTCTATCTTCACTCCATCAAATAGGTTTGATTATTGGTACTTCTTAACCGGGTTAATTTTTTGGCTTATATTGATTAACTGGACTGAGAACTCCCTTGCTTACCACCCTTCCTTTTAGTTTTTGCATGGACATGCTTTCTTGTGACTTGTGGCTTTGCCTTATATTGTTTTATCAATCTTAACTGCTGCTTGACAATTATTTATTGCATATGCATATGTTTGTTTTTGAGAATTTTGTTGCCAATGAATGTTAAATGTAAAAATCTTACTGGGAATAAAAATAAAAATCTAATTGGCCCCTCTTTTTTTTGGCTTTTGATTTCATGAACCAGGGTATGGACTTTGCAGCCGTTGCAACATCTTTGTTGGAGGAACTTCCTCCAATCCAAACATCAAATACAGGAAGTAAAGAAAGTATGCCCTCTTATTAGTTATTACTTGCTAATTATTTGCTTTCCTGCTTAACATACTTTGTTTCTCAGGAATCTATCTTAATACACATATTTTTCATCTTATCTGACTTTTATGTACTGTGAGAATCATTTATCCTATTTCATTATCTTTTAAACAGTATTTTAACTCTCCTTCATATTTACAGTAGATGATGATGAAATGGTTATTGATGAGGAATATATTGAGAAAGTTCTTAATAGGGATTTGGAACGACAGATTTCAAATGCAATAGATCCTCGCTTTCTTTTACAGTTGGTATGTTATCTTATCATGCCATGTCAGAAACTGTAGTGGCATTTTTTTTAATATTCAAGATGTTTCCTAAATTTTTAGATTCTTTACCAACATTTGGAGTATTTGGTGTTTGTTGAACAGACAAATATTTTGTTCAGAGGATTCTCCCAGGTCAATGATTCACATCAAGAACGGCCTAATGATAAAGAGGTTGCAGCTGTTAGTGCAACCTGTTCCTTCCTGCATGTGACTTTTAACATTTTACCCCTTGAGCGTATCATGACTGTACTAGCATATAGAACAGAATTAATTCCTGTGCTTTGGAATTTCATGAAACGATGTCATGAGAATCAGAAATGGTCTTCCTTCTCAGAGCTGACTACATATTTGCCAGGAGATGCACCTGGTTGGCTCTTACCTTTGTCAGTTTTCTGTCCTGTTTACAAGTAAGAATGTTGCTTCAATTATTCTAGCGCGACCTTAATTTGCATGTAGCTGTTCAAGACTTCAAGTTAATAAACTCAAGGTACAAGTTTGATAAGTCTAACACCCTTCCGTGTTGGAACAGACACATGCTTATGATTGTTGATAATGAGGAGTTCTACGAGCAGGAAAAACCACTTTCACTAAAGGATATCAGATGCTTGATTGTTATCTTAAGACAGGTAGATTCTTGTTATTGGGAATTTTGGCAGGCCAATGTCCTTGAAAAGAAAAAAAGGAAGTTTCGAGATGTTAGTTCCTGTGATAGATGTATTGTTTTGAGAAAATATATTTTCAATTGAAAGCGATACGTGGATAGTATCAGTCAAAATGATTTTTTCCATGTCAAATGAGTTTCGTCCCCTTATAATTTTTTAATAATGTCATTTATTACAAAAAGAATACAAAAATACTGTTGGTCGGGCATCAATACTAGAGTTGCAAAGATAATTAGCTAATTTAGCATCTGGTTGCTCACGGTCTCTGTTAATTTACGATCGAACTAAAGCTTAAGCTTAGCTATGTGATCTGCTTTTAGACTGCTCGCTAAGCACTGAAGTTAGCTTGGCTCGTGTATAAATTAATTGGAAGTACTTGTATCTCATTCAACCACATGAAAGCCCTCATTTTACAACAGAAACTTTGAAATTAAAACATATAACTAGATATGAAAGCTGACATACTAGTTTATTAGGCATGCGAGGTCCATTTATGTATATTTTTGGTACGTAGAAGATGTCATTATATTGAAGTGAACCTATGAATGAAGAAGATTTTCCATTATAAAATTCAAAAATAAATTAATGATGCAAGATCTCTCGATATAGTAAAGTGAACCTCAACCTAGGTATAGGCACTCAATTTCAGAAAAGTATTTTAATGTGTTCTGTTGATGAAAGCATTTCATATTATAAAAAGACAGTATATTATATTAAATGGTCACAATTATCTGAAACTAATATTCCCTTAAGAGATCGACTTACGAAGATGCCCTCTTTGAGCCTAACAAGCAAAACTTGGCTTGTCTAGCTTCACTTGTTAGCTAAGAAGTCACTAGTACTACTATTTCTCTTGAACTTGAATCACTTGTTAAATAAGTGAGATTTGAGGAGCCAACCTATAGAGCTGATCTTGAGCTTGTCATGACTGTCTTATATCTGCGGGCTGATCGATGCGTCCGACAAGTTCTGAGTTCGAATCCTGGGCAACCCACTGTCACATAAAAGTGATATGTATAAAAATCTTATTTTTTGGCAACCACCCACTTACAAAATATTTGGATAGTTCTAGATACAGCGGTCATGCAACATCTGGATACCCAAGTGCTTGACGAGAAATGTATAGATACTAATGAAGTGTCACATTATGCTGAGGGGATTTCTTTAATTTATATCCTGCATTATATGGCATTTCAATTTTCATAATCCTGATATGTGTTTACTTTTGTCTCCTAGGCCTTATGGCAGCTATTGTGGTTGAATCCTGTGGCGTCTCCTAGCTTGACAAAGTCTGCCACCAGTGTAACTGCTCTGAAGAGCCACCCTGTAGAATTTATTCAGCATAGGGTTAGCATTGTAGCTTCTGAGCTACTGTCACAGGTGCATGATCTTTCATTTTGATCCATGTTTTTGAAAAATAACATAAAATTCAAAGGGAGTTAGTTTACTATTGATAGCAAAAACATAGAAACGTTGGAAGTCAAAAGATTCTAAAGAAACAATATGCCCCATTATCGCTTCTGTTGTTTATCTTGCCATTTTATGTGAACTACTTTTTTAGTTGCAAGATTGGAATAATAGACGGCAGTTCACACCCCCTAGTGACTTCCAGGCTGATGGTGTCAATGAGCATTTCAATTCTCAGGTAACATCTTCTCAATAGCATATTTATGTACCAGCTAAGAAAAAGGGACGAGATTAGTTTGGTATCAATTGTTTCTGATTGCCTACCATTGTTTTCCAGGCTATGACTGCAAATAGTAGAGCATATGACGTGTTAAAACGAGCTCCATTCTTGGTGCCTTTTACGAGCAGAGTTAAAATCTTTAGTGTGAGTAATTAGCTAATTATAAGTTTCCTGATTTCTCTTTCTGCAGATTGAACCTATATAATAAATAACATTGGCCCTTGCTGGTAGCTATAGTTCTATTCCTTTTATTAGTTTAAGAAATTGTTCCTGTTTGAGCCTTTGAGGCTAGCCAGTAAACTATCTAAATTTGTTTTCAGTCATTTCTCTAGATATCCTGAGTATTATTCTCCATTTTTTATCAGTCACAACTAGCTGCAGCCAAGCAGAATAATGGGTCTCATGCTGTTTTTACTAGAAATCGATTCAGAATAAGGCGAGATCATATTATGGAAGATGCTTTTAATCAGTTGAGCACATTATCTGAAGATGATCTTAGAGGACTGGTATAATATTAGTTTTTAGTATTTTTTATTGTTTTGCTGCTCTGAATATATTCCCTGCTTCCTCTGGTTATTTCCATATTCTTGAGAAAAAGTAGCATTTTTTATTTGTTTGAATTAATTTTTTTCACTTTTTTGTGTTTGCATCTAGATTCGTGTAACCTTTGTTAATGAATTTGGAGTTGAGGAGGCTGGTATTGATGGTGGTGGGATTTTCAAAGATTTCATGGAGAACATAACTCGGGCAGCTTTTGATGTACAGTACGGATTATTTAAGGTTGTACATCCATTTAATTCCTGTGCAGTGACTGGTGAAAACACAAAGTGAAACAATTCAATCTATCTTTCTTGTCCTTGGTTGGCTCTGTGTGTACACAAAGAATTGACTTTTTCCTCCCCTGCAGACGGGGAAAAAAATTTAACCATAGTATTTATTTAATTTCATGAGCTCTGAGAAAAAAATCAGAAATGTGTTGTAGGACGTATTTTTTTTTGTGTCAAAAGACCTTAAATTTTGATAAGATTCAAGACCATACTTATAATGCCACCAGCCACTGTAGTTTTTTAATATTTTTAATTATGAAGGGAATATTTTGTGGTGGTGGGGTTGCTTTGCAATTTTAGCGGGCTTTTGGTGTGAACAGAATGCTTGGATTTCTGGGAACGTATCTTTAAGTTTTGCTCTTTTGAAGGAGAGAGCTGGCATTTTTTAATTTCTCTCTGGCTCGTGCTTTTGGGGCTTTTCGGAGTTTAGTTTTTGATTTATAGAGACTGGCCCACAACCTCCCTGTCTTTCCTATCTTATTATGTATACCTTATGTTCTCCTTTTTGTTTATTCTACTTCTCTCTAGTAATATTCATTTTCTATCAAAGACGAAGTATTCATCTTATATCTTAGTTCCAGTTCGCGAAGAAGTTTTGGTTTCCATTGGCTACCAAGCAAAGTTCAATTCGTACTTATTTTTTGAGAAGTGGTCATGACAATAACTCGCACTTGTTGATGAGAAGTCTGGGTCCAAGCCAGGGATGGTTTTATTCCTCATTTTTCATCAGCTCCCTATTGAAACCATTCTAAGCTTAAAATATTTTGTAATACCATAGTTTTATCCAAGCACATTTTGATGTTACCTATTAAAAAATTACTGTATCACTTCCTTCTATCTAAAATTTATCTATTGAAATTTATGGTATTGGTTAAAGGCCATAATTTGTGTTTTAGTCTTGATGAGTTCTGGTTTCCTGATGTGGCAGTCTTTATTGGATTGACTATAAAGAAATGGTCATTACCCTGTGAGGCCCCCTTTGCACATGCTGCAAGGGGTGCAGAAACTGGGTGCTTATATATTGGAACTAGCATTCTCATGCTTGGATGAATGCTTAAGATCTACTAGTTTGTAAAAAATAATAATACAGAATTAAAAAAATAAGAAAAGAGTTCCTGGATCTGTTAATGACCAGATTGATCTCTTTGTTACAATGAATGACAATGGTGGTGATTTTGGTATTGGGTTTAGTTTGCGCAGGCAGTTGGGTAAGACAGATTAGTCTATCGATCTATGTAGTTGCAGGGTCTGCATCTGTAGTCTAGTATATTTTCACTCTGTAAACATATATATTTGTTTCTCAAGAAAATATATTATTAGCATATGAAGTAGAATATAATACCAACCATTTACATACACACACACACACTGCTTTGACTACTTCTATTTTGTTAATTTATTGTATGGCTTGATATAAACAGGAAACAACTGATCACCTACTCTATCCCAATCCTGGATCAGGAATGGTACACGAACAGCATCTCCAGTTTTTCCATTTTCTTGGAACTGTTCTTGCGAAGGTATGATTTGTGCCTTTTCATCATATTTGATCTGTAGTATTGCACTACTAAAAGCAACTGGTGCTGTGTGTCTGCCCATTCAGTTATTTCCATTTAATGGCACTGTATAATAGCAGCTTAAGAGAACCATGTCCTGACTATCAAATATGCAATACCAACCAACTGCTGAAATCTTGATTTTGTAATGTTAAGTTCCTTTTTCTTCTTCATTACACTGATATATTATATACTTTTTGAGATTATTAAAGTCTGAAAATTGTTTACATGGATACACTCTGTTCCTTTTGGGTGAATATACCTAGTGAACTTCGATGATATGCACTAGTACCATCTTCGCTGCACTTTATTCCAAATTTCATGAATGATTAAACTGAATAAACAAATGCATTTACATTCTTTTGTGCACAACTGAGTCCAGTATTTATTTATTTTATTGTACTAGTTAATAAAACTTTATATTTTCTACATGTAGAAGTAGCAAATTATAATATCTTAGGATTGCACTGTAAAACTTTTAACCTGTGAATTATCAGAATCAATAATCATCCATAAATATGTGAACAAAATTATAGCTTTCAACATGCAAATTATTTATATATGCATGTACATGTAAATATGTACAAATGTATCTGTCCAGTATATACATTCTCATGTGGTCATGCCTACTCCATAAAGTCTTCTATTGTCTTACATTTGCTAAGATTAGAAAAATGTCTCTTAAAAAATTGTACTTGTGCTTTTTAAAGCAAAGTCACGTCTTGACGTCCAAGTTTTGGCGAAATCTGGCTTGCAAAAATTCAAATTAAATTTTGTAGGAGTCTCGAAATTATTGGTGTCCAATACATGTTAACAAGGAGAAGCTCCTCTGTATAAGTATTTGTTCTTTGTAGATTGCTATCTGTATTACCTCTCAGAATCATTACATTCACGACCTTTTCTTATTCTTGATTAGCTAACACTTCTTGATTACAATAGTATGTGGGAGTATATTTTTGTGCGTTTTACGAGCATTTCACTATTCAGTTACTTTGTTTAGTGATTTAGTTCTTAGATTGATAATTTAATGGGTCTATATGCTATCTTTTTTCACTTTGTTATTTTGTAGGCAATGTTTGAAGGGATTCTTGTTGATATACCATTTGCAACATTTTTCTTGAGCAAGTTAAAGCAAAAGTGAGTATATAGAGTGCTTGTATCTATGTTACTTACACTTTATTTATTACCATCTCTATCTTTTAATGTTGCTATCCTTTCCATTGTTATTTGAAATTCCCTTTGTATGTATGCAAGTTTGCCATTTACAAATTAACTATGTAATCTATATTTTAAATTTCTCGTGTCTAGAGCTATGAAAACCATATAAACTATTGAATGTAAGCGCCAAGAGAGAAGAGAACTTCTTGAGGAATTTCCTTCCCTCCTGTTTTGTTACCTAATTTTGCTCTTACCATCACGATTTGGCCATTGCCATTGGGGAACTCTAAGGTCAAGAACACATATTAGCAGAAGAGGATAAAAAGTAAAAGTCGAGGAGAAGCGAGACAAAATCCTTACTCTCTGTCATCCAAATAACGAAAGACAAAATACGTGATCATATTTAGACACAAGATATGACTGTTGCTAGCTAAATCTCTCCCTCCTTGGAGTAGAGTTGAAAACAAATTTTACCTTTTTGGTCTTTAAGTTGTATAATGGTTCATATTAGTTTAGTTTTTAGTCGTTAAAGTATAGGTTAACTCGCTTCCGAGGGTTTGGTATTAAAGATTGCGACAGTTCAATGGAAGTGTGCTTTCTTTTCAGTTCTAATGGGAAACTTGGAACGAGAGAATGCTAGATTGTTTAGAGAGACTTACTTATCTTTTACTTTGGGATATGATTATTTTTCTTGCGTCCTTTTGGGCTTCTATTATAGGGGGCTTTAGAAAATCTTTGTGATTGATTTGTACAGAGATTGGGAACAAAGAAAAAACTACTTGGACTTTCCTACATAATTGTCACGGCGCCATGGCGAGACGCGGCGACAGTTGACCGTTAGGACGCCTAGGTGATAAGGCGTCCGCCATAGCGTCAAGTTGTTAACAGTGTGTAATTTGTACATTATTTATTTTACTTAAAAAATCTATTAAAAAACAAAATTTTATATACACTAAAACTCAAAACATAATAACTAACATTGAAATATACTTAAAAATACAATAATATGAATACTTCATAATCAAAATTTAAAAATAAAACACTTAACATTAAAAACTAGAACAATAGTCAACAAACACTACGTAGAAAATAAAGAATCAACAAATTCAACACCCATCACACATTACAAGTCCATTAAGTAATAAAATTGCAACACATAACAAGTCTATGGGTTATGATGATGAGTCATGGGTAAAAAATGACTTAATCATTTAACTTGGGTCAGCTACAAAGATGTGAGCCTTGGCAGCTCGATGTCCAAGGCGTTACCTTATCTTTCTCTAACGCCAGGATGCCTAGTCATTGCTTAAGCGACACTTAGGCGCCGCCATGTCAACTATGCTTTCCTATGCATATGGCGTTTCATTCCGTAACAACCCCACAACAAAGAGGGAGCTATTAAAGCAACAAGCATGCGCTCAAAGCACCTCTTAAACCCTAACCCACCTTGTTTATGTAATCCTGACCCACCTTGTTTATGTAATGGAACAACTACCACTTCTTTAGAGCGGCACTACCTTACCACTCTTCATAATATTTATTCTCCCTCCCTCTCATCTCCCTCTCAGAGAAGCACACAAGTTGTATACCATCTTTTAATGCAATTGATAATTCAGTAGGGAGTTTAATGCATAAAACCAGATTAATTGTTCAATTTTTGTGTTTCTTATGTGTGAACGCAATGTGGGCTTGTAGATAATGCTTTCTTACTCTTATTTTTTTAAAGGATAATGTTAAGGGTCTCAAATGACGTGTTATCATTACATTGGTTGGGTAGATATCATGTGATTGACTATGTCATAAAGTATCATTAAAATATTCAATGTCATGTCATTTGAGTACCCTTTTTTTAATGCCTTTTAAATGTGCATCTTTTATGGGATACACTATTTTCTTGAATTTCTTTCTTGTTATTTAACTGCTATGCGTTCTTTTAGAGCAACTAATTTTTGTATTTCAATTTTGTTTTCCTTACCACAGGTACAACTATTTGAATGACTTACCTTCCTTGGATCCAGAATTATATCGCCACCTTATCTTTTTAAAGGTGAGTTTTGTTCTATCCTCCTTGCTTCTTTGTGTTTTATCTCACAGTACATCCTTGTGCTTTGTTTGGTACACAAATGGAAGCAAGAGAAGAAATGCTATAAGGTTCCGCTGTTTTTTTAATTTGGATATTACTTTTCCCGTCAAGGCAGTTAATTAGGGTTGGTCGGAATGGGTTGGAATGTCCGCAAAATTTATTACTCCTTTTTTGTTACAATTAAAGATAACAATTATTTTCTATGAAGTAGACTCTATTAAGACAATGAAGCTATATAAGCTACAAAAATGTAGTTGGAATCGCGTTATACATCCAATAAAATGATCCTTCTAATATGGGGTAATAGAATTAAATTGAAATGCCTTCTATTTCTATGCTCCTTGTTTTGTAACTCAATCTCATATTTTCCCTTTGGTGTTACTTTTCTGGTTGTCGTTTGCAGCATTATGAGGCTGACATATCGGAGTTGGAATTGTACTTCGTTATTGTGAATAATGAATATGGGGAGCAAACAGTAGAAGAACTGCTACCTGGAGGAAATAATTTACGTGTTAACAATGAGAATGTCATCACATTTATTCATCTTGTAGCCAACCATCGTTTGAATTTCCAGGTAATAGGGCTATCTTCTGCTTATCAAGTTTCTTCTCGATCTTTATCATCCCTAATGGATTCATAATGCAAATATGCCACAATATTGCTTCAGATACGTCAACAAAGTTCTCATTTCTTAAGGGGATTTCAACAGCTTATACAGAAAGATTGGATTGACATGTTTAATGAGCATGAACTCCAGGTAATATGATCTGCTGTAGAATGATAACAAATTAGTTTTTGAAGCAATTGGTAACCTTATAGGATATCAAGCTTTGGTTTTGCAAGGTTTTTTGTTCAAGTCTTACCACTTGCATTTGCTTCCTCAGTATGTGTTAGTGAAGTTTCACTTTGTTTGGTTTGATGCACTGTGATTTGTTTCTCCGTGTCTGAGTGAGGACCACATGTGAGGGGATGTCCTTATTTGTTTTTGTGTAGACAGTACAAGAATTTATTTTAGGATGGACAATTACAGGGTGGACGACAAGGAGTCCTAGAAATACATAGTGGAGGCATGATATATATTGTTGAGTATATACTTGGTTAAGTTTGTAGAAATAAGTACTTCAACATGATATTTACACTAATACTGTATTTACATCATAAAATTATTTGGTCACGCATCTTTTATTCAAGTCACATCACGTGAGCAGGTTTATTGGCAATATAAAGTCCTTATTGGGCGAGTTAAGTTTCAATCCTAAATATAATCTATTTTTATTCCCAATTGATTGTTGATAGAGGCTTCAAGAACAATAGTTGTAGCGGTAGCAGCTATTGATTTTTCACATTTATTTATCAGGAGTGCTAGATATTTTAATTTTATATATGCCCTGAATTAGGGATTACAACTTGGCTATTAATGGAAATTTAGATTGAAAATTGAATTATTTGTTTTCTGAGATGGACGTACATGTGCCAAATAGTTATTTAATCTAATAGACTTGGAGAATCAGGAAGCATATCAGCCAAGTGCCATACCAGCCCAAGTGGTTGGTTTGGTTTAAACTTCTCGTGTTTGTCCCCATGGGACCTTGGGCTTAAATCTATTTACACCTGCACTGAAATAAACGAAGAAATTTGTGAAATCAGTTCACTCATTTAGCTCAATTAGTTTTGGTTTGAGGTCAACAACTCAAAATTAAATCCCTGTGTAGTGCAAAATAATTTCTTCTGAATCTTTATTTTCCCAATCTTTTTTGAAATTTCTCTTCCCCCCCCCCCCTCCTTTTCATATTTCCTTTTGCTTTTACCCAGCTGCTGATATCAGGGTCAGTTGATGGCTTTGATCTTGATGATCTTCGGTCTCATACAAATTATGCGGGTGGCTATCATCGTGTAAGTGCCTAGTTTTTCATGCATTTGATGTGGTTAGGGGCGAATTTAAACCTCTCTGTCTTGTTGGCCTCTTGATGTACTCCAAAAAACATTATTTTTTTATATTTCTATTCTTCGGGACCTTATTTATTTCTAATTTGAACTTTTCCCACAGTTGCAGAGATACTAACGTTTTTGGTTGCAGGAACACTATGTCATTGATATGTTCTGGGAAGTGCTTAAGAACTTTTCCATGGAAAACCAGAGGAAGTTTCTGAAGTAAGTTAAATCATTCATCATCTATATCCTATACATGATTCTTTTTGCTACAAAAAGATGTGTGTGGTGCATCATTTTGTATGGTAGTTCAATGCTATTTATAATCTCGCTGTTTAATTCCATTAGGCTTGCGTTGGAGATTTGTTTTTTAGTCTACAGCATTGTTTACTTCTTATCAAGTGCATCTTCTTTGTGTTCTTCCTTTTTTTTCTTTACATTATTTCAATTTATTCTCTGTTTCTCTCTTTGAGTCATTTATTTGAATACTGGTACCTAAAATCCTGATAAATAAGAGTATTAAAACAAGGTTTGGCTAGTAAAAGTCAAACGTACTAGTAGTTTACATTACCATGTTTGGGTTGCCTATTGTTTCTGGATTGTCTCTTCTTCAAAACGGGGAAAGAGTTGACCAAAAGGTTACCCACGCTATTGGATGTTTTCAGGGATGCTGAGGACTGTAGTCTGGCATAGAGTTGTGTACATGTGATTTGAGCTCTTTCTATAGAACTTTTAATAATTCCTCTTACGTATAACCACGCATAAATGGTATGTGAACCCTGCGTAACTTTAACCTGATCCAGCTGGTCTTTTGTGTTATTCCTTGCAATCCATTTATTAGATACTTACAAGTGCTAGCAACACAAGTTCAGTAATTTTAGCACCCCCACCTCCCAATTTCACGTATGTTGATGTAATGATTTTAAAAGAATTGGTCAGTTACTTCACTTCTTTGCAGCAAAATCCAATTCTTTCTTTAAATAAGGTACTAGGTAACGCTTTTTGAACACAATTCTTTTTTTTTTTCCTCTTCTTTTTCTTTCTTCTACCTAAAAGTAAAAAATGCGTTATAAAGCACATCTGTGTGGCCTTTGGCAATTTTTTCCTATATGTACTAAAATGCACCCTTGGTCGTTACAGGGAAGTATATCTTGAATGTTAAAAAGTTTACTCTTTTTAAATTTTGGTCTTTTTAAAAGTTTCCTCTCATGCAATGTATATTTATTTTTTCTAAAATGCTATACAAGTTACATATATATTTATACACACGCATGTATTTATGGTTTATATTATATGTATATATTTCTTTGTGAATAAAATAGAATCTGTATATATCAATCTGCTTAGCAGGTCATATTGAAGACATTGGTGTAACATCTATGACATTACAATTTACTTTATTTTATCTTGCCACCTCAACTGGCCTCTTTGTATATATACGTGTGCTTCCTGAAGGAATTCCTCCAGTTTTACCCCATTCTTTTAACAGGTTTGTGACGGGCTGTTCTAGAGGACCTCTACTTGGATTTAAACATTTGGAGCCTTTATTCTGCATACAGAGGTAATTTGCCCGTCTTTTTTGCTCCTGTCATAAGATTCTGAGTGTCTCAGTAGTAAGCATCACTTTTATTGCTTCTCATTTAATTACTTAGCTTCATAAAAATTGTTTTACTGTTATCACAGGGCTGCTGGTGATGCATCTGAAGAAGCTCTTGATCGATTACCAACATCTGCTACTTGTATGAATCTTTTGAAGCTTCCCCCGTACCGAAGGTTTGCTCAAGTTCTTATATCCTTATCTAAAATATAAGCTCTCTATAATTTCCCTACAAATGTATGGCTGATGATTAGCAAGAGTCTATATGCTCGTTCTCTCTGTTAACTCTTTAGTTAAGATCCCACCATGCCTTCTCCAACCAACAACAACAAAAGAACCAGCACACGTCTTTGTTTTCAGAAAGTTTTGCCTTGTATATATTCCCTCCTGTTCTTCATCCCTGTCTCCATCTTCATCATCATCTTCTACTCTTCGTGTTTCCCAACCTATATTTATTCTTTGAACTTGGTCTACCAAATTTTTATGATTTCTGAAATTGCTTTTTAGTGCTATATATATAATTCTGAAATTACTTTATATTACTGTTATTTTGCATTTTTTTTTTTTTTTTTACAATGAGCTCCTTATTGTAATCGCCACCTGTGTGCCTGCTCTTTGCATCAGGGGAGACCTTGGCACACTGGTGGATCTTCAGCCTTAAATAGCTAAGGACCCTATGTATTATGGTATCCTTGTTTAAAGACTATAAGACCTTTTTAACCTACGTCCACAGTAAGAAGCATGTGTTTGACCGAGTTTCCCCTGCACGTTTGCTTGTACACAACTTCGTAATATTCAGTTAGCTCCATGAGTTGCAAATTGATTTGTTAGCATGATGGAAGAAATGGACAATAAAGATAAGATTCAGGATGAAATTTGATGGTGTATATCATTTGCTGATATATTCTGTGACTTAGAAAACTCAAGTATGAATTTTCGCTAAATTAGAAGTTAAGAGAGGCAAAAGGGTTTAAAGATAACAAGTAGAAAGAGAATTGAATGTATATAGGTGTTAATTTTACAAAAAAGCAGAAATAAAATGATTAGAACACTGAAAAATGAAGAATTAAAATTCAATGATAAAGACTGATTGAAGATGGTGTAACCCATGGAGTCGAAGTCAAATGGATTAAATGGGATAGAATGTTGACCTTGTTAACATCGTGTTTAAATTATATCATCAGACCTTGAAATATTTGATTCTGCATTAAAAGTAGCGCTCCCGAACGTGTTTTGATTTCATGTTATTTTGGTCTGCCTTTAAACTAATTTTGTCAAATTATTGGAATTGCATCAAAATCCTACCTTTTGTTAAACCTTTATTCCTTGCAAACTTTATTTACAATATGAAATTGTTTGTGTACAGCAAGGAGCAAATGGAGAAGAAATTGTTGTATTCTATAAATGCTGATGCTGGCTTTGATTTGAGCTGATATGATATAGATTCTCATCTTTCAAGTCCCGCTACATGTAAAATTCGGTTTATATGAAGTCATCAACTTTGTGACAGTCGATGTAAAGCTTGGTTCATGAAAAGTGCCCATATTTGGACTTTTTGGTCCCACAAGCTGTAAAGAGAACTGCAGAAGACTGTCATAACATTGACTGGTGCGGTGCTTGGAGAAAAAGGGAAAATTTAGATATACAAAAATGGCCTGCCGGGGGTAGAAGATGTACATATATGGGCTCATCTGCAATGTATACCATCTTTCAGTAGAGTTAGTAACACAAACGTATGATGCAGTCCAGTTTACTTTTGTAATTTGTTAATGTTATTTATAAAGAATTATATACTATTATTTAACCAGTAGTTTTGCGATCTCAGCGGAAACCTGAGTTATTGCTCTACTATAGCTTCCTTTTGTTCCTTCTTTGAAACCAAATATCATCCAAATCATTGCGGGGATATATGTATATGGATTGTGAGTGATCTTGCTTGATTCGGTTAAAATCCAATTCAGAACTTCTTTACTTAAGTTGCTATATTTCTCACTCTAAGAAATGTGTGAGCTTTCAACGTCTTTATTTCATCGACTTTGCATTATCTAGTTGCTATAGTTTTCCTCTTCGGTTGTAGGATTTTTCAAAATTGTTTTTATAAAAAGAAATTACGAAAATTCAAGTTGCTGCAGCAGCAGCAAATACTACTTGAGACTACCGTATACTTAATTGACGGTTTAAGAGAAAATATATAAATTAAGAAATATAATTAATATTTTGTTAGATTGATTAAAATGAGTATAAAATCTTAATATTATTTTTTAAAAGTCATGAAAGATAAACAAATTAATATTATAGGGATATTATAGTAAACTAAAGTTGTGATTGATAAAATTGAATATTAAGATTTGAAGAGTTTAAATATTTGAATAATATAAAATATCTGTTCAAAATTATATTTGAATAAAAAAATATTATTTATTTATTTAAAATGTTTGAATAATAATATATTACTATTTAAACCATACACTTTAAGCAAAATTTGATAATCAGAAATGTTTAAATAGTATTTTAAATATATATATTTATAATGTTTTGAAATTTTATACTTAAATGAACTTTATATAAACTTTAATGCGTAAAAATATTTAAAAATTATTATATTGGTATATATGAAATATATTCTACTTTGATAGATGATATTTCAAAACATTTTATGAATATAATATTTTATTTAGCATAAATACAAAATAAACTTCCATCTAGAAAGACCCAACTGCTCATATTATTTTCGGATAACTTTTCAAATCGAAATAATTTGTTTCCCTTTCCTTTTTATTTTTGTTTCCATTTCATTCATCTTAATTGGGCAAATCAAATCATATCATTCCTCAGAAAACGAGCACGGGAGAGCTTCTCGACATCGAGCTCAAGAAGCAGGTCTCTGCTTCGCTTCAATTGTCGACTAAGACCGAGAACCATGCCCCTTTCAAGGTCATTTTTTCTCTTCTTTTTTTTCAATTCGAATATACTTTTTGAGGATTTGGCTCTGAGAAATTGCCTTAAGAGTTGCTGAACATGTGGGGTTGGAGAACAGATCTCGCCGGAGGAAGAAGGGAATCTGCGAGGGTATTCATGTAATTAAGGAATTCAGATGTTCCTCTCACTGCTATAGATAAGAGATTACATGACTTACAGAAGTAGAAGTAACTAATTTTTTATCAAACAAATATTTGGATCTTAGCGAAACATAAGCTAAAGTTTTCAGAGATAATAAGATTTAATCAGACACAACTTAACTCATTAAGATTTTATTGAAATCTATAGATGATAAATATATAAAAAAAAAGTATTTAAAAAGAAATAAAAAGAAATGGAGGGAGTAATGATTAACCCAAAAGCACAATAGCTTCCCACCATTTATCTCTCTGCCTAATTATTGTTTTTACAAATACTTGTAAAGAAGAGAAAGTGTGTTTCACTTGTACAAGTTAAATACATAAGTTTGACCTTTTGACTATATTTGACAGTTGATATTATTTCTGCCAATAAGACTCGCTGCGAGTTATTTATTTATTTAATTTATTGTTAACTTCCAAGTTTAGAAGAACTGTCACTCATAATCAAATTGAGAGGGAAAAATAAGGGATTTTTGACCGTGTATAACTTACTACTTTGTGAGACTGGAGTTATGTTCAAGAATATCATGCGTGTTCATTAATCAGATTAGTTATGACAGCTCTTGGTACTTCATTTGCTTAGACTTATTTAAAAATGTGCAATTTAGAGAAAATTAAATATGAATTTATTCATGATAAAAACTATCTATATATTTCATTAAAAACCATCAGCCTAAGACTCTAGATGTTGAATTATAAGTTTGATTAGATATCTCACCAAGAAATCTTTCAACTGCCTCAAGGAATTGAATAAATTTTATGAATTCTAGAACAAATTCTTCCACAAATGGAAACCATAAATCACCGTGAAACCAAAATGGAAGCAGATAAAAATCCACTCCCTCAAATTGTCAAAATGGAATTAGGTTTTTCTGCAAATTAACACTTGCATGCATTAATTATATAAATTATACATTCAACTCTTAATTTCTTGTATATATATATATGTATTATTCTATGGTCAAGATAATGTATAATATAATAGTGAGAGCAAATTCAACGCCATAATGCCTATTAAGCTGCCTACGATCGTTTGTGGACCACCTTGGTATTGTTAAATTTTTAATTTCAAAACAAGGTCCAAGATTGTTTGGTTTTGACTTCCCATCCTCATTAAACTACTTGAAAATTAAAATGGAGATTTGCAAATTGAAAAAAGATATAATACGTAATTCTAGTTTCCCCAATAACATAGCCCAGTTCAACTTTTGAATAGCGCATTAAGATTGGATTATGTTTAAATTATGAAAATAATTACCAAAAATGGTGTGAAAATTCATGCATCTGTTGCAAGTTTCAATTAATTTAGCGCGATTAAAATATTAATTAATCAGAAGCTTCTTTTGTTGACGAGTGAGCACACGGATTGTCAACGACAACATACGTGTTTATTAACTTCGTAGACTGGGATATATACATAGTTGAAAGTTGGACTCTTAAGTCACTACGTACAAACAGAAGCAGAGTGAGTTAAATTGATGGTGGATTATATAAAAATGCTAATCATGGAAAAGCATTTTTCTAAAGCTCATGAGTATTAAAATGGGCAAGCACAATATATAATGGCTTAAAGCTAGCTTTTGTTAGTTTATGAGATTAAAGCTAGCTAGCTTTGTGAACTTGTTACATGCATGCATGATATTAGTGTGAGTGAGCGCAACTCAAACATGTTATAATAATTAATTAATTAATAGTATAAATAAGATTAATAATGATTTTTGAAGGGCATATTCAAGTTTGATTAGCTTAATTTGTTCTCTCATGTTTGAACTTTTACCAACCTATTGTCTCCAAAACTGAGGACTAAAGCAAGAAAGTAAATGAGACAGTAGGCTGCTAGCTTTGCCTTGCCTTCTTTTTTGGGATTAAGGGGGGTGGGTTTGTTGAGTTCATACTTGACACACTTATTATCTAAAATGATGTTCCCATTAGTATTGCTTTACGGTTAATACTTTAGCAAATATATATTTAGAGCACACGGGGTAGCTAGCTAGCTAGTAATAAAAAATTACACAGCATTTTGTTAGTACTGTTGGTTGATGTAACAATTGAATTTACCACGGACTTTTAACCTTAGGAAAAATGATTAATTTGGTGCTCGAGCTTGAATGTGTATGTATGTAGTCTAAATCATCAAAAGATCGATTAATTATGAACTTAATCGACATGATCGCGTGCAATTTTACTCTTGATCATAAACCATGCACTTGGTGGGATTCTGCATAATGACGCGTAAACATCACATGAGCTGACAAATTCCATTAACTAACGAACGACAAAAATAATCGAAAATTTGTGACCTTTTCGACCTTCTAAAGAAAGCATTACATCAATGGTCCAAATCACATGCATGACCTGTTAAGTTTTAATTCAAAACAAGAAGCATGCATCATTCTGAATGACAAGTCTTTGTAAAGCGTGGACTTAATAATTCCATTGAATCTGGACCTGTACATTCTTTTCATTTTCTTCATTTCTTAGTTGTCATCTATCCCCTTAAATTACTCATGCTATATATAAATCCTTCGATCCGTCACAATCTCAATCACTTGCTTTTTGTTAATAATAATACTACTGTTATCAAACACCCACCACACACACACACACACACACACACACACACATATATATATATATATATATATTATCATTTAAATGTATCATTATCGTCATCTTACCTGGCCGCTCATAGGATTGATGATCCCATTAACGCCTCGATCCTTAGGAGGAAAATGTGCTATTTCATCTTTGACTAGTTCTTCTACTTTCAGTTTTATATATATTGCCGTCTCAACATATAACCCATTAGACATGATATTTACCATGTGTCATTTGCGGTTAGCTATTCGGTTGACAAATCATAGCACATATATGGATGGCTCTAGCTATATGTTAAGAGACGATGACCACCTGCCAAAAGTGGGTTAATTTTTACTAATGCAACAAAAAATTAAGTCCCATCGCGGTGACTGTTGACTTTACGAAATCGTGCCATAGCACAAAAGCGGCCAACCCTACGCGTGGAGTCTCCACGTCATCCACGAGATCCTATCTCTTCCTACCAATGTGAATTCTGATTCAGAAAAATGGTGAAGATAAATATATATATATATACACACACACACAGAGGTTCCCAAAGTGCGTACACAACTATCAAATCAAATCATTAAACTAAGTAGACCCTATTTTGGACCGTGCCTAGTGGCGCAACTACAAGCTTCCATCATTATATAAAATAAAATGTTGTAAAATAATTAAACAAGGCCATTATGTATATAATTATACAAAAAAAATTAAATGGATCAAGTTATGATCGACTAAGAAACAAACACGGTTATGTATACAATATTTAAATAAGGCAACTAAAGGACGAAACACAAGCACGTAGTTTAATTCTAACGCGCGCTAAGCTGAATTAAGCTTAAATTTAAACAAGAAACGTGCGTCTAATAGATGAGACAAGAGTAATTGGTGTGGCCATCTCTTTCTTTCTGCATCGCTTTGGAGGCTCTTTCATACTTCGCTGCATAATAATACCAAAATGGTTACATTTTTAAAATACTAAAGTACAATTTGTAATCTCATAGTTTACATGTTAGAGACTTGTTATACTTGAAATTTTAAAAGGTATATATTTGCACAAAAAAATATCTATTTTTCTTTTAAATTACATCCTCTGGACATTTTACCAGTCATTTTTGACCGGAGAATTCCAATTTTCACTTTAAACAATAATTATGTTAAGGATAAAATCGTCAAAATACTTTAAATAAAATATTTTTCAATTCATCTCCTTCACCTCTCCTCTTCACTTTTATTTTCTCTCTCATATTTTCTTCCATTTTCTCTCATAAAGCGCTTAATTGGTTTGGCTTTATCTGATCTAACCAATCTCTCTAACCACAGCTAAGCGTGGCCTTAATTTTCAGCGTTACCGGCATCATCGACAACAGCCTCGCCGAGATTCTCACCCTTTCCGACACCCTAGGTCAAGTGTATATATAAAACATTAGGTGATAACTTTACAGAATACAAATTAAATTAAACATACATTTTAATGAAACTCGCTGTCAGATTCCGAATCATCTTCAACAATATGTGGGGATTCATAACCATCTCCTACTTTAGATTCAGTGTCGCTGTCACTTAATAGCTCTTCCTTCTTAGTATCACTATCATCTAAGTGTTGTACTGAATCGGGATCCAATTCATCATCATCATCATCACCTCTACCCTCTAAATTATTGAGCTGATTGTTGTCATCGAGATTTATTATAGGAGGGTTATGTAACGTCTCTTCTTGGTAGACTTCTTCGTCTACTAATTGGACACGAATGCGCGCATGAGTATGAATGACAACTTGTCAATTTGTAGGCGTTCTATCCCTTTTTCCGAATAGGAGTAGTTGTGTTTGAGTTGATAACACAAATGGTGCATTCATATATGTCCTTTTGTTGAGGTCAATATCGACAATTCCATGTCGATCGACACGCATCCCTTTTTCTGAATCAAACCAACGACATTTAAACAAATTAATCTGACCTCCGTATGTACCATTGTACGACAACCGATCATGACTGCATAACATGCACTTTGTCTTCTGTTCATTTTCCTTATAAAATAACATGCAATCATTCGGACATGCATCGATCTTCTGGTATCCAATACCCAACTTCTTCACCATTTTCTTACAAAAATAATAGTTATTGGGCAATTTTTCACCGTCAGGTAACATACTCTTAATGACCTTTAAGAACGATTCAAAACACGCATGACTCATGCTGTGATTAGCCTTGATGTTAAGTAACGTTGCCACTATAGACAATGTAATTTGCTTTGAGCAACCAGGCCACAACGGTTCACTACCCTCCTCTAATAACTTAAAGAACGTTTTGACATCAGAATTCATAAATTGATCTATGTCTTGTTCCCAATCAAAATCCGGCCCAGCAATATCATGAACCATGTCATTCATACGATGGGTACTACTATCTGTTGAATTATGTATCCGTGTATTGACACTCTCTCTTTTCTGTCCATGTGTCCACTAACATTTTTCGTAATTTTTTATGAACCCATTAACAAGTAAATGATAGGCGACTATATCTCTGTCCGCATAATTTACAGTCTTACACTTCAAACAAGGGCATTTTATCTTGTTCTAAGCGTTGACACATTCTTTCTGACTTTAGGCGTAATCCAAAAACACTTGACAACTAGTTCTAAATTCAGGTGTAGCACCTATTTGCCCGCTTGACTTTCGTTGCCTCATCCAACTACAGTCTAAATAGAAATTCATAATAGTATGGTACCTATTTTGACAAGATTTATTGAATTCATTAAATTTACTTATTACAAATGTATAGGTATAATGCATGTTTCCTATCTAAATACATCCCTACCCTTATTATACCGGTCAGACTTCTATCCTATTTTTGTATGTGCCGTCCCACTAATGTTAACGATTTAAACAAATACATTTATTTGTTTTAAAGAAATTTCGACAGCATCTACCATCGGTCTCCAAGTACACGAAATAGACTATGATTTACATAGTCTAAGTATGCACCCGAAGAACAATAGAAGATAAACAAATCAATTTCTTTTTAGAACAAACAGATAAATTCGCTGAACTCATTGACACCGACCTAAGTGGGAGCGGAACATACAAGAACCGTCCTAAAACGGGGACTATTCAATATTCACTCCTAATGAATGAATCTTGAACGGGTTTCTAAGTTGGGCATATAATTTTTTATATTAAATTATTTTATTTTATTTTATATTATATTATTTTTATTTATTTTATAATATTATTTTGAATGCTATTATATTATATTACTTTATTTTGTATTATTTTGAATGATATTATATTATATAATTTGTATATTATATTATATTATTTTTATATATTTTATAATATTATTTTTATATATATTATATTATATTATATTATATTTATTTATTTTATAATATTATTTTATATTAAGTTGAATGATATTATATTACATTATTTTGTATTATTTTGAATTATATTATATTGTATTATTTTGAATGATATTATATTATATTATATTTATATATATTATATTATATTATTTTTATTTATTTTATAATATGATTTTATATTAATTTGAATGATATTATATTATATCGTATTATTTTGAATGATATTATATTATATTATATTATTTTTACTTATTTTATAATATAATTTTATATTATGTTGAATGATATTATATTATATTATTTTTATATATATTATATTAGATTATTTTTATTTATTTTATAATATTATTTTATATTAATATGAATGATATTATATTACATTATTTTGTATTATATTATATTATATTATATTATTTTTATTATATTATATTTTATTATTTTGTATTATTTTTCTTTATTATATTTTTTTATATTATATTATATTTGTTTATTTCATAATATTTTCTTCTATGTTGATAACTAAGTGAGGAGCATTAATCAGAGCTAAATAGGAATTACTAAAGTTGTTATTTCACCTACATTATGGAGTAAGAACTGTGTGGATTCTCTGAACCTCAAAATTTTTCAATTTATACAATAGCAATGTAAACAGACAAGCAAAGTGAAATGGTAAGGAATTATTGAATGGATGGCACGAACTATTTTAACATGTATTTTTATATTAAAATAATGATAATAATGTTAAATATCTTATCACAAAATAATTTTTTATTGATCATTATTTATGCAATTTTTTTAGTTGAAATCTAAAGAAATTGATTTGAAATACATTATACTTATATGAGAATATAAAAATTTCAATATATAGTGATAAATAAATTATGTAAGTAGCTTATACATCACTGATAAATACATTATATGAATTTTTTTTTGTACAAATATTTAAAGAACTATAAATTTGTAAAATAAGTTTGTGTTTACCTTATGTACAGCGTTCGGCAGAGGGTGATGGCGTCCGACAGGGGCGGTGGCGTCCGGCAGTGGCAACGGCTTTTGGTTGGGTGAGGGGAGGGGCAGCGTCCGACGAGGGGGGGGGGGAGCTCTTCTCTTTCTTCTTTCTTTCTGCTTCTTGTTCCTTCTGTTTTTCTCCCGTACGGTGCCTAAATTAGGTTTAAAAGTAATAGCGACGGACAGCGGTCGCTACTAGTTTTTAATGCGCTGGCTTTTTTAGCAACGACATATGTGGACGCTGATACATTTGCGACCGAATCAGCGACGGAAAATCGATTGCTACTTTTGGCATCAAAATTCTCAGGGTTTTTTCGTGGCAAAATTGATAATTGCGACGAAAATAACGACCGTAAGCGGTCGCTATTACTATTAGCGATTAGGTGCACTCTCGGTCGCTGAAATCGGTTGCTACAACTTAGTATTAGCGATGGATTTTGCGGTCGCAAAAAGTCTTGGTCACTACTGTCTGTTTTTCTTGTAGTGCAGTTACCGAATATGATGAGAACATACATTACTTCTCTAATATAGTCGTTGCATATCTACAACGGTTATAGGAGAATGACAGTTATAAAAGGGAGAGTTAACAATCAAGTTAGAATCTAATGCTAAATTTGTCTACAAAGTTTTAAATATTTTCATTGTTTAATATTTTTTAAATTTGTACTTAATTTTACATTAAAGCCATCTCTCGATTTAAGCCATCTCTCGATTTAAGCCGTCAAGTGCTCTCGAGTGTTTGGAATTTCTTGAATTTTGTAACTATTATCATAGTAGGAGTAGGTCGTTTTCAAAAGCATATATAGTTCAATTTTAAAGATTATCTATGGTATTAACAAACTCGTTAATTATCCATATGTAGAATGAGATGACCGAGTCAATTAATCAACCAAGGTCTGCAATTCACATAGCGATGTGGAATCATTGAAAAGTAACTAACAATAAATACAATTTATAATTATGATATTTATCGTTTCATAAAAAAAGCTGAGAATTTCTAAATATGAACATATTTTAAATTAACTTTTAAAAAATTAAAATAATTATATATTTTGAAATAGGGACAGAGAATAAATTAAAAATACACATGTTAATTTTTTTTATTTTTTTTGAGAAACTACGCATGTTAATTTGAACGCATTAAAATTCATATCACACATGATTATAAATATGACACTCAATCTTAGTCGGAGAAATTAGATATATTAATACTCGCTGGTATGTGTATTGATTGTGTAAATTATATGAAAAAAAATATAAGATTTATAAAATTTGAAGGATTAAATATAAAAATAAAATATAAATTATCTTAAAAGTTGAAAAATATTTTTGAAATTCAAAATATTTCAGAGAATTATTTACGCTAAAGGGACCCTCCAACTTTATATATTAGATATGAGTTTGTATGAAGATGCATATTTGATTACCCCTTGATTCACAGTTATATACAATGTGCCGTTGAACAAACCATAAAATTCTATACATACCTAACAAAATACTTGATGGAAATACGCATGCCTTAGGATCAGCTAGCTAACTAGGGGGTCAAACAAACAGTGGTAAGAAGAAATATTAAAAAGGTGGCAGCAGCAGTATCTATGTTTGGGTCAAAGACGCTTCACATATAAAATATAAATTTAACATTTTAATACATTAATTAATTACTACAGTACTACTATTAATAACAATAATTATTGCACATACTACTACTGTAGATGGAGATGCATGAACACCGTCCGCCAGAAACTTCAAATTAAACCCCAATTAGACCCCCTTAAAATCCGCGCCATCTTTTGACTAATGACCAGGAAAAATTAATATTGCTACGTGTAATGTATACAAGTCACTCTCATGAATTCGATTAACTAATCCCTATTTTTCTTTATTCCCTGATAGGGGACTATTCCTACATAGGACATTTTTCTCTCCTATAAAGGTAATTAAGAATGAAAAGAAATAGATTTAGAACATTTTAGTCTTGAACTCCATCTTCCTTTTGGACTAATTGATACGGTGGAAAATAACGACAAAAAATTAATTTTTTATATATATATATTTTTTTGAAATTTTAGTTTAGTTGATGTATTTTTATTTATTATTGAAAAAAAATCAGTAATTTAAATATATTTAGTCCGTTTATATTTTGAGCTTTAATTTTAATAATTTTATTTAGTTTAGAATTAAATAATTATTTTTTTCAATTAGTTATTGGAAAGTAATTTGGTACTATAAATATATTATTAGGACTTGTTAAAAGTAACGTTTCGATCAATTAATATTATTATCTCTTAATTATTCTATTTGTGAGTTCATATTTTTTTTTTATATATTTAAGGGTTTATCTTACGTTTTTGTTAGTACATTTAAACTTACAAATCACGTTTATATTAAAACGTTATAATTTAATCATATTACGTTTCGTGATTAATTAATTTAATTTTTTTTTCTTATTAACACTTTCAATACATTTGTACAAATAACACTACATGACTAATCATAAGAAATCGTGAGATCGATTTATTGGTAGAGGTACCAAACCCTAGCATGCATGCTAGCCAGAATTCATAAGAAATAAGATTCTTTCAATCCAAGGATTTTTCTTTTTCCTTCTTGGGTCCAGGAGGAAAATTAAATGATTGATGAAGTTGTACATGTGATGTGATACTACCAAACGAACGACAAGACTTGAAACTACTTTAACTGTACATCGTTTTGGTATAAATAAAAGAAAATTCATTTTAGTTGTTTAACATTAAGCACAGAAGAAGTTTCATCTCTCACATATAATTGAGTTGGTTTTGAAATTCGGTAACAAAAATAAAAATGATATATGCATTTAAAATAAGTTTCAAAGTATACCACCTAATTAATATATTCTCTTGCCATGCTAGCTAGCAAGAACTGAGAGATCGAGATGTGAGTGATATTTACAGTTAATAGACCGGTCAAAGCAAGATTTTCAGCCATGGAGGAAGTCGCTAATCAAAAATGTAGTAGGTGACTAAATCAATAAATATTGAAATATGAAATGAAGCTGTAGCAGAATACGATTAATGAGCAGAAATTAAGTATATAGTCTTTGCTAGCTAGCTAAGTGGAGTTTCAGTCTTGGAAGCAAGGGATTTAAATATATGGGTGGGGCACGTGTCATCGGGTGAAAGCTTGGTGTTAGCTTTCCTTTTCCCCCTCTAGTCTCCTTGTGGGGAGTAACGGAACTCACTTTAATTCTAGAATCCCCTCTTGAATTTTTTATTTATATAATAATAAAAATAATTCCCTCCACTTTTTCAAGTAACTTAACTTTCACACAACATATAATATATTATCCTGCTCAATTTTTCTCCTTTTCTTTTTTTTCTATTTAATTCTATAAGGTCTTATTTCTGTATTGTTGAAAAGAAATATCAATATTAGCGCTGAAAGTGAAATTATTATCTTCATTGTTAAGTTCAAACGAATCTACATGGGGGAAGCATTATATTGGTGGTGAACTCCACCTACCTTTTTATACTCCTCCCACATTTTTTATTAATTTTTTTACAAATATTAAAATTTGCATCTGACAAATTTAAACACAATTTGTTCCCAGTATACATACTCAAACAACTATAATTATTATTAAAACAAATAATTTAATATTCTTCAAAATAGTCACACACACACACACAAAAAAAGAAGAAGCAAGACTCTTCCTCGCGGACTGAGGTACGTAGTATAAGTGGACAGCAGGACAAGTGTGAGCAACGTTATTTTCAAAATAATGCTAATTTTGGTTACTTATTGTCTTCTGCATGCAATTAAGCTTCTATGTTTTTCTTTCATATTCTCCCTACATGAAAAGGCAAAAAATACATAACTAGGTACGGATTTTTACAGTTTGAAACTTACTAGTAATGGTAATGAAAAAGAGAATATTATGATCTCAATTTTTCGCCTAGGTATCAACTAAAAATATTATCTTGTCATTATTTTCCATGACTACTTTTTTGAAATATGGACTATGGAATTTGTAAGTGCTAAGAGTGGGAATCTAGTAGCTGGGCCTTTAGAAGGAATTTAGTTTGCAGTATTTAACTAACCTACTAGCAAGCGCGCACAAAAATACACACACACACACACACACACACTAAATATCTTATTCTTCATAAATTTATATATTCTAGCCTCATGTACTAATAAAAGCTGAAATAAAAAATAAACGAGGGAATTTTTGTTCAACTTTCCTAAAGTGTGATGTTTCACACTAATTCGCCCTTTAGGAAGTAGTCTAAAAAAATATATAAAAAGGGCTTGGGTGGGTGACTACTTGCTGGATGTCCCCATTTGTTTAACTTTATTATTGTTTCATATATCATTTGATACTTCGCTAGAACAGTGTCTATCGCATGAAATATGAATTACACAAGAATAAGAAATTTTTTTAAACTATAAAGATGTTCTTTAATTACTATATATAAAACCCTAATTTTATAAGAGAGATATGGTTATATAAACTTTTAAGCGAGAATGATTAAAAGATCTAAGTGCATGCATTTGCCAGTGAAGTATAATTTATTTAATTACTATTGCGCCAAAACATGTGATCCGTCACGACATTAAATTTTAATTTCCATCTCTCTTTATTATCCAAAAAAATATATTCTAGAGAATTAAATTAAACCGCACTCCTTTTTCCATCAAGATCACAAACCGCGTACGTACTTGCAATGTTAGTGATGTTTAACTTTTTGTTTAGTTAAAGATCTTATCATAGCAGGTGTTGCAGATTTTAGCAACAAAGGAGCACGGGTGAAACCAATTGGTCGGCAGGTAACTTCGGATAAAAAAGACATAATCTCCCAAGTTATTATTATCAGATTAATAAATCCTACAAGACACGTGTTGTTATTGACAATATAATTTAAAATTATGATGTGTGTCATTTGGTATTATAATTTGAGTATAAATAGTATAGTATAGATTTTAGTAATACATTGAAAATGAATTTGAAGAGTTGTATATATATATGCATATCAAAATCATTGTATATATTTTTTAATACATGCATATAATTCTTGGAATAATACAACAAAAATTACAAACAGTTTGGTATAGAGGTGATGAAGTTAGGACTAACTAGGGATTAATTCGTTATGATGAATTCGGGATTAACTCGGAATTAACTTGTTGACCAACCAACATGACTCAGTTAATTTGGATAAGAGATCTCCATTTGTCTTGTTATATATAATAATAATAATAATAATAATAATAATAATAATATTATTATTATTATTGTTATTGTTGTTGTTGTTGTTTGTGTGCAGCTAATTAATTTACTATGGCTTTTTGATGATGCATGGAATCTTCTAATTGACAGGTTTGAGAGATAATAAATTTATTAAAATCACAATTATATTTCTTGCAAGAATAATGCGACAAAAACAAGAGATTGATTTCTCCGCATGGAATTTAGACATGCTTCCAATTAATTATACAATTGTTATGCTGATCTTATTGGAAATCAACTATGGCTTGCTCGTGACTTGTTTCTATAGAATTTATAGTCCAAAGGACTAGCTAGGAGGATCCCCTCAATTTCGAATTAGATCGAAAATTTAGTACTCTGTTTTAAAATATGAAATTAATATTGATTATTTAAAATTAATTTAAAATATTTTAAAATTTTAAATTTATAAATTTATAAAAAAATTAAACTATCTAAATAGTATTATTAATTATTAGATTTATTTGTTTCAAAAGTTAAATAAATCACATAAATTTTGATTTTAAAAGTATTTTAAATTAACTTTGAAAAAACAAATTGATCTAATATTTTAGAAGGGAATGAATATTAATTTGTAAAGTGAGAAAGAAAAAGTTTTTGGATATAAAAAAATCAAACCGAAACGAAAATACCAATCAATTTTTGTTTTTTAAATGTCTTTCTGCATAACTCGGTCGCATATATACAAAAAAAATAAAATGTCGTTATTGAATTTTGTGAGGGAGACCCGTAATTCTTTTATATGATCCTTTAGTGGCATAATTTGCTAGCCCTGACGGCTGAACTTAATTCTAATTGTCTATGCATATATATATATATATATAACATCTAGCTACATTTTCAAAGACTTATACGCTAGTGGCTAGGTTAAATGTATTAATTAAAGATAATATTTATATATAGTTACATTGCGGAAAGGTAGTTAGAATTGTTGAACAATATGGTGACAAAACCAAAAGAAGAAAACAATAAACTAGAAAGAGAGGACAAGTATATACAGAACATACGAACAAACCATTATTCGGCTACTAGAACTGTAGAAGAGTCTATATGTATATGCAGCCATGGGATAAATTCTAGATGTTCTGCAATGCATACCTTTTATTTGTTTATGATTCTCTAGCTGTTTCGCACCTAGCCTCCTATAATTAATCTAATAAGAAGTGATTTAAATTGTCACATGTTTAATGTATACGTTGAATTTACACAATTGCAGTATTTAATACTTTTGATAACAGTTTCAAATTATAAAATTAATATTTATTTTTTAAAAATTAATTTTAAATATTTTTAAGTTTAAAATTGACATGAATTTTTGTAGTTTATATTAATACAACTATTAATTAATATCATAAATTATCTAAAAAATATTATTAATTATAAAATTTATTATTTTCAAAACTTAAGTAATGAATCATATTAATTTTAAATTTAAAAATATTTTAAATTAATTTTTAAAAAGTTAAAATTAATTTTATAATTTAAAACAGATCATAGAGTATAAATTAATGATGTATTAACTATTGATGGTTACAGTTCCAGATTCAATTTTTGGCTGGTAATTTTTCTTTTTTCCTTTACTGTGAGATTTTATTTTTTATTTATTGTTATTTGTGAGGCTAAATTTTACCCATAATATTTATTCTGTCCACTTAGCCAACATTTTAAAAAGGACGTCGACAAAAGTTATTGCTTCCCCAACTATGTAAACTTTTATTTTCTGTTTCCAACACATTCGACCGTACAACCAGCAAAAAAGTTCAAACGTTCAATTTTCATTAAATGAATTTGCAAAAGCTCTATAGTGTAATTACTCTTCTTTCAGATCGAGAGAATATAAAAAATAAGATTATTAACTATTGTCTAAACGGCTCAAAGTTTAATAGAAGTCCTTATAGGCAAAAATATCGCATCTTTCTATTTTCTTTTTTTGTGATTTTTTTGTTTAGTTAATAGAATAAAAGTCAAAAATCAAGAGTTGAATTTTGTATTGGAATTTTCACTTTTAAACATTTCGATGATATATATATATATATATATATATATATATATATATATATATATAAAATTATGCTATATAAATTTCTTTTTATTTTTCTTATGTATGAAATCTAATAATAATGATATTAATACAAATTATCTCTTACAAGTGTGAGACTCATTTATTATTTATGTGAAAGAAAATTTATAAAATTATTATTTTTACCGATAAAAATATCAATTCTTTTTATTTATTGTTTTGTGGAAACAAAACCATGATCAATGACTGAAGAGCCTCCGATATATACTAATTAAGTATGTTTACGGAATGAATATACGTATGTATCTATATATATATATATATATGTATGTATGTGTATGGCTGGTTCCTCTACTTTAAGATTGCGCACATGCACAGATATACTATTCCAATATGCTAGAAATCGTCAAAGAATTAAACAAGCAATAGGTCCCCTGGCTAGCTCATTTGAAATGTCACGTACTTTTCTTAGGGTACCCCTCAGCCGCAATATTAGATACAGAGCTATATATCTACCTTTTTAATTAAAAAAATTATTTTACGATTACGATATAATTATATAGTGTTTTAGAATCACTTATATATTATTATTTTAATATATAATATAAAAAAAAATTATTATATATATTAATATAATAATATATTAATAATTTAAAACATCACGTAATCATATTTTAAAATTACTACTAAATAACTTCTTTTTTAATTACTGGCTTGCGTACGTTGTAGTCTAGTAGAGCTTCTTAATTGTGTCCTTGCTAGTTATTGTCAGTCTAGGTTCGGAGCCGCATACATCCATCATACATCAATTCTATATTATTTTATTATTTTTGACATATTTTTTATATTTATTTATTTTATTTTAATTCAGCACAACAATCAAACTTATTTTTTTCACAAAACAGAAAAATTGATGTGGAATTAATGTATTTTAGATGTATGCATATATTTATTCATCTATCGATATTGGTTTTACTTTGTTGTCTAGTTTCCTGCTTTTGTGCATTTTTTAAGGTTTTCTAAGAGATACTTGGCCAGAATATATGTATGATCGTTTTCAACATTAGACTTTAAATATATAATTTGTTATTGAGAGAAAATATATATTAATTTAAAAAATAATTTATATTTGAGTGTGTCGTGCAAACTTTAATACTCATATATAAAGGAAAAAGTTAATAAAAAAAGTACTCCCTCATATTATTTAACATTTTGGAGTGGTGCAACTGTATATCACCTATGGCTTATAAAAAGCTAATTGGGAAAGTTTATAAAAAGAAGAAAAATGGCAATTTGTTAATTTGGAAAGAAAAGGAAAATACGAAATCCATTTCCACGGAACTACTATTCTCAGTTTCTAAATGGAAGACACATAAAGTCAAAAGTGTCAAACTTGAATGCCACTTTACTAACCATAAATAATTACAAACAAGTGTTTAAGTGAGTAATTAACTTAAATTAATCAACTAGTTTTCTATTCTATTGCGGCTTGTTTCTACTTCTTCTCGCAATATCCACCTGTTTTTTTATTATTTATTACTATTTATCTAAACCTATATATCCATCTATATAAACCCCACCTTCTCTATCCTCTTGTACTAAATCCAATCTCTCTTTCTCTTTCTCTTTCTCTTTCATACTATATGTTTCTCTCTCTAAAAATATTTCTTTCTCTCTCTAAACATATATATCGTAGTATCATCAATCAACAACTTTTTGTACTTAATTTCATATAATAAATATGGATACTGTTAAAGGTGAAGCTGGAAATTCAGAGGTTGAACTGATGAATAGTAGCGATCAAGAAGAGTTGATGATGGACCTGCGCCGAGGCCCATGGACTGTTGAAGAAGACTTTGCTCTCATCAATTACATCGCTCAGCATGGCGAAGGTCGCTGGAATTCTCTCGCTCGTTGTGCAGGTAAACATTGATTAATTCTTATAATTATACTTTGATTAATTGGATCGTTTGTTTGTGGATTCCATACGAGTACTGCTTATATTTATAATCAAGGAACAAGAACACATTCAAGATTCTAGCTTCATTTTCCTATAAGTTAATCATTTATAGCTACTCACTTGATTACTATTAGTATTAGTAATCTACGATCTTAATTCTTTGGCCGTGCCACGGTTATTAATTAATATAAGAAAAAGTTTAAATTATATCAGAAATTAAGATGATCGATCTTTTTATTGTGTATATGTAGAGTTTTGATCATTGATTAACTTTATCAAAAAATAAAAAAATGGAACGTACAGGACTGAAAAGAACCGGAAAAAGCTGCAGATTAAGATGGCTGAATTATTTACGTCCGGACGTTCGACGTGGAAATATCACTCTTGAAGAACAACTCTTGATTCTTGAGCTTCATTCTCGTTGGGGCAACAGGTATAATATAATATAACATGTTTATTAATATATTCCATTCATTTTACTTTTTCTTTTGTACGTACATGTATTCCATTCTTTAGCTTTAATTCCTTCTATTTTATTTATTTATTAATATATAGAATTACTAAATTTCTTTCTTTCAATTATATTGTAAAATTCAGATGGTCCAAAATTGCGCAACACTTGCCAGGAAGAACTGATAATGAGATAAAAAATTACTGGAGAACTCGAGTCCAAAAACACGCGAAACAACTCAAATGCGACGTGAACAGCAAGCAATTCAAAGACACCGTGCGTTACCTTTGGATGCCAAGATTAGTTGAAAGAATTCAGGCTGCCTCCACCGGAAATTCCACCATCTCTACCTACAATACCAACAACATGAATATTAATAATATTGGTACAAACCAAGTGGTACTGCCACATGCCAATATTATGTGCAACAACTTTGAGGCTACGGTCCACTCGGTTAATAATGCTAGTTTCACACCGGAAAATTCTAGCACCACGGCCTCATCGGACTCGTTTGGACGATCACAAGTATCGCCGGTTTCTGACCTCACTGATTGTTACAATTATCCTCCGGCTAATAATCCGATTATCCATAATCAGGATTATTTTCAGGCAAATCAGCTAGGATTCACAGAATCCCTAATTAGCCCCTCTGGTTACTTTAACCAAGGTTTGGACTTTCAAGCTTCTATGGATCAGCAAAGCAACAATAACCCATGGTTGGACAGTGGGGACGTATCGGGCAATTTGTGGAATGATGAGGACCTTTGGTTCCTACAGCAACAATTCAGCAACAACATTTGAAAGATGGATGAAAATAAACCCAAAAATAGAGAAGGGTTGTTCATCAAAATTAGTAAATTTTAGGATACATGTAGAAATTAATATTTGCGAGGAGAAAGTCTAAATTCTTATTGTGGACCTTTTCTATGTTTATTTTTTGTTGAGTGGGGGTTAAAAGTGTAATTTGAGGTTGTTTAATCTCATTCTTTCATAATGACTTATTTTCGTTTTGAGGTACTAGTGATTGCATTATACTGGTACATAGATGCTACCCTTGACGGGGTGTGTGTTTAGATATATATAAGTAGTTAATTCATATTAATCGATTGTTATGATTATTATTTTAATAATTTAAAATTAATTTAAAAAAAATTTATTATTAAAATTTTAACGACATGATCAAAAAAAAAATTAAAATTATCACTAGAACCTGTAGCGATAATTTTGAAAATTAGAGTGTGTTCTAATTCTTTCTTCTTATCACTTGGGCCGATGTCTATTTAGACATCTCTCTTCTCTTGGGTCTGTTCTCATATGGTGTGGAAGTCTCTTATGTTATGTGGAGGCCTACACTTGCTGATAAGATCGATAGGTAGTTCAAATAAAATAAAATAAAATAATAATTTATTTTATATTGATTATATTTTTTTGTCTTGTTTTTAGTGGTAGAGATTTTTATAGTAAAAATACCTTCCTATTTTGATTGTTAAAATAATAATTCAGTAATCGATTACCGTAAATATAACTCATATATATATATATATATATATATATATATATATATATATATATATATATATATATATATTAGTTTATTAAATAAAGTTTATGAGATGTGCATAATTGGTTCCACTACCTTCACTTATATGTCGTTATAATGATAATTTTTTTTATAATAAAGTCGTGGAATTTTTGAAACCTAGTCTATGGGGCCTGAACCGGAGCTAGATATCTAAATTACGTAAAGACTCTTGTCCTTTGTTCTAGATTAATTTAAAAAGAAAAAGAAAACGAAAGTAGTTTACCTTAGCAATGATTTAGAGACGTGGCATAGTATTTGTCTAGCCTTATATTAGAAGGAGTTACTGTTACTCTTTCTTTCTTTTTTAATAGAGTATGATCTGATTCTTATCAACTTGTGTAGGGTATGCCACGTGAGTGGCTTGTGAGGCCATGTGTGAATGTGATCCAGTTATATTACTAATCCCATCTCATGATTATAGTTTGATATAATATTTAATTATTGTATATTTATTTTTATTTTAATTGAATAAATTTATATATATAATAATTAAATATGATATTAAATACGATATTTATCTATATTATTAAAAATATAATATAATATAAATTTTAATATAATATTTTTTAATAATATAAATAAATATAATATTTAATTATTATATATTTATACTTATTCTAACTTCTATGGTCTCAATTGTACGGGCACGTGAGTCGGATGTCATTTTGCAAGACTAGGTAAACTAGGTATGTACCGACATTCTAGTTATCTATCCGTTGCAATATTTTTTTTTTAAAAATGTTACAAATGTCCAATCCGTAGCACTTAGTAAAAATTATAAAATTAATTAAGATTTTTATGCAGCGTTTTTATTTGTGTCTAACCGATTATGTATATATATTTGCTTACTCAACGCTAGATATATTTAAAAATTTTAAAATTTTAAATGTATATAATAATATTATTCGTTTAATAGTTGTTTATTTTAAAAAAAAATTATTTAATTTACAAGCGTATTATTTAAATTTTAAATGTAACGCATTAAAATTATTACAATACTTTTAAGCATGCAAGCGTAACCTCAACAAACGCTACAAATATTAATAGCCCAACAAACTCCTATACATTAAGTCGACATGTACAACAAAATATTATTATTTAACAAATTAATTAGTTCTTTTGGAATATTTAAAAAAAAAACACAAAAATGAAAAAAAAACAAAAAAGAGCAATTAATAGAAGATGACAATAGACTCTGGCCAACTTTTGTTCGATTTATTTGTTATAACTTATAACTGAATTAAAAACTTATTAAACTTGTTTGAATCATTCAAACTGAAATGGGCTGTTCTATTCTTTAATTTTTTCAACTTGTTTGAATGATTCAAATTGAAATGAGTTGTTCTATTATTTAATTTAAAGAATAAAATTCATAAATTTGACAGTATTAAAAATAATTTATTTTATTATAATAAAATAATTAACTAATTTTATTTTATTTTAATTTTCAATTACCATTTCATCTTAATTTTTATAATCCAAACATAATATTATAGTCACTAATCACATCTTAATTAATGCAGCTCTCCTTGAAAAAAATATCAAAACTTGACTTTTGTAGGTGGCAAACGTATTTAACTCAACTCATCGTTAACGTCACCTAAGAGAAACGAGTCAATATTAATTAATCTTTTTTATTAGAACATTGAGCTAGTAATATGTTTATCCCATTAGAAATTAATGTTAAACATGGAGTGTATAACTTTTAAATAAATAAATATATAGCTGTAAATTTCTTAAATTTAGAAATTTCCTAGGAGGGAAGTTAACACGTGCGAGGGAGGGGGGAATGAAAGGAGCTAAGGTTGAAGGAAACGTGATGGAATAGTATCGAGAAGAAGGGCGGCGGGAATATAAAAGAAAGGGGCAGCGTGCCAATTAGAGAAGCCACACAAAAAGGTGGTCCAATGTCTGAGTTTGCTTCGGAGCCACCACTAATAAAATAATACAGTATTTAGTATATATGACTATATCGATTAACTTTAAGATTAAAATAATAGTTAGGCTTTTACTTCCTAGACTGAAGCAGCCGCAACCATTGAAACGCAATTTATCTTTCTCCTGTTTGTTTTGAATTCTTTGGACGCCACGTATGTATATATATATATATATATATATATATATATATGTATATATATATGTATGTAAATGTTAGTCTCCCCTCCCACGTTTTTATTCCCCTTGTTTACTTTAAATAAACTACTAAACTTTGTTAGCAATATTCAATCACACAGAAGGACAAAAAAGAACACTACTTCTATCCTCTCATAGATTTTTGTATTAAAATTCAAAATTGTAACAAATTTAGGAGTTAATTAAGTTGACATACATTTCTGCCAGAAATGAAAAAATGTGTTTAAAAATACCATTTTCAAAAATTGGAGTCACCTTTAGCTTAGTAATTTTTTTTACTACATATGTGTTTGTAATCTTATTTTGTGGGTATAGTGCATGTATATAAACAGTTATTATGATTCATATTTCGTATACGTATTTATGTAAAAGATATGTTGGAATTGACTCATATTTTATCAGACTCAACCATTGGCCACTATTACATGTGTATTTAAATTTGAGAATTTATTAGTAGGTCGGTCTTAAATTTGTCTAATATTTTGAGTCTCATAAATTTGAGCTAGCTCGTGATATAGCAGTTATGATTTTTTACTTGCAATATAAATATTATTTTGTGCGTAAATCATGGCATAATGCATGAGGCATATATATGAATGCATTAGATAAACAAGATTAGTCATAAGTAGATAAATTTAAATATATCGTGTATCTTTTATTTTTTTGTTTTTATTTAATTTTTTATGCGACTATAATATTTGATTTTAAATCTAACAAGTTACAAGTTGTTGACTATATTCTTTATTTTGAATCTATTTTTTCAAATAACATTGATGTCAGTTCATGTTGCATAATTGAAACTTCAAGAGGGAGAAGAATATTACTTGAAAATAAATGACAGGAGGAGTTGATGTTAAAATTAAATGGAACAGATCGAGGGAGAAGGTGAAATTTGCCTCCTACTCTACATGGAAATAATTTACTGATAAGTAAGCACTAAGTACTACTTGGTATTTCAATCCAACTCCATGTATCCCATCCCATTTCTTTGCAAGACAAACGCACCCTAACGAAATACGAGTCGATATGTTCACGCAGGGGATTTATTGAATACAACTGGCCTCCACCACAAACTTGCGACTTGATTTTATTTTCTCTTTCTTCAATATACAAAGTGTTTGTTGTTGTGGGGTCCAACTAACATGGGACCAGTGTTGATTACCATCAATCAATCAGCCATCAAATCATCAATCTACTGTAGATCCGGCCACGTAGAGACATTTGATTGCATCAAATTAACCAGGATTTGGCAACACATCACATTTAAGCGGAACAATCAGCGTTAGTCAATGAAAAATGTCGGTTTTACTTAAACGTAGGTATAGTTGCATCATAGGCGTATGTATCCTATCGAACTGATTTGACTAATTAGTCAATCTTTTGTTTGTACCTTTTGTTTTCTTATTCATTTGCCGTGTATGTGTTTTGTTTGTATTCCCTATTGGCTATTGCCAATATTTCAGGCAGTGAAGCTGTTTTCGAACTTGCCATTTCTCAATTTCATACCGAGGAGTTGTATTTGTGGGAGGAGATAGTTATACCTATTGACTTTAAATTATTTTGTTAGATATGATTGCAACTTTTTTACTACACAAATGTAATTTATTCATTAGCAAATTGGAGGACAAATTTGCCGATTACTAATCATCTTTAAGTGTTAAATAAATATAAGTATATAAATATCAACTACAAAATTGATCTTAATTATTAAAAAATAAAATTTTACATTAAAATTCATATCATATTCTACTTTTTAATAATTAAAATTAATATAATAATTAATTTTATGATTAAATAATAGATATGTAGTCTTATCCCTAAATGTTATTCTTTTATACGTATGGAATTTTTTTATAAGTACATAATTGTTGTGTTTATAATCATTAAGGAGCATATATATATATATATATGCTCATTCTAACAAGTATTTGTTATGAAATAATATATATTTTTATGCGGTATGTTTGTTTTTAAACCATTGAATCTCGCAACGTATGGATAAGAGTTAGGTTGATTGAAATAATACTTTCATTTAACTTTGTCTATGAATCATTTTCCTATATATATATGAAAAAAGTAACCTAAGATATACTTTAGAGCTTGACTAAGACGACTTAATAAAATGACGTAGTTTTATGTATTAGAGTTAATTTTTTTATTTTTGAGTTATGTATGTATAATGCAACTAAATGCATGGAGAAGTCCATAAAATTTTCCAATGCAAAGTAATGAAAGCTTAATTACGTATATGAACAATGCATTTTTAAATTAGTTTTCACTAATTAGAATTAATTTGAAGTTTTGATCCATGTATAATTACTTGATACATATGATGAAACACTGTTTGACGTCGTTGTATCCTAATATTCAAACCCTTAGGAAAAATGCATAAAGCGTATACATTGTATTGACATTCATATATATATATATATATATAAGGAGCTGATCCATAACTTGCGTTAGTTAGGAAAATTATTCCAACAAGTTGATCTCTGATTATCCATTATAAGATCTAAGGGATGAGATTGAATATGTCAAGGCCCCGACTGCTACTAGGACTTGTGGCTAGAGCAATTCCCTCTTATAACCAAAGAAATTACTAAACTACCCCCAAAATTTTAATGACTTTTCAACCTGACCGCTAGTAGGACCTGCTGCCAAGTTGAAAAGCTATTAAGCCGTTATCATTTTTTTGGGGATTCTATCGCCTTTCAGAATATTAATGTTTACCAGAGTATGCCTGCGTCATTGCCTTAGGGAGCCAAAATAAAGAATCAGGCATAGGGTTAGGCCGTCTGACCACAAAATGCTCGTATGACCAAATTTGTAACAAGGTCATACATCCATTGACAAATTTAGCCCTTCTTTTAATAGCTGAGTATAAACCCCAGTATAAATATGTCAAACATGCGATACCTCATGCATACGTGGCAATCTTATTTGAATAACAAACAAAATACATGTACTATACTTAAGGTTTACATTATTTATTGACCTAGTTGGAAATAAAATCGTCCCATATTTTCTAAGAAGGTATACCTTTGTATAAACCACATCCCTACTTTCATTTATTGGGCATTTAAAAAAAATCGTGTAACCAAACTAAGGAAATACCACGTTATTTTTTTTTTTACATTATTCCATTTCCCAACCATGTCATCCTTAAAAATGTTCATAAAATATCTCAATGGGGCATCAAATGGCGGACAAGTTAAGGGATTTCCTAATACTAGCAAACCAAAAATAAAATCAACATCCTCCAATGTAATTATTATTTTTCCACACTTCATATGAAATGTATTCGTCTACGAACGCTCAATTAGGGCAGACACAAAAGTGACATTCGTTTTAGTGATTACTACTTGATGACTAAACACCACAAACCCCTACCCTTTAATAGTTTTTTTTTGTAGTTTTGTCAATTCCCATTTATTATATATAATTGCGGTGGTTTGGGTCGTCATTAGTGTACCTCTATCAACCTCGTTCCATAGATCCTCTGAAACATGTCTTTCTTGGTCATAAAGGACACTGCAATCAATGAGTCCAAGCAAGCAACTGTCCATATTTACCTAACAATACCAACAACAACAATAAAATAAATATTTATTGTCTAAAAATATGGATAAACAATTTTTCAATGTATATACATAAACATCCATTATTCTATATTATTAGTCCAACTTATCATACATATTACCCAATGACTTAATAAATATTCTTTCAAAAACATACCAACAACAATAATATAAGTAATATTCCATGTCTAAAAATATTTCATTATCATACAATTGCTACTCAATTTATATAAATACATGCTATCCTAATTATTGTTTCATACATGTAACAATAGTAATATTTTTTGAATTTACAAAAATTTTAAAAAATAATCGATCAAAAAATTCTTACTAGTATTTGGAGTAGATTAACCTGTTCAAAGTTAAACTTTGTAGTGGCGTAAGCAATTTGGAGTAGCGGTTAGTCAAGCTTATTCTTCTTTTCCTTCTCGCAAGTTTATGCAACAAATGCAAGCAAAGTCGTATTATGTTTCAGACCTGGAATTTAACTGGACTAACCGTAGGTGGAAGTAGCGGCTAGAAAAGCGACAGCGTTTTAAAGGCTAGTCAAACTGATCGCAAGTCCTACTAGCAGCCAGTTAAAACGACAGTATTTTGACAGGCCGCTAATAAGACCTGTGTCTAGCGGCCGGGTCTCTACCATATTCAATCTCACTCCTTAAATTTTATAATGAACAACCAGAGATCAACTTACAAGAATAGTACTTTTGGTTAACGTAAGTTATGAATTAGCTCGGATATATATATATACACACACACACCCTTCAACATTACGAAAGGAAGCACTGCATGTCTCCAAATAAAATGTCACAGAAGAATAAAAACAATGTACTTAGCTTAAATTCATTCATGTACGTCTAGAACTTAGAAAACTAGGATGTAAAGAAAAAAAAAGAGAGAGAGATTTTTTAATAAAGTATCTTAATAAAAATAAATCTAATTATTTATTAACAATGTTAAAATACAGTGTGGTAGATGATTCAAAGAGCTCCGACAATTATCTTTACTTTTAATTTCATTTCTATTCTATTCTTCTTTTCCCTCCCTTCCTTTTCGCCAAGATTTTTAATGGTCCAAACATTATTTATTTTGTGTGAACCTTCCAAACATATCACCCTGAAAATCTGTGTTCTTCTTCATTTTGTAACAAAGCGAATTGGCTAGCTAGGGCTGGCACCACAAAAACCTCCGTAGTACTCCAAATAATAAGAAATGCTGTTAATTTTAATTAAGACTTCACACGGGATTCGTGGTTGATAAAGCCTAATAAATTTTTGATATATTCATTTTGTTTTAAAATGTAAATCAATTTTTATATTAAGTTAATTTAAAATTGATATGTTAATAATTTTTTATAAATAATTTATAATAAAAAAATTAAATTAATTTTAAATTTAAAGTATCTCGAATAACTTCAAAACATCAAAGTTGATTGTATTGAAGTTATGGACGGAGTAATAGGAATAGATTTCATCACTTAATTTTGTTAAATTCTAAGATTAATCCACTAATAATTGAGTCAAATTAAAGGTCATGCTACGTAATACTGATAAGACCCTCAATTGTCTCGCTCACTGCATTATTCAACACAGGAAATTGGAAAGTAAATAAAGTTATGGGGTTAATCACGCGTGATATCTCTACATAATCAAATCAAGATTAATCTGAGATATTTTATAATATTAAAAACATATTCAGAGTACTAAACAAGCTTTTTGTCAGAGATATTTTTGCAGCCTAGTCTAAGGCCTAGCGATTTGACTGAAAATCAAGTTGAAAAACATTAGTACTAATAAATATAAATGGAACACGAGCCAAGAAGCTGTAATTATTAATTATCCAGGACCACGTTTTTTTTTTTAATTTCAAGAATTATATTTATTTATTTTTAAATTCAGACTTAAAATTATCAATCTAAAAATTATAAAATATCTTAATATAAGAGAGTACTTAATATCATGTTTAATTATAAATTATAATTTCAATATTATTAAGTCATTTTATAATTTCTAAATTAATAATCTCAAGTCTAAATTTTAAAACAAACTTTTATGATTAATAATTTTATCTTAAGTATAACTTTTACAAATAAATATAATATTGAAATTATAACTCATGTATTGGGATTATAATCCATACAAATAAGCGTAGCCCAAGTGTTTAGATTAGTGGAGTTTAGTTAGTGAGAGGTTGCAAAAATGGGGTTTCAAGTATTTTGTAACGAAATTTCTTTATATATCTGTTACGAAATCTATAGCTACAATTTTTAAGATCTATGATGGTAATTTACCCCGTCGCTATAAAATAGGGTTACGACGTCAGGATAAACCGTCGTCATAGACCTTAAAAAATGTCGCTATAGGCCTGAGATATATGAAAATTTTATTATAGAGGATTTGATCTCCAATAATGGCATAGCACTGTTAAGGATGTAAAATGAATTAAATAGTTTGGGTTTAATTAGTACTCATTAGACTCGAAATATAAACAATTCAAATATGAGTAATGTTTAAAATTTGATAAATTACTTGAATATTTTCAAATTGTAATTTTCTATTGATATTCAGATCATATTCGCTCAAAAAATTCAAACTGCTTGGGCTCGATTCGAGATCTTGTTCGACTTGATAAGTAAACGAACCTTATTTCATAATCGATAAATTTTATATATCAAATTTAAGCAACTTAATATTCGACTTGTTTCGATTCTTTTATACCCTTAATCACCGTTTACAGTCATATAAAAAAAAGTGCTTAATTTGCTCAAATATTTGCCCTAATTAAGAATCTTACTTACTAATTTCTAGAATTGTTGCAGTGTTCATATAGTTTACTGCTCCCTTTGTTAAAAACAAAATGTCAACACTTAAATTTTTTATAAATCTTAAGTATATTAGTTTGTTGTACTTTACTTTTAAAAATAGTGCGTTTAGCGCAACAATAATGATATTGATAAAATATAATTGTAATGATAATTTGAAGATATTATGTCATTTAGTATTATCGTTTTTTTTATGAAGGACTATTTTTGTATAACGAAGAGATCCATACGTTAATAATAATATATTTCAGGTTACATAGGTTTTTGATTTTCCACATTATATATATTCTTCATATCTTCCTAGGAACTGAAATTAAATATTCCTCTAGTAAATAGGGAAAATAACCCGGGCCATTGGAAAAGATATATCTTGAAAGAAAAAAAAATGTTTGAATCTCCATATTATAGTTAAGGTTACCTACGAAACATGCAATAAAGCCCGGGATATTTGTGGACATGACGAATTGGTTCGGGTTCATTTCACAAAAATATATTGGGTTCTTAATAATTGTTTGAGCTGAGGCCCGTGTCTAATCTTTTTGAGCTACTGGACTACAATGGACAGAGTTGTGAGCAGTCATGAAATGGATCTGGCCCAAAACATAATTAATGGCCTTCATGGTTCGGAAGGTGTTCATTATTGTAGTCGTGTATAATGGTATAGGTATGAAAAATAAATGTCAAGTAGGGGATTAGAGAGTGTACAATTCTGATTATTTATATATATTAAAATAAAAATAAAAATAATTACACTCAAATCAATAAATTTTATAAATATTAGACTTAAAATAAATATTATAAAAATTTTGGAGTCAAAATAAAAAAAAAAACTGAATTGATCGCCACTCCTAGTCCAATATCCCCGTCCCTCTAGACTTTTTGCTAGTTGGGTTGTCAACTTGTCACTTATATCGAAGGAATAGAATTGATGAAAGAATAAAATAAATAGTAGAATAATTTATTTAATTCTAGCTGTAATGAATTATTTCATATTTTTTTTTCAAGAAATAAAATTTATTAATTTAGTAGGAATAAGAATAGTTCATTTCATTTTGTAGAACAACTAAATATATTTTTTATTTTATTTTATAGGAATTAGTCAGTCTATTTTTATTTATGCAATTTAAATATAACATTAGTATTTGATTGAAACATAATGGTAATATTATAGTACTCTCTCTGTTTTAAAATAGATGATTATTTTTTACTTTTAAAAGTCAATTTGAGAGCTTTTTAAATTCAAATTTGAGATAACTTCTTAAAAATTATAAAACAATAAAACTTATAATGAATTATAATTTTTAGATATTTTCTTAAAAAAAATTATGACAATTTTAAATTTAAAAATCTCTAATGTTGACTTTGAAAAATCAACAATATTTAAATAATATGGAATAGAAGGAGTAATATGCTTAAGGTATATTTGTTTGTAAGAATATTGTATGAAATATGATTATTTGTATTAATTTAATATCATTAGAAACTAATTTATTTTATGATTAGTCATTTATTTAATTATATGTACTACATTTTGTCATTTCTAAGGTCTATTGGATGGTGAATTATAATTTCAATTGGAGAAATATATTATATAATCCCCTTTGGAGATATCAAATGAACTTATAAATGAAAATAATTAATTCATAAGATTAAATAAAGGGTTAATAATTATGATAAAATAGTTTGTAATAATATTAACTCAATAAAAAAAAGTCTTATCTCATTTATTATTTTTACAAAAATAAATAGCAGTAACAATTAAGAACTTTATTTGACTATATCATATAAAATTATATTTTTGATTTTTAAAATTTAAACAAATTGAAAAAAATGTATCTTTCATTTTAAATTAAAATTTTAAAATTGAAGAAAATATCCTAAGACCTAATTTAGTCCTAAGGAGGGAAAACAATCAATAAAATTATAAAATAAAAAAAAGTAAAAAAATGTGGCTTTTAGATTTCCGCACATTTTATAATTTATGTTTCAGAACCGACACAGACATCTTTATCCGGTTTGGATACGAAAATGCACGTTTAACAAGTTTAGCCCCTAAAAAATATGTCTTCCATTTTTAGGGAAAAATACCCACATTACCCTTCCATTCTTTAGCGACAAAAAAGAAGCGAAGCCGTCGGTATATAATGATAATGCTACACTGCTACTCATCGTTTTGGAGATATTTATAAATATCATATGATTTGTGGTGCAATTTGCTCCCGTTCGTTGCCGCTCCAATTTTTTATTGCGAAAATATTATCCCCTTTACTTTACAAATAGGGTTTATATATAATTTTCTGTTTAGGTATAATATATATTTTTCCAGCTCTGAATTATAAAATTATTTTTAATTGTTAAAAAATTAATTTTAAATATTTTTAAACAAAAATTAAAATAATTTAATTTAATTTATGTCAATATAATTATGAATACTATAAACTACCTAAAAAGTATTTTAAGTTGTAATATTTATTATTTTCAAAACTTAAATAAATTATATTAATTTTAAATTTAAAAATATTTAAAATTAACTTTTCAAAAATCAATATTAATCTTATAATTCAGAATCGAGAAAATATTTCTTTTGATTATATTAATAAATGACTCAATTATTTTTAAGTATGCCCTCGCAATTTCTTTTATAATGTAATCCCTGTAAAACTAAAATTCAATAAATTTAAGATAAAAAAATAATTATTTGTTCGTTTTAAACTTAAAGATCCATTATTTAATTAAAAAATCAATAAGTCTCTTATTAAACAATTTGAACTTTGAAACTATCTATACGAAAAATGTCCACGTACTCTCCAATAAGCTTTTAAAGGTATTTGACAAATAATTTAAATTTTGTTCATGCAAAATATTTTACATAAGGGATATGGTAATTTTATAATGTTTTCTGTAGTATACATAATTTGATAAATGTTGCTATATTCAAGAAGAATTAAATAGAGACTAGTACTATGAAGGCTTCATCAAAGGTAACGCTTCTTATGTAATTTTTTGGACATGTCTACACATATAATATTTAAATATAAAATCAAATAATATATTTATTTTAACTATTAAAAAATGGAGTATAACATTGAAATTCATATTATATTTCACTTTTTAATGGTTAAGTAGTGTTTAGATGTTATTTTGAATATGGATAACTTTATCCACACTACAACCAAACATTACTCCAAACACTACATACATTTCAACTATTAAAAAGTGGGATTTGACACGAATTTTCGTATCAGATCCCATTTTTCAATGGTTAAGATCAAAATATTATATTTAGTATTGTTATTGGTGTTGTGCATTTATACTTATTCTTTGAATATTGTGTATTTATAATTATTCTATTATTTTTGATAAAGTATTATTATTTTAGTAAATTTTAATTATAAAAAAGTATGAAAATTGGTGCATTTATTGTCGAACAAAATAAGTACTTGTAGTAAATATTTAGTTGAGAACTTGGTCTATAATCCAATATTTAAAATATCCTATAAAAGGGAAATTGATGAGATAATATCGAGTTCATATAATAAAAATTCATAATGTCGTCAACCTAACATAAAATGAAATAAAAAAAAATCTAAAAAGAGTAATTTCCCAAGGTAGTTTGGTGAAAAGGACTTAAATGAAAAATAACAATACAGATTCAAGGGCAGTAAAGTCAATTAAATACTAAAGCACGTTTCCCTCACTCGACGACGATTCTCGGAAATCTCACTTTCTTCGCCTATATAAGAAACCTTTCCGATCTCGAAGCAACCACCTCCCAAAATCTCATAAACAGTGCGATCAACGGTCTGTGCAATTGTAAGTTAAAGTTTATTAACTCCATTATCCAGTTTGCTCTTAATTGATAAATTAATTTACTTAAATATATATATCTATATCAATCTGTAAATACGTATACATATATAATTTCTGTTAATTCAGTTTTTAAACTAACTGATATTTTTACACCACAAATTTGTATTTCACCATTCTTTATTTTGAAGATTTATTTATCTTCAATTCTAATATATTTTTGTGATCTTCAAAGTTTTAAGTATGATCACTAGCAGTTGTGTTGGAATATCCACCATGAAACCTTGTTGTAGAATCTTACTTAGTTGTAAACATTCTTCCATTTTCGGATACTCATTTCCGAAATGTGATCATTCAAGGTTCCATAATTTCTCCAAAACTCAGTTTAAAGTGTACGGTTCAAGGGGATTTAGTAGTTGTAGTAATAAGATTTTAGGGTTTAGATTTGTGATTGATCCGAAACAGAAGGCTTTTTCTGCTTCGGGTTCAAATTGGGGACAACCTAGGGTTTTTACAAGTGGTTGTCATGTTAATAGTGGGGTTAGGAGTGTGGTGGGTATAGTTAATGTGGCGTCGGATTTTAGGAATCATTCAACCTCAGCTGAAACTCATCTTAATGAGAAGAGCTTCGAGAGGATTTATATTCAGGGCGGATTGAACGTGAAACCTCTGGTGATTGATAGGGTAGAAAGAGAATCACAATTAGGGATAGAAGAAAGAGAAGAAGAGTATAGGGTAGAAGTTAATGGTTCAAAAGTAAATGTAGATAATTCAAAAGGTTTGAATGGGTCTAAGGTTTTGACCAATGAGAGAGAGGTGTCTGAGATTGAAAAGGAGGCTTGGAAGTTACTTCGAGGTGCGGTTGTGGATTATTGTGGCAACCCGGTTGGGACTGTTGCTGCTAGTGATCCAGCTGATAAGATACCATTGAACTACGACCAGGTGTTCATTCGTGATTTTGTCCCATCAGCTCTTGCATTCTTGCTTAAAGGAGAAGGGGAGATTGTCAAGAACTTTCTGCTCAATACACTTCAATTACAGGTATTTATCAATACTTTGGCTCTATCTTATTTAACCCTATGGTTTTCTAATTAATATGTAATTTACTTGTTTCATTTTCTTCACCATAAACAGTATCTATTTTGGGATTCTTCTAGTGCTACAGTGTTTAACTTCTTGCATGTATTAGTCAATGTTTTGGTTGTCAAATGCACAATATGTTGCCCAATTACTCTATATAGCATGTCACTTTAAGATCATTTTGGTATAAGGTTTGATAGGGATACACATAGATGATATTGATATAGGCTCAAGGCTATTCAAACAGTGACACAGAGTCAGTGTGGTGTATTTTTACTGTGAAATTTTATAGTTTATCTTAGAAACTAATTTGTATCACAATGGAGCTGTGCATAGAATATTGTGATGTCCAGGTGGTCAAAAGAGAAGTAGTGGCATACTTCTTTGTGATTGTGGTTATCTTGTTCAAAAGTAGTTCTCCTCAAATGTTACCTTGAAACTAAAAGGGAATATATTGAGATGCCATAGGACGTGTCTAATATGCAGCACCAAGAGTGGTGCAGTAACTCTGTCCATGCATATTAGCTACCAAGGGGATTATTTTTTTTATCACGCCTTGTTATGATTTGCGGTAAATAGTTTTCTTAGCATAATGTGATCTCTGTTGCCTCTGTCAATTTTTCCATCTGCAAATTTAACTTGGATATTTTTGCTGTTTGTTATTCAGAGTTGGGAAAAAACCGTTGACTGCCACAGCCCTGGGCAAGGGTTGATGCCTGCAAGTTTTAAAGTTAGAAATGTGCCTCTTGATGGAAAAATCGGAGAATTTGAGGATGTTTTGGATCCAGATTTTGGTGAATCAGCCATAGGGCGTGTTGCGCCCGTTGATTCCGGTAAGCTAGGCTACATTTAAACACTATGCACTGTCAGTTGATTTGCATGTATTTGAAAATTAGCTATACACTATGCATTGTTGTATAGCTAATTTTTTGGGGTGTTAGTTTACTGTTTCCAATAACGTTTTGTTTTCTAACTTGAGTTGATTTGGAAAGATAGGCCACGCTTTATATTTGATATACTGTCGGTTGTTTCACCTTTAAATGAGCTGGTACTTAATTACAATTGTTTTTTGGGTGTTTAATATCTGGGTTTTAGTTTGGTGTTACTATTTGCTTTACTTTTTTTGTGAACAAAGCATTTTTTTTTCCCAATATCTGTGTGAAATTATGCACTGAGCATTCACTGAAAGACGACTATTGGCTACTTTGACAGGGCTGTGGTGGATTATATTGTTGAGAGCTTATGGAAAGATCACAGGGGACTATGGGTTGCAAGCGAGGGTGGATGTGCAGACAGGCATAAGACTGATACTCAATTTGTGCCTGACAGATGGTTTTGACATGTTTCCCACTCTGTTAGTCACTGATGGTTCCTGCATGATTGATAGAAGGATGGGTATTCATGGCCACCCTCTTGAAATTCAAGTAAGACATTTTCTTTTAAATATTTTTTGGTTCGAATTGGAGAATATTTTACGTCTTAGTGCAAGTTAATGATGATTAGATTTCTACTGATTGTGGATATAGTCTTATAGTTTTCAATATTGATTCAAGCCAGGGGCAAAACTAGTTTTTTTAATGGATCAAAGTAACTTTTACAGAGCCAGGGACAAAGCTAGAATTCATTTCTAAGGGGGGTAAGAGTATAAGTTATATAGATTAAGTTACAATATGACTGCTATTTTTTCTTAAAATAAGCGGCTTAGCCTGAAAGTAGCAAGGCGGGGAAAACTATATAATCTTTTACACTCTTGATCGTTTTAAAAAAAGAGGAATAAGAAAGTTATGTTTAGCACCATTAATTGTTTATTTTCCAAAACGCAAATGAGTCTGGACCTCCTTAGCTTATAAGTGGTTACCCCAATGATTTCAGCTCATGCAACACTTATTTATGTGGTGTGAATATTTTTACATACTAGGGTTTTGAGGATATTAAGAATGCAATCGCTTTATAAGTGCAATAAATTCTTAAGCGATTTATATGAGAAAGAAAGGAAAAATATGCTCTCATGAGAACCTATAGGGAAATTTTAACCTTCTGGTTGACTTCTATTTTTCCCTCAGCTGGAAGTCAACCAGAAGGTTAGTCTTCTTGCTTTATGCATGATTATCCCTGATCTCATCTTTTTTTATAGTTGTGCAATACTTCCTGCTTCTGTGTTTTATGCATTTCAAATATATATTCATACTTTGAAGGGTTTGATGGTTTAAGGAGTTGGCAGATGATTTTGGTTGCCTGCAAGTGGCATTGACATATCTTTTGCATATGAATAGATTTTGTCTGACCATTTACCGATAATGAATAATTGATGCATAATTAGGTTGTGAAGTAAAATCACGGTAGTAATTTAAGATTTATTGAAGATTTTAGTTTTCAGTATTATTGGTCTATCTTTGTATATGCTGGGTCACTTGCTGCTGATGTCATTTTTTAATCAACATCAAAGATCTCCAGGTTCTTTAGACATGAAATATGGACAATTCCTTCTTTGTCTTTCTTCTTTGAAAGGCACTGTAACATTTTATGCTTGTGGAAAAATTTATTGGACTCCACCTTTTGATGGAAATTCTCTACGTTGCTCTTTACGAAAAACTCTTTCACAGACCACGTTAAAAACTTCATGAGAAATATATTGTCGTCTGGCAGAAAATAAACTGTACTTGTTGCCAGGGAACACTTTGAAGAATTAAGTTTGATGACTTCCTTCTGAATGCAAGAAAGACTGTAGGAGCGATCCCATAGTGGACAGATATCTGATTTTTACTTTGATCCGCATATAGCATCATCTGCCTAAACAAATCAGAAATGAAGATAAACAGTAACCCAGAAATGTGCAACAAAAAGAAAAAAGAAACTAATGAAAAGTTCCTTTCAAGCTGGCTTGCCCTGCAGCGTTCATATGCTGCTCCCCTTTTTGCTTTCTTTTATTTCTTTTTAATCTCTGTCATGCTTCTCCTTATATGTTATTTCATTGACATATTTTATATATTCCAGGCTTTATTTTACTCGGCTTTACGCTGTTCTCGTGAGATGCTCATTGTCAATGATGTGTCCAAGAATTTGGTTGCAGCCGTCAATAATCGCCTTAGCGCATTGTCATTTCATATTAGAGAGTACTATTGGGTTGATATGCAGAAGATCAATGAGATATACCGTTACAAGACTGAAGAATACTCTACAGATGCTATCAATAAGTTCAATATCTATCCAGATCAAATACCCTCTTGGCTAGTAGACTGGATTCCTGAGACTGGGGGTTATCTCATTGGCAACTTGCAACCTGCTCATATGGACTTTAGGTTCTTCACACTTGGTAATCTTTGGGCCATTGTTTCTTCGCTGGGTACTCCCAAACAGAATGAGAGTATTTTGAATTTGGTCAATGACAAATGGGATGATCTCGTGGCACATATGCCTCTAAAGATATGTTATCCTTCTCTAGAGTACGAGGAATGGCGTGTAATAACTGGCAGTGACCCTAAGAATACGTGAGTCTCTACAAGTATTTTCCTTTTGCATATTTTTCTGCTGTTAGGACATGTAAACTAAGCAATCAAATTTTGGTGGAATAATCACACGCATAATTTTTCTGTCCGCAGACCATGGTCATATCACAATGGTGGATCCTGGCCAACACTTCTATGGCAGGTATGATTCATAGTGGCTTAAATTATGAATTGTTATTCATTACAGCCTTTGGAAAAGTAACTAGATAGCAACCTGAATTGAATCAACTAATTACAACTAGAATTTGTTGATGGGCCAAATACTCAAATTTCAACCTTGTCATTATTAATTAGTTCACACAACTATCAAACAAATAGGCTTTGGTTATGCAAGAATGACGATGAATCAGTATTCTGAGCCTTCTGCTGTGAACTTAATTTTTCATTGTTACTTGGTGTTTCAGTTTACACTAGCTTGTATTAAGATGAAGAAGCCAGAGCTAGCAAGAAAGGCTGTTGCTTTGGCTGAGAAGAGGCTTTCAGCAGATCAGTGGCCTGAATATTATGATACAAGATATGGAAGGTTTATAGGGAAACAGTCCAGACTTTATCAGACTTGGACGATTGCTGGATTCCTGACCTCAAAGCTGTTATTGGAAAATCCGGATATGGCATCCATGCTGTTTTGGGAGGAGGATTATGAGCTCCTCGAGAATTGTGTTTGTGCCATTAACAAACCTGGCCGAAAGAAGTGTTCACGCTTTGCTGCCAAATCTCAAGTGCTCTAATAGAAATCCCAATTTGGAAGGCTTAATGCCTTCTCTAGTTTTACTTTCGCAATGTCAAGTGGAGGCAATCAATAAAAGAAAAGAGGCTCTCTACCTGGGAGCTTCCTATGTTGCTGACTTCAACTTACGAAAAAAAGAGAGGACTGGCAAAAAAATGAAAAGAAAAAAGGAGGGTACTGCTCCGATTAGTTTGTCGAGGTTAGTAGTACGTAATTTCTATCAGCCTATAGGTCATATGTAAAGTATGTACTTGATTTATGTAGTTGAGTGATATGGAGTTGGGTGTCTATGCTCATTGGATGGGTTGTTACCTATTTTGTGATTTAGTTTCGATTTTTGTTTTTATGTGCTCTAAAGTCGGATTTGTAACACTCGCAAGAGCTTGTCACTATAATAATTTTTTACTTTCTAATTAAAACCATTTGGTGTGGATATATATCGATTGCATGCTGATTTATGGAGTGAATCTAGTTTCTATATGGGTATTGGATTTCGAAAATTTACTAGGGACAATATTGTTTCCTTAATGTAAATATGTTTTCGGTACTTTCGCTTTTCGTTGATACTAAGACCCACCCTAGCTGTAATGCCTATGTAACATATTGATTGCAACATAGATTTTTGGGAATATTTTGTTTTTGGGTGTAAAAGATTTGGGCACTTCTATTGATCTGATTAATTATTTGGTGCTGGCATAATACATCTCGAGTTAATTAGAAACAAATGGATACCTGATGCTGTCCTTGGTTTGTTCCTCGATCCTTTAGAAATACGGTAAATTATATCACACATTTCTTCTCTCCTTTTTCTTTGATGATAATTCAACTGGTCTGATTGCACCTATACTACCGCAGCACAATTTTAATGAGCTCTAGGACAAGTGACGATAACATTGGAATAGATGGAAGAAAACACCTCCGATTCATTATTTTTATGTTTTTATTTAGGATGCAAATAAAGGATGAAGTGCAAAACAAAGATAATTCCGCAATTTTGGTGAGTTTGGACGATGCTTCATAATCTGGCCATAAAACTTTCTCATCCAAACTCTGGTTAAGATGATTCAAGATGATATGGAAAGCTAAGAAAGAGTTCTACAACTTTCGTGTTTTGGGTTTTAAGAGTTGCTAGCTGCATCAAGGTTGAAATTGGGAATAAAGTTTCTACATCAGCATTGTCACCATGATTCTAGGAATGAAGGATACTCTGTAATTATAATAGGCAGCCCATTTCGCTAACTCTTGGTAAAATAAAGCTCCAGTCCACAACAATTTAAGAGGGTCATGTTTGGTAATATAAACGCCCAATTCGGATTTTAGATGCTTCAGTTGTTCAGCAGCTTGACAATTGAAGACAAGGAAGAACTCTTATTCCAATTCTCAAAAGGAAACAAAATCTTTATCATAATCAGCAGCATGGGGGACTCTAGCTACCCATGTTTTCCAAAAATATTAGGACTTTACTTTATTTTATTATTTTATTTGATTATGCAAATTTGGATGTTAATATATAGAATATTTTTAGGAGATTTTTTAGGCTTCTATTACTATAAATACGTGAAGAGAATAGAGACTTGGGGACACAAGAATGCGCTTCTTTCTTCTCTTCTCTAATATCTCTTTTAGGTTTTCATGGCCCTGCATGGCTAAATTTTGATACTTGGTTTAAGTAAACGGAAGCCTTGGAAGTTATACACTGTGAGATCTAAATGGTTTTAATTATTTAATTTATGTTTTGAGTATTGAGTGTTCTAATTCTGTGTTTATTCTTATGATTAATTCATTTAATTGTTAGGATGCGGACTAGTTTATTATTCGTTGCAATCTACTGCTAAGTTTGATATCAAATCCGTAATTATTTGTTCACTCTAATTTGTGAGGCAGTTAAGATTAATAATTTGTTGCAAATCATAAATTATTATATCTTAAGAAGAGCACTCGACTAAATTAAATGCAACCGCGTGTGCTTGTGTTGTTTAGATTCATTGATCTCTATATTTTTAAGGTTGCTACTAGATTAAATCTTTAGCGTGTGTCTAAGGTTATTTAGTAGTTAAGATTATTTAAATTGTTTGTTTTTAATTAACTATAACTAAGAATAGATAGGAATATAGTTCCAACGATGAATATTCAAAGTGTTAGTTGATTTATACTCGAATTAATGATCAATTGTAATTTCTGATAGTGGATGTTGATTTAATCCAAGGCTTGTTCTTTTGATTTATTTCGTTAATTTAATCTGGGTTAGCTGTTACTGAAATAATACAAACATGTTCTTACCTGTTTGGATTATTTGGTTACTTGTTTGAATTAGTTGTTTTTTGTTAAAATTATTTTTGTTATATTTAAACCCCTCATCTTAGGTCACATAACATAAATTTTGACTAAACACGCTTCATGGGAATGATCCTTACTTGAACTACTACATAAATATTTTTTGTAGTAAGATTTTATTTTTGGTTGCCTGCGACAGCTCACCAACTTTTGGCGCTGTTGTCGGGAAGTAATTCTAGTTTATTTTGGTGTTACTTGTGATCCTTATTTTTTGAAATTTTCTATTTTTTCTTAGATTTTTTTCTTTTATAGTTTAATTGAATTGTGCAGGTTAAGAAATGAAATCATGGCTGAAAATCGGACTTTGAAGGAATTGGCTGCTCCTAATCTTAATCAAGAGTCATTGTATATTGAGTATCCTAATTTAGATGCTATTTTTGAATTGAAATCAGGACTAATACATCTTTTACCTACCTTTCATGGTCTTACAGGTGAAGATCCATATAAGTATCTAAATGAATTATGTGTGGTGTGTTCTAATATGAAATCTCAAGGAATAACAGATGAGCAAATAAAGCTTAGGGATTTTCCATTCTCATTGGCATACGTGACAAGTGATTGGTTTTATTACCTTATTTTCGGATCGATCTAGTCATGGAATGAGATGAAGAGACTGTTTTAGAAAAAATATTTTCCTACTTCTAGGACTGTTAATATAAGGAAAGAGATATGTAACATCTGACAGTATAATGGAGAGTCTCTTTACGAGTATTGGGAGAGATTTAAGAAGTTATGTTTGAGTTGTCTACCCCAACAAATTGATGACTAACATTTAATTCAGTATTTCTCTAAGGGTTATTACTAATGAAAAGAAGTATGATATATGTTGTTAGTGGAGCAGCACTAGTTATAAAACCATAGATGCTGCTACAAATTTGATTGCAACCATGTCAACCAACTCACAACAGTATGGAATCAAGATGGATCATCCACCTAAAAAGGTCAATGAGGTAAGTATTTCAAACCTTGAACGTAATTTTTTTGATTTAACTGCTATGGTTCGTCAAATGGTTGTAGGGAACATGCAAATAGCAAAAGTGCGTGGAATTTATTCGTTGTCAGGACATAATACAGATATGTGTCCAACATTGCAAGAAGACGCAAATGTTCAACAAGCTAATGCAGTGAAAAATTTTCAAGGACAACCTCAGCGCCAATATGATCCTTACTCAAATGCTTACAATACAGGATGGAGAGAATCCCAATTTGAGTTATAGAGGAAATATGCAGCCAATATAGACTGTTTTTCCAAATAAGCAGCTTGATTTTCAACAAGTTCAACAGTTATATCTACCTAAACAAGCAGTTCCTTTCAGTTCTGGAATATCTCTTGAGGACGTGTTTAAAGTTTTCATAACTCAGACACAACAATTCCAATAAGAGACACAAACTTTTATACATAATTTGGAGAATTGGGAAAATTAACTTGTTGCCCTACTTGGTCGATTGGATTATCAAGGCATAGGTAAATTACTCTTTCAAACAATAGTAAATCCAAGAGAAAACAAGCAAAAAGAAGCATAAAATGTCAAAGCAGACAATTTCAATGTAGAAGAAGACGACGTCAATATAAATGATGACATACCTAAGCTGCAAGAAGTTTTTTAGTAAACAAATAAGAAAAAATTAGAGGTTGCAACTACCAACTGTTTGAAATTGGAGAAAGAAGAAGAAATTGAGCAGAATCAAGATATGAAAGAGACTGTAGCTGCATTACATTCTTTGCCAGTGATTTTAGATAAGTATGTTATAGCTTCCATTTAGTTACTAATTATTTACAAGAAATTTTTACCTTCTATTGTGCAGGTCCTTATTTTAGAACTGATGTAATGTCCTAGAATTTCCACGTCTTTATTAATTAAATTATTAATTTAATTTCCAACGAGTTAGTTTTACGAGATTATTTAAATCTTTTTATGTGATTAATTAATTATGTGATTAAATAATTATGTAATTAATTACTAAAATTAATTAAAGGAGGTCACTAATATGTTATTAAATTAGTAAACAAACCCTAAAGTTTTAATATCAAAATAATTGATAAGTTTCCTATTAATTAAATATTTAATTAAATTGAATATAATGAGTTAATTAAATATAATAAATTAATTAATATGATTATTAATTAATGTAAATAATGTGAAATATTAATAATAATATTTATTAGTCCATTTAGTAATTTAATACTTATGGGTTAGAATATTTAATTATTTATTCAATCTAATTATTTATTTAATCATGGATTGAATAATTAATGTGTAAATTATTAAATTAGCCCAACATGGGTCAATTAGTAGCCCAAGCGGAGAATAATAAAATTTGACAATTTAGTAGCCCAAATAATTTAATAGAAGCCCAATTGGTATTTTAAATTAAAGCCCAATACTTGGCCCATTTGGAAAAATAATTAAATAACTAATTAATTAATTAAAAAGTGAAAAGTGACTCAATTTTGGGACAACCAAATTGCATCAGCCGACAAGCTAGGAGAGGAGAGAGAAAATGATAGTTTTGTTTTTATTTTATTTTCTTTTTCATTTAATTAATAAATGGTTGCTTGTTTTATTTTTGTAGTACATGAAACCATCACTCTTTTCACCAACTAAGTCATGGCTTGTTAACTTGTGTAAGTATCCAATAGCTAGCTTGTAATGGTCAAAATTATTAGATACATTATGTGTATCTATTAATTTTTCAAGTATACTTGAAATTGATAGATGTTATTTCATTTTTGCTCCAAAACCAAAAGAGAGAGTTGAGAGAAAAAGCTTTAGTGAGAGCATAATATTTGAGAGAGTAAGGAGGAAGAAGGAGAAGTTAGTTTTGTTCATGCCATTCACAACCTACTTTGGAAGAAAAAGGAAGATAGCCATTAAATCAAGGTAATGGTTATTTTAAACGAATTCTTGTTTTTAAATTAAATAAATCATCATGTTAGTATAAACATGTTAATATAGTTATTAATGTGTAGTTATAATATTTATGCCATGCTTGAGTTAATATACTTGGTTCGTATTTTGGTATCATTTATATGTTAAAAACATGGGTTTAATAGTGTGTAAACAAGTTTTGGAATTTATGTTCAAAAATATTTTTATAAAACTTAGGTTTGATGTTCTAATATTATAGAACATTAAATTATGAGAAAAACAAAGTTTGAATCACTCAAAATGGAGTTATATACAAAAAGTTATGATTTGTGGTAGTTTATGTGATGTAAAATTTTTTATAAAAAAATAATGATTTTAAATCATGAAAAATTAATTTTTCATGTTATAAATTAATATAAAGTGATTGGTAATTTTTTTGGATTTTTATTGAGGAGTTAAAGATTACTTGAAGGTATAATTTTAATTAAAGTGGGTACTGTTCACATTCTGCCGGAAGAAAAAAAAAAGGAACAGTCCGCGCAATGCGCGCAAGGCCTTCGGCTGAAAAAACGCGGAGCCAAACGAAGTCGTTTGGCGTCTGTGGAAAATTACTCCGCGCGTACGCGCGAAAGCTGCTTCGGGCTTCTCAAAACGGTGTCGTTTTGAGCCGTAGCAGTGGTGCACGCGTAATGCGCGGTAAAGGATTTTGGCGAAAATTACAATTCTGCCCCTCCGTGTTTTTCTTGGCAAAATTACCATTCTGTCCTCGTTTCAGTTTTCAACTTATTTACAGAAATGTCATTCGGGTTTAATTTAATTAATTTAAATATTTAAAAACTAATTTAAAATTATAAAAAAAATAATAATAATTCAAAAATGATATTGGGGAGGATATTCTTAATTAAGTTTAATATTTAAATATTTTAAATATTAATCTAGTTAGCTAAATCATGGTTAAGTTAAATAAATTTATTAGTTATTTATTATTTAAAATGTTAATAATAAATAAAGGAGATAAATTAGCAATTATTATTTAATTCACATTAAATAATAATTAAAGAAGATATAAAAATTTATAAATTAACTATTTATTATTTAAATATTATTAAATAATAAATAAGGATAATTAAGTAATTAATTATTATTTAATTAGCATTAAATAATGATTAAGGGAAATTAAGTTATTTAATTTAAATAATAAATAAGGATAAATAAATTAAATTTTATTTAATCTTAAACAATAATTAAAATTAATTAAATAATTAATTATTATTTAATTTACATTAAATAATAATTAAAGAGGATTAAAATGAGTAAACTATTATTTAATTTCCTTAAATTAAATAATAGGTAAGGCTAATTACTTAGTTAACTATTAATTGATTAATATTAAATTAAAGAAGGTTAAAATGAATCAATAATTATTTATTATTTAATTACGATTAAATAATAAGTAAGTACAATTAGTTATTATTTATTTTAAATAATAACTAGAGTTAATTAATTAATTTCTATTTAACCAAGATTAAATAGTAATTAAATAGAGATTGAATTAATAAAATAAATTTAATTTAATTATACTTTAATTAAACAATTGTAATAAGTTGTTTAAGGGTTTAATAAGTGTCCAACGCTTAAGAAAAATATTTTCTAACTTATTAAATTATTAACCTAATTTGATTGAGGGTCTATAAGGTTAATAATATTATTTCGACTAACGTAAATTATGTGTTAGTACTTATATGATAAATAAGTACCTTATTGAGCGTATAGTTGTGCAAATACGTTGTACTAATTATTAGGCCAACTTTATTAATGTTAGGTCTTTTCAAAGTCAGTTAGTTACAGCTAGACATATATTGTAGCTGAGCAGACATGCAAGTTCCTTATCTCTAAACTCATTTCATTGAGCAAATTATTTATCTAAGCTTGAACTGTTATTTCCAAGCATGCTTTGAGTGGTTTAATTACTTTACAATTATTCCACATCGATATTATTGTTATTCGCACTTGTTGCACTTGAGATTGTACAGTCATTAACTTGTACTTAATTACTGTTCTACTGTTTAAAGAACTGTTTAAAGTAGGTCTAAGTCATTGTTTGGCTAGACCTTTATGTTAAAGATTTTAAAAGCTATCCAAATCATTGAAAATGAGGATTCTTAGACTGTTATGAACACCCCTTTATTATAGGGGAGTACCCTGTATATAATATCAGGTACAAAAATGTAATGACCACGAATTTCATTATACATTGTAATTATAATTAATATATAATTAGCAATGAATTTAAAATTTTTGTACTAATAAATTGTGCATTAGATAATAAAATAGATGTACTTGTTCGTGCATATATTTAATTAAAGAATTAAAGCAAGGGTATAATTAATTAAAGCAAATCTAATTGGATTATAATTTTTAATCCAAATGAGTTGTTAAACTAGGTCCAAGATATTAACCTAGTAGCCCATGTAATTAATTTAATTACTAGCCCATATAATTAATTAAACAAGCCCAATGCTTATTTTAATTAAAGTTAGCATAGTTATTTAAATGCTAGCCTAAAGTGTTAATTAAATTGAGCCCAAACCAATTCAATGGATGAGCCCAATATATTAATTTCCTAAGTCCAACATGGAGCCCAATAGGAAGTCAAAAATTGGTCAACAATTGAACCCATGTATAGATATATTTGTATATGCATAAATACACATTAAAAGCTAGAAAAATAAAGGAAAAATGGCATGGAAAATACCATTTTGCTGATTTTTTTTTGTCCCACTTGATGTTGCTTGATTTGCTAGATTGCTTCTCTTTTACACTAGATCAAAGTTGGCCAACAACTCTAGTCAATCAACTAGTCAATCACCATGTCAATCCATCAAATAGTAAGCTTGATTAGCCTTTAATTTGACCAACATAGATGAATTAGTGAGTTAATGGTGTGTTAGTAGATGGCTATAAAAGAAACACTCCACACTTGTTCTAGGTTGGTTAGTTCATTGCTAGAGAATTTTCTAGAGAGCAAAGTGTGAGCATTTGAGAGTGTGAGAAAATATTGAGAGCAAAATACTAAGAGAGGAGAAGGAGTTCTTGGTTCATGCCTTCAAACCTCATCACCTATTTTGGAAGAAAAAGAAAGATAGCCATTAAAACAAGGTAATGATTATTTTAAATGTAGTTTGTTTTTAAATTAAATAAATCATCATGTTAGTATAAACATGTTAATATAGTTATTAATGTGTAGTTGTAATATTTATGTCATGCTTGAGTTTAATATGTTTGGTTTGTATTTTGGTATATTTTATATGCTAAGATATGTATTTAATAGTGTGTAAACAAGTTTTGGAATTTATGTCCAAAAATATTTTTATAAAACTTAGGTTTGATGTTCTAATATTATAGAACATTAAATCATGAGAAAAACAAAGTTTGAATCACTCAAAATGGAGTTATATACAAAAAGTTATGATTTATAGTAGTTTATGTGATGTAAAATTTTTTATAAAAAAATATGTTATTAAATCATGAAAAATTAATTTTTTCATGTTATAAATTAATATAAGGTGAGTGGTAATTTTTTTGGATTTTTATTGAGGAGTTAAAGCTTACTTGATGGTATATTTTTATTTAAAATGTGTGTACCGGAGCACTGTTCACATTCTGCTTGGAAGAAAAAAAAATTACACTGGCCGCGCAATGCGCGCCGCACTATTCACCGCCAGACACGGAGCCAAATGACGCCGTTTGGCGCATAAAGAAAATAACCTTCGCGCAATGCGCGGAAGCCGGTTACGGCTTCTCAAAACGGCACCGTTTTGGGCCGTAAAATCTGAAACGCGCGCAATGCGCGGTAAGGAAAATTCTGGCGAAATTACCAGAATGCCCCTCCGTGTTTTCTTGGCAGAATTACCATTCTGCCTTCGGTTCAGATTTCGACTTATTTACGGAAATGCCATTCGGGTTAAATTTAATTAATTTAAATATTTAAAAACTAAATTAAAATTATAACAAAAATAATTATAATACAAAAATAATATTGGGGAGGATATTTTTCATTAAGTTTAATATTTAAATATTTTAAATATTAATCTAGTTAGCTAAACCATGGTTAAGTTAAATAAATTTATTATTTGTTTATTATTTTAAATGTTAATAATAAATAAAGATGATAAATTAGCATTTATTATTCAATGCCCATTAAATAATACTTAAAGAGAGATAAAATTTATAAATTTATTATTTATTATTTAAATATTATTAAATAATAAATAAGGATAATTAGGTAATTAATTATTATTTAATTAGCATTAAATAACGATTAATGGAAATTAAGTTATTAGAGTAATAATTTATTATTTAATTTAAATAATAAATAAGAATGATTTGATTATTATTTAACCTTAAATAATAATTAAAATTAATTAAATAATTAATTATTATTTAATTGACATTAAATAATAATTAAAGAGGATTAAGATTAGTAAACTATTATTTAATTTCCTTAAATAATAAGTAAGGTTAATTACTTGGTTAATTATTGGTTGATTAACATTAAATTAAAGAAGGTTAAAACTAAGTTAATAATTATTTATTATTTAATTATAATTAAATAATAAGTAAGTACAATTAGTTATTAATTATTTTAAATAATAACTAGAGTTAATTAATTAATTTCTATTTAATCAATATTAAATAGTAATTAAAAAGGGATTGAGTTAATAAAATAAATTGAATTTAATTAAACAATTATAATAAGTTGTTTAAAGGTTTAATAAGTGTCCAACACTTAAGAAAAATATTTTCTAACTTATTAAATTATTAATCTAATATGATTAAGGGTTTATAAGGTTAATAATATTGTTTTGACTAATGTAAATTATGTGTTAGTACTTATGTGTGGTAAATAAGTTCATTATCAAGCGTATAGTTATGCAAATACGCCGTGCTAATTATTAGACCGACTTTATTAATGTTAGGTCTTTCAAAGCAAGTAGTTAAAGCTAGACATTTATTGTAGCTGTGCAGACAGGCAAGTTTTCTACCCTTAAACTTGTATTTATTGTTGCAGATATTTTTCAACCGTATTTACATTTCAATTATTGTTGAGCAAGTATTCTACACCCGTAGTTACTTGACAGACCTTTGAGTGAATTAATTATCAAAAATTACTTCACATCATTATTGATTATTGTATTCGCACATAGTGCTTTTGCAAACTGTCTAAGAACGTCTAAGCTAATTGTTTCGGCTAGACAAATGCATGTTAAATTCATTTAATTGAATATTATAAAAGCTTATCCAAACCATTGGTTGGTGCGGATTCTTACAGTAAGACTGAGATAGAACAACCCTAGTTAAAGGGGATTTTTATTTGTCGGAGACCCGACAGCGCGCAAGAAAACTAAATGTGATGCATATACATAGGACATGAGAGGACTGATCCCCTCAAGTGTCCCGTTATTTTAACAAGGAGTCAGACATTGTATGTCTGTTCTACCTTAGTAGCAGTTCATGGTCATTAAAGACCACTCAGCAGTAAAGAGTCAATTCCTTCTTTTATTGAACATTGATTCTTGTTATCTTTCACAATTGCTATTGTTGAAACCTTGAAGTTATTTCCCTTCATCATGATATATCGTATGATTGTTGTTTATAAACTTGCTGAGCCATTTAGTTGCTCATTCTTGCTATATCATGACTATATTTCAGCCAATCCCGAAAGCTCTAAATCGAACAAAGGCAAGGGGAAAGCGAATGCTTAGTTGTAGTAATTACATGCTAGTTTAAATTGCGGTTATGTAATTACTGTTGTAAATCTTTTGTATTTCCCTTAAGATATGTAATGTTACAATTTAAGGTTAATAGACCTTGGGAAGTGTAGCCTTTATATAAGGAACCTTTTTTATTATTCCGCGTAGTTTGAATACAATATATGTATTTCATTGTTGTTAAGTATTGTACAGTGAGAACCAAACCCGAGGCTAAAGAACCCGGATTTGGGGTCGTCTCAGGTTGGTATCAGAGCTGTAGGTTAGAAACTCTAGGATTGCGAAACCTAGGTTATAACCTTAGTACTAAACTCTTATCGAGTGCGTTAGGAGATGAATCGGGGAGATTCATCATGTTGTGTATTTTTGGAGGTGGATTGAGAAAATCCATCGAGCCGAGATGTACATGATAAAATATCATTTCATTTCATCAATGAATATATTTTATTGCTGTACTAACATGTGTTATTTATGTTATTGTAGGATGACGGAGATAGGCCAGTCGAGCACTGCTGTAGAGGAGGTGATTTATACGGATATCCCTATGGATACCACACAGCCACGGGTGGCTGCACCGATCGAGGAGCCAGAGTCAGATCCCGAGGAGGGAGATAGAGAGGACGCTGTCTGGGGCGGAGTTATGGGGCAGTACAGTGAGGAGGAGGCTGATACTGATGATGATGAGGATGAGGAGCCAGCTGAGTATGTTGATGGCATGGGCACTGTCGCCAGTGACATCATCGATACTCTCACTACGGCTAACGAGGAGCTAGAGGAGAGGGTTCAGCACCTGGAGGAGCAGAACCAGATCCACCAGCAGACAGAGCAGCAGTATAGAGATACAGCTTATATGTTCTCTGGCGAGAACATAGAGCTGAAGGCGAGGATGGCCGAGATGGAGGCCAAGTTAGTAGCCGCTGAGCTGAAGATTCAGCAGACACAGGCAGAGAGGGAGGCCATGAGGGGCCAGATGCAGCAGGCCGTTGAGGCAAGGTTAGATATGGAGTTTCAGCGTGATGCAGCTCACGGGCAGATGATGGAGCTGGAGGAGGAGGTTAGGGAGAAAAAGGTGAGGATAGATAGACTCAGTTACGTCTATCGCTCATCAGTTGGTAGGATCCAGAGTAGGGTGCACTATTACCCTGCTGAGGAGGGCCAGACCTTGCACACCATCAGTAGGGGTGTGGTCAGGACTATTGGAGAGGAGGAGTACGACGATGCGGTTCGTCGAGGGATGCGCCGTTAGTTGTATTTTCTTTATTTATGATGTATGTACATAGATGCAGTAGAAACCCAACTTTTGTTTTGATAGAGGGTTAGTATGTTGTAAATCCCAACTCTATGAAGTTGTGGGATATGTTAGATCCCGTATTTTGTTTTAACTATCGGGGTTAGCAGCATTTATAGCAGTATGTATATGATGTAAAAGTGCTACGCACTGTGTTTTAGCATATGAATATAAATGCATTTTCGTTTATGTTTATATGTGTCAAGATGATTATTGGTGCTTTAGTTTAAAATACTTAAGCTACAAAACGAAAGTAAAAAGATTGAAACAACTTTAATTAATTAAATTTTCTTTATACAGAAAATGCCGCCACAGAGAAGAAATCAACGACTACCCCCACCACCACCCGAAGAGTCAGTGAACGCCGGAGGGGTACCGCCAAACCCTGTCCAAGAGTTCGTAGAAATGCTAATGGGAGCATTTCGCGGACGCAACACAGAGGCTACTGGAGCAACAAACCCTGCCGCTCCACTAGCAACCTTTAAAGACTTCAAACTGATAGGACCACCCGAGTTCAAAGGGACCACAGATCCTATAGAAGCACAAACCTGGATAGAGGAGATGGAAAAAGTCTTCGAGGTTGCACGAGTTAGGGAGGAGCAAATGACCTCATTTGCTACCTTCATGATGAAAGGAGAGGCCAGCCACTGGTGGAAGGCCAATAAGAGTAGAGCAGGGGAGGGAACGATCGCGTGGGCGCGATTCAAAGAGGTATTCTTGGAAAACTACTTTCCAGAGAGTACAAAGGCTAGGATGGAAATTAAATTCCTAGAGCTTAAGCAGGGTAACATGTCGGTATCCGAATATGCCGCCAAGTTCAATGAATTGGCAAGATTTGCTACACATCAGGTGGACACGGAGGCAAGACGCGCCAGACGATTCGAACAGGGGCTGAAACCATGGGTTTACAGTCGGGTAGCTGTTCTCCAGATCACAAATTTTGCAACACTGTTGGAGAAAGCTATCATAGCTGAGGGTGGAAATGAAGCTTTGAATAAGCACAATCAAGAACGGAACAAGAAGAGAAGCGATGGGGGAAACAGAGAGGGTAGCAGCGGGGGGTAGCAACTCGAACAAACGCAAGTGGAATAACAACAGCAGTTCGGGGACACCCCAGGGCAGTGAGTCAAAGAAAGCAAGCAAATGCAGTCAATGCGGGAAGAATCACTCAGGGGAGTGCATGAAGGGAAGGAATGTTTGTTACAACTGTGGGCAAGAGGGGCACATCGCTCCTAATTGTCCCACACCAAAAAGGAAAGGAGGTTGTTTCGCCTGCGGGGCCATGGACCATCAATTTAAAGATTGTCCGATGAAGAAGAACACCGGAGGGAGTTCGGGCTATAGGGGAAGCAACAGCAACAACAACAACAACGCCAAACTGACCATTGGAGGGCCGGTGCCACAGAACAAACCAACGGCACGGACTTTCAACATGACGGTGCAGGACGCCGTCGAATCAAAAGACGTGGTGTCAGGTATTATTCCGATCAATGATATAAATGCTTATGTATTATTTGATTCGGGCGCTACCTGTTCATTTGTGTCTGATGAATTCGCTAAGCGGTTAGAATTGCCTAGACAAAAACTAGAGAACCCAATGAACATAGAAGTTGCAAATAAAGAAGTGATTCCTGTAGAGTATGTACATAGAAACTGTTGTGCTGAAATCAGGGGTCAGAAGTTGAGTGTAGATTTAATTCCAATACGCTTGGGGGAGTTTGACGTTATACTTGGAATGGATTGGTTGTTTAACCATGGAGCTTTAATTGATTGTCAAAAGAAGTGCATACACCTTAAGACACCAAATAAGTCTAAGGTCGTATTTTATGGCAGCAAATCGTCAAGACAGTCATCTTGTCTGACGATGATGCAAGCCAAGAAATTATTAAAGAAAGGTTGTGTAGGGTATTTGGCTCATGTGGTTGATACACAAGTGGTGAGTCCCGAGATGGAGCAAATACCAGTAGTTAGGGAGTTTATGGATGTTTTTCCAGATGTATTGCCAGGCTTACCGCCGGACAGAGAAATAGAATTTGCGATTGATTTAGTACCGGGGACAGCGCCGATATCAAAGGCACCATATAGAATGGCTCCGGTAGAAATGAAAGAGTTGATGGTGCAATTACAGGAGTTGTTGGATAATAAGTACATCCAGCCAAGTGTTTCTCCATGGGGAGCACCGGTGCTGTTTGTAAAGAAGAAGGATGGATCGATGAGATTATGTATGGATTACAGAGAGCTGAATAAGGTGACAATTAAGAACAAGTACCCGTTGCCACGAATTGACGATCTTTTCGATCAATTGAAAGGGGCGAAGTACTTTTCAAAGATTGACTTGAGGACTGGTTATCATCAGTTGAAAGTCAGGAAGGAGGATGTACCCAAGACGGCATTCAGAACTCGATATGGGCATTATGAGTTTCTGGTGATGTCGTTTGGACTGACGAATGCGCCAGCCGCATTTATGGACATGATGAACAGAATATTCAAGCAGTACTTGGATAAATTTGTTGTTGTGTTCATTGACGATATTCTGGTGTATTCTAAAACGGAGGAGGAGCATGCTGAACACCTAAGATTGGTGTTGGAGATTTTACGGAAGGAGCAGTTGTATGCTAAATTTTCGAAGTGTGAATTCTGGTTGGAGAGAGTTCAATTTTTAGGTCATGTCATTGACAAGGAAGGAGTTTCAGTAGATCCAGCAAAGGTGGAAGCAGTGATGAATTGGGAGCAACCAAGGACGCCGACGGAGGTAAGAAGTTTCTTGGGGTTAGCGGGTTACTATCGGAGATTTATTCAAGATTTTTCAAAGATAGCAACACCGCTGACCAATCTAACGAGGAAGACGGTGAAATACGTATGGACGGAGAAGTGTGAGGAGAGTTTTCAGGAGCTAAAGAAGAGACTTAGTGAAGCACCTGTATTGACTTTACCGGACGATACGGGAGGTTTTACGGTCTACAGTGATGCATCGCACAAGGGACTTGGCTGTGTGCTTATGCAAAACGGCAAGGTCGTTGCGTATGCGTCCAGACAGTTGAAGGATTACGAGAAGGGATACCCTACCCACGACTTGGAGCTGGCTGCGGTAGTGTTTGCCCTTAAAATCTGGAGACATTATTTATATGGAGAGAAATGTGAGATATTCACGGACCACAAGAGTCTGAAGTATATCTTCACACAGAAGGAGTTAAATATGAGGCAACGAAGATGGTTAGAATTGATCAAGGACTATGATTGTGAAATTCTATATCATCCCGGCAAGGCCAACGTAGTAGCAGATGCTCTAAGCAGAAAGAGCAGGGAGAAATTGTTCATCTTGACAGATCAGGAACAATTGGTTCAAGAGATGGCTCGAATGGAGTTGGAGGTAAGAAATCCAAATGAGTCAATGGAAGTGGAAGCAAGCCCAACCTTACTAGATAGGGTGAAAGAGGCTCAAGGCAAAGATGAAGAATGTGTCAGAATCAGGATGAGAATGACCGAAGGGGAAGAGGTCAAATTCAAGGAGGATAGCATGGGATTGCTAAGGTTTGAAAATCGTGTTTGGGTGCCGCTAGTGCCTGAACTACGAGAAGAGATTTTGCAAGAGGCCCACAGTACGAGATACTCGATACATCCGGGGAGTACGAAGATGTATCAAGATCTGCGTCAGCATTTTTGGTGGCCGAATTTAAAAAGGGAGGTCGCAGAATGTGTCAGCCGATGCCTAACTTGTCAAAGGGTAAAGGCCGAACATCAGAGACCAAGTGGATTACTACAGCCGTTAGAGATTCCTGAGTGGAAATGGGAGCATATCACAATGGATTTTGTGGTAGGACTTCCAGCAACACAGAAGGGATTTGACGCAATATGGGTGATTGTGGATCGACTAACAAAGTCAGCGCACTTTTTGCCGATCAAGATTAAGTTCAGTTTGGACCAGTTGGCTAAACTGTACATCAAGGAGATAGTTTCAAGACATGGGGTGCCGGTATCGATTGTGTCAGACAGAGATCCGCGCTTCACGTCAAAATTTTGGAGGAGTCTTCAAGAGAGATTGGGGACACAGTTGAGAATGAGTACAGCGTATCATCCGCAGACCGATGGGCAAAGTGAGAGAACAATTCAGACGTTGGAAGATATGCTCAGGGCCTGTGTGATGGATTTCAAGGGCAGTTGGGAAATCCATCTACCACTAGTTGAGTTTGCATACAACAACAGTTATCATGCGAGCATAGGTATGCCGCCTTACGAAGCTTTATATGGCAGAAAATGTAGAACACCTCTATGTTGGGATGAGGTAGGAGAACGCCGACTGTTGGGGCCAGAATTGGTTCAACAGACGGTAGAAATTATCAAGGTAATAAGAGCTCGGCTAGTAGCAGCTCAGGACCGTCAGAAGAAATACGCCGATTTACATCGACAAAAGCGAAACTTCGAAGTTGGGAGTTTTGTGTTCATGAAGGTATCTCCCTGGAAGGGGAAGATCCGATTTGGAAAGAAGGGAAAGCTGAGTCCGAGGTTCATAGGACCGTTCGAGATATTAAGGAGAGTGGGTGAAGTGGCGTACGAGGTAGCTTTACCTCCTGAACTGGAGCATATTCACAATGTGTTTCACGTATCAGTGTTGCGACCATACAAGCCAGACCACAAACATGTGATATCCTATGAGCCAATACAAGTCGAGAAAGACTTATCGTGCGAGGAAATTCCTGTCCAGATACTAGATAGGAAAGAGCAGAAATTACGGAATAAGATTATACATTCTGTCAAAGTCCTATGGAGGAACCACAACGCTGAGGAAGCTACGTGGGAGCTTGAAGAAAAGATGAGGGCTAACTATCCGAATCTTTTTGAGTAGTTTAAATTGTAATTCCGGGGACGGAATTCTTATAAGGGAGGGAGAATGTAATGACCACGAATTTCATTATACATTGTAATTATAATTAATATATAATTAGCAATGAATTTAAAATTTTTGTACTAATAAATTGTGCATTAGATAATAAAATAGATGTACTTGTTCGTGCATATATTTAATTAAAGAATTAAAGCAAGGGTATAATTAATTAAAGCAAATCTAATTGGATTATAATTTTTAATCCAAATGAGTTGTTAAACTAGGTCCAAGATATTAACCTAGTAGCCCATGTAATTAATTTAATTACTAGCCCATATAATTAATTAAACAAGCCCAATGCTTATTTTAATTAAAGTTAGCATAGTTATTTAAATGCTAGCCCAAAGTGTTAATTAAATTGAGCCCAAACCAATTCAATGGATGAGCCCAATATATTAATTTCCTAAGTCCAACATGGAGCCCAATAGGAAGTCAAAAATTGGTCAACAATTGAACCCATGTATAGATATATTTGTATATGCATAAATACACATTAAAAGCTAGAAAAATAAAGGAAAAATGGCATGGAAAATACCATTTTGCTGATTTTTTTTTGTCCCACTTGATGTTGCTTGATTTGCTAGATTGCTTCTCTTTTACACTAGATCAAAGTTGGCCAACAACTCTAGTCAATCAACTAGTCAATCACCATGTCAATCCATCAAATAGTAAGCTTGATTAGCCTTTAATTTGACCAACATAGATGAATTAGTGAGTTAATGGTGTGTTAGTAGATGGCTATAAAAGAAACACTCCACACTTGTTCTAGGTTGGTTAGTTCATTGCTAGAGAATTTTCTAGAGAGCAAAGTGTGAGCATTTGAGAGTGTGAGAAAATATTGAGAGCAAAATACTAAGAGAGGAGAAGGAGTTCTTGGTTCATGCCTTCAAACCTCATCACCTATTTTGGAAGAAAAAGAAAGATAGCCATTAAAACAAGGTAATGATTATTTTAAATGTAGTTTGTTTTTAAATTAAATAAATCATCATGTTAGTATAAACATGTTAATATAGTTATTAATGTGTAGTTGTAATATTTATGTCATGCTTGAGTTTAATATGTTTGGTTTGTATTTTGGTATATTTTATATGCTAAGATATGTATTTAATAGTGTGTAAACAAGTTTTGGAATTTATGTCCAAAAATATTTTTATAAAACTTAGGTTTGATGTTCTAATATTATAGAACATTAAATCATGAGAAAAACAAAGTTTGAATCACTCAAAATGGAGTTATATACAAAAAGTTATGATTTATAGTAGTTTATGTGATGTAAAATTTTTTATAAAAAAATATGTTATTAAATCATGAAAAATTAATTTTTTCATGTTATAAATTAATATAAGGTGAGTGGTAATTTTTTTGGATTTTTATTGAGGAGTTAAAGCTTATTTGATGGTATATTTTTATTTAAAATGTGTGTACCGGAGCACTGTTCACATTCTGCTTGGAAGAAAAAAAAATTACACTGGCCGCGCAATGCGCGCCGCACTATTCACCGCCAGACACGGAGCCAAATGACGCCGTTTGGCGCATAAAGAAAATAACCTTCGCGCAATGCGCGGAAGCCGATTACGGCTTCTCAAAACGGCACCGTTTTGGGCCGTAAAATCTGAAACGCGCGCAATGCGCGGTAAGGAAAATTCTGGCGAAATTACCAGAATGCCCCTCCGTGTTTTCTTGGCAGAATTACCATTCTGCCTTCGGTTCAGATTTCGACTTATTTACGAAAATGCCATTCGGGTTAAATTTAATTAATTTAAATATTTAAAAACTAAATTAAAATTATAACAAAAATAATTATAATACAAAAATAATATTGGGGAGGATATTTTTCATTAAGTTTAATATTTAAATATTTTAAATATTAATCTAGTTAGCTAAACCATGGTTAAGTTAAATAAATTTATTATTTGTTTATTATTTTAAATGTTAATAATAAATAAAGATGATAAATTAGCATTTATTATTCAATGCCCATTAAATAATACTTAAAGAGAGATAAAATTTATAAATTTATTATTTATTATTTAAATATTATTAAATAATAAATAAGGATAATTAGGTAATTAATTATTATTTAATTAGCATTAAATAACGATTAATGGAAATTAAGTTATTAGAGTAATAATTTATTATTTAATTTAAATAATAAATAAGAATGATTTGATTATTATTTAACCTTAAATAATAATTAAAATTAATTAAATAATTAATTATTATTTAATTGACATTAAATAATAATTAAAGAGGATTAAGATTAGTAAACTATTATTTAATTTCCTTAAATAATAAGTAAGGTTAATTACTTGGTTAATTATTGGTTGATTAACATTAAATTAAAGAAGGTTAAAACTAAGTTAATAATTATTTATTATTTAATTATAATTAAATAATAAGTAAGTACAATTAGTTATTAATTATTTTAAATAATAACTAGAGTTAATTAATTAATTTCTATTTAATCAATATTAAATAGTAATTAAAAAGGGATTGAGTTAATAAAATAAATTGAATTTAATTAAACAATTATAATAAGTTGTTTAAAGGTTTAATAAGTGTCCAACACTTAAGAAAAATATTTTCTAACTTATTAAATTATTAATCTAATATGATTAAGGGTTTATAAGGTTAATAATATTGTTTTGACTAATGTAAATTATGTGTTAGTACTTATGTGTGGTAAATAAGTTCATTATCAAGCGTATAGTTATGCAAATACGCCGTGCTAATTATTAGACCGACTTTATTAATGTTAGGTCTTTCAAAGCAAGTAGTTAAAGCTAGACATTTATTGTAGCTGTGCAGACAGGCAAGTTTTCTACCCTTAAACTTGTATTTATTGTTGCAGATATTTTTCAACCGTATTTACATTTCAATTATTGTTGAGCAAGTATTCTACACCCGTAGTTACTTGACAGACCTTTGAGTGAATTAATTATCAAAAATTACTTCACATCATTATTGATTATTGTATTCGCACATAGTGCTTTTGCAAACTGTCTAAGAACGTCTAAGCTAATTGTTTCGGCTAGACAAATGCATGTTAAATTCATTTAATTGAATATTATAAAAGCTTATCCAAACCATTGGTTGGTGCGGATTCTTACAGTAAGACTGAGATAGAACAACCCTAGTTAAAGGGGATTTTTATTTGTCGGAGACCCGACAGCGCGCAAGAAAACTAAATGTGATGCATATACATAGGACATGAGAGGACTGATCCCCTCAAGTGTCCCGTTATTTTAACAAGGAGTCAGACATTGTATGTCTGTTCTACCTTAGTAGCAGTTCATGGTCATTAAAGACCACTCAGCAATAAAGAGTCAATTCCTTCTTTTATTGAACATTGATTCTTGTTATCTTTCACAATTGCTATTGTTGAAACCTTGAAGTTATTTCCCTTCATCATGATATATCGTATGATTGTTGTTTATAAACTTGCTGAGCCATTTAGTTGCTCATTCTTGCTATATCATGACTATATTTCAACCAATCCCGAAAGCTCTAAATCGAACAAAGGCAAGGGGAAAGCGAATGCTTAGTTGTAGTAATTACATGCTAGTTTAAATTGCGGTTATGTAATTACTGTTGTAAATCTTTTGTATTTCCCTTAAGATATGTAATGTTACAATTTAAGGTTAATAGACCTTGGGAAGTGTAGCCTTTATATAAGGAACCTTTTTTATTATTCCGCGTAGTTTGAATACAATATATGTATTTCATTGTTGTTAAGTATTGTACAGTGAGAACCAAACCCGAGGCTAAAGAACCCGGATTTGGGGTCGTCACAAAAAATACGGAAATTAAATGTTATGCATACACATATTGTACTGAGGCTGATCCCCTCGGGTACATATTTCTGGTAGTAACCATTGGGTCAACCTGCCATTGACTCCAGTGGATATTTATAGTTCATAGTCTATTTGACTATCCTAATTTTAAAAGCAAATTATTATTCCTGCTTATGTTATTCACATTATTGAATTGTTCAGCTATTCCCTTTCATTCATGATATATTGTTCCTTGTTGTTATTTAAACTTATTGAGCAAAATAATTGCTCACTCTTGCTATATCATGAAACCTTATTGCAGTGCAACCCGAGACCTCGGGAAAGAACAAGGGTAAAGAAAAGATGAAGTAATAGACTTCGAGATGCAGCCCTGTAGTTAATTAAATTAACTGTTATGTAATATAAACCCTAAGTACTTTATTAAGGGTATTTGTGTACTTTTGTGTAAGGTTATCGTATCTTGGGACTAGTAACACCTTTTGAATGAACAACATATGTTTATTATTCCGCATTTAGTTATTGTATGTTGTTTAGAGGTGAATGTTTGTATTGGATCGTGATGACCGGATCCGGGTATTTGGAACCCGAATTTGGGGGCGTCACAACTGAAACCATTACCAGCTCACTTGAAGTATGTATATTTAGGGAAATTGAACCTGCTCATGATGGATGTAGTGAAGAAGGCGATTTTCAAAATTCATGAAATTAGAGTAACGTAATGTTTAAGCATTTAGTCGAGTCAATGACGTTAAACAAAGACGCTGCTTTGGAGCCAAATCTTTCCCTTTTTCTCTTCATATTTATTTTCTTTTTGTCATTTCTTTTGTCGATGATTTTTTAGCTACATTTCCAAATATTTCCCATCTTGACCCTAAGCCCGATTACAACCCTTGAAAAGTTCTTATGATTTGTGTTATTTATGTGATCCCAGTGATGGAGGATGAGAAAATATGCAAGTATATGGTAGATCATTTTTATTGGAATGAAAATTTGAGTGAAACTCATACCCTTCAAACACTTAAGAGTCGAGTGATTATTTTCGTGAGAGTCTATTAATTTGGTTTATTCCATATTCAACAGGAAAATATTTACTAAATAATTGTAAGTTGCTTAAGAATGTGTGTTTATGATATATTATGAGTTTTGAAGATTTTGGTTGTTTTTTGTTAATAGTGCAGTAACTTTCTCGATTGATATTTTTGGGGTAAGTGAATTTCAGTTTTTTGTTTTACCCGAGAATAAGCAAAAGATAAGTGTGGGGGAATTTGATAAAAATGAAAAATGTTATATTTTTATTCCTTAATGCTTAATCTTTTTTGTATTTATTTGGTGCTTAAAGGTACTGATTATTTTTATATTTTTATTTAGGATGCAAATAAAGGACTAAGTGCAAAATAAAGATAATTTTGCAATTTTGGCAAGTTTGGATGCTGCTTCGTAATTTGATCATAACTTTTTCATCAGAACTCCGATTGATATGATTCAAAATGATATGTAAAGCTAAGAAAAAGGTTTAAAACTTTTGGGTTTTGGGTTTTGAGAGCTGCTAGCTACATCAAGGTTGAAATTGGGTTTGAAGTTTCTGCATTAGCATTGTGACTTTACGATTCTAGGAATGATAGATACTCTACAATTACAATGGGCAGCTCATTTTGCTGACTCTTAGTAAAATAAAGCTCCAGTTAACAACAATTTAAGAGGGTCATGTTTGGTAATATAAAGGCCCAATTCAAATTTTAGATGCTTTAGTTGTTCAATAGCTTGACAATTGAAGACAAGGAAGGACTCTTGTTCTAAATCTCAAAAGGAAATAAAATCTGTAGCGGAATCAGCAACATAGGAGACTCTAGCTACCACTTTCCTAATAATATTAAGATTTTACTTTATTTTATTATTTTCTTTGATTAGGCAGATTTGGATATTAATATAGGGAATATTTTTTGAAGATTTTGTGGGCTTCTATTACTATAAATACTTGAAGAGAGTAAAGACTTGGGGACACAATTCATAATACACTTCTTTCTTCTTTTCTTTAATATTTCTTTTAGGTTTTCATGGTTCTGGGTGGCTAAATTTTGATACTTGGTTTAAGTAAACGGAAGCCTTGGAAGTTATACACTGTGAGATCTAAATGGTTTTAATTGTTCAATTTATATTTTGAGTATCGAGTGTGATTTTAATTGTTCAATTTATGTTTTGAGTATTGGGTGTTCTTATGTGTTTATTCTTGTGATTAATTCGTTTAATTACTAGGACACGAACTAGTTTATTATTCGTTACAATCTACTGCTAAGTTTGATATCAAATTCATAATTGTTTGGTCACTCTAATTTGTAAAACAACTAAAATTAATGATTTGCTGCAAATCAGAAACTATTATATCTTAAGAAGAACAATCGACTAAATTAAACGCAACCACGCATGCTTGTATTATTTAGTTTCATCGATCTTTCTATTTTTTAAGGTTGTTACTTGATTAAATCTTCAGCGTAGGTCTAAAGTTATTTAGTAATTACGGTTATTTAGATCGCTTGTTTTTAATTAACTACAACTAAGGAAAGACAGATAAATAATTTTAACACTGAATATTCAAAGTGTTAGTTGATTATTCATGAATCAATGATCAATTGTAATTTCTAATTATAGATGTTGACTTAATCCAAGACATGTTCTTTTAATTGATTTTGCTAATTTAATCTACGTTAGTTGTTACTCAAGTAATACAGACAAATCGTTACTTGTGTGGATTATTTGGTTACTTATCTAAATTAGTTGGTTTTCGTTATATATAAAAACCCCATCTTATGTCACGTTACATAAATTTTGACTAACCACTTTTCGTGAAAACAATCTTCACTTGAATCACTACATAAATATTTTTTGTAATAGAATTTTATTTTTGATTGGTTGCAACAGCACACCAATAGCCTTCGTCTTCAGCTTAGTCCAGACATTTAGCAGGCACCCTAATCTCTAATTTCATCTTCTGGGTTTGATTTGAAGAGGTTAAGACGGTTATCTCCAAGTCGTAGAGAATATGAAGCTTTCTTATATTCATCCCAAGTAAATGCTCTGTAGCTGGATGGCCTTTCCGGTGTGACCAATTCCAGCGGAGTACTAATCCTTTCATGGAGCGGCGGAGCACAAAAATAAGCAATTGACATTCGAGCCTGGCTTGAGTTTGCCATTGCCCTATGCCTCACACTCACAAACCTTCCATTTGTCATAGCCTTCAAAAAATGCACAAACATGATAGTATTAGATATCGAAGCCCGCTGAGAATACAAATTCTTGGTTCAAATGATTCAGTCGATACTGATTCTGCTTCTAAGTCTTGAATAATGTTTATTTTCGGTGGGGATGGAAAGAAAATTAAAAATCCCAACAATGATTTAAACCCAAATGGACACAATGCTCAGTTCTCACCCAACCAGGCCGGCCCTCAGCGTGTAGTGCTGTCAAGTCCTAAATTATCTTTAGGACAGTACACAACTCCTCATTGGATGGGAACTGATATATGTGGAGCCCAAACAAGGCAGAACTGATGAGTTTCATCACATCAATCCACTGGGTCTGAAAATCTGTAGTGATTCCCTAATTCGTTTCAGTTCAGTTTTTCAGTTTCTGTCAGTCATTTCTCTTCCACTCAGTTATGATTTTCATGACACAGATAACATATATAGATATAGATACCTGTAACACGTCACCCACATTAACGCAGAAGGCAGTGGGGTCAGGAGTGACGGGGACCCACACGCCTTCCTCCAGGGAGATTTGAAGGCCAGCCACACCGTTGGATCTGAGGATGGTCAAGATCTGAGGGTCAGAATGCTCTCCAAACCCTATCCTCTTGGTGCTGGTGTGATGAAAGGAGGAGGCCGATGACGTGTCCCGATTGAGAGGTGGATAGTGATTGAGCCTGAGGAGTGAGTCACTATCAACGTCCCTGATTAGCCTACTGAAAACTGTGGCGTTTGGGACCCCCAATCCTTCTGCCATCAATTCCAATATCTCACATGCTACTCTCCTAACTGCTTCCACATAACCACTCACTGCACGGCTGTCACACACAAAAATAAACAGACGCTGGTAATATTAATTTACTATTCTTTCAGATACATTTTCTTGCTAATTCTAAATATAATGTTATTTTTAGATTTAGCAGTTAACAGTGACATAAAACTCATCATATGTCATTATTTTTGTAATGTCACTATTATTATATTTTTTGCTAACAATAAGTTTTGAAAAATTAAAACTATCAATTGTAAAACGTATATAATTATATTTACTCCCCTATCCTCTATATATATTCTTTTTGTTCTAAAAAAATGAGTAACGCATAAATTTTTACACATTAGACAAAACAAAGTAAAAATATGAGAATAAAGAATGTTATATTTTTTTGATGAGGGAGAAAATATCAGTCGGAGGAGAGGGAGTATATAAGAACCCAGAACTCCAATATCTTTATTAGTTTATTAAAGAATCTTCTTATATTTATACTAAAGGAGAGTCTAAATTATCTGTATTTAATGTCTGTTATAAATTCTTATTATTAAAAATAAATAACAAATAAATACATATATGTTGATAGAGATAAAATGATTTGTCCCTGGGGGGGGGGGGGAGTTTGTTAAATGTGTTTTGATTTATCCGGTAAAAAAAAAAGTCACCACCCCTCTCTCTATATCTGGGAGGTTTTCTGATCATTTGATTTGATTAGAGCTTGCTGATGTACCTTTCTGACTTGTCAATCTGATTCTATATCTTTATTGTTACCAGCTACTTTACCCCACATACATACATACATATACATGCATGACATATATATATATACACATATACATATATATATATATATATATATATATGTATGTATGTATATGTGTATATACACAGATATATATACAGATATACATAAATAAGTACATATGTGTCAAATAAAATCAGATCAAGTCCCTTCATTCATTTCCTAATGAATTATATATACACACAGATATACATAGATAAGTACATATGTGTCAAATAGAATCAGATCAAGTCCCTTCATTCATTTCCGAATGAATTATCAAAGGGTGTACGATATTTATATGTTATTGAAATGAATGATGGTTATGGAACATCATTTTGTACCAGAAACCGACCATATTGGAGAAAACTAAAACTAGGGACCCATATGCGAGTGTGACCCTAGCTATTTTTTAAATGGTCCATGCAGGTACGTGTGTGTATATAGCACCCTGGACTTTTTAAGATTTTCTTAATATATGTCCTTAGAATACACACTAAATGTGAAAAATAATATATAATATTATTTATTTATATAGACACATTGAATTTAATGTATAAAAAAATAATATACTAATAGACTCTATGTATTGAATTCAATACAACTATATAAAAAAATAATTTTTAACGGATCTCATCTCTTATTTTTTGCACTTAGTGTGTACTCTTAGAACACACATTAAGTGGACCCGACTTTTTATGCTCCCATCCCGTGTATACTGTTTGAACAGAATTTCTGGTTTTATCTTCTTCTATCAATAATGTTCAAACGGAATAATTAGACCACTACAACAATTATCATCATATTTATTATAGGGAATGAGATGGAATAGACCACTATAAGAACAAACATCAAGTAGTTGTGGTTTTTAAGCTTTAATAAGAAAATCCTTCTCGTCCTTTGGACATAAATTAAGGCTCCTTTAATGTTCATGGTCTCTTAAATTCCCTTCTGGTAAAAAGAAATCCAGAGAGAAAAATAGAAATGGAAAACACATGCTTTATTTATGTTTAAAAAAAAAAGGGACACTTTCTGTGGAACAATTTAAATGCATTAATTTTTCTTTTCTTGTCTTTTCTAATTACATCAAAAAAGCCCTTCATGTATCTCAAAGGTACCATTGAAAAAATGTTGGAGCCAACGTACGTAACAAAACCATATGATGGTTAAACATTGGCATCCAGTTGTAGTCCCTGAAAATCAAGTTTCTGATCATACTTGGACCAATTATCGAATCGAAAAAAATACTGGATAAATTCAACCAATAATCGAACTGTTATTGATCCAATGATATTAATAGTAATTAATAAAATTTAAAAAAAATCTCATTTTTTATTAACTAAAACATAATAAAGTTGAGTTTACTAAACGTGGTTAAATTTTTTTTTTGATAAAAAATAATAATTCGAATCACTGGATCGATAACCAATTTTACCGGTTGAATTATCGGTTCGACCGGTAAGTCAACCAAATTTTGACCAATTTTTTTATTCAAACCGAATCAAATACCAATCGATTTTTGATTTTTATCGAACCGGTAGTCCAGTCCGACTTTTAAAGCTATGCTAAAAATCTTGTTTTCCAAGGAATGCAAATATCTGACACAGGTATAGCACTACAGTAGCATGAATGCATGATATATATATCTGACATTTTTTTTAGGGTGAAATATAAATTATTTTTTATATATATTATTATTGTAGCACAACCTAAAATATACTAGGTAAAATAATCTTAGAATAATGAGACCCTTTGAATTTATAAAGAAAAATAATATGGACTCAAAAAAATAATTTAATCAAAAGTTGTCTTACAATCGTATTAAACTCCCTTTTATAGTAAAGGTTGATTACAATTAAAAAAATCAAATAAAAATAAATGACATAATCAAATCTCTAAAATCATGTCTAATATAATTAATTGATACTAATTTAAAATCCTTTATTAAAACTTATTAATTAGCTTAAATTAATGTTAAAAATATCCTATCAACTAAAAATCTAAATATTACAATTAAATACAATATAACATAATATCTTCATCCATCACCAACTCATACGGTGATTCTTGCTCTCTTAGTCTAGAGCAAATCCTTAAGTTGCTCCAAATTTAGAACATGTAAATGAATGAAAAACCTACATCTTTAGGACACTTTAAATGATTATAAGAACGAGTGAAAAAGAGTATTACAAGTCATATAATTTAATCTTTTTTTTTTTGAATAACTTACTTAACAAGAGTAATAATATATAAAACACGCAAAAATAGCTCATTTCTCATGCAATATATATATATATATATATAAATGATTTATAACAAATAGTTGATATAAACACTAAACACTATTCCAACAAATATATCTTATACATTCTATAAGTAAATGTAACGGCCCAAAATAAGATTTTTTTTTCTCTGCCGCTAGAAGGAGTGGTGATAGACCTGAGCTACCACTACTCTTCCTGGCGACAGACATAACAAGTCTAATCGCTACTCCTTTTTGCGACAGACATCTTCACGCATCAACAAGTATCAGCAACAGGCAATCAGCAGTAGTTTATGCCTGCAGATGCATCGGTACTCGTCGATAGATATCAACTGATACCTGCATGCATTGATTGACGCTTGCATGCATTAGTAGTCGACAACTAGCAACAACCGATGTTTGCATGCATCGGCATGAATGCTAGCGACAGTCAATGTGTACCGATGCATGCTGATACATGTCATCAGAAGGAATAGTGATTAAGTTTCTTTTTTTTTTTTTTTTTCTGTCTTCAGAAGAAGTAGTGACATCTCAGGTCTATTTGTCGCTATTCATTATAGTGGTAGATAATTTTTTTTTTCATTTTGAGCCGTTAAATCTATTTATAAATAGTGTAAAATGAATTTATTAAAATAATATTCATAACAACTGTTTATTATAAATCTTCCTTCCTTATATATGTGTGTGTAATTAATGTGTTATGAGAAAAAAACTTTCTATTTATAAATGTGTTAGGACAAGATGCTGAATGTCTCAACACATGAATCGAATTTATATTAGATCATCGAGTTAAGATCTATCTCGATTACCACATGTTTAAGAAAAAATTATTAAATACATTGAAAACATGATAAATAGTATATTCATCTTCTCATATATATGTGAACCTCAACATAAAAAATCTCATGCGAGACTCAAAAATATATGAAAAGAAGAACATGCTGTATATCCTACTCTTAAATTATAAAATAATTTCTCCTTGTTTAAGGTCTCTTGGCGAGGGTAACGAAACTTCACCCACTTGGGCAAATGTTTAGGTGGTAAAATATTTAAGCCACCTCAATATATTTGAGGTGGTGAGCGCGCGCGCACACATATATTACCAACTAGTCTACTACTACCCCAAACAAGAATATCATATTTGGAGTATTATTTTTCACGTATAATTTTGATATTTTTATATAATTTTATCTTATATAAAAATGAGTCACACATAATATTTATATGAAAAAAAATAATATTAAAAAATTAAAAACACATAAAAATATTAATTCCCTACTTCTAACTCTACATAAACCTAACTTATGCATGTATATATTACAAACATATAATAAGACTAATTAATGGAAACTTCAAATGTAAGCATGAAAGTGTTGTATAGAATCAAGGATCACCTGAATTTTTTTGGGTCGGTAGTGGAAAGAGTTTTGGACCTCTGAGAAATAGAAATAGGATTAGTATTTATAAGAAGATATTCAACCTCTCCAATATCTCCATTAAAGCCTATGGTCTTGCTCCCATATCCATATGGGTTTGCCGGCCCAGCTTGCTGTTTTTCTGGTGCTGGTTTTCCAAAAAACTGCAAGCTTTCATCTTCCATTCTGCTTATAATATCCACATCCACACCATGATTAACCACCTTGAAAAATCCAAACTCTTCACAAGCCTTTACAATTAACTTGGACACCTCTGATCTTTGGCCCAAAAGGTTGATTACCGGAAGCTCCGGTTCTCGGGTTTTTTCGGTCCGAATTGGGTTTGCGCCTGCCAACACCATTATTAAGTTATTTAACACTACAATATAATTAACAAGAAACAGAAAAAGAAGAAGTAGTAGTAGTAGAAGAAGAGTAATTGAGAGAGAGGGAGATAATGGGATACTGACTTGCTTATATAACTTGAGAGTTGAGAGGAGGAGAGAGATTCTCTACTGTACTATTGGGAATAGCTAGCTAGGAATGAGGCGTAATTAAATAAGTGAATAAACAAAAGAGGGATTCGATCGTATACTTTTGAGTGAAGTACAACTAGCAAATTTATGTCACACAGCAAACGTTGATTTTCTTTTCATCTTTATTGACCAGATTTTTTAAAATATATTTTTATTTAATCCAACTTTATTACCACATTTTTCTTTGACTTAGAAAATTTTCATTATTAATTAATTACCTTTATAATCACCGCTCTTGACTTTATTATTATATCTACGACTTTTTGTTAAATTCTTAATTATCTTAACCTTGTTTAAAATAAGAAATTGATATTTTTATAATATTTTTTGATATTTTCACATGATAAATTTCATATGTATAATTTATGATAATGGTTAATTATCGTTATACATTTATAATGATATTTTTATGGAATCCATTATATAAAAACATCAAAAAACAGTGTGAAAATATTAGTTTTTTTAAAATAATATTGTTAATTAGGACATTTTAGACTTTTTAATAAATTTATCTTTAAAGGCAATTGATCCCCTAAGCCAATTTTAAGGTGAATAACAAAACTCCATATTATACGTATTAATCACGTAATAATATATTTTTATCTTTTTTTTTGCCTAATTCATAATACATTTTTATCTGTCACGCGTTAGTTACTTTTGCTGCAAGAAAGCATATTACATTACGTTTGAATTCAATTTATTTAATTATTCCTATTTTTTGTTTTTAAACAGTTAGATTTTTTATATTGTTGGTCTGGTCAAGATAAGGCAAAAAAATAACCCTGAACGCTACAACTTGCCTTATTAAACATTGCAACTTATTTCGTTATACGTTACAACTTGCTTTGTTGTTAATGGTTGAAGGTTTTTTAGTTAGCTAAATTAAATTAAATCAATCAAAATGGGAAAATTGGTTGGTGATGGTGGATGTAGATCGGTAGATAATTGTATCTTATAATTAGGCTCCTCGATCTCTTCCACACTACTGTCACATTCATTTAATCAATTAGCGCTACTAAAAATGTTGATTTATCCTCTAGACCCTATTGCAACTTTAAATACTAACCATAAATGTTCCATAACCCAAAGATTGTTCCTTTCAATTGTTTGTCCGCGGAGCAAGGGCAAAATATTAATGGATGTTGATATATAACCACTCTATATTAATAGTTGCATATTTAAAAATTAAAGAAAATGACTACTTATCCATATTAAGCGAGAAAGTGACCAACTTATCTTTACTAAATGAGATTTCAGTTTACATATTCCGTCTGTTCTTTTTTACTTGACGTTTTTGGAAAAAATATAAATATTAAGAAATAAAATTAATATTTTATCTGATTAACTAAAATAGTTATAAAATTTTAATATTATCTTTATATATTTTATTAAAAAAATATGAATTAAGATAAACAAGTTAGTATATAATGTAAGAATAATATAAAAAATTAAGTTTATTAATGTTTTTCTAAAATTTACAAATGATGAGTAAATAAATAAATAAATTTTATCCTGTAAAACGACAAATATAAAGAAGGGAGGGAGTAGTTACTATCTGCCCGTGGTATCCTTGAGCCTCGGCCCTCGTGGTATCCTTGAGCCTCTTACACAATTATATCAATAATTACAGGATAAAATAAAACTTGGTTTTACAGTTCGTTTATAATTTATTTAAATAAAAATAGTTGCTGATTAAATGTTTTTTTAATTTAGACTCTGTCAACTTGGCACACATAAAATTAATTTGATGTTATTTATAACTAATATTATTTAAAAATAAAAAAACGTTAAAACAATGTAATCAAAGAAGGGAAGATTATTGTAAAAAAAATAAATCTGATATCCATTGTTAAATGAACATTCAAACTAATAGGAAAAAGTCAATAAATTATTTTATCTGCCATTGAGAAAATTATTTTTTTAAGAAAATCAGCAATTGAGTTTTATTTAAAAAATTTATAAACAATTAATAATTGGAAAATTAAGTTATGTTTTGTCCCGTACTTATTTTGTATAATAGATGTGACGCCCCCAAATCTGGGCCCACACAGCCCAAACTTGAGTCGTCAAAAGACTACAACAAAGCACAACGTACAACAATACAGTGTATAATAATACACAACTAAGTCTTCACTATTATTGCCACACTATTTTACAAAACGTGAAAACTATGATAACTATTCCTCGGACCCTCACTCCATTCCCCGGCTAGACCCTGTTATGTTTTCCATCTCTTGTTGAAAAACAATGGAACAAAAGAAAGGGTGAGCTCAAATAGCCCAGTAAAGAATATCATGACTAAGATAATGACGAATAAATTATCATTAGTCTTCAACAGTTGAGTTCTTGATAGAATACAATAGACTACAATGTTTATATCAAAAACTGCAGTTAAATTCTTAAACAACGTTCAGATCAATAATAGCAGCGGAATGAGTAATCTATTAGAAGAATAATGCAGACTATAATGTCCACTCGGTTCTCTTTTTAGGAAAAACATCATCAACTTTTATCATCTGAAATATCATTAGTCAAGATAATACAAATTCACAGTTCCTGATCATAATCATGCAGATCAACAGTTCATCTTTGCACTACGGGCCAAAGACATTCAATATAACACCAACGGTCATGATTATACCAGATTCAGCCTTTGGTCATAATCATACCAAACAACAGTTCATCTTTGCACTACGGGCCAAAGAGAACATTCACCACGTGCCATAAAAGACACCGAACAGATGTATCGCCTTTAACCTATTATATCGCCTTTAACCTATCATCTGTTCAACAAATATATCACATCTGTGCCCCCGACCACAGATATTCACAACAGCTTGATTTTTGGATGATTAGAATGATATAAATGATGAACAGAAGAAATAGGATAACAATAAGTATCGGAAGTTTACTTTGTACAGATTCAAATAATGTCCAAATTGTCAACATGATGTGGAGTGAAATTTAAAAATGATATTCAAGATCCACAGTTCAGAATAACGGTTACAATTCAATAGAAAGGTTCACGTAAATAGGAAGGTTCAGTTGAAATAATGAAGTTCAACTATTATGGAACATATAATATTTTCAGGAATTATAGAAGCAATAGTTCCATAATAAATTTCGATTTAGGAGTATGAAAGAAAATAATATCCCTTACCGTAGCAGGTTTGATTAACAAAAGGTGAAGGAAATTAATACAAAGGGTTATTCACCAACAGGCGGCAATCCGCTCCGTAAGGTTATTCCCACAATTTAATAGAATTTGAGTACAAAGAGTTATTCACTAAACAGGCGGCAATCCGCTCCGTAAGGTTATTCCCACAATTTAATAGAATTTGAGTACAAAGAGTTATTCACCAAACAGGCGGCAATCCGCTCCGTAAGGTTATTCTCAGAGATTAATAATGAATGAATACGAAAGGTTATTCACCAACAGGCGGCAATCCGCTCCGTAAGGTTATTCCCACAATTTAATACATGGAAATAAAAGGCACGTCTTATGAGTAAGGAAGAAACAATATTATTATCGAGAACCAAATAATGATAATCCCTTACCATAGTATGTTTGAATAATGGAAGATGAAAAAGATGGTATCTCTTACCTCAACACGTGACTGGATATTGATTTAAATGAGGTTGATTAACTAGAACAGTACACGTATACTTATAGATCTTCACAAATACTCAAGATGACTTAAGCACACTTAGAGAGAACTTTCACAAGAAGTATTTAGAGAGAGAAAGAAAGAACAAGTAAGGAAGTTTATGAAAAATCCTTAAGTTAAGGCTTCTATTTATAGCCAAAAATCTTATCATTCATTTAATCTAAACCATTCATTTAAAGATCATCTTTTAATCTACACCATCCATTTCAAATATTATATTATCTTTAATCTACACCATTCATTTCATATCACCTAATAATCACCTAACTTTATATTATAAACAAATCAATTTAATTATTCAACAATAATTCACACTTTAATCTACACCATTCATTTCATATCACCTAATAATCACCTAACTTTATATTATAAACAAATCAATTCAATTATTCAACAATAATTCACACTTTAATCTACACCATTCATTTCATATCACCTAATAATCACCTAACTTTATATTATAAACAAATAACTTTATCAATTCAATTATTATGACTAATTGTTATAAATACAGTATAGTTAGCTCTTAGATATCAAGTCAATAAATTAATGAAATACAACTGTTTAAATAACATCATAATAGAGATAACAATAATGTAAAATAAAGCATACGTTACTGTGTAATGACAATTATTGATTTAATAATGTGAATTACAGTGCATATGTTACTGTGACAATTATTAGGTTCAATAATTTTAAAAACAGTGCAACAACAATTATTGACTCAATGATATAAAATACAGTGTAATGACAATTATTAAATCAATAATGCAAAATATTGTGTAACAACAATTATTGAATTGATAATATAAAATATTATGCAGTGACAATTATCGATGAAATGATGCGTAACAGTTACGGTGTCAATTATCAGACCAATAATATGAGACACTATGCAATACCGTGTGTTACTGTAGAGTACCGTGTGCTACAGAAAATACCATAAACTACCGTATGCTACTATTCTTTTATCACCGGTATTTTAACAGTTCCGTTGACTATTTTTATTTAAAAAGGTTATTTCTGTCGTTTTCTATATCCGACAAATATTCCGTTGTGGGGTCCACCAATAATTTATTATTTCGGCGCCGTCGTACGGCACGAATATTCCCCGACCAAACGAATATTCCCCGACAAAGCGAATATTGTCCGACAAAATAAAATTTGCACATAACATCCTTAACTTTCAATTTTGTTAATTTAACCACTTACTGTTTCAAAAAATATATATATGAAGAAAAATTAAATTTTGTATTTCATAAAATTCGGCGTCTTACAACCTCCCCTCCTTATGAAATTTCGTCCCCGAAATTGACGTACCTGACATATCGAAGAGGTAAGGATACTTAGATTTTATCTCAGATTCTAGCTCCCAGGTCATTTCCTCAGTATCTTGGTTCCTCCATAAAACCTTAACTTGAGGTATAACCTTTGAGCGTAGGATCTGCTCCTTCTTATCCAGGATCTTAACAGGTACCTCCTCGTATGTTAAATCCTCTGCTATAACGTCTGGTTCTAACTCAATGACGTGGTTTGGGTCCTTCACATATTTACGTAACATAGATATGTGAAAAACGTTATGGATGCGAGACATACTTGGTGGTAGGGCTAGTCTGTAGGCTACGGTTCCTATTCGATCGAGGATTTCAAATGGGCCAATAAATCGAGGGTTGAGCTTTCCTCTCTTTCCGAATCTCATAACCCCTTTCCATGGAGAAACACGTAAGAATACATGATCTCCGACGTTGAAACTTTCGTCTCTCCGATGAAGATCAGCATAACTCTTTTGTCGTTCTTGTGCGGTCTGTATTCGTTGTAGGATCATTTGGATCTTTTCGGTCGTCAAGCGTACCAACTCGGGTCCCAACAATTTTGCTTCTCCTACCTCATTCCAACATATTGGAGAGCGACACTTCCTTCCATACAAAGCCTCGAATGGAGCCATGCCTATGCTTGCTTGGTAACTGTTGTTGTAAGAAAATTCCACCAATGGCAAGTACTTATCCCAACTTCCTTTGAAGTCTAATACACAAAGTCTCAAAAGATCTTCGAGGGTCTGGATCGTCCTTTCCGATTGTCCGTCCGTTTGAGGATGGTATGCAGAACTAAAACGTAGTTCAGTGCCCATAGCTTTTTGTAGACTGATCCAAAAGCGTGAAGTGAATCTAGGATCTCGATCAGAAACTATGGAAACTGGCATGCCATGCAATCTCACGATCTCATTTATGTACATACCGGCAAGACGTTCAAGTGAAAAGTTTTCTCGTATAGGCAAGAAATGAGCAGATTTGGTCAATCTATCTACGATCACCCACATTGCATCTAAGCCTTGAGAAACTTTTGGAAGACCCGTCACGAAGTCCATATTGATGTGTTCCCACTTCCATTCGGGAACTTCAAGTGATTGTAATGGACCTTTAGGAACTTGATGCTCTGCCTTGACACGTTGACAAGTTAGGCACCTTGAGATAAACTCCGCAATCTCTCTTTTCATATTGTTCCACCAAAATGTATGTCGAAGATCTCGATACATCTTGGTACCTCCTGGGTGGATTGCAAACGGCGTGTTGTGTGCCTCCATCATGATTTTATGCTTTAATTCAGGATCGTTAGGAACACAGAGTCGAGAGTTGACTCGAAGTATTCCTTTCTCGTCGATTCTTGCTTCGGGAATGGCACCTTCTTGTACTTTCTTTATCATGTTTATCAGTTCCGGATCGGTAGCTTGAGCAGCTTTAATTTTATCGATTAAAGTTGGTTCTACTCGCACGTGAGCAATCTTCGAGTGGGTCCCTGGTGTCTTTAGCTCTATCTCCATCTTTTGCAAGTCGTACAAAATACACTTTTGTGTTGTCAGCAGTGCACTTGTACTTGCATAAGATTTTCTGCTCAAAGCGTCAGCTACAACGTTCGTCTTTCCCGGGTGATACTGGATTGTGTGGTCATAATCCTTTAACAGCTCAAGCCAACGTCGTTGTCGCATGTTGAGTTCTTTCTGGGTGAAGAAATACTTGAGACTTTTATGATCCGTATAGATATCCACTTTTTCTCCGTACAAGTAGTGTCTCCAGATCTTCAACGCGAAAACGACTGCTGCCAACTCTAGATCATGAGTAGGATAATTTTTCTCATAATCTTTGAGTTGTCGAGAGGCGTAGGCTATAACCTTTCCATGTTGCATAAGGACACAGCCTAGACCTTTGCCAGAAGCATCGCTGTAGATAACAAATTCTCCTGATCCTGATGGTATGGTCAGAACAGGAGCTGAAACCAGTCTCTTCTTGAGTTCTTGGAAACTTTTCTCGCATTCCTCGCTCCATATGAATTTTGTGCTTTTCCGAGTAAGCTGCGTTAATGGAGTGGCGATTCGAGAAAATCCTTCTACGAATCTCCGATAATAACCAGCTAGACCCAGAAAATTTCGGACTTCGGTTACTGTTTTGGGTTGTTCCCAATTTAGTACCGTTTCAATCTTCGCAGGATCGACTGATATTCCTTGACTAGAAATCACATGCCCAAGAAACGCGACCTCCTCAAGCCAGAACTCACATTTCTTCAACTTGGCATATAATTTGTTTTCACGGAGCTTTTGTAGTATCAATCTCAGGTGTTGTTCATGATCCTCGCGACTCTTGGAGTATATGAGGATGTCATCAATAAAGACAACCACAAAATGATCCAAATGTTCCTTGAATATCCGGTTCATCATGTCCATGAAAGCTGCAGGAGCATTAGTTAGTCCAAAAAGCATGACTAAGAACTCATAATGCCCATAACGAGTTTTGAAAGCAGTCTTTGGAATGTCCTCAGCTTTAACCTTTAACTGATGATATCCAGAACGGAGATCAATCTTTGAGAAATGTTGAGCGCCTTGCAATTGATCAAACATGTCATCAATCCGAGGTAACGGGTACCTGTTCTTGATGGTGACATGGTTCAATTCTCGGTAGTCAACGCACAATCTCATACTCCCGTCTTTCTTATTCACAAATAGAACAGGAGCACCCCAAGGTGATGCACTCGGACGAATGAAACCGGTATCCAACAATTCCTGTAGTTGGATTTTTAACTCTTGAAGTTCAATGAGAGCCATTTGGTGTGGGACTTTAAAAATGGGCTTAGTGCCGGGTTCAAGATCGATACAGAATTCAATTTCACGGTTTGGGGTAAGCCAGAAAGTTCCTCAGAAAAAAAAACGTCAGGAAACTCATTAACAATGGGAATATCATTCAAGTTTGACGTGTTTTTGTTCAAATCAGTGACATGAGCTAAAAAGGCTTGACATCCGTTTTTCAATAAACGAATGGCTTTATGGCTAGAAATAACAGTTATAGATTTCAATGGTTTAGTTGCTTGAATTTGCATGACAGGTTGATTAGGAATATGAAAACTAATAATCTTATGAAAACAATCAATTTTAGCATGATGGGTAGTCAACCAATCAATTCCTAAAATCACATCAAATTCATGCATCTCTAAAGAAATAAGGTTAACAGGTAATGTGAGGTTGTTGATTTGAACTTAGGCAAGATTTATAGATAGTAAATGTAATAGGTATTTCTCCCAATGAGGTTTCAACTGATAAGACAAGATTTAAGTTTTCAATAGTCAAATTTAAACGTTGAGTACATATAGGTGAGATAAAGGAGTGGATAGAGCCAGTATCTAATATGGCATAGACTTCACGAGAATTTATGAATAGCTTACCGGTTATCACCTCATTCGGTTTCTTGACTGTTATCGTCAAATCGAATCCCGAATACTTCATTCGGATCTTCACGTATTTCAACCATGGGAATACCACTGAATAATTTTCTAGCAAACTGTTTCTCGGGTTCATCAACTTCATCAGTAGTAAGGTACCAATGATTTCTATTAAAATAGTATTTTCGATAGACTGCAGTTTCCACGATAGTGACTAACTTAACCTGAATTCCTCTAAATTGTAACGCCCAAAAGTATAGAAACATCATTTTTAAATAATCTTGAAAATCATAGTTGGAACACCATAAATCCCAAAGACTAATATGAAAAGTCCATATATTCTGATCCTTTGTTATAGAGCATAACCAGGTGATATCACTCTCCCAATTAGTGAGTAAATTAAAGGCAATAATTTCCGTAAGTTCGTTACTTCCTTTAATTGCTTCTAAGAATGGATCTGGAACGACTGTAGCAGAGCTTTCACCTTCATCCTTACTGGATAGAACACGCATAATTTTTGCCTTAGGCAAATGATTCAACTCTGAGTTTGTAAGAAGATTATTCGTCGCCTCTTGTTTTGCAGCTACATTTGTTTCGGTAATTTCATAGTTAACCTCCTGATTTCCAGATGCCATAATTAACTGTGGTCACAAAATAAATGTTAGTTCAAATAAACTGACTCATCTCTTCATGTTCCTATATTCAAATCGATTCATTAGATAAAAAATAAATCTAATTTAGGTAGGACACACTAGTGATTGATTCTATTCGTCTCTCCCCTCCTAGTTCTAACCCCATATCTCCATTAAAGACCATATCCCTAAGCTCTGATGCCAACTGTGACTCTCATCCCACCATAGGGACAACACCTCACAATGGTACCTATCAGTTTGCCACCTGTACTATAGGCGTCCCCTACGGAAAGTCTGGCTTCGGTGCATCCCCTTTCCCTAGGAAGTCACCAGCGAGAGGCTCGGGGCACTTCGTTATATGGCTCTGATACCAACTGTGACGCCCCCAAATCTGGGCCCACACAGCCCAAACTTGAGTCGTCAAAAGACTACAACAAAATTATTACAACAAAGCACAACGTACAACAATACAGTGTATAATAATACACAACTAAGTCTTCACTATTATTGCCACACTATTTTACAAAACGTGAAAACTATGATAACTATTCCTCGGACCCTCACTCCATTCCCCGGCTAGACCCTGTTATGTTTTTCATCTCCTGTTGAAAAACAATGGAACAAAAGAAAGGGTGAGCTCAAATAGCCCAGTAAAGAATATCATGACTAAGATAATGACGAATAAATTATCATTAGTCTTCAACAGTTGAGTTCTTGATAGAATACAATAGACTACAAGGTTTATATCAAAAACTGCAGTTAAATTCTTAAACAACGTTCAGATCAATAATAGCAGCGGAATGAGTAATCTATTAGAAGAATAATGCAGACTATAATGTCCACTCGGTTCTCTTTTTAGGAAAAACATCATCAACTTTTATCATCTGAAATATCATTAGTCAAGATAATACAAATTCACAGTTCCTGATCATAATCATGCAGATCAACAGTTCATCTTTGCACTACGGGCCAAAGACATTCAATATAACACCAACGGTCATGATTATACCAGATTCAGCCTTTGGTCATAATCATACCAAACAACAGTTCATCTTTGCACTACGGGCCAAAGAGAACATTCACCACGTGCCATAAAAGACACCGAACAGATGTATCGCCTTTAAACTATTATATCGCCTTTAACCTATCATCTGTTCAACAAATATATCACATCTGTGCCCCCGGCCACAGATATTCACAACAGCTTGATTTTTGGATGATTAGAATGATATAAATGATGAACAGAAGAAATAGGATAACAATAAGTATCGGAAGTTTACTTTGTACAGATTCAAATAATGTCCAAATTGTCAACATGATGTGGAGTGAAATTTAAAAATGATATTCAAGATCCACAGTTCAGAATAACGGTTACAATTCAATAGAAAGGTTCACGTAAATAGGAAGGTTCAGTTGAAATAATGAAGTTCAACTATTATGGAACATATAATATTTTCAGGAATTATAGAAGCAATAGTTCCATAATAAATTTCGATTTAAGAGTATGAAAGAAAATAATATCTCTTACCGTAGCAGGTTTGATTAACAAAAGGTGAAGGAAATTAATACAAAGGGTTATTCACCAACAGGCGGCAATCCGCTCCGTAAGGTTATTCCCACAATTTAATAGAATTTGAGTACAAAGAGTTATTCACCAAACAGGCGGCAATCCGCTCCGTAAGGTTATTCCCACAATTTAATAGAATTTGAGTACAAAGAGTTATTCACCAAACAGGCGGCAATCCGCTCCGTAAGGTTATTCTCAGAGATTAATAATGAATGAATACGAAAGGTTATTCACCAACAGGCGGCAATCCGCTCCGTAAGGTTATTCCCACAATTTAATACATGAAAATAAAAGGCACGTCTTATGAGTAAGGAAGAAACAATATTATTATCGAGAACCAAATAATGATAATCCCTTACCATAGTATGTTTGAATAATGGAAGATGAAAAAGATGGTATCCCTTACCTTAACACGTGACTGGATATTGATTTAAATGAGGTTGATTAACTAGAACAGTACACGTATACTTATAGATCTTCACATATACTTAAGATGACTTAAGCACACTTAGAGAGAACTTTCACAAGAAGTATTTAGAGAGAGAAAGAAAGAACAAGTAAGGAAGTTTATGAAAAATCCTTAAGTTAAGGCTTCTATTTATAGCCAAAAATCTTATCATTCATTTAATCTAAACCATTCATTTAAAGATCATCTTTTAATCTACACCATCCATTTCAAATATTATATTATCTTTAATCTACACCATTCATTTCATATCACCTAATAATCACCTAACTTTATATTATAAACAAATCAATTTAATTATTCAACAATAATTCACACTTTAATCTACACCATTCATTTCATATCACCTAATAATCACCTAACTTTATATTATAAACAAATCAATTCAATTATTCAACAATAATTCACACTTTAATCTACACCATTCATTTCATATCACCTAATAATCACCTAACTTTATATTATAAACAAATAACTTTATCAATTCAATTATTATGACTAATTGTTATAAATACAGTATAGTTAGCTCTTAGATATCAAGTCAATAAATTAATGAAATACAACTGTTTAAATAATATCATAATAGAGATAACAATAATGTAAAATAAAGCATACGTTACTGTGTAATGACAATTATTGATTCAATAATGTGAATTACTGTGCATATGTTACTGTGACAATTATTAGGTTCAATAATTTTAAAAACAGTGCAACAACAATTATTGACTCAATGATATAAAATACAGTGTAATGACAATTATTAAATCAATAATGCAAAATACTGTGTAACAACAATTATTGAATTGATAATATAAAATATTATGCAGTGACAATTATCGATGAAATGATGCGTAACAGTTACGGTGTCAATTATCAGACCAATAATATGAGACACTATGCAATACCGTGTGTTACTGTAGAGTACCGTGTGCTACAGAAAATACCATAAACTACCGTATGCTACTATTCTTTTATCACCGGTATTTTAACAGTTCCGTTGACTATTTTTATTTAAAAAGGTTATTTCTGTCGTTTTCTATATCCGACAAATATTCCGTTGTGGGGTCCACCAATAATTTATTATTTCGGCGCCGTCGTACGGCACGAATATTCCCCGACCAAACGAATATTCCCCGACAAAGCGAATATTGTCCGACAAAATAAAATTTGCACATAACATCCTTAACTTTCAATTTTGTTAATTTAACCACTTACTGTTTCAAAAAAAATATATATGAAGAAAAATTAAATTTTGTATTTCATAAAATTCGGGGTCTTACAATAGGTCCAAGAGTAAAATGGACAAATTATAATTAGGTGAACTGGGGTCATATTTATTAAAGATAAATCAGTCACATTATTATCTTAAGGTGTTTACTTATTAATTTATGATATGCATATATCATTACTTATATTAAAAGTATAAAAAAGAGTGTCCCAAAATGCAAAAATAATAGCAAATAAAAAGATAACAATAATAACAATCTGAAACTGAATGCAAGATCGATTTTGGTTATAATTATAAATGTTACAAATGCTATCCTCATAAAATCCCTAACATAGAAACTATCCTCTAATTATTTGTGTGGCCAATATTATGTTATGCAGTGTGTTTGGATAATTTAATTAACGAATTTAGTAGTCCATCAAATGAAGCAATAATTGAACAAGTTGATTAATTAAATAATCTTTTGCATGTAAAATTCTGTTGTTGAAAATTTAGTGAGGATGTTGAAATCTTAAAGAGGAGCAGCCAACTTGTAATCTCCTCTTTACAACATCATCTAGATGTACTTTTGACATAGCCGTAAATGGTTTACTGACTAATCTTGTGTTGTGTTGGGTTTTGAACTCCTATGCATTATAATATTTTTTATTACGTTATTATCAATATATATTTAATGTGGTAAAAAAATTTATAATAAAATTGTATTGTTGAGAAGTCTTTTCTTTTTCTCTCTCCATATTTGTGGGACCGCTGTATATTCTCATACTGCATTATAGCTAAATAAGTTTAAATATAGTGTTATGAAATTATCAACTGTCTTTTTATAAGAAAATTTTGATATTTTTATAAAATTTTACTTACATGAATGTGAGTCTTATTTATTATTAATGTAAAAAGAACCTTATAATACTATCAATTTTTTTTTGTAAAAATATAAATTCCCTTTTATTAGACAATCTTATATCTTATGCAGTAATGGGGATGTAACATGAATTCAGCATACAATAGGTAATGCACAATGTACAATATTAGTGAAGAAAAAATACTTAGCAATCTGTATTTTCAATATTCTGAGATACATGAATATTTTTAGAATATCACAAGTGAGTTAAAGTTTTATATCGGATAAATAATGAAAGAGTGAAAAATTAATATACTTGAATGTACTCAATACCTAATGACTTAAGTTTTTGGATCAAGTTGGATTCTAAACATGTGTTAATGCTTTATGTATGTGCACGCGACGCACGAGCTCCCTGATTCTCTCCCAACAACTGGTATCAAAGCTACAGAAGATGTTGGTGAACCTCTTCAAAAAAATAAGTAGTAGTTCAAAAATTAATTCCGAAAATCCTCTTTAATTGAATTCTCAATGAGTTTAGTCGAGAATTAATGATTTAAACTTTTTAGTTAAGGTGAATTTTAAGCATATATTTTAGTACTTTATACACTCGAATTCTTCGATTCTGCCCCCAGCAAATATATACATCAATCCAGCTTAGTTGGTCCCTTCATTATCAGAAAAATGTACAGAGGCCCTTCCGGCCACGTCTAAAAATAGGGAAATCAGCTGGGTAGACATGGGCAATGGTGGCCCAGTGGTGAATATAACAACACATGGATCATGATTCTCCGGAAGTAGAGAAAAAAGAGAGATTCTCATCAAAAAATAATGTTATAATGTCCGTGTGTAATTGCATGCTCTTAATTAGTTTGAAGTGTGATTCTTTTTCCACCGACCGATTCTTTTTATTTTTTTATTTTATGATCATATATATAGTTGTTGAGCAGTCTAAATCATTTTCCAAAAATTAGGCTCCTCTCCTAAAGAGTTTGGGACATTTGGGATGTTGTATATGTATCATCATATGACCCACCCAAATGGGTACCTATAAATTGTTTCCTTTTTGGCCTTTTAGGTATCCAGAAAGTAAAAATATGCATGCAATAGATGGAAAAGTAATTCCCATGAAAGAAAGTTGTCAATTCATCTCTTTCTCAGGTTAAAATTGAAGAAAAAAGGCAATAAATTATGTGACATACACAAGGATAAAGAAAAGGCATCTATTTGCCCAAAAAGCTTTGCAAGAAAATAGCCAAAGGGGAGGGTCCTCGAGGCAAGGCTCCATATATATTTAACACGTTATGCGAATATATCTTGACGAATGACAATGGGAATCTGCCCCGCCCTCCCCTGCCTTGCCTTTCAACACACACTTCGAGTAAAAATTAGGGTTCACGTGTTTCTAAGATTATAAACTTTTTCCTCCGAGTATAAGGTTTGGTTAAAGTCAAGCAAATGTTGTCCTTCCAAGTTTTAAAGTGAATCAAGTCTATGTAGTCCTCTAGAGGTAAAGCTAGTTTTCCCACTAAAAAGAGCAAACTACAGATGAGTTAAGTTGCATCCCTCAATTATTATATATGGTGCTTATCAATTTATAGCGTTATTCTTGTAGCATGCCAGTTTTCATGTCCCCGGCCCCTACCTAATGCTGCGAATTTGGAAGGAATTTTTTTCCTATGGAACTTTCAAAGGTTATCGGTAGATGGCATTTGAGATCGCTTCTAAGTAGTCAAACTTGTTTATAAACAATTTTAAGAATCGATAATCAAAATTCCAATAACATTTTTAAACGATTTCAAATATACTATAAGTATATATGATTTTTAATAAATTCTCGACATACTAGCCCCGAATTAAATGCTATGCCATCATAAATACTTTTTTTTTATTGTTTTACTTTTTTGAATAAATTGTTGATAATTTATTTTGTTTAAAGCTGATTTTATCTATGAAATACTATGATATGATGGTCTTCCATAACATTAAATCTATTATCTGCTTGACTACTCTTCATTTTAATTTTCCAATTATTACAATTTACAAGGGGAAAATTGACTTGGCTTGGTGGGTGGGCTTGGCATGGCCAGGGTGGGGGATCGTTGGCCGGGCAGGACCTCCATATTCTCCCTGTGCCATATTATTCGCCCGTCCACACCCATTGTCTTGTTTATTCCTAATAAATAAATATTTGCCTCTCTTAAATACATTTTTCTAGTAAATTAAAAAATTAAATTAAAAAAAAGTATAAAAAAAGTTTCAGATTTTATCTCTAGTAAATCACACTTAAGTATGTTATTGCGTATTTATCTTTCTTTAAACTAATGAATCCCAACTAAAGTACTTATATTTTCTATGATAAAATAGTATTTATTGCACATTATACATGTGACTTGAATCCTTAAGCAATTCAAATGGATATTTTATATATAATATGTTTTTGTGATTAAAATCCTTAACTCCTTTTAAAATGGTTATTTTAATTTTTTGTGTGATTAAAATGGATATATATATATATATATATATATATATCATTAAGAAATTTTTTTGTGATTAAAATGGCAATTATTGCGACTAATAATTATTGAAAAAGAAGAAGAAGCAGTAGCAGCAGCAGGTGATGTTTTCCACCCATCGCTCCAAAGTCTATCTAGTTTCATAGAGTGCATATATTAATTATCGTAGGTGTATCTACAATAATTGGACATCACAAATATATATATATATATATAAATTAATGAATGATAACCTTGTCCCAATGGCATTACTTTTGATTTAAATACTTTCATGTCGACAAACGAATTAAAGTTGCATTTTTAATTGAACACCCAAGGCAGTGAACTAATTTGTTATAAACAATTTTGGAGTGTGTTTCTTTATTGAGAAAGTATTTGAACATCGCATAAAACAGAATCTTTCTATATTTGACATTTTATTTTAGCTGATGTGGGCCTAGAGGTGGGGCTCAGTTGGACATTTTAATTCTTCTACTACCTGGAAAACCAAAATTATTTTAGATTTTAAATTGACACTTACCTATAATAGAAAACGACCTGTTGGACTTCTTTTTTTTACAGCAAAAAGTATGCCTCATATATGACTCTCTTCTTACCTCATGAATACTATAAAATGAGTATTATTGCTCAAACATTATGAGGTGAGGTATGACTCTCTCATGACTTCATAAATACCATAAAGTGAGTATTATCGTTCAAGCACCATGAGGTGAGATATAACTCTCTTTTAACTTCATGAATACTATAAAGTGAGTATTATCGCTCAAGCACTATAAGGTGAGATATGACTCTCTCCTAACCTCATAAATACCATAAAGTGAGTATTATCGCTCAAGCACCATGAGGTGAGGTATGACTCTCTCCCTTCTCTTGCTAATGCTATATAAAAATGTCATGTGACAAATTTGGAAATAAAATTGTAATTTTTTTATTAAAAACTTTGAAAAAGAAAATGATAAATTTCTTATTCAATGAGAAGTATGATAGGTATACACTGAGGTGGTATCTAGTAATCTAGGCATTGCTCCCTAACTTCTATTCCTATTTTAAATTGATAAAAAATAATTAAAAAATTGATTTGAATGAAAGACAGTATTTGCCAATTATTAGTATTATCCATGATTGTAGAGAGTGCGAGTGGTTCCACTAGCAGGAACGGGCCATAGCCCAAACTACTACCTAATTCGGGTTTTTTGGTCGAAGAAATTCATAAAAAAATCATTTGTGAGCCCATCTGTATGACATCTTGATTAAAGAATTCTCAAAACCCCATAAATTAATGAATTAATAGTGGTATACTAGTATGTTCTTTAAATAATGTTACACATTATTGGATGTCTAAGATAATTGATAAAGAATCCCAGGGTAATCCCCATCGTAGTCATAACATATATATATATATATATATATATATATATATATATATATATATATATATATATATATATATATATATGGGGGGGGGGGGGGGGAGAGAGAGATTGATTTAAAATTTTAAGGTAAAAACATACATACTTGCTGCTCTAATATCAAATCTTAAAATAACAGCAACAGTTTTAGTAAGGACTTTGTTTGTTGTTTTTTCCCCAACTATTTAGTAATTTTCTATCCAGTATGTGGATCTATTGTCGATAATTTGCAATAGCTTCTTGCTCATAAGGGAAGTCATAATCTTTGTGACACTAGATTAAATTTGCAATTTTTATAATAACTTTTTATAATAGTGAAATAAATAGAAAAAAAAATATGTTAGTTATTTAGGTGGTTGACAGTTGGCAGATATACTAAATTTTATGGACTACATCAACTTGACTATTAAATTAATTAAGCCAACCATGAAAGAGATGGTCCAAAACCCTACATACCAATAATTAGGTATGCATCATCAATTTTGGTGGAAAATATTAATAATATAATCTTTATCAAATTATGGTTAAGATCAAGACGACATAGATCTATTGAATTAAAAAGATGAAAATAATTTAGCTAGGCAGCAAAATGAACCAATGCATTCGTGTGGATTTCATTAAGGGAACTTTGTTTCAGATCATTTGAAATAGTCGTCTTAGATATCCGACAATATAAATTTGTTATTTTTGTTAAGGTATTACAAATAAGTTGGAGTTTTACATCGAATAAATAATTAAGAAGTGAATGACTTATATGTATATGAATGGATCCAAAATTTAATGGCTTATGTTTTTAGAACAAATTGAATTCTAAACATGTATGCTAGTGTCTTATATACGCGTCCGCTATGCTGTAATTCTAAGGGTATGTATATTCCCTATGAGCCAAACACAAAAGATATTTCATATGAGACTTGTTAAACTAATTCGTCTAAGACATTTTTATATGTTTTTAAGTTAATAGTCTGTTCATGAGTTTATCTTAGTGAACAATAGTTTCTCCTCTAAGACAAATATTGAGTCTATGGTTAAAGAGATGGAAATCCATCAAAAACAATATTTAATAGGTCAATTGTTTGTTCAATGTATATATTCAACAAGAATAAAAACAAATTTATTTGGAAGTAAATCATGACCTGCAAATATGGGATATAATCATAAATTCAATGTGATGGCAATGGATTCCTCCTTAAAATGTAAAGCAATTAGAGATATATTTTTGTTTTGTTTGTTCCAAAATTAATAATATATTTATATTTTTAGATCATAAAACGGCATATATTTCATAATACATCGTTACGTTTATTCTTAAAAGATTTAGTACCATCATATCTGATCATTATTATATTGTTAGTCAATGTTAAAAATAAATTTTAAAAAAATAATATTTTAAAATTATCGTTTTATAAAAATATTTGTAAATTTAGAAGAGATGACCTATCAGTTAGGAAAGGTGTTTAGATGGTTAAATCACCTTGAAACTAAAATTTAAGAGGCGTGTCCTTCCCAGTTTTCCACACGCTTGTCCATTAATTTCACAAGCCACAAAGTTTTTTCCATCTAAAGTGAATCTCATGTGAAAGAGACTTTATATCAAAATAAACAAATAACATTTCCCGATGATTATATGTAGACTTGAGCCTCATGTGTCAAGTGAACCTCCCACGGACGGTAGGCTAGGGTACCTAATTGGGCCGATCCAGGGTTATTCAAAACCTAACAGCTAAATTGTCACATGGGTTCTTTCCAGGCTCGGGAGAAACTCAATCTCAGCTACTGGGCCTCCACCCCCAGTACAATAATATTCATCGATTGGGATTTTTGAGCTTCCCAGCTTTGAAAGAGTTAAAATCAGACATTGGTCTTCCAAATGGTCTTACTTTGCATTTAATCTTCATTTCTTTGAGGAAAAATATGAATAACTACCAGAAATTATCAATTATAAAAAAAAATTAAAATTAAAATGCAATATGCAAGTGAAAACTAAAAAGAGGGCCTTCCAGTAATGGGAATTTTAATTTTAATTAATAGAATATTAGGCTCAAACTCGAGTAATTCCTAGCATTGGGCAATGCTAGACTATGACACCTCCTTTTTTAGCCAAATAATTTTTGGGTCTAAATATGCTTCTGGCTTATGTCCACTACTCTACGAATTCTAATCCACTGGTTCTTCAACGAACAAAAAATATTTGCTAATGGGAGCATGGAAAAAAATTTCCGTATGGCTACTTGGCAACGGTTAAAAATAACATAGTTTTGACTAATAAAATGATAAAATTATGTAACACGGTTAATGAAAATTATGAAATTCTAAAATTATTTTAACAAAATACTGAAAATTACGTCAATTCAAATTGTTGTGACGATTGACTAGGCATGACAAGCACAAATTATCCTGGTCTAGGCGTCTATGTGTATGTAATATAAAATTGTTAAAATTGGGCGTGACAATGGTATCAAAGTGCGGGAGATATAGGTAAAATTATTGAATCAAGCAATTATTGAGGAAGGGTGATCACATGCCCTATACTGTTGTTGGGATGTATTCAAAACAATGATCGAGTTAAAAAGTAAAAAGAGGTAATGACAGACAGGGGCCATGTTACACGTTACCTAAAGATGAAAAATGGGCTTGCAAACATGGTCCCAGTGTTGGCTTCAACCAATACACTTCTCAAGTAAAGGGTGTGAGCCGAATCATGACATTTCTTCATTTTCAAACCTTTTGTGTTTTGTTTTGACTCCCTGCCTCTAAAATCCACCAACTTTTCTTCTATTTGTCCAAAAGGAAAAAGAGAGAGTGTGAAGGTATTCAGATGTTCGACATCCACTTGTGGACCTCATCATTTTGTGGTAGAACTCAAGTCATTAGTCCTAATTTGGTTGGCCTCCCTTGCCTTTATGAAATCAATAAGGCTTTTTAAATTCAACATTAATGTGATTTATTTAAATTTTAAAAATGATAAAATTTATAATTAATAATTCATTTTTAGAGTTTACGGGTATTCCCGGTCACTGCGTCGCTAAGAATAAATGAATTTTTATTAGTTTTAAATTTAAAATTTTTCAAAAAAATTTCGGAATGAAAATAATTAGTCTTATTATACTTTATGATGATGTAGGGAGCATATGATTGATTACATGTGATGTAGTGGTTTTCCTTTTCATGAACGATATAAGTGCCCAGATCTTGAGTAAACTTGCAGTAAATTAATATCAACGTGTATGCATTCAAATTCTGCCTTGAATATAAGAAGGTATTTAAGATGGTGATGATATGAGATTATAGGCAATATGCTTGCATGCCACTGTCATGAAAATAATCACTTGGAAAATGTTAATTAACATATTGGTTAAATTGTTATATATCTGGTCTGTTTATTTATTTTTTATGGTGTGTTTGCTGTACGTGTATATATAATATCAGTTGGGAGAGCATATAGTTTAACTTGATATTGAGGATAATATTGTCAAATCATACAAAATCCATGCATAGTTATTAGGCAGATTTTGCCTAGACTTTCTCTATGATCTTTTCCTTCCGTATGGATTTACTTTTTATTGAGTGAGCCTACTCACACGTATATATAATAAGCTGCAGAAAAAAAGCACTTGTTACTCGAAGAGTAATTAGCTCTTTGTATGAACACCTTTTTTACTACAGAATAAAAGTGTACGGAGAGAGAAAGGAAAAGAAAGTGAGAGGTGCAATAATACATAGAGTACTACTGCATTTATATATATATATATATATATGTATGTATGTATGTATTATATACACATATAGTACATGAGAGCAGTCACGAGGAAACCCTTTTCACAGATCGGCAAGAATATGTGTTCTCTTACTTGTTTCTCAGCCAAACAACATACAAAACAAAGAAACTAAAACTCATGAAAATACTGCCCATATAACACCAATTCATTTTCATCAATGGACCCTAATAGAAATAAGAGAATATCTACCGTTCAAACTTTGTACTCACCACCTGTGTAATAATAATTACTACTATTACAGTCACAGATCATGACAAAATTTTATTTTATAAAAAAAATTTAACAAAGTCAATATAATTAAATCATTAATAAATTCACCACTCATTACATCTCCTCTACCATAAAAATAAATAAAGCACACCTCAAAAAATTCAATTTCTTTTTCAAACCTTAATTTTCATTAAGCCTTGAATTTGAGACATCGTGAAGTCCGAGAGGCCAAGGAGAGAGACATAATAGTGCTAATGCTATGAAAGTATTCTAATTCGAACAAATAGCTCAGGAGGGATAGACAAGGAAGGAGAAGGTGAGTTGGGCGGGAACGAAGAAAAATACTAAACAAACCTATATCGTGAATTCACGATATAAGGTCAATAAAATGACGAGATACAAAGACAAAAAAAGAAATTTAGGGTCTTACAAGGTCAAGAAAAAGTCTTACAAGGTCAAGAAGGGCGAGCGCCGTACAAAAATAAAAGGCAACAAGTCAAAAAAAGAAAGAAAAAAAAAGGAGAGAGATGAGGGAAGGGTGTGGAAGAAAAGCTCAGGTAGGATAGCACCACATTAAGATGAACCTGCCACCATTACATTCATGGACTCGAATTGATCAAGACCGTCAGTATCACAATCACCATCATCAGTACCAATCATCATCTCTTTTCGGCCAGGATTGCCATTTTTCAGAGCGTTACTTATGGTAGAACCATGTAAATTTGTGGCTTGAAGGTGTCCTGAAACAATTAAAGATTATAGTACAAAAAAAGTTAAGAAATTACCAAATTTGAATTTAGCTCAATTGTTCAAAACTGTCAAATTGAATACACAGACAAAAAGATAATACGAAAATTGAGCATCAGTTTTCATAGCTTGTAAGAATATATGTCTACCTTTCAGCTTTGAACTCTTTTCTCTTTCCCCCATAAAAGACTTCCTGCCAAGTTAGTCTAGAGAGAGAAAGGGGAAATGAATCGAGTGAGTGAATGAAAAAATAGGTTAGGGAATGGCTGGGCTTATATGGAGAGCCACCGGGCTGCCCTGATGGACCTGACAAGTGACAGCGACAGGCTCTACGGCGTAGAAAAAATGAGGTTAAATAAATAAAAAAATAGAAAACAGGCGGCCCCCCTGCCCGTGATGCTCGGCCGACCGCGTTAAAAAGTTAGAATGACTATTAAGAAAACAACGGTCAGTTTAATACAAAGCCTGCTTGTAATGGTATGTTTTTTATCTTTCCAATTACGGTCCGGTCCGTACTATGTGGAGGACCAAGTGGACTATGTGTCACTGTTTACTTCTTTGGCTGTGGTGCCCAAAGACTCACACGTGTACGTGGCCACTTGCGACCTACTTTTCTACATAAATTTCATATTTCTTTTTATTTTTAATTCTATCTTAAGTAAAAAATGATACTACTATTAATAACATTGTTTTACATGAAAGTATTAGTATCAAGTTAAAAGTTCTTATTAATATTTTAAATAATTTTAAGTTAAATATTTATTTATTTTAAATAATTTATTTATAATATCTTTAATATTAATTATTATATTTTTATTCTCTATATATATTTATAAAATATCACTAATTATGTGTAAAAATTTATATAATTAAATAAATTTTTAAATATAAATAATTTTGTTATTTTTTTTTAAAATGCATAAAAAATTAGTCAATATTTTTATTATGTGACCGAGGGACTAATATATAATTATCTTGCTTATTGAATTCATAACCTCATAATCATTTAATACAAGGAGATCTTGGATTGAGTGTATATCAAACAGAGTCAACCTTATATTATGTTTGTCCCTAAATTAACGCCATTCTATTTTTATGGGAGAAATTCATTTCAATACTGTGTGTACAAATTATTAAACTATTTTTATTATCTCTAAAATAGTGGAAAATATAAATTTTATATATGAAAACTATGTGAAAATATAACATCTTATTTAGATTAATATTAAACATGCACAGTTAAACTATGCTCTCTCGTCGTCTATAACAAGAACTCTTGATAGAACTTTATTTTACTTTGGTATAAAAACCTAAACATAAACAATCCTTTAACTTTATATGTATGCGTCTACAAACCATTGGAAGTAATTACTAATTATTACTTGGAATATACATAATAACAATGAAACCAAGCTAAACATGCCTAGGAAGCTCAATGTACTCAACATGAAGTCAAGCTATGTGTTTACATGAATAAGGTCAAAAGACTTGTAAGCAACGAAAGACATCAACTTAGAATGCCTTGTAGCCAATCTAGGCCTAGGTAACCAAAGTTTAAGTTGTTATAATTAACTTTTTCTAGGCATACATGCCATGTCTAGAATGTCAAAATCGGACTTCTCAAGCCTCTTCGTTAAGAAAAATTAATTTCAAATTAAATTAATCAAGTATATTTAACTTGTATAGAATATGTAGCATACATATATGCCACAATTGAACTTTGACTATACATTCAATCTTCGCAAGTTTATTTTGTAAACGGGTGATTGTCATTCTGTCACGAGTCTCACAACTAAAGTATACAATTTTTCAAAGAAAAATAATGAAGAAAGAGAATCTAGGTAAATGTTTATTTAGTAGTATTAACTGTAAAATTATTATTGATTATTATATCAGAAGTAAAATAAAATGGTACAAGGTCGTGGGGAATGAAGCCGAGCATTTAGCGTGGCCAACTAATGGCGTCGCCTTTATGTCTTGGCGTGTGCAATGTTTATTACTATTATAATCATTTAAATAAGTGTCGTTCTTTTGAATACATCTTTTTACTTTTTATTTTATTTTGAATTTTAATAAATTATTATTTATTTGGTTGTTCATAAAATAGAAGGATGGGGCTCTCTCTTATATGCTTGATGCGACATTCACATCAATTAGTAAGCCCCATAATATGTAGCCTTATCGTATTAATTTTGTTTTAGTTGATAAAGCTTCAATAACTTATTTCTAAGTTTCTATCCCCAGAGAGGATGCCCTTAAGCGTGAGAATGGCTAGTTACAAATTAGTTATTCATTAATTATATTTATCAAAATGACGGTAGGTAACACACGGACACCAATTTCCTATTTAATTATATGACTCGATTGAAAAAGGATTATTTAACAAGAATTAAAAGTGGGGGAATGTAATCAAAAATCGAGGAATATTACTGTGGTGATAAAAGAATTTTATAAAAAATAGTTTTGTAAAATTCCCAAACTATGCTAATCTCTGTTACTAGTCAAAATGTGTTTTAACGCATGATTAGATAGAGAATGCAACTAACATTAACTAACCATGTTTAGCATTGTAAACTTCCAGAGGTTAATTAAGGGTTCTTTTAACATATATCTTAAGGGCACATGCTAAGTACACAGTTTAAGAGAATATTCTCTTGAATTATGTGCATATTCTCTTGAACTTTGTGCAAATGCAGAAATTAAGAGAATATGCACACAGTTCAAGAGAATATTCTCTTGAATTGTGTGCTTAACATGTGTTCTTAGGACACATGTTAAGTTTTTCCAATAATGAAATATAATCAAGTACAAGAAATTATATAATATTATTTTTAAATACAGGCGAGCGGCAGACTAATAACTTTTGCACCAACATGCATAAATGGCCAAAACGACATCGTTTAGACCTATCCAACTTTAAAACAAAATATAATAAATATTACTGGTACGGTGCAGTACAATTTTGATGATGTGGTAGACGGTAAAATTCAAAACCTAATCACAAATGTAATTTTTCAACCCTCCTAAAATATCTGTGGTTTCTCAACCTTTTTAAAATTGTTATAAACGATAAAACTGTTAACGCAGTTTTACTGATACGATTTAATTAATTTTTTGTGTAATTTTAAGGTCAAATTTAGTCATTCAGCTGCAGTTTTTATCCATCCATCCCCTGCTGCCTGGCCTGTGATCCACTTCACATGTCATTTTCACTTATCACAACCCCTCTTTTAATTCTTGCTGGCCACATTTCATGTGTCACCACTCATGCCCATACTATATACATGATGATGGTTTTACAATATTTTTAATTACTTTGATTTGAAAACAAGGACAAGAAATGATAATGCGGTTCATCTTCACCATTACAGTGTTAATTTAATTTATTTAAGATATTATTATTGGCCTTTAGGGCCTATCTGCAGGTAAAGTACTCATTTGAAGGATGATGACCTAAACTAGACTAATTGCAGAGATTGCCAAACAGCCCTCAATTTTCCGACTTAGGGTTTCACTTTAACCACAAGTGAATAAATGACACACCTAATGTTGATTCTGATACTCCCACCCAAACGCAAGCACATCCACACACATTAAGGTATTGACCATGACTTATCATTGTAGTTAGAGCCAAGTCCATTTTTGCTACCTAAAATATGTCTGATTGAATCATATATATAACAAACATATCCCTAACCATGAATAAGAAAAAATAAAGGAATTTTAGAATATATATAAGTGTCCTAATTTTAGAATATATATAAGTGTCTAAACAATATATATAAGTGTCCTAATTTTTGAATGAACATATATAAAAGAAAATTGTATTTTAATTTTGAAAACAGATATATATATATATATATATATATATATATATATATATAGGGTTCTCTTAACATGTACTCTTAGGACACATGCTAAGCGCGAAAAACAAGGATAAATTTTATTCGTTTATATATTTACACGGAATTTAATACATAGAATCTATTAGTATATTATTTTTTTATATATTGAATTCAGTACAAATACATAAATAAATATTATCATATATTATTTTCAGTGTTTAGAATATATTCTTAGGGAACATTTTAAAAAAATTCACATATATATATATATATATATATATATTTGTACTCACATACATACAAACAGACAAACAGACACAAGTATATATGCAGTTTATCAATCGATGCAGTTGGGAAAAAAAAATCAGAGAAAATGATGTATCATTTGATGGGTATTTATTTGGTTGACTTTTAGCCAATGACCAGTTGCTTTCCTTATTAAAATTCCCTGAACAAGTAATGATTATATCATACCCTGAGAGCAGGGTAGCAGCTTTAAAAAGCTCCCTTCTTCACTAGTATAGTTATCATTTCTGAGCAGACTAGATGTACCACTGATCGATATATTCATCTTGTCTTTTAAATTTTAAATTTCTTTCTCTCTCTCTCCAACACCACCTTAACTAATAAGGCACACTAGTCAACAGACCATCTATAACAAATTTTTGTTAATAATTTTTATTATCAAACACAGAATATATATATATATATATATATATTCTGTGTCTAATAACAAAAAATTATTATATAAAATCTCATACTCATTAGTCATTAGTTGACGTTAAATCAATTTTTTATTTATGTACTGAACACTAATTTATACATATATTATTAAACTAATTTTTTTTATAATCATATTATTGTATTAAATTTTTTTTATAAAAAATTAAATTTTTTGTTTAAATTATGTTAAAAGTCAATGAACTGTTGATGTGGCTATTTATGTGGATTAAAAGTTTATTTAAAATAATAATTAATTTTTAATTTAATTTATTAAAGGTATTCATGTAATTTTACATGTAACTCCCTTATAATATCGCCCTTCAAATTGAGGGCCAAAGTTGGCATTTCACACTAAAGATATATTCTAAAATTTTTAAATATTTTCTTAATTAAATAATTAGACATTAGTTATACTTATGACTGTAATATCCCAGATATTTTCAAGATTTTAAATAATATCTTAATTGATTTTATTAAATGTTAAGGTTTAAAACCTAGAATTTAAGAAGTAAGATGTGTAGAAAATGGGTGAACATTTTTTTTTTAACATAATTTATTTGTTAGAAATTAAATGTGGGAATATTTTAATGATGCATGTAAATAATTTATTAAGGAAATAAATTCAATTGAGAAGTGAAGGTAATTATATTAATTCGTATATACCTACAGTGTGATGGTTAGCCAAATAAGAGGATGAGTAAGTTAATACTCAATCAAGCTAATAAATTAATTAGTATGAAGTAAGAAGGAAAGTCATGTAATATAATTAATTGAGTTAATTATAGGAGTCATGAATTAAAGTTGTAATTAATAAGTAGAGAAGTTAGAATATTGCCTAGAATGACAATATTAAGAAGTTAATTAATCAAGTAATTAACTTAATTAATAAGTTGGTTAAGTTTACCGACATGTCCAACTAGGTTTGTTGGGCTAGGATTTTTGTCCGGAACTTAAGGGTTCGTTTATCGGACAACTAAAGAATTAATAATTTGAAGTTAAGGTCTTAAGTTAAGACTAATTAATAGTCCTGGCAGCTAATGATTATGTCAATTTGTTATATAAATTGTAGGTTGAGCAAATGACGCAAATACGCGTAAATGGTAGAAGCTACCAGATAAGTTTTTCAGAACTTACTCCTATGTGCTTTAACATGCTATAATGTGATGTTAAATTATTAACATGAAAATATATTGATGGTAAATGTGATATGTGAAAAGTATGATGCATGTCTACAAGTAAAATATATGTAAATATGAAGCATGAAATGCTAGATGTTATATATGATGCATGAGCAGTATGACATAAACTGAAATGCATGAAAAATATGACGTAAGTATAAATGGCAGTGAATGTATTATATGTGAAGCATGAAATGTGTTATGTGTAACTGTTAAACTTGCTGAGCCGTCGTGCTCACTCTTGCTTAAAACAAATATTTTCAGATAGTGCAAGTTAGTTGAAGTTCTCGATAAAGATCAAGGAACAGGAAAACATATTACTTTCACTAAAGATCTAAATGTTTATTGTAGATATCAGTCCGAATTGAACAGGTAAATGATTGTGTAGTGTAATACTTAGTTGGTATATTATATGAGTGTTAAATACTCAATTTGATTGTAATAGAATGTCGTATCATGTATGATATTGAGACATACTAGGAATGTATAAAGATTTCGATTCTGGAATAGAAAGAGATGTTGTAAAATTGTAAATAAATGATTATTTAGCAATTATAATATTGTTGTAATTCATAAACAATAAGGAAAAGGTTGTACTCGTGTTGAACCGAATTCGAGGTTAAAGGAACCCGGATTTGGGGTCGTCACAATGACAGTGTACTTATATGTATATATTGTGCAGTAAAAATTATCATTAGTGAAAAAGAAACGTAGAATATTAATAATCTTTTAATATTATAAAATTAAACAAATTTTAAAAATTACATGGAGTAAATTAAAACATTACATCAAACAAATTAGATTTAAACTAAAAATTTGAAAGCCTAACAAACAAGTTTTAACAAATTCAACAACTTACTCTTAAATATTTCTTTTATAAAAAAGAGTAGAAAATGAGAATGTTTTTCACAAAGGCTATTAAAAAAACAAAACAAAAAAAACTTTATCCTCATTTTCTCTCTCTATCCCACCCATCCAGCACCGCACCGCTACTACAACCACCATTGTTGTAGATACACCCAAGATCCAAGAACATAGACATCCCACTGCATCACGGCTACAACCACTATAAACAAGCCCATATATATATATATATATATATATATATATATATATATATATATATATATATATATCCCATTACATGTGATCAATATTGAAGGATTTTAATAATATGTATGTTATCACAAGTTTACACAAATACATTAACGAGAACCAAAATCATACCCTCGAAGCGTAATCTTTTGGTGCGGAAGAACTCGTACGGTTGAAATGCCAAACCCAAACGCAAACAGTCGTCTCCGAATTACAGAATGAAAACGGAGAACAAATTCACGATTCGTCACAATTTGCGAATTCAGTTGTTATGTTTTGAGCTCTGTATCTATTTTTTGGCTTAATCAATATACTGTATATTGATAACTGATGATGGGATGATCCTTAGATGAACTGAGGACGTGAGTTTTATAAGCATAGTGGTTTAACCTACTCCCTATAAAACCTCCAACTACTCAGTCAACTTAACGTTATAATTATAACGTTAAGTTGACTGAGTCTCAATAGCCATCTGACTAACAATCAAATGGGTCGGACCTTCTATGGGCACCCCATTTAGATATCCAAGATCCAACAAATTTTTTCTAGGTTTTGAATCATGGTTTAAGGAGGGAGAGACACAATTGCGATAGGCAAAACAAAAGCAATCAGATTCGCCCCCGTGGTCGAAATATTGGCACCACACCTTTCAAAAATTGAATTTGTTCAAACCCATTTGAAACCCTAATTTGTAGAATATCTCTATCTGTCAATCTCAATCCCAATTTATAGAACATCTCTCTGTCAATCTATTTCAAGCGGGTTTAGAAATCTAATTTGTAGAAATTGCGTGTCAAATTATAATTTCATGTATCCGGAAGATGAAGCAGTTGTTAATGATTTGTAGAAATTGCCCATTTAGAGGCTTTTCCAGATTATTGCAGTCTATCAATTTCAGAACCTCAAGATTGCAAGGGAGCCATTGCTCTTCTTCCCCCATGGATATGAGTTGGGGACAACGCCGAACATCCAGATCTTTTAGAAAAACAAGGTTATGCAGTGTAAACCCATTTGGGCACAAGTTAAGGATGCAGGTTCAGTGGCAGTGCGGTGGAAGTTAGGGTTTGGGGATGGGGTGGGAACAGAGAAGTTGGGAAAGTTAGAGAAGAAAACAGTGTCGTCTAGTAGCCTGGAGGAGTTTTTCTGAAGGCTAAATGTGTAAATTAATTAAAAGATTTTTTTATATATTTTAAAACAAATCATCATATATGCCACGTCATATTTAATATATTAATTTGTCCGCGTTAAACAGCCACGTAGCATGTCACGTCAACAGTTCGTTAATTTTTAACAAATTTTGACAAAAAAAACATTTTTTATAAAAAATATTCCAATATAATGATATGATTGTACAATTATGAAAAAGTGATTTAACTCTCACCGGTAGTGGTATTAAACTTGCAGCATAATTATAGGGTTAAATAATTTTTTCATTAGTGTACTCGACTCTAATTTATAAATGCATCATTTAATTGATTTTCTTTACAATCACATAATTGTACTATTTTTTTTTACAAAATTTGAAATTTTCGTCAAAGTCTGTTAATCATTTAACAGAAAAATGATGTAATAATATTAATTTACAAATACATTATTAAACTGGAAGTTGATTTACAGTTAAATCACTGAAAGAGAATAATAAAATAAAAATAAATAATAAAAATATTTTAAAAATTAATTTGAAATATTTTAAAAATAGTTTTTGATTTAATAACAACACCAACACCAACACCAACAACAACAACAACAATAATAATAATAATAATAATAATAATAATAATAATAATAATAATAATAATAATAATAATAATAATAATAATACCCCATCTGTTACACACAAAAAGAAGAAAAAAAGATTAGTTTTGCTTTTTAAAAATTAATTTAGATATTTTAAAAATAATTTTTGATTTAATAATAATAATAATAATACCCTCTTCGTTACACACAAAAAAAAAAGATTAGTTTTGCCTTTTAAAATTTAAATTGGAGTATTTAAAAAAAAAGATTTTTATTTTTTTATTTTTGTGTGTAACGGAGAGGGTATTATTATTATTATTATTAAGTATTATTAAATCAAAATTTATTTTTAAAATACCTCAAATTAATTTTTAAAAATCAAAACTAATCTTTTTTTTGTATAACGGAGAGGGTATTATTATTATTGTTGTTGTTGTTGTTGTTGTTATTATTATTATTATTATTATTATTATTATTATTTCTTTCAATTATTCAACTGTAAATCAACCTTCAGTTCAATGATATATTTATAAATTAGTACTGTCACGTCGTTTTTTTTTATAAATGATTAACAGTTTTTGACGAAAACTTTTAATTTTGTAAAAATAATTTAGTACAGTGATATGAATATAAAAAAAATCAACTCAATAATATATTTATAAATTGAAGTCGAGTTTAATATTGAAAAAATAATTTAACCCCATAATTATATGGTTGTCCTTTGTTAGAATTTGGTTGACACAAATCTATGGCCTGACATACATGCCCTGCAGGTATTATAATAGTTATGTAATATAATACTTTATTTTATTAATGTGATATTTATTTTTTTTAATTTATCTATTATATATATTAACTCGTTACAAATATAATATTATTATATTATTTTTAAAATTTTACATTATAATTTATATCCACCAATTAATATATTAATCTATTACGTTCATAATGTAATATGTCATAAAAAACAAAACAATAATAATTATAATTGATTTGATATTTTAATTTATAATTTATTTTATTAATTATATACAATAATATAATTTAATAAACTAAATATAATGTAATAACATTATAAATATTACGCAAATAACAACAATGAACTAAATAAATATGTCCTAATAATCTATTATAATTTACATTACAATTATATTATATTACATAAATTATTGTATTGTATTATATCAAATTTTTGTTCAGCAAACAAAACCCTATTGTATATATGGCCGCAATTTACAAGTTACTCGAGATAAGTTGCAACCAATTTTAAAGCAATTGAATTTTATAACTTATAAGTGAACATGATCAATATTGATAAGTGCGAACGATTTGGAGAAAAGGAGAGAATGAATCAAGACTGCAGATAATTACAAGTAAAATAAACTAATGAATGGATGGTAACAGTAATGGATAAATTTTTAAAACTAGATGGATTTTTAGTAGGAAAATAAAAAAAAAATCACAGCCGCACAGTTATGCCAAAGCTAAAATATATCTTGTCTTTATGTATAAAGAAAAAGTGACAGACGTATAAAAAAAAATTAATTCATTATCCGTAATATTTACCCATCCCGCGATTCAATTAATAAATTCATTGACCAATTTTTGAGTTATATGACGTCAATTGAGTGAATTTCTTCACACTATTAATTTGTATGGTTGTATATAAAATATTAATCTATAACATCGCAACATTAGTGTGCAACGTAATTAAATTTGGAGGCTTATCTCACTGTACAGTGAATAATTAAAACTGAGGTCTTTTGGAGCTGAAACATTAGCTTTATCCATCATTAAATCCTATTTGTTAATTATTATTGTTCTATAAAAGTGTCATCTTTTTAAGAACAAAATGAGAAGGAAAAGAAAAACACTTTTATAATGGATACGGTTGGTGATATTCTCTGGAGAAACATGGGCTTTAATATTTCTTTTTGAAAGTTTATAGCAAGCCCATTAACTGATAAAATATGAAGTTTTCATTGGAAAAGTGGACCAATTTTATGGGCCAGCAAAGAAGGAGGGATAAGGTCAATTTCATTTCAAGTTTGAATTATAATCAGAAATTCTGATTTTTTTTAAATTTATTTCTTTTCCTTTCCCAGGACCCTAATCTCTATTTTCTCATCAAAAAAGGAAAATTAATCCACCTAAAAAGCAATTACCTTAAAATTACAAGGACTATCAATTTGTTTTTGATGTGTTATATATTGTGGGCTCGTCCCATAGTCAAATAATTGAACTCTTCTGTAGGTTGGCCTTCAGGTTCTATATTCATGGGCCAAATCCAACAGCGCAAAGTTGGTACCAAAAGGGGCATACTCCAGTAAAAGTAGAGAAATTTTCTTCCCCACGTTAATGGCATTTCCTTGGAATCTGATCTTGCAAAATTCCTTACTTATTTTCCTCTTGTGAATCGTGATTGATTGGGGGTCAGAAGTTTTACGGGTTTTCACAGCTGATGATGGAACTGGGTAAGCGATTCTCGATCATTCTTTTGATTATGTAGCACTTTTTGGTTCTTTCTAGTAATCGTACGATGAATCCACCCAATTTAAAGTATGGGTTTTTCCCAGATGAAGTTATTCTTCAAATTCTTGCTAGATTGCCCATGAAATCCCTGTTTAGAAGTAAGTGTGTTTGTAAGTTGTGGTACAAATTGGTATCAGATAAATATTTTATACAATTGTACAATGAAATGTCTGTTAGAAATCCTATGGTACTGATAGAGGTTACTGAGTCATCACATTCGAGATCAAGTTTAATTTGTGTTGATAATTTTAGGGGTGTGTCTGAATTTTCTTTGGATTTTATTAAGGATAGGGTGAAAGTTAGAGCATCTTGTAATGGATTGTTGTGTTGCTCAAGCATTCCTGATAAGGGTGTTTATTATGTTTGTAATCCCATGACTAAAGAGTATAAGTTGCTTCCTAGAAGTAGAGAAAGGCCCATTACTCGATTTTATCCGGACGGTGAAGCTACTCTTGTGGGTTTGGCTTGCAATTTGTTGACGCAAAAGTACAATGTTGTGTTAGCGGGTTATCATCGATCATTTGGCCATAGGCCAGATAAGACATTTTTATGTTTGGTATTTGATTCTGAGTTGAACAAATGGAGGAAATTTGTTTCGATGCAAGATGATCAATTCACCCATATGAATAAGAACCAAGTCGTGTTTATTAATGGCTCACTTCATTGGATGACTGAGAGTTGTTCTTGTTTACTTGTCCTTGATTTGAATTATGACATTTGGAGGAAAATATCATTGCCTGATGAATTAAGTTGTGGGACTGGAAATCGAGTGTATTTGTTGGAGTCAGATGGTTGTTTGTCTGTGATTCAGATATCGGAGGCTTGGATGAATATCTGGGTTTTGAAAGATTATGAGAGCGAGGAATGGGGTGTGGTTGATAGGGTGAGTCTTCGATGCATTAGAGGCATGGTGCCGGGCATTTTTCCTATTAGTCAGACTGGTCTATATGTTTTCCTTGCAACCCATAAGCAGGTTATGGTGTATCAGAGAAAGACTGGAGTGTGGAAGGAAATGTTTTCTGTGAAGAACTGCTCAACGCTACCATTGTGGTTCTCAGCACATGCCTATCGGAGCACAATCTTTTCTTTTCGTTAAGGTGTGGAATGCATATTTGCATCTGATGGGATTTTGTACATATTACTCTTTTCTTTCTGGTATCTATTATGAAGTTACTACTAAAATAACTTGTTACTCTTGGTCCATGTGTCAGTTTTTATAACCTTGAGATTTTACATGAATTCTGGAACTTCAGCCTATACTAGTGCCTTGATATGGATATTATCTTGTAACTTGTTAGACCATGTATTTGAAATTATGAAACTATTTGCTCAACACAGTATTTCCAAATTCATGATGTCATAGAATGTACTTTTATGAATACACAACTCAATCTGATTTACATTCAAAGCTATATCTAATCACTTATGCTGCCTAAAAAAAATCTTTTTAACTAGTAAATTTAACTTTTTCAGAGTTTTAAGCTGATTTGATATACATTCAGAGATATATAAATTTAACTTTTATGAAAAACGTTCAAGTTTCATTTTGATGGGTTGGGAACCAATGCTTTTGAAGTGCCTTGCCACTACCCAAGGAATTTTGGTGGGTGCTATGCTTCTGCTGTGGATTTTACAATTTATAGTCAGCTAATTTCCTTGAGCATTTATTGAATCCTGTTTATTTTCTGTTTTCTTTTACTCGAACACTTGTAACGCTTGGATGAGATAGTACTGTAGCTGTTTGGTTCTCGTCATCATCGTACATTGTTAATTAGGAAAATAAGTTTTTATTAGTAATAATAAATGAGATGATTTTTTCATTTTCCAATCTCCATCTTCCCCAGGATTTTGATGTCTCAGTGTTCTAACAAGAGTGTAACTATTATTTTTCTTTCAAACAGCTACAGAACTATATAGTCCATCTCATCTAGCATAAAACCTGCTTAACTGATTTGATTAGGGTTCCTGCATCAGTAAATAGTTGGGACACCAATGCTTAATGTTTGGATTTAGTGGTTAACCCATCTTATGCTTAGGTTTCATTGTTATAGAAAAAAAGGAGTTTCGTGTAGGAAATTGTTATTTCTATAAGCAAAATTTGATATTTTTATAAAATTTTATTCACATAAATGTTTGTTTACTATTCATGTGAAGAGACTTTTGTGCAACTATCAAATTCTTTTGTGAAAATATCAATTCCCTTGGTAACTTTTAAAAGACCTTATTATCATCATCTAATAATAATGATATGCAGCATTTAGTAGTACAGAAAGCACTAGCAAGAACTGAAGCACGTGGCAAAAGTAGTTATGCACATGGCTTGGTTACAAACTTACAATATTCAAGTCCAACAACCTCCGAGCAGAACAAAAGCAGTTGGAGCTAAACTTTTTTTTATATATGCTGTCAAGAGTGAGTATATAATTAATTTGAGATTAATTAAAATAATAATAAAAAAAATTTATTCTGCGAAGAATAGGGTACAATTTAATAATGAAGTGTTGACAAGGCAAGAAAAACGCGGTGAAAGAGGATCTCCAAAAAACATACAAGACAAGTTTGGCCATCCTAGCTGAAAGTCCTAAAGTTGATATTTCAAAATCAATAAAAATCAAAATCTCTACTTTTACGTAATGTTACAAGAAAATGACTGTTTTAGGCTTAATTGCCTTCTAATACAGATTTTAGTACTAATAAGCATGTGTAAAAGGGTAATTATTTCAATTTTTATAATAAGAGTCTCATTCATCCTCCCCTTCCCCTTCCCAAAAGAGTCCTAATTTGTGTAGGGAGTATTAAAAAATGTTGTAACAACAGTTAATATTTTCAACTTATAAATATGATTTTATAATTTTGGAGAATAAATTTATTAGGAAATTGATACTTTTATAAATAAATTTTGATATTTTCATTAGTTCCCGCTCACATAAGTTTATAATTTACTTATTATTTATGTGAGAGAGATTTTATAAAATTATTATTTTTTCTTGTAAAAATATCAATTCTCGTTCATTGTCTTCTTACGATACATATACTTGTCGTACGTACTGAGTTTTGGGGGGGGGGGGGGGGGGGGTTTACTTAAAAAAATCTGCAGTTCTCTTAATATTGATTAAAGAATAAGTTTTTCAAAAAAAAAATTTAATTAAAGAATAAGTAGAGTATTTTGTTGTTGTTGTTGTGTGTATTACTATTGAGCTGCTTGTGCGCTTTTGGTTTAAATTTAGCTTCTTTACTGATTTACTCTGATTCATTTGGGCCGGGTGCTGGAAGAGAGAGAAGTAGAGAGAGAAAGGAGGAGAGAGAGAGAGAGAAAGAGTTTGTTTTCATTTTTATCGGTCAGTCCCTGTGGCCTGTGGCCTGTGGCGAAGGTAGAATGGACGTTAAAATTATTATGAGATTATAAGTAATTGTGAAAGTACGGAATAGTATTTTTGAGTAAAATTTTTTGATTAGTTTTATATTTTTGAGTTAAATATATAAAATATATATTTATTTAATTATAATGATAATATAATAATTATTAATTTTATATATATTTACACTTTATTAATTTATAATAGATTTTTTAAAAGAAAAATTATTTATAAATAACTAATTTTTTTTAAAAATAATATAAAATAAATTATTAATTAGTTTAAAAAAAAGATATGTGGCTTCGCCCCTGCCTGTGGGGGTTGCGTTTCAGCTAGCTGTGAATTTACACTTCTACTCCCTTCTCTCACTCTCTCTAATCACTCGCTTATCACCATTTTCATCCATTAGCTGTAAGCTCTCTCTCTCTTTATATGTATATATATTATTATATAAACATATGTATATACATCTCTCTCCTGTGACTCAAAACTTGTAAGTCGGGCTCTGTGATCGACTTTAATATGTGATTAGATGCTCCAAAGATTTGTTCTTCGTTATTTTAATGGTTGATTTTGTGCATTTATACTGCTTTTATTTTAGTCACTCGTATCCCCCGGATGCTCGTCTTATGCTGTTATTCATCAATTGTTTGCATTTATAATATGTGTTCCTTTATTGAATTGTGCTTCTCTAACTGTTTAATAATTGTGCTTCTCTAACTGTTTAATTTTACTTCCAAATAGTACTACTAAGAGGCTTCTAGGTGCATCTTGCATCTGCATTTCAGCATTTTAGTTAGTTATAGACATTTCAGTTTTTGAAAAATTATCCGTATGCTTCTTGTTGGAAAATGCCTTGAATATAGGTCCATAGGATCTTAGCTTATACTCCCTCCGTCCCATAATAAACATCCTAATTTTACTTTAGCGGTCAAATTGACCATTTTTAATATAAATAATTAAAAATATTTATGTAGAATTTTTAAATCATTCAACTTGACATTGCAGTATATTTTTTGTAGTTTATTGTGATTATAATTTCTCGGAGTATATCTTGAATTTTCTTAAAAAATTAATAATTTTAAAAATTGTTAATTTGACCATGAAAGTCAAACTATGACGTTTATTATGGGACAGATAGAATAATTAAGTTAAAATTTGCTAACCAATTGAGTAGCAGAGTCAAGTTAAATCCAAGTTTTCAAAGTCATTATATGCTGAATAATTAGGAAAAAATTGAAGATAATTTAATGATGTTTGGGGAAAGTTATTTGCAACAAAAGAATAAAATATTTAAATACAGATACATTCACGAAAATTTAGTGGTAGATCCAATGCAAGACAGGTTGAGAGGAAGCCTTGTGATACTGATAAAGTTCTTGTTCGTATTTGAGAAAGAGCAATAAGTCCTTTCCAGTAGTATTATGTTTCTGATGGCCTATGAGCAGTGAGTGACTCAAAAGAATGTGAATCGAGGTTGTGACAGCTGACATGTGGCCTATGCTTAATATAACCTTTTTTAATTTTGTTTGTGCTCATTCAGTGGAGATGTGTTACATAGTATTGAAACTGTATGTGTTGGATGTGGTTTTGTTGTTGATAATTTGTGTTTGGATGTGGTATTTGCCAGTATTTGGATATGAGGCACATAAAGGGAACGAAACCATGCTATTACCAAAAAGATTTCTTTTGAACAATAAACTGGTGGGTCTCTTTGTTTCTGCTACCCCTCGATGTGCATATGCCACCCAATTAATATTTGTTATACTTTCTTAATTTTTATTTTCCAGATAGAGTTTGTCATGAGGTTCTAGTATAACCTGATATTCCCTTTACTGCATTGAGCTTACCTTTTTACTCTATACCCTCTAATTTTCCTACTTTCTCATGACAGGCTTATTCATACAAATGAAATATAACTTGTAAAGCTCAGATATAATGCATTTGGAATGAATTAGATACATTCCCCTTGAATGATAGCCTCTTTTATTATATTTCATGGCTCGGAAGGGAAACCAACAGAATAACAGCTTGCATCGTCAGTCATCGAACCATAAGAAAGAAGTTTCAGATTCATTGTCCACTTTTCCAAATACAAAGCAAAGGGGAAGAGCAAGTGAGACAAGGGTCGATGCTGGGGAAGAACTTCCTAATGGTAACCAGCCAACTATACCTTTGACGGAGAGGTTGAGTAAAACTGATCAAGGAGGAGATGAGAAGAAAAGAAAGCAAAAATTAGGGAAGGATCTGGGAAGTAAAAGGCAAGGGCTGGATGAGACAAAAGGTCTAGAGAAACTGGTGCCCTCTAACATTATATCAGGCGATAATATTGAAGATATGTCTACAACAGAAGCTTCTGATCTGAGAGAAGAAAATGGATCATCACCTATCAGTAATATTGATCCTAAGAATCCACAAAATAGTTTAGGCAGCTCACTGTAGATGCCTGTGGACTTTAACTTTGTCCATCTTAAAAGCGTCTAAGGAATGGTTAGAGAGGCAGAAGCCATTGTTTACAAGTGTAGCAAACAATGTAATAAATGCCTTGATTATGTCTGAATAAAGGTTGAGCATGCATATCCAATTGTTTTGGGATGGACCATGCATTTGGCAAACATAATGCTTCTTCGGGCAATGTTTTGGTTGGACTGTTCTCTTAAAGGCTACGCATGGGGTCAACATCAATTTTTGCAGTTATATGGTACAGCATTTTCTCTCGTCACAATGGTTGGAGTAACCAAGTTCCTTGTTGTCCTGGTAAGTTCTGGTTTATGCAGTTATTTTACACAGTTTTCTTCACCCTTTGAGTACAGATGATTGACTTTTTAATCTATTTATTTAGGGGACATTAGGTTCCCCTAAACATGAGAGTTACGTTGTTAAGCCTAACCTTAGTCAGCTTGATCAAACTGGAAATTTAAACAGCGATGAAGTTATTTAAGCAATTTTGGAGGAGAGCAGTTGGAATTAAGTGCAGAAAATAAGGATGTTGTAATGAACAGTTGTAGAAATGGAGGATTTAGGGTGAAATAGTAAGAGAATTGGAGAAGAAGATAAGAAAGCAAAGATAGAATGGACTAAGCCAGTAGCTGCTTTTATGGGGCTTATGACCAGGCTCACCATTGATATTATGTTTATTACCTTTTCGGGAATAGTTTTCTTGTGGTTGTATGGAAGCTTCTGGACAACAGTGCTTGTCATCTTCTTTGGAGGTAGTCCTTTGACCTTTCACTAACTGTGGTTAGTATAATGTCTCTAAGTTTGATTTTGGCCCTATGGTTCATGGTTCTTTTGAATGTAGGAATGGCATTCATACTTGGCTATGAACGTCTTGCACTGTTAATCACCACCCAATATTTGGTATATTGTGCATGGACATATGTTGGATGGCTTGGTTTTCTTTTGGGCTTGAATTTATCTTTTATCTCCAATGATGCTCTGATATTTTTCCTGAGGAATAACGTAAATGAGCATAGAAGGCCCTACAGCGCTTTTGAATAATCAGCTGGATCAGGCGTATTCGGTGAGCAAGGGAATGCTTCATCTTTTGAAACTAGTTTTGGTCTACCAACTGATCATGACCATGAGTATCTTCAACCAGTGGGTCGGTTCTGATGCAACATCTGAAGATGAAGTTGTTCGTTTATTAAACTGTGCAGACCGCTATATGGCATTGGGATTGTCCAGATTTGAGAACGTAGATATTTCCACACTACGGGAATATAGAAAAAAGGTTGGTTGTTGGTACTGTATTTTTCTTTTCAGAAATGCCTGTGTTGATTGTTGTGTATCATATTTCTACATACGAGTAGCTTCTTATATGTTGAAGTTAGAAAACTTGTTAGCTTATTATGGTGCTCCGTGAGCTTAGATTAGATTGTGATTTTGTGACATGCATGGTGTTTTTGTAGCTCTTCGAGTGAGTGAGAAATTATTTATATTAGGTAATGTCCTTTTTTTATTGTAAAGAAAAAGTTAAAGGTTGTTAATTGAGTGTTTTTCTTTTGTGGGTTATTAGGCGATGCTGGTCCATCCTTATAAAAATATGGGCAATGAAAAGACTGCAGAAGCTTTTAAGAAACTTCAAAATGCATACGAGGTACCTTTTTTGGTTGCAAATTTCTTTTATGTATCTGTGTTTGCTATGTATTATCTACTTTTTCATGACCGACTATTGGGTATAATTATTCCTCTTAGGTTTTACTTGATATATTTTAGCATAAATCTTATGACAATGAACTTTGGACGGAGGAGCTGCTTAATTATTTCCGTAGGTTTCAAATTGCACCACGACAGGTTTAATTATCTTCTTATACCTTACTTCAGGACTCTCGGCTTTAATAGACAAGGAAGAATTTAAAGAAAAATAGCTAAAAGAGGACAGGGAGTCTTTTCATCAAACTCAGTTAAGGGCAGCTTTCTATTCCCTTGATGTTGGATATCCTAAAGCACCCATAGCTGAATACTGAATTGAAACATTAGATGCCATTATTGTAATGATCCGGTGTGACCACAAGCCAGGACTATGGCTCAGTCAACTGTCCCAAGAGCACCAGTTGGGTCAAGCCTCATTGGGGAAATTAATTCCTCAATATTGCATTAGGGGAAAATATATTTGTTACCAACAATCATACATTCATGTTCTACGCATTAAGATTTGATATATTTTTTGCTCTTGCTTTTTTTACATTTAGGGGAAAAGAATCATACATTCTAAAGACTGAAAACTTTGCTAGGAATTTGGGACACATTATTAGTTCAACTTTGATGTAACTTCATCCTGAATAAAAGCTCCTTTGAGGTGATAATATGCTCATATATCATAATAACATCAAGGATTGAACTTGGTTCTTTATACTAAAGATCAATCTCAAAATTCTCTTATCTTCCTAGTTACTTAAATAGCACCACATAATATCTTCTAAATTGGTTTGAAGATTTAAGCATTCTTACTTAGCAACAGGGGGGGGGGGGTTGGTTGAGGCGGATTGCTTGCAGGAAGTGCACCAATTTTCATGTCTGGTTTCATAATAATAAATCAAAATCTAAAGCAAGATGGTGCTAGGTTTTTTAATACCTTGTACAGATTTTTTTTATGTTGTTCTTTTTTTGTGGCGAGTAAAAAGATCTTCCATGATCTTTTTTTTAATAGGTAATTGACCCAAAGAATGGGGATTGGAACCAGTGACCTTGAGGTTATCGGCCTCTGCTATTTCTCCCACCCCTAGAGGTAGATCTGCCAGGATCTTATGGTTTCTCTCTAGTCACTTTTTGAAGGGTTGCAGTGATTTTCATTAAACAGTCTTCCCAACCCTTCTTTTTCAGGTTAATGCAGAAGGTATGTATAAATTGGAGGGGAGAAGCTTGTGTTTTAGAAGTAGCTACATGGATGAAAGTTCTCTTCCATCCTCTTTGATGTAGTAATACCCACTTGCATATGGCTACTGTACAGGTAGATTCTCCTGCTGCATATGTTTGCCTGATAGCAAGATACATGATGCGACAGAATGGTATATCTGTCAGGTAAAATTTCTTTCTTTGAACTGTCATGTTCGTCTTGGAAGAGAGATCATATTGCCTGTCTTGGAATTTGGCGTAAGTTTCACTATCATTTGGTGTGGTCTAACAACGTGGTGTGAAGGAGCAGCCCTAGCCTTTAATGTTGAGAGTACTGTAGATTTTTGCCTCTGAAAATCAAACCATTGCTCTGCCCTTGTTTTATCCCGTCATTCTTTTCTTTCTTGAAAATTCATCTGTACTTGGTACCAAATGGACCATAATAGTCATAATTTTATAAATTGAAAAATACTCTCGGATAATTTGTTTAGAAAATTTGGGCTTCAATTAGGTGAGAAAGAAAAAGTACATCGTCCATGTGCATTATGCTGGGCTGTCATCGCAGGGAATGAGATGTCCAGTCAATACTCACAAGCCAAGCTTCCATATGAACACAAGTGTGACATCAAAGCATAGCAATGGGAAAGGTACAAACTCCGGACAAATGGGACGTGGAATACCAACGTCAACTATGGAGACAATGACAGAGGAAGAATTTGTAGAGTTGTTACAGAATGCAATGCAAGCTGGTATGTTTGACAGTTTTGCTGGTGGTAATTCAGATCTCCCGTCTGGAAGCAGCTCCAAAACTGGTGGGGGCAAATACGGGAGGTAGTGGTGCCAGCAGTACGAGAAAGAAAAAGGGAAAAAAACAATGGTTAGCATATGCTCGACATTTCACCCCATCCTTACAAGGGAGGTTAAATCTTTACGAGCCTGACAAGAGTGCTTCAGAAACCTGGATGAAGGCATGCTTTTCTTTAGAATATGAAAACCTGAGAAAATTTAACTCCACCTAATTGTACATCGGCATGAACTTAACCCCTTAAGCCAGCAATTATACAAAGTTTGTATAGCTTCTTTGCCCACCTTTCTTTGGGAAATGTACTCGGATATTATCTCAATTTTAGAATGAATTGCCAGCAAGTAGTGGCAGATTCTTTTTAATGAAGCACTTTTTCCATTAATATTTCCCAACTAATAATAAAAATAACTATGCGTCATCCTACAACAAATTGCCCGTGCTACCATCTCGAACCTTTTTGGGGTTACAAAGCATTCATCTTTCCATTGAGGCACACAGTATTTAGCATGCCTATGAAGAAAGAGCAGATAAAACGACGACACTATTTTTCATCACAAGGTCTTTTGATTAATGGGACAAAAATCACTATTTCATGATCTTAATTATGAAATCATTATTGTGTTAATACCTCAGCCTCCCCGGTCACATTATTTGCAGAAAATACATACAGCATTATACTATCGGTTAACACATCATTATAATAAATTTGGAGTACAACTGATCCATGAGGGCAGCATACACAAAACTCCTGCTAATACAGCATATACGAATTTTAAGTGACAAAACAACACATACAAGGATCACAACAAACTCAAAGAGAGAATTTACAATACCAACTCTCAAGGTAATCAGTCTGCTCCTTGTATAGATAATGGAGGATTATCTTCGCGGAAACTCAATTAACTCGAGAACTCATTATCCCCTAGGCTATGGAGGTCAGTAATATTTCTTTCAGCGCCAAATGTTTTCTAGAAACAGTTAGAAAAAGGTGAAAGGAAAAGAAAAGAATGGAAAAGGTAAGAGGAATCCACCTAAAAAAAAACTGGTTCTCTTCCCCATGAGTTTGTTCTTGTTTCCTTCTTGTTCTATTTAATAAATTCGAGTTTCTTCTGAAGATGCACTCTCCCTTTTTTATGCTTTAAATGTTACCCGAGAGCTTTCCCAGATAGACAATGCAGAAACGAAGTCTCATCAATTAATCTTTCAGTTCCCTTCCCTTCCTCTCATTGAACTTATGAATGGACTTGCATAAAGTTATATTGTACAGAGATCTTCATACCATGATCAGTATCCACCCATGCATCTTGCTGAGCTTCAACAGTTATACGTAATATACAAACATAAGAAGCTATAGAAAGCTAACTTTTGGCATCATGAGATAGGAGCAAATGAAACCTTTTTGCATTGCAAATGATACTTTCACTCCCTCAACATCTCTTACCTGCTGCAACCACAGGAGTAACAATCTCCATCTGCAAAATTGCCAGAGAAAGAAACTGCTCAAGTTATATGATGAGGTTTCAATTTGTAGGAAGAAATATTTACCAAAAACAGAAGTTTGTCAGGAAGAACAAAAGAAGGCAGCCACGTGAAATTCACAGCATTTTATGATGAGTACTTACCCCAAGACAAAGTACTGATGAAGCTGTTATTTCCACTTCCTGAAGTTCGCCCTTGAAAGGTCCTTAGATGGTTGGCATTAGTGCATCAACAACATCTCATCCGAAATCACATATCTTATCTGTAAAGGTATCACTCTGTAGCCAGTTACCCATTTGTTGGACCACAGATAGTCCAAATAAAATTCAAGCTCTAGCTCGATTTACCAAGATACTATCTAGAAAGTCAATTGCTCCCACATACCCTACCTTGCTAAATAAACACCGGATTAGAATGTTCCATGTGGCAATGTTGGGAGAGATTCCATCATCTAACATCCTGTGAAGATAAACGCAAGCTTCTTCTAAACCAACCCAAAGAGAAATCCCACTTATAAGACTGGTGTATGAAAATAAGTCTGGGGACAAGCCTGCTGCACTTATTGAATTCAAAAGTTGAATTGCGAACTCAACCTTCCCAGACTTGCAGTGTGCATTAATTAATATGTTGAATGTGATTACATCAGGCTTTATTCCTCTAACCAACATTCTCCCAAGAAGCTTCAGAGTCTCCTCAAGCATACCGGCACAGCAAAATCCATATATGATGGTGTTATGAGTTACTAAATTAAGCTCAATCCCCCTTTTCTCCATGTCTGCAATAAGCTCAAATGCTACTGCGAAGTTGTTCACTTTGAAGAGACCGTCCAATAGCTCATTATAAGCAGTAGTGTTAGGTGAGCATCCATAATTTTCCATTTGATCAAACAACTTCATTGCCCAATCTATTCTTCCTCCAGCACACAATCCTTTAATAAATGTGTTGAATGTTACTGTATTTGGTGAACAATTTTCCATCCACATATTCTCGAGAAGGCAATGAGCTTGGTCAAACATGAAATTCCTGCAAAGAACATCCAACATGGAGGTGTATGCCACAACATTAGGATGGCAACCGTGGGTTATCATCTTGTTCCATGTCTTTGATGCACCTATTAAGTCCCCAGATTTTGCAAATCCAGCAATGAGGGTGCAATAAGTTGTTACATTCAGAGTCCAACCATTTTCCTCCATTCGATTACAAACAGATACAGCTTTGTCCATGTTCCCGACAGAGCATAGACCATTTATCAGTGTATTGTACGTGACAACATTGGGGAAAATTCCATCTCTGATCATTTGGTCCCAGATGTCAAGAGCTTCATAGAGATTCCCTTTGATGAAAAATCCCTTAATTAGGGAAGTAAAGGATTGAATATTTGGACCACATCCTTTTACAAACATTTTGGCCAAAAGGGCAAGAGAAAGCTCAACATTACCTGAATCAGCAAGAGCATTGATTACTGTTGTGTAGGTGATGACATTAGGGCCAACTCCCTTATATGACATCTCGTCCAACAACTGGAGTGCCTCCTCAAGGCTACATTCCCTACAGATTCCATTTAGCAAAGCATTATAAACGGGCAGAATTGGGGCGAATATCATGGCAAGCTCCTTTGCTTCTTTCACCTTACCAAGCTTACACAAAGATGATACAATTGTCGTATAGCTCACATCATCGGGTGAGCATCCCTTGTTCGACATTTCAACAAGTAACTTGTGAGCCCCATCCACCCTATCATTCTTGCACAATGCCTTCAAAAGAATATTATAAGTATACACATTCGGTTCTACCCCATCTTTCTTCATGTTACTATAAATAGGATTTATCATATGAAACCTATTTTCACTAAGCAACGCATCTAAGAGATGGTTATAAATCTTAACCGTCGGTTTACACCCAAAATCTTGCATCCGATAAAATGTTTTCAGCGCTTGCTCAGACGCCTCAGCTTGCCGATAAGAATTGATCACACTAATAAATAAGTCCTCAGAGCAACTAACACCTTCCAACTTCATTTGTTGCAGAAGGTACTGAACACCATCCATCTCACACTCGCGCGCGAGCTTTTCTATCATCATTTGGTATGTAAAAAGCGTGTGCTTAAAAGAATTTGAATTGGCTACAGATTTGAAGTACTCTAAAGCTAAGGTAATATCACGTTCATGTTTTAATCTCCTCAAAACAGCAATCTCTTTAAGAACTGTTGGTGTTTTTGCATTTTGTTGATTAGAATTGAGAATTGGATAGGTGTTGAGTACAAAAGGTATGGATGGCTTGTGAACTCTCAGCAATAAGGAATATCCCTCTTTCAAATGCATTGTCTAAACAAGGAAAGCTCTAATTCAAATCACCAATATACACTTAAAAGATTATAACTTTAAAGCCTAAACCCATTTAAATTCTCAACAATTCTGAAATAGGAAAATGAGAAGAACTAGTAGATTAGCAGCTAGTATGCTGAGATAACACATATATTGGGATTCAAAATTGCTTCCCTTCCCATAAGATAACAGAAAGAATATTTCAAGTTCAGGATATAATCTAAAAAATAGAAAAAACCCTGTATAATACTTACCTCAAAATCCAATACACCAGCAACCTCTTAATTCTGCCTGTTAGGTTTAGGTTAGGACTGTTTGCCGAGTATCTTATTTTCTGCAAAATAGTTGAAGCTTTCTGTGTTCTAGTGCTTTTATCAACACGAGTCTCTTCTACATCTGCTAATCTTCAACCGTCGATTTAGTAGCCTGTAGATTTTGTAAATGAATAGTGAATCAAGCCCAAAGAGATTTGGATCTGGACATGTATAGTAGGCCATGGATATAGGTCCGACTAGGCCCAATTGTAACGTGGCCTCTTTTCCCGAACTTGAAAGGACAACTATTTGTGTTGTGTTTTGGTCAATCTGCATTTCTTTTTAATACTCCTATTTACTTATTGATGTTTAAAATACAAAATTAACTAGCCTTTACTGATTTTCTGATCAGCTCTTTCTACCTGAAAGCTTGCACACTAATGATATAAAAATATTATTTTACTCCGTTAGTCAAAAAATGAGATCTTTATTTGGTTTCTTAATGAAAATGCATGCAGATAATATATGATTTGTCTAAATAATACCGAAAAACTTTCGTCTAGTGATACTATCTAATTCATAATATTTATAAAATTGAGGATTAAATATCGACAAAGTCAAAATAAAATGTTTGCAAATGTTTAAATTCTGTCACAAACTATACAAAATAATAATTGACTAAACAACGCAAGGTAATTAGAACATCAATTTAATATGAATTTGGGTTGATATAGTATTTATTTATTTATACAATTTGTCAGTAATAGCCCATATGCTTCAACTTTTACTTGGAAGTGCTAACTCTTTACTTTGGAGATGCGATAATTTGAATATATTTCTTTTTTGTAAAAATAAAATAAAATAAAATAAAAGAATGTATATCCCTACAAGGCCAATAATATATGTTCCACGTTTTTCTGCTGCATCTTCTAAGAAAGATAAATCTTCTGAGCAGAATATATATATATATATATATGGATGCAGGCCATAGGTGTTTCTTGCATGTTGTGTAGTTTAGTAGGCTTGGTTAAACTAGTTCTATTGTGTGTTTTATTTTTCTACGTGTTTGCTTTGTTTTTCTTCGGATTGTATAGTTGCGTGTTCAGAATTTGGATGGCATGCTTGTCAAATGTTTCTTCTTCTTTATCTTTTTTCTCTCCTTATTTTTTTTTTTTTAACCTCCATCTGAAGAGACAACTAGTAACGAGGTGGGTTATGGTCAAAATATTAACTTTATTTTTTCTTTATTGTTACTATTTTCCCATATAACTATATTTATATTATAATAAAACGACTCTCTTGAGTAGTTGACATTAAAAAAAAATTCTTTTGTCTTTAAAAATTTAGTTATATTATTATTTTATTTTTTTTAATTTAAAATTTTTATCTCTTCCTATTTAGTCGACCAAACTTAATAAAAAAATTAGAATCTTTTTTCTTTAAATTTTATAAAAAAATTATTTTATTTTACATAATTTATACATACAACACATTTATCACAACTACTAATATAGTTAAAATGAAATTTTTATACTTTATAAAAAAAAATAAAAAAAAAATAGTACAGAACAGACATAATTATCATAGTATGATGAAGCTGAAAATAACTTCTGTTTCGGTTGATCTTGACCTATATGTTTAATGGGTATATATCTTGTCTTAAATATCTTTTCATATAAAATGATTTTTTAGCCATCTAAGAAAGGAAAAAGTGCTTAATTAATTAGGCAGGCCCTCTAGTAAATTAATAAATGCTTAAAAGAGAATATGCTGCTGTGACATCATTGTATCACGCATTATCATTTGACTTATAAATGGTAAATGTTTATGGGCAGTTTTCCATTAAAATGAAACTAATCACTCACTCAAACTCTGGAATCTGGATGATGTTCTTATCTACAAGTTTAAAAATAAGATCGACCCTCATGACAAGCATCTATTTTCGAAAATAATACACTCTCTTCATTTTAAATTATAAAATTAATATTTATTTTTTAAAAATTAATTTTAAATATTTTCAAAACTTAAAATTAATATAGATGCATATAATTTATGCCAAAATAATTATGAATATCATAAATTATTTTTAAAATGTTACTATTTATAATATTTATTGTTTTAAAATTAAATAAATCATTTCTATTTTTGTATTTGAAATTAATTTTTTTAAAATTAATATTAATATTATAACTTGAAACTGAAGAAATAATAACATGAATCCTTGATGAATTTTTTTAACTATTTAAGGTCTAAAAATCCCAAAAGCAGGTTAGAAAAATAAGCACAAGATCGACCATTAAATTTGTTTTCCAATATTTGGTCAATATAATTAACAAATTCACCAAACGCGTACGAAGTACGGACAGTATAGGTAATAATTTAATATTAATAATTAAAAAATAATAATTATGATTTCAAGAATATAGTGTATCTATTAAATAGTTAAATATTTATTTAAATAACTAATGCTTGAATTATATATTATAAGTTTTTTCAATCAATTATTAAGCTAAATATTTAAATGGATTATTGTAGATTTATTTAGTTATGATTGTGTGAAAATAATTATTTTGATATTATTTAAGTTTGTAATGAAATTTTATATTGACAAAATTTGTTTGAAATTTAATATGAATAGAATTATGAAACTCAAGTTTTAATAAGATTTAATTTAGTTATGACAATTAGTTAAGAACGAATCCCATTGAATCAATGTTCGAATATGTTTGTTATTTTTTAAACGATACTATTCTCTTTTTCTAGCATTTTTTACATCACGTTCTTTATATATTTTTATCTCAATTATATCTTGATAACGAATCTGTTGCATGAATTTTTTTTTTGCAGAATTCATCGAAGTTTAATTAAAGTGAATTATTATGAGTGAATTTATAATTGATAGAAATAGAAAAGAAAAATGATCTTTTTTTTATTTCTATTAGAAATAAGAATGTTTAAAATTTAATTGATAAAAATTTGTAAACATCATGTATATATTTAATTATTATAAATTTACATAACACTTATATTAATTTAAATACGAAAGAAAATATATATTTTCTATTTCTCTTAGAGATAAAAATATTTTTTAATTTAAATAATATTTAATTGATGTAAATTTAAATAATAGTTATGCAAATTTAAAAAAATTGAACTAAAAATGAGTGGGACCAAATTAAAATTGTGTTTTTTGTTAGACAAGATGAATAAACAAACCCAACGTTATCAATGACTCCATAAAGCCTCTAAAATGAGTATTGTACGTAAGTTTTATTTGTAGTAATGTAGAAATAAAAAACGTAATACACATGAAGCCGAGTGTGAGCAAACCAAGACAAAATCTGATGATTTAAGATAAGTAAGTCCACCTATTCTTTCTCCACACGGTCTTTTTATCTATACAGATCAACTCCCACGTGGCACCCCCAACTTTGACCCTTTCCCTCTCAAGTCTCAATCTCCCAGCTACGTGGCACACACACCCCTCTTCAATTCCGACTATATAATGCACACACAAATTTCATCAAATCTTACATAAACCTAAACAAGCTAGCTGCATAGTCATGGCATTGTCTACTTTTACCACCTCCACCACCACCGGAATATTGACCCTCCTCCTCCTCTTGTTTGCTCCTAGCAGTTGTGCTTCCGATTTAATCGACCACCACCAAAAAGCTAGCCTGCCCGAGTCCGATGTGGATCTACTAGAGTTCCCTCTAAATTTAGAGTATTTAGAAGCCGAGTTTTTCTTATGGGGCGCTTTCGGTTGGGGCTTGGATACCATAGCTCCAAACCTAACCATGGGCGGACCCCTGCCCGTTGGCGTCAGGCAGGCCAAACTCGATCCTTTGATAAAGGATGTTATAGCTCAATTTGCTCTTCAAGAAGTTGGACACTTAAGGTTCATATTCATCATCATTTTACTTTTATTTTTCACCTGCTATTCAAATAACACATAATTGAACATAAATGAATGTGTGTGTGTGTGTGTGTGTGTGTGTGTGTGTGTGTATATATATATATATATATATTAAAAGGGGTTGTTGAGGTGAGTTGAGTTAAACTGAGTTTTAATTTATTTTCGGATCTAAATGAAATATGCAGGGCTATTAAGAGCACCGTAAAAGGATTTCCAAGGCCACTACTAAATCTAAGTGTTGAATCATTTGCAACAGTGATGAATAGTGCATTTGGAAGGCCTCTAGTGCCCCCATTCGATCCTTATGCCAATGACCTCAATTATCTCCTTGCCTCCTACGTTATTCCATACGTTGGACTCACAGGTTACGTTGGAGCCAATCCCAAACTCCGAAGTGCCACTGCCAAAAGGGTACATATATATATATATTCGTAAACCTTTTTTTCTTGTAACCCCCTAATAATAACCGATTGATATATTAAGTTTATAAATAGTGTGTTACAACGTACTGATGAATGAAAGATACAAATTTTTTCCATACAATAAATAGAAAAAAAATCAAGAAGATGGGCTAATAGTAGCCTATTACTGTGCTGAAACAATAATCTCATGGACACCTTGTTTACTAGCTTCTGAAATACATACATACTTTAATTATAAATTTTATTTTATAATTATAACTCTCATAATTTGTATAAACTAAACAGAATAGTGTCGAAATTTCTTCTATGCAATAAACTAAAAAGAAATAAAGAAGATGGGCTGATCGTAGCCAATTATTGTGCCAAAAAAAACTAGTGAACGCTACATTTACTCCTCAAATACAGACAAACTTCAATTATAAATTTTATTTTACCATTATAACTCTCATAATTAATTTGTATATTTGTTTACCAAGTTTTTTGCGTTTTTGGTACGTGTAACAGTTGGTGGCGGGGCTTTTAGGTGTGGAATCAGGGCAGGATGCAGTTATTAGAGCTTTGTTATACGAGCGCGGAAAGATGAAGGTAGTGCCTTATGGAATTACGGTGGTGGAGTTTACGGACCGGATTTCAGAGTTAAGGAACAAGCTTGGAGGTGAAGGGGTAAAGGATGAAGGTCTTGTTGTAAACCCCGCGGACGGCGCGGAGGGGAGGATTAGTGGAAATGTACTAGCAGGGAATAAATATTCACTAGCATTTGACAGAACACCAGAGGAAATACTAAGAATTGTGTATGGAGGAGGAAATGAAAGTAAACCTGGTGGTTTTTACCCTAAAGGAGCTGGTGGTCGAATTGCTAAATCACATCTTAAATAAGTAGCATGGAATTTAATTTAAATATATAGATAGATAGAGGGGTAATTTATATTGTTCATTTGGGTGTATTTTTTCCTCTTTTTTTTTCCTATTGTTTGGAATGTAACCTTGGCGTAGTCAATTAATAAATAAGAACTTGGGTTTTTCTAATGGAAAGAAAACTGTTTGATATATGTTTTTGTTTGTGGTTATTGATTTGCATATATATTGGTACAATATAGAGTTTGGACCTATGCATGCATGTAGAAAATCGATCTATCAATTTCACTAAAAAGAACTTCCAAGATTCTTATAATACTATTTAAAATGAATGGGACATACGTTACGAATATAAAGTCTCTGACATTTCCTTGAGATCCACTATCTGAAAAGAAAATACTTATTTAAGTAGTATTTCTTCCATTCTTTAAAAAATGCACAAAGTATATTTTTTACCCAAATTAAAAAAAGTAAAAGAAAGAAAAGAAGGTAGATTTTTTTTTAAATTTATCCTAATTAATTAATTATCCTACAAAATTACATAAAATAATGAGTTTTCTTTTTTATATATATTAGTGGATCTCACGAAATAACAAATTTGACCTTTACTTCATGTACTTACGAGTTATAACCATCCTTTTGAAAATAAAATAAATTATACCTTAGATTATCTTTTAGAGAATGGAGAGAATGAAGGATTATACTCTTACTACAAATCTATAATTATATATATAGAAGAAAGCAAATAGAGATCTTATCCAAATTAACTGAGTTATTTTGGTAGGTTAACGAGTTAATATCGAGTTAGACTCAAGTTGATTATTTTAATTTTTTTTGTATCATTTGTTATATTTTTTAATGATGTATATAATGTATTAAAATATATATATAATAAAATTCAATATAAATATAATTTTTTAATTTTATAGTATTATTATTAAATATTCTATATTATTTAAATTTAAATTATAATATATTAAATAATACACATCAAACATTATAATTTTAAATTATATTATTGATATTAGTTGCACGAATTATATATGGAACGGAAGGATTACAAGAACTTTAATGCAACCACCAAAAACAAACTACTACCAGTTCATATAACTCGCATTCAATTACGAGAACAAGCAACCTCTAAAGTCTTAGCCTACGGCCCTACATCATCCGATATCCTATACAAGCCGCCACGGATAATATATTGCACAATGAATCTACATATTCTATGCGGCCCTATGCATTACTGGTTATGTCGGTAATATTATTATGTGTTGTCTATTACCCGTCGTCGATTATTCAACCCAAAAAACCCAAGAAATAATCAGGCTTAATTTTATTTTAAAATAAATCAATTAAATATAGTTAGATTGATGACTTCGTGCGTGTTAATGAGTTTTCGTGTTAATGTGTTAACTTTTTATATCTTCTCTCTTGTTTTCTTCATCTGAGGTTAATGATTTTTATAAAATTTTCACCTACCAAATCACTAATTAATCAAGCCGTATATTTTAAAATTTCTAGACCAGTTGTTGGTCGGACTAAACCACATCGACACTTTTATACACATAAACATTAAATACAAATTTTTACACAAATTTTATCTTAATTATTAAAAAGTAGGGTCGAACACGAATTTTCGCTCTAGAGATCATTTTTTAATAATGAGATGAAATTTATATTTTGTGTTTGATTGTTTATGGAAGTAGACTTCTTCAAACCACATTCTACATTCCCACACGCTAGCTGCAGTCTTTCAAAAATAATGAAGGAGAAACTTGAAAGAAGGTGCTTGTTGGTGACTAGTCAAATTTATAATCCTATTATTTTGTTTAACTTTATTTAGTATAAAAAGAAGCAATTATATCCCTCTGGTATGCAAAATGACATCTTACTGTTTCATTATTTATTTCGAGTTTTTGAATAATAAAATTATTAGAATTATATTATTTCATTCTATTTTGCTTAGTATCAAAAGTCATGTTCAATTTTTAAATATTTTTAATAATCTTATACACTTTAAGCATATATAGTTATACAAAAAGTAGATTAGATAGGAAAATATATATATTATTATGCGGGAGGAAATTGAATAGTTGTTTTTGGTATAAACTCTAAAAGTGAAGTTTTTTAAATTTTTTAAATTTATCCTTAAATAGGAGCAGAACTTAAGCACTTTCATTTTTTTTCTCTCTACTCTTTTATGGATCTCTATTTTCTCTCCAACATTAATATTCATTCATTTTACACACGTAGTGTAATGCGTGCTAGACTATAAATTAATGTATTCATTTTACACACGTAGTGTAATATGTGCTAGATTATAAAGTACAGCCCAGTAGCCTATATAGTAAACTTAACAGAAGAGTCCACCAATTTTATGGGCTATATGTTCCTACATTTAGGACTCGGGCCCAAATAATACTAGATCTTTAAATACGGTATTCTGAAATTCCCCGGACAAAGAAGAGAATAAAATACGACGTCCTTCAGCAACAGCTATTGTGAGCGTCCTCTTATATAGTTTGTGAGCAGACTGTGAGTTGAGCTTTCTCTCTTCGCGGATTTATTATCTCCTGCAAATTTAAGGTTTTTTAATAACTCGCATGCTAGATCTGTTATATATCTATCTATGTATATATAATATGGATATATATGGATGTATATCTCTGGTGGCTGGCGATTTTGAGCTCGGATCTGTTATGTATATTTGTATAGTTGTATTTACATATATACAAGCATTTTTAGTTCTAGTTTGGACTTCAATTTTTAGTAGTTCAGACGGACTTCTTTGAGGTAGACAGTAGGTTCTGATTTGATGTTAATATAATTTTTGTTTACATTTATTGAGTTTTCACTGTGATTCCTACTTGAGCTTTAGGTTATAACAAGCTCTTAAGAATTGCTTAATCTATGAACTGTTAGTTTATGCTGAAGAGGACAGTTTTTAACTGTTTCTTTTTTTCAATTTTATGAAGAATTAGAATAATGCCTTTGTGCCAGCTTCATGTTTGATTCTTTTTTTCTAAATACTATTTTCTTATTTTCAGAAGTTTACGTGCAAGTACAATTGGAAGCAATGGCTGAGCATGATGCTTCAGGTGCAACGGAGAAGAAATCAAGTGAAATTAATGATATACCAACATTTAATGTCGAGAATATGCAAAGCAACATGAAAGTAATCTATTACAGGTTTGTATCAGACCTTACTTGGATGCAGTGTGTCCAATTGATTTAAGTATACTTAATATGATAACCCACTGTGAGTTGATGCACTACCGTATTACATTTGATAATTTTGATTGGTTTCAATAACTTGAGAGAGAAGTCAATTTGGAGAAAAGCTCTGCCTTGGAAGAGGGTTACCTCATAGTTTTTATGCCTAATAAAGAACTATAAATGAAGAAACAAAGGCAAATATGTATTACCATATTGGAGGATATAGGAGTCAGCAGTCAATAGAATGTTTGGGCGATTATGGCTGATAGGCATACTAGCTTTTATTTTGTTATTAAGTTTGCTAAATCTTGTTTAGTCAAAATGCATGAATCGTTAGATTTACATTTTTGGCTGTGCATAATTAGACTGACAAACTGTAGGCCACAGACTTCAAAATAGACTGGATATGACAATATGTAGTGCTCCTCCAACTGTAGTATATAAATAATTAAATAAAGTACTTCTCCAACCATATAATTCGAATATATAAAAAACATTTACTATGACAGTGCTTCGCACTTCTTTGAGAACAATATTCTGGTGGAATTATCAGTTAAATACCTAGAAGAAGAGTGAACTTCGTGTTTACACCTCTCTGAAAAATACCTCATGTGAAATACGGTTTGGTGATGTTAAATTAGATGCTAAAAACATTTTAACATAATACAAGCGTCAAAAATATCATAAAATTGGGCCTATAAAAGGAATTGGAGCCAAACCTACAGTATGGCCTCATTCTGTAGTGAAAAGTGGTTTTTCAAATATTTCTGGTTTGAGAGTTATGTCTCCCATTGTAGGCCCGTTTATAGCTCCCCTTTCCATAGTAGACCCATTTACATCAAGGGAGTACTTTGACATAATTTGTGAGCAAATAAATGTCGGTAGGTGTATATTTTTTTGGGACAAATAAAAACCAGTTGTGCTTTCCTAATATGAAGAGTTTATTATCAATAACATTTAACAAGCTTTTATGAATTCTTAATAGTTTAAATTTCACCCCTTCACAAGAGTTGAATATGATGTCAATAATTGTCACAGGTTTATAATGGAACCTAATCTTTTCATAATCTTTCTGGCGTAGAGATATTCTTTAGAGGGAAAAGCATCTTCTGTGCATATAATGTTTAGATGGATCTTAACTCTTTACTTACATATTTACATACATGTGTGTGTGTGTGTGTGTGTGTGCGAGCTTGCTTGCTTGCTTATGATGTTTGATTTTTTTTAAACAAATACTTTATTTTTGTTTATTTGCATGTATGCTTTGTGTTTTCCATTATTCTGATTCCTGAATGGCATGTAAAAATACAGATCGAGATGCTATGCTTAAGATATTTGGTAGTTCATTGCAGATTAACCTTTAGTCTTTGATCTATCTTGGAGTGTTTAATATTCTGCTCATGTTGACCACTTGCACGTCTGTAACAGTCTGCTTAGTTAGATTAGCAACTTGAAGAGGGATGGAAGAGAGAACGTTGTTGTAGTATCTTTTTTTTTTGTTTGTTAGTAGTTTATATCTGAGGTTAGAGCATCCCAACGCCAATGGACATGCATTTGCTAGTTCTTGAATATTGCTTGTACTTAGAATTATAAGGTGACAAATAGAAAACACAAAATTCTGGCCTGTGGCAAGGCTCTTGTTTTCCTCTTTTTATTCTTTTTCCCCATGTGCATATACAATCTTCACTTTTCCTGTATGCACTTTGTTAATTTGCTGCTGATTTCAAGCATGTTAAAAATATGTTGATACGCTCAGTGCTAGAATGTTTTCCTGGTCTTAGTAGGAAACACTCGGCCAAGTTATGTTGCTTGGTTAAAGCTCATTTAGAAAAAAAGGGGTTGAATATTTTCCTCTACCACCTGAACAACCACCCTACATAACATGACCCCAAAAGAACTGAGTTGGGAAAAGGGTGTGTAGGAAAACGTCAAAAGTTACTAGGAGCAAACAAACTACAGATTCGTTAGCTTTTATAGTGAAACATGCATACATGTTTAATTTGCCTTAATCTGTTCTTCCTTTCTTAATTGCAACCTTAAAATTCTCAAATTGTTTGATGATGCTAGAACTTGTGGCTTATTGATTCATGCAGCCGGACATTTATGTCTATTATCGGAGGAGTAATTGCAGGAGTTCTAGGATTTAATGGCTTAATGGGATTTGTATTTTATTTCCTTCTCATGGCAATTATGTCAGTAGGGCTGATGGCAAAGGCAGGTTTTTCGATTCATTCATATTTTGATAGCTGGAACAGAATTATACTCGACGGTTTTCTAGGCGGGCTTATGGTACACTTTTTTATACTTTCCAGTTTTTCTTCTCTGTATTTTGTTTTTTCGCTTATTTTTATTTGAAGTTTGTTCAAGTTTAGTGCTTGGCATATTTAGTTCCAACTCAACAAAAAAGGAGATCTAATTTTTTTGGGAAAAATAAATGAGAGAGAGAGAGAGAGAGAGAGCCAGTACAATATATGTATATTAGCATGCACAATCTTATCATCATTGACCTTTAGAAAAAGTTTGATGTTTATTTTTGTTTAGAAAGCCTTTTGATCACATTTCTTTCTTAAATGTCACTATGCATAATAGAACTCCAAGATGTTTCTTGTGCTTAAAAGTCTTGAAAGAGCTCTGAGGCATTATTTATCATAATATAATTATTTGCTTTTTACTCTCTTCGTTCCAAAATTAGAGATACAATTTGACTTTTGAGATCAAACGATAGCATATTAAACTTCAAAATTAATATAACTCATAAACAATGTTTAGAAAACCAGACCAGTGATTGAACCGAAAAAGTTACCAGGTGGATGGGTCACTGGTTCAACCAGTGGTCGAACCGTTATTAAACCAGTGACGTCATAAATACATAAAAAAATATATTATTAATAATTAATAAAATTTTAAAATATCTTTTTTTTATAAGCTAAAATATAGTAAAATAATATTATAATATTATTAAAAATATTTTTATAAAAATAAAAAATAAAAAACTTGAAAGCCGGGTCAACCGGTTCAACTACCGGTTTTACCGGGCGATGGTCAACCGATTTTTGACCGGGTCGTTGATTTCCGATTTTTTGGCCGGACCGGATCGGAAAGTCGACCGGTTCCGGTCGAACTGCCGGTCCGGTCCGGTTTTTTTAACATTGCTCATAAAAGCTTAGAATAAAATAACTTTTTGTGATTAATAGTTTTTGTTATATACTATACAATTATAATAATTGTATCTACTAAAATTAAAGAAATTTACATAAATTTGAAGTTTAATATGTCGTCGTTTGACCTCAAAAGTCAAATGGAAGGAGTAAAGATATAGCATCCATAGATAAAAGTAAGCTAGAAGTTATATTTGGGTTATTCAACCCTGCAAAATTACTATGCCTAACTACAGAAGCAATTTTTTCACAATTCTCTTATTTAGTGTTTTTCTTGTAAGTTATTTTATTTAGTGTTTTTTTTACCAATATTAATTCTCTTTTGGATTTCCAAGTATCAATTATTTAACTTTTCATCAAATAAATGGAATTGTTCCCTTTTTTGTGCTTACTCGCTGCAGTTTCCGTGAAGTATATTGGCTAAACTCAAGTCAAAATGGATATTCCATACCAAATTTACATACAAGACTATGCATAGCTTCTCAATTGGCATTAACATACTTGAAGTTTCATTTTACATCCAAATGACATCTCACTGATGTTTGTCTTCAATATTTGCAGTCGTTCGTGCTGTTCTGGACGTATCCTAATGGCTTTATATTCTTTCAGCAGACTATTTGTAGAAAAGAAAAGAAAAGAAAAGCAAAGAAATTTAATGAACAAATAGTTGAAAAACGTTGACGGCATCTGTTAAATTATCTGCATCATAATTATATAGTCATACTTGCCATTTCGGGCCGTCCAAAAATGAATATTATGCTTAGGATTTGAAGATACAGATAATTAGCGGAGACCACTTTCTACACTTGATTTTTCGTTCATTGGAACAAAAGGTTTTTTGGACCCCACTAGTTTAGGTTTACAAATTTATAAAAGGAATATAACTGTACTAAAGTTTAAAAAAAAAATTCCAATCTTTTCAATCGGTCTAGTCCACGCGTGGACAGAGGAATTTGCTTCCTCTAGCCCATTACCTGAAAAGGCGACTACCTTACCTATCAATCGTATTGGGCCAAGAGCAAGCAGGAGGAGTAGTCCTATCTGCCTCCTACCCTGGAGTCACTTCACTACAAGATTGTCTATTCACAAAATAGCATGACCAATTACCAGATCCACCTATCATCGCCGGCATAACCATAAAAAAGATCGCATTTTAAAAGTTATGATCCGTCTCAAATCTCATCTATGACATCCAAATTGGTTATTATGATATACATGGGTGTGTTTGTGTGTGTAAAGTTTGTCACTATATAATACATTTGATATTCTGGAACATCAACTTCAATCTGTGCAAGTCTGCAACTTTCCTTGACATGAAAAGCTTTGCTTATGATATGGTGCACATATTCTGAGTATTACATTTCTTGGGGAGGAGGATGGACAGCCTTACTCAGCCAATGCAATGGAGGTTGGTCTTTTTGCTAGTTAGTGTTGGTCTCTACGTGTAAACCAAGTCCCTCTCGGCCCCTTTACCTTTGAACTGAGTAATAAATACTACTACTATTTTCCAAATGTATGATGCTAGGGGTTCTAATATTTTTTTTTATGTTGAATGATGCGATATTATTACACTGGTTAAGTACGTTCTTGTGATTGGTCATGTCATGAAGTAGTATTTATATTATTCAATGCACAACATTTGAGACAATCAACTTTCGATTTAAATCATAATATGCTTGAACCAAATACACCCAAAACATACATACAAGGCTGCGGTTGTCAGGATTCCATACAAGTATTACTCTTGACATGGAAATTGACAAACATATAAACAATTTACATACTTGAAGACGGATAATTCTGCGTGTTTGCTATTGACTTTTGGCACCATGATTTTTCAATAAACAATAAAATCCTATTAAAATGATTTACACAATGATTCTGGCCAGCAAAATATAGAACATTTTAAAACTACAAGCCTTACTTGGAGGTTGAATCATATAATCACTGAAACGGCTTAAAATTGAAAAGGAGAATAACAAATTCAACCTCTCAAATAAAGGCCGAGTTAATTAGACTGTTCTGTATACACTTTTTGTCCACAAAACCCATCTATCTGTAATGCAGGCGGGTCTTTGTGATAAGAAAACGTATTCTCTTTTTATGCTTCAATCTTCATATGCAAGTTTGTGTGGAAACTCGTGTCCTTCTAAGCTATACATTTCCAAATCACACATTCACACCTGCAGATTTTAAACAAATCAACATAAGGTAGTGACCTAGTATTCACATTGGATTGCACAAATAAATTATCTTTTATGCTGGATATGCAAGTTTGTGTGGAACCTCGTGTCCTTTTAAGCTATACATTTCCAAAGTCTCACACCTACATATTTTAAGCAAATCGACACAAGGTAGTGAGTAGTATTGACTTTTGATTGCAGAACTATGTTTCGGTTTCATTGCATGTGAACATGTTATATCTTTACAAGTCATGAACACAATTTTGTATGCTCTGATTGCATCTATCTCTGTCCAACCATTGCAACTTTAAAGTAGCGGTGAGTCAGAAATATAATAAGGCTAAGGGCAATATATTTAGGAAGCTTGCTTACCAACATTTGTGGTAGCTTTAGAAACACAAAAGAAAGAGTGTATAGAACACTCAATATCACAACTGCTGCAATTGCGTTGTAGGCCAGGCGCTTATCATCTTTACTTGGTACAAATGCCACTTTCAATGTATTTGTCAGTTCAAAGAGCCTATATGAAACCTGCAAGCATTTTTTAAAAATCAGTTGCTTCACATTTCCAAGACTTGTTAAAGAAAGCATCACGTACTCACAGCGACATATATGGAAGTGGTGAGCATAAAGTTCAACATGGGATAGTCCGGAATCAGAGAAAGTAGCATTTTAGGCTGACCGATCTGTTTATATAAGAGCTTAATTAGAAAATATTGTATCATACAAACATATAATTCCCACTCTTTGTTGCACAACTAACAAGATAACAATCCCATCAACCCTGAGTCCTGAGATACTTGAAGGGAAGCTTCAGAGTTCATATGACTATCTAAGCTTTCACCATTGGGAAACAATAATGGGCGAGATTTTCTCAACTCTCCTGATTTCTCAATCATTCAATTAATTGAATTCCATTCCCAAACACAAGCAAGGGTGTAAGACTCCCACGGTGGTTAACTTTTCCTATTTAATGGGCACATATCTCTCTCAAAAAGTAAAAATAGATATGGAATACTATTAACTTCTAGTTGACCTAGTCTTAACTTGTAATTTGCAAATTTACTGAAATGCCAGCTATCCTTGTAAATCAGTAAATTTGGAAATCAATATATTTATATATATAGCGACAGATAATTCTACATACCTTAACCATATGTGAAATTGTGAGATGTAGGTCTCCAGAGTGATCTTTCCAAGCCATCTGTTGATCAAGAAGAAAATTACACAGTTCAAACAAGACCATTCAAATTCACATGCATAACTTTCACAATGCTCACTAGTGGACAGAATTTAGGGGGGAAATTAAGAAATCAAAACCGAGGCAACTTACGCAAAAAGGGTCAAGGTGTAGCCTCGGAGATGTTGTGTGAAGTTCCTTAAGGTTATGTAGACACTGATCAATCAAAGAATAACAATACATTAACAACTAGTGAAAAACTTTCAATAATTGTAAGCCAGAGCAACAGGAAAGGATATACATACGTTATGGGAATCCATGAGGTATATGGATGGTAATTATTGTATGTGACCTTGGGAAGCTTGTAGATATACTCAAACCACATATATCCCATCTGAAAATAATTAGTTTTTCTTTTGCATCAAATGTAGAAAATATGAGAAGAACCTACTTGTCAAAGAAAGAACAGTACCATTAAGGAAATTATAACAACAATTGTTTTGATCGATATCCTACGCTTCGTTTCTGTTTCCTCCAGCTTCTCCATCCACTTCTCAACCTACAGCAACAATTTGTTAAAGCTTAGCAATTACTTGCAACATATTGATTATAAAGAAATGAAAAGAAAGAAATTACCAACAAAAAAGTGACACAGCTCTCAAGTATATTAAAATACATATACATAGACATACATGGATACTGATAGCCTTGGAACTAAAAGAGTAAATGATGAGACTTCATCAGAACTTACTGTTGGATGATAATAAGCATATAGCATTCCAACTATCCATATGTAGCGATCAAGTCCTGAACGGAAATGCCACTCACGCAAGACGGGAAGTTTCGGTTTTGAAGGGTCAGTATATCCTGCAATATAGTTATATCTATTAACTTAAAACATAACTAGTGATAACAGCAAAACTAGCAGTATTTCCAGTCACTCACCAAGAAGGAAAGTGAATGGGCTCCAAACCAGATCAAACACTCCAGGTACTTCCCATATTAAAATAACCACCAGAAAGCAGATTATGAATTTTACAGCAATGACAGTTCCATTTTCATTGTATTTGCTACAAATACCAAGTGCCCCATAAACCATGAGGGTGAAAAGAGTGTGCATGGGGCATATGTAGTATAGCGTGTAACTGTTATTAAGGACAATGCAGCTAAAAAACACCAGAAAGTTAAGCCTCCACATCATCTGCAAAACAGAAATGATACCATCAGAAGCATAAAAGGGAAAAAACTTGGAATGCAATCTGAAGGACTAAAAAGAGACTGTATACCTGCGCAAACCTTGCAAGGCTGAAATCTTTGCGAATGTAATAATATGAAAAGTTCCCAAATCCAGTCATCCATACATACGCAGCAATAAAAATTCGAATAGCATTATAAATTTCTGATGCAGCAAAATAATGGTACATTAGAAACAACACCTGTACATAAAAAAGATAGTCAGACATCATTGATGATGCAGATGATCCAAGCAACTTTTACCCGCATCATGAGCAGGTTATCTTATAAGCACGTCTATGTATTTTCAGTATATTCTGTTCATCCATCCCAAAAAGATGGTCCACTTTTAAAATTCAAAGTTTTCAATAAAACAATTAATTGCCAAAATTACAACTTACTTAAATATTATTTGGTACATTAATTTTGAAAGTAGGTTCTCATTTTGGGACAGAGGGAGACATCTTTATACAAATCTGTATTAAATCTGAATTTTTAGAACTTGTAGTTTTATCCTTAAAATGAATCCTTGGATAAAAGCCAAAACGTAATAAATACTTGTGACGTAAGGAAAAAGCTTCCAAAGAAAGCAACATATGTGAAATGAACCAGATGCTTATAAAACAGGATATAAATAAGAAGGAATCTCTTAAGCAGACCTCACAAAACAGGTTATGATGATGATTTGCTAGGAAACATTTTAAAGAAACAAATCTCTAGTACAATAACAAAAGTTATGTTCCTTGAGAGTGCAAATTGCAAATTCTTTGTTGGTTTTATTTTAATAATTACTCTGCAACAACAAGGTAAAATATAGGAAGATACTTTCACTCTTTATTACATTCTATTTGTCCATATGACATAATCTAAGTGTAGTAGAACCCATGGAACAATTCAGTATTGAGCTACAAAGTAAAAATTCCCTTGCCTCTGAATGTTAGTATTGAATCCGTATTTCTTGATCATTTACTCTGGAAATGACTTCAAAATGAGAAAAAGTTTCAAGCGAAAGTATTGCACAGAGGTGGATGAGTAAACTTTTCAAACAATTCATTTAACATTATATCCAAAACAATGAATATCATTTCCATTAATATTACATTTGACCATAAATCCATTATACAGGCAAGCATCTGATATAGTTTTTAATAATTTACAGTTGATAATAATTTCTCTGGAATCCAACTCAAAATGGTCATACAATTTGATACCATGAAACAAGCTTCTGCGGCTAAGGGCAAGTAAATTTGCTGCATTATGGTCAAAATATAAGGTATTCAAGAAGTTTCATCACATGGAAATTTAAGATTCTAATGAGAGGACCCTTTATTATTTATTAATAGGGTTGAAGACTTGCATCATAGAGTTTGCAGTTCATATAACCTATAATGGGGTTGATATCCAAAACTGCAGGGAAACTCCATACCCTAGCAGAAAGGGCTACTTTGGTCAACTTATGTACCTATGCTACCCTCAGGAGAACAATTTCAATATGATGGACTACAGAGGAAAGTTACTGGTGCTTTCACAACACCTACAATTGATCATTGAATTATCTACCTGACACAATATTGAGATTTTTATTTTTATTTTTTTGATAACAATATTGAGAAGTTGTTCTCTTCAGCCCTTCCCCAATCCCCAAAAAATATAAAAACATAAATGAAAAAGAAGGATATAATACCAAACAAGTAAAAAATTATTGGAATTTGTTTTCTCTCAAAATTAATACATAAAGGTCAGTGGAGAAGATCTGTGCAGGTAGGAAATAATTGAAGGAATGTGGGTAATCAAATTTGATATGATGTCGAAGCCTAGAATCCAGATAACTGCGTGAGGATAATTACAAAACTGAAGGGCAATAATAAGTATTCACATGAAATTTGTTCCAAGAATTAGATCCATCTTATTAAAAGTTGACTAACCTGCATCCAACCTTTCCACTCCTCAGTTTGATGCCGGTTGAGATAAAGTATGGATTTCCCTGAGAATGGTGACTTGTCAAGATGAATCTTGAAAGAAGTAAGTGCCGACACTATGATGAGAAGGAAGTAGAGAAATAAGAAAAGATCCCGGTTGTAATTCTGCAAACACAAATTATGGCCAAGCGGTGAGCTGTAAATAGGTCGTAACATTCACTGAACATACTAGTATGCAACTGTACCACAAAGGCACAAACTTAAAGTCCATCCACCGGTATATTCTCTGCAATCTTCAGTGAAATATAGTGTGATAAAAATGAGATTCTTAACTAATAGATGAAAACCAGTTGTATTCAACTATTCATTGAGAGTAGAACTATGAACCAAATAATATTTTCTAAAACAAACTTAATAATGAAAAAAGGTTACTGCTTCTTTAAAATTTTCCTTCAGCCACCCCTGTAACAATATATATGCCATAGTCGTACTAACACAATTTAAACACTAGATGGTCTATCTTTACTCAACCACAAGAGAATTGTGAACGGAGAGGTTGGTAACACTTTTTATATTGGGCTTCATTTGCAGAACATTAACTTGGTCAGTATCCCACAATAAAACCTTTAATCTACAAGAGGTTGGATACCAAAAGCCAAATAAATAAATAGCACAGAAAGATTATATTACGTGATTTCATTCTATCCAGATTTATCAATGACTATTCCTAGTAAATCAAAAGATAACAGGGTATGTAGAAATTTTTTCCTTAACTAGTTAGCTTTTCAGAAATTGAGACACTTTCAGGATTGATACAAGGTAAATCAAACCAAAGGTGCAGAAGCATGGTTGTATACTTGTATTAGCCAAAAAACAATTTACTTGCCTATCCTTTACTCAACCCTAAGGCATATTTTCATAATTAAGTTTAATTGACCAAGTTGAGAATTGAAAATTTAATCCTTCCGTAAAATTATACACGGGCCCATTAATAGATCTTATTTTATTTTAGATAAACATCCCATTAGTATATCATTCTGTATTTAATAGTTCATTTTCCTCCTTAAAAACAAACTCTAATAACGTCCACGTTTAGCAACAAATAAATGATTTTAAGGTTCCTAATTTTTTTGAACTAATACAAGTGAAAGCTGGTAAAGAAAAACATCACAGCTGCATGTTAGGTCTTCCCACTTTAAAAGTAAAATTGGGCTTCAACACACTTCAATAAGGACAGTAAACCTGGAAGAAAAAGTATCATGGGGATATTATGATTGTCTAACCAATACCATACCTTTTTCGATTCGCCAAAGAGATTTGTACGATCACATAAGTAATAGTAGATCAAAAGACCACCAAATTCTGATCTGCAGAGATGGGAGTGGAAGGGAGAAAAAGAGAGAGAGAATAGCGAACATCCTTAATTGCAGATCTAAAGAAAATTAATTATTCAGGGTAGATATTGAAAATAAGTATACATACATAGCTCTCAGTGTCATGCGATTTTCAAGCAAAAAAGATTCTTCCATCAGAAAAAACCTAAAATTTGACAGATTGAATGCACAGGTCATGTTAATAGTTAAATTTTTTACTTGAAATAAATGGAAAAGGCGGCAATTTTATATACCTGACAAACTGAGACATAGAGGATGAACTGTGAGCTCTAGGAGAAGCTGACTGATGTCCATCCCCCTCCAATAAAACAGCTCTATCATCTTCTTTAATGGTTTCGCTTCCCAACTCGACCAAGTTGACATCAGAACTCCTGCCAATAAATGCACTGATTGGGATAGAATAGTTTATCTTTGGGTTCAGAAATACATATTCAAATATAACAAATAAAGACTGCTTAGAAAAATGCTTTTTTGGTTAAAAGTGCAGGATTGATTTGAAAAGAGTAGAGGGTACTACAAGACCTTCTAAAATTATAAGGCCTCCTTTTTATTAAGCCTGACTCGTCATTTTCACAGGAAAAAAAAAATTATTCTACAAAAAAAATTGCAATTGTGTTTTCTGGTTTCTGTGATTCTACACTTGTCACAACCTTTCCTTTCTTATGCTAAAAGTAGTGAATTTTTCTGTCAAAAAAACATTAGTGAGATTTCAAGGTTCTTCTTGAAAATATCATAAGAAACTAAGCAAATTTTGAGAAAAGTTTGAAATCATCAGCTGAAACTGACCAACACGGCACATATCTTGCACTATGTGCACTTATCGTAATTTCTCAAATGGCTAAAATACAGGACCTCCAATCATAACAGCGAAAAAGGATTCCCTTCCCTTATCCTCCCTTTGCATAATTCCCGTTAACCCGCAGTGGCTATTTAATAACAATTTTAAAAGATAAAATAGCCTCATAGTAACATTTTTTAACAATAAAATAGACCAATAATATATCGAACCATATAATGACATAATATTTGCTTATTTTGCCAGTCACCTTTTTTGTTCTTACAATTTCTAACTTTTAATAAGGACACCTCAAACAGTATTTGTGCATTATTGCTGCCTACTGTAGCCACTGTAAATATTTTAATTGGTGAATGGTGACAGTTTCCAATAAATAATAATGCATACATAGATAAGATCATAAATTTGTGGTCGTGTCACAGAGAACATTTCATAATTTTCTCTTTTTGCTTAGAAGCATTATGATCAGACTTTGATCAAACTGAAGAATTCTAATTCTTTAATTTCGTTATAATAGAACAGCTTGACCTTCCTTTTCACATATTTCTGGAGCTCACGATTGCAACAAAGAAAAAATTCTTGTTTTCATGATCAAACTATTTTTGCATTTCTAAAAAAATGCTATGCCAATTATTCTAGTTTCCCTAGAAAAGGTCTAGGAAATCAATAACAGAGCCCATCTCGAACCGTTCAATTGACATTTAGCCATTTGATCATAATGAGTGTTCTACAAGAGAACTGATTTTGGTGGATAGCGAGTGAAACATAGTTTTTTTTATAAATAAAAGAGAACACACATAATTAATGATAGGAAAATTATTAACTCTAAGATGTTATGTAGATAATTTGCAAGCTTAAATCAGTCAAGAATTTTGATTTAAGAGAACTATTTTACTTGTATAAAAAGTTGACTTTAAGAGATGCGGCAATCCAAAGACTAAATAATAATATGGATAAGCAAACACTTAAAATTTATAATGTTAACGGTAGCAAGATAAAAGAAAATCAGTGTTGAAGTGTTGTCTAACTCACACTTTGGATGGCACTGAGCTTTTCTTATACTCCAATAGTTCAGAATATAGCCATGCTACAAATAATGGGACAAATCCAAGGAGAAAAGAAACCTGTAATTGGAAAATATACATCAAATGAGAATAATAAAATTCATCACAGCAAGCAAGGTATCAAAAAGAAAAAGATAACTGTAATTTGATTTCACGAATGAGGGAGAGAGAGAAGTCTCATTGTGCTTCAGATATCAGTTAATGAACTGTTTACAGAAGTTCAAAGAAACGATAAACAGGTTATATGATGATAGATGATCTCAACTACTATCCTACAGTTTGTTTAATCATACTCACAAAAGGCCGATACGACTCCACATTGAACATAGGATGCACGTGTAATTCCCCCACCCCAACAATCCTTTTAGTCTTACTATATTCCTGAGTGAATTAATAGCACCAAAACAGTAGGTCTACAGAAATCATGACGAAAAGCTTTAAAACAGTATATGCTTCAACATCCTCAACTAAGTTTATTTCCATATATGCTTCAAGTTTTCACTATGCTGCCTAATCCTAAACAACACAGTTTTCTTCCAATAAGCCAGTGTAATTCAAGAATAAAACTCAGTTCAATGATCAAAAATTCCTAACTTCACCATCACCAAAATTAAAAAATAACTTCCACTATATAATTTGAACATACTGCATTGCCCTTAATCATTCATAAACTATGAACTTTTATGTAAATTCTCTATTTCACAAGAGTATCCAATAATAACTACTTGCAACAGAGTTCAATCATACATGAACTACAGTCGGCAAAGTATAATTCAACCAAAAACTTCAACTTCAACAGTTCAAGCTCATAAAAAAACAGGATATAAGATCTAATAGCATTCAAAATTCTATACCTGACCAGGCGTTATAGGCTCATAGATCACCATTTTATCAACACCTATCTCCAAAATTACAGTGAAAAAAGCTGTAAATTAATAAAAGCACTCGAAATGTATGTGTAATTTAAACCAACCGACACAAATTTTGGTAGCTGGAAAACCAGATCTGAGCAGAAGAGAGTGATAGATTTGGTACCCCTAGTAGTGAGTTGCGGTTTAACCGACTGTGACTGAAACTTAAGAGAGTGGAAAGGAGAGAGAATAGCTATTGAAGTGACAAGGGACTAAAATATTACTAATACGAGTCGAGAGGAAGTTGGTTGGGAATTTTTTGTGCTGTTTTTGTTAATTTGAGGTGCCAAATCAAAGAGGTAAATTTTTATCAATTCTGGACCGATGATCTGATCACATGGCATACATTTGAGAAAGGGTGCGGTGACTCGGGGGATAACGGTTAATTAGTAAAATTACGACTAGACACCTCAATTTATTATCTCAATTCTCAAATTATGTTATTTGTATATTAACAACAAGAATCCGATATAATAATTTAATAATAATACTCAGTAAGCGGGAACGCACGTGTTATGTGTATAAATATCAAAAAATTATGATTATAAAAAATAAAGAATATATTTTTTTATATTTATGAAAACAAATAAAAATAAAAGTAATAGTGAAAGAGAGAAAATAATCTTTGTATGGGTGAAAATATTTATGGAAGTCTTTTATGGGAATAATTGAATCTTCTACGGAAAATTTTAAAAACTCGGTAATAGTGGCCAGCACACAATAACATGTCAATATATTTGAGGATGATGACATGGAGAGATACAATTTATTGTTCGAGAAATAAATTATTTTGAATAAAAAGAAACAATTAACTTTAAATAATTGTTCATAATTTTGAAATGGATGACAAAGTGAGAGAGGAGAAAAATTAGGGGATGATAAAAGTGAGAAAAAAAAATTAAAAATAAAAGATAAAACAAACGTTAATTTGGTGAGTAGTTAGTTGAATGAGAGGAGTTGAAAAGATTAATTTTTTTCATCCATATTTTGTAAAGCAGTAAAAGTAAATTGAAATAAAAGATTTTTAAGATAAAATGTGACCCAAAATCATCAAAATAACTGTTAATAAAATCTCAAACTTTATAATAAAAATATAGAAAGACTTTACAACACTAATTTAAATGACATTCCTTATATATATTGACAGATTAATCTCTTCTTTAATTATAATTTTTCTCCTTTCATTTTTATTAATATAGTTAAACATCCTATATGAGGAATCAGGACCACAAAAGGAAAATATCATGTATAGTCTTTATCTTTACACTTTACTCTTTCCTCTATTTAGAATAATCAAGAACACTAACAATTTTGCAGAAGGGCAGTAGTCGAGCTTGTACCTTTTTTTGCCTTTTTCCTATTTATCGTTTTTGATGCATTAAGAACAATGATTTAATAGTTAGTTAATTTTTGCAAAATATGGCAATTTACCCCCCTTTAAAGTAGCACAATACCAATATTTGTTTGGCAATCCTCCTCATTTAAACACCACCTAGTCCAGCCGATTAAGTATAAATATGCAATAATTAAATATTACATTTATTTATATTATTAAAAAATAAGACACGATATTAAAATTTATATCATATTTTATTTTTTAATAATATAAATAAATATAATATTTAATTATTATGTATCTAGACTTATTCGGTCACCACTAACCGGAAAGTAGCCGCATGTTTGGAAAATAGCTATTTGTATGAAGGATTTTCTTAGAAAGCGCTGGAAACAATGCATAATAATATTTATTTATGTATTTGCACTTAATTTAATGCATAAAAAAATAATATATTAGTGGACCTCATGTATTGAATTACGTACAAATATATAAATAAATAAAATTTATTCTTATTTTCTACGCTTAACATGTATTCTAAGAATAAATGTTAAAAGAACAGATATTAAGAAGACCCTCGTATGAAATGGGTAAAATAAGTCTACAATGCTTAGAGGACCCTTGTATGAAATGGGTAAAATAAGTGTACAATGAAGTACGGAGCACATGATAATCATTAGTACAATGCTAATACATTAATTTTTTTATCACCGCCTAACGGTATTTAATATTTTAAACTTATTTTTCCATGGCAAAATCCTCTGAACAAGTGTAACTAGTGTAATAGTTTGTGTGAGCTATGAGTTTTGTTTATTAATAATTGTTTATATTAAAAATAATAATATTTAATTAAAATATATATTTGATTAAGTAAAATGAATGATATAGAATTTTTTCATATAAAAATATTATTTACAACAGATAAAAATTGTAAGTATATATAGTTTTATTGACGTAAATATTTTTAGAGTTGTTAAAACACGCATACTTGTTGAACAGTAACTCTCTTTTCATTTTCTTTAACTTTTCTTGCATAAAGGATATTTAGAAAATAAAAGTAATCGAAGGATATGATGAAGAGGAAAGGAGGGAATAGAGTGCTATTTATACAATGCACGGTAAACTTTTGATATTCTTCCTATATTGTATATGTTGTATTTATGTTAACAATTAAAGAATGTCCATTAACTTTAAGTGAGTACATGCATGTACTTATAACTCTTAAAAAAGTTTTGCATTGTTGAATATAGAGAAAGTCTAAAGTCTCAATTTCAAAAAATAATTTTTTTTAAACTCGAGTTAACTCAGAGATTATCTAAGTCAACTCATTATAATTAATGAGTTAATTCAGATAATCAAATTAATTTATCTCCTCTCTTTCTTTTATATATAAGATATTGATTATGCATATGCTCTTTTTTTCTGTTTTTATGAAATATAATCTTAGTTTACAAATTTTAAAAATAATTTAATAATTTTTATGTATAATTAGTTATTGAAACTCTGTAATCAAATATGTGATAAATTAATAGCATATTAATTTGTAGAATTCAAAATAATCTAGATAAAAATAATAGTAATTATTCAAACATACAATAATAGGAAATTTTATTTTGTATTGAGTGTAAATTTGTTATAAATTATAAAATCATGATTAAATGTGATTATGATTAAATGCATTAATAAAACTCGAAAAACGAATGACATTGATATCTTAACAATGCACCTATAATTAATAATTAAGAAAATTATTTAACTAGACATTTAATATTACCGAATTAATTCAATTAGATAATATGAATTACAACAGAATTAACTTATATTTCATTCTATTTATCATTAAATTGACAAAAGAGTTGGCCATGGAACAAGTAGGCCCAATCATATTCTCGCAATGGGCTTACTCGTAATTGCCTCGTAGAAAACATTAGAGCTCATCAGGGATAGGTACGTTTTCTTTCTCCTACTTCATTTCATATATATATATATATATATATATATATATATATGACTTAGTTTAAGGACATACCTCTTAAAAAGTATACTAAGTATATTCCCTTTGGCGACGGATCCGGTAACGGTTTAGTCCGTCGTCATAGGTTCGTTTATCGCTAAAACTTTTCGCAACGGATAACATATCGCGACGGACAAACATATAGCGACGGACGAATCTATGGCGGCGGATCAAACCGTCGCCGAATCCGTCGTTAAAGAGAGTATGTTAGGTTTATCCCTTAAGAAGGTATGCTCTTAAACTTTACTATATATATATATATATATATATATAAATTATCCGGCAACTAATTATTGAAATAATTAAAATTGACCTGTCGCAAGAAGGATGAGCGACGGGCCAATTATGCGGAATTTTGACTCAGCAAAAATGCCCTTTGTTTTAGTTGTCAAAATAGTAACCTAATTACCATGAATAGCCACCCACATATATTTATATTCTAATTTTTTAGGGTAACATATGTGTGTGGTTTGGTTTGGTTACCCCCCCCCCCCCCCCCCCCCCCCCCCCCCAAAAGCTGTATTCTCAGATCTTATCCTAATCAGGCACCGTATTATATGTTGATTCTAATTTCTAATTAAAACACATTTCTCCTCCACTTTGCGTATTCGGCTGAGTAAAAAGTTTGTCCTCTCCGCTAGCATTGCCATCTGTTTAGTTATGAATTATGACAATCAAAATAACTAGGGAGGTAAACTATATTTATAGAATTTTTTAAAATAATTATATACCAAAAGTAAAATAATAAATTAATATTATTAGAACTACTTAAAAGTTATGACACAACTGGCTTATGTAATACTAATATGCCCTCTCTTTTATCTTCTCCTAGTGGCGATGTGAGCTCAAAACTAGGCGTGGAATGGGCGGCCAGTATAAATGTAACATATTTCTTCAAGTTTTGAATCTAATTTTAAAGCCCAATTCTGATTTTTATGAAATATGAACGGTTTCTGTAACCTTTTTATTTTCCGCCGTAGGACAAAATACGGACAAACTGACGTTCCCAAAAACGTAAGCAAAAGTTACCCATTTTTGTTATTTTATAGTAGTAATCTTCTAGAATACACAATAAGGCTATTTAAGTCATAGGACACTTGCAGTTTGAACGTTTAACCAATCACCAATTTATACTTATCTTGAAACTTTCCCACTTCTTTTTCAATTTTTTTCCTTTCTTGTAATTACAAAATCACCGATCCAAAAACAGTACTCAGCAGATACCATACTGAAAAACATTTAAATTAATTACGACAATGAATGCAAATACTATTTTTATAAAATGCAAAAATAGTGAAGTGCCAAGACTGCAACTATGTAAAAATGAGTATAAATCATGAAATATCCAACTAACATCCAACCTTATTAATACAAAACTTTACCCAGGATAACCACCAATTTATCTAAATGATAGAAGTACTCGAGCTTTGCTAGTTTCATAAAAACAAAACCTAAAACAAGTAGCTTTCAACTGTTTCGTTAACACACATGACTATGCATTTCCAAGATAAAACAACCCTAAAACTAGGCCCCATGAAAATATAGGAAGGGAAAACACCCTCCGCGGAGCATCCTACCCTTGTACAAAGACGTAGATGGGTCTAATAAACGAGACAGAGATTGACCTATGTGCGATGGTCAGTTTTCAACCAAACAAGGGGACTCTCCCTATCTCTTGGATGGTCTCTTGTCATCCTCTCCACCATCATCATCATCAGAATCATCTTTGTTTGACCTTTTCCTCTTTGCTGGAGCCTCATCCTTTCCTCCAGTATTGTCTTTATCCTCATCCTGGTCCTCTTCAAATTCATCTTCCTCGCCATTCTCTTCTGGCTCAAAATCACTTGCCTCTTCTTCGTCTTCAGCACGACCCACAGGCCGAACAAGGTACTCTGTTCCCATATCCTCCTATGAAGTTAATTATTGGTAGATGTCAGCAGACGATTCAGACAGAAGATAAGTTGAAGCATATAAAATACAATTCATCAAGAAAACGCAACAAAGAGCTATTTTGGGATATGAAATTAGCCAAAAATGATGGATCCACTTGCCCTAAACAAATGCGCATAGCCAAAGGTTAAATAAAATCAGGAAAATGGTAAACAATGCAGCAATACTGGCAAATAACAATACGTCATTGTGTTCAGCCAAAGTCATCCAATATCCCAAATCACCTCCCAATCCGAAGTTCTACGTATAGTGCAAACAAAAGTGTTTTCAATTTATAATCAGCTTGGAAACTACGGATAATACATAGTTATAGGTTTTGCTATCTTTGATAGGACTAAACTTTAATGGCAGTAACTTTCCCCTGATTTTGACTACTACGTATATTAAATACAGGTAGATTATAGAAGTAACAACAAACAAAAAATCAATTCTGTTTCCAATAAAAAAAATCATTACACATTAGGAATCATCTTTTTTCCACGAGTGCTTTAAAAAATAATTTATATTTCTTCGTTGATCACTGAAGATAGTTCACATGATAAAATTTACATTCATCACAAGTTTTATTATAAATATTATCTTGTCAATTGGAATCAGCACAAGGGAAATCTCTTCCACAAGTAGTGAATTAGAAATAAATCAAACATTAAACTAACCAAATTTTACAGATTACAAACTTAAAGCAAGGCCACAAAAATACAAGGGCGCAGGAAAACCCTAAACCTATATTACAGTTCCCATATGTCTAGACTTGAGGGTCCCCCTTTCAATTCACTCCTATTTAATTTTTTTACTCTATTAGGAAGAGACTAACAATCCACCTTTCACAAAGTATCCGTTATTTCTTCTGATACTTCCAAAATTATGATCAAAAATAGACTTTACACCAACTGAAACTACAATTAAGGTCACAAAAAATTGGACCTGAAGAATAGTTGAAATCTTTGGAGTACCGAAGCTGGTAACCCGCAACATAACATCAGTTTTCAGCAATAATCAAATAAAATGTCTCTAATTTCTTAATGCAGAAAAGATATGATTCTAGGACTTTATACAAGATATATTTCTTTCATCTCTAACTTTTTCTTTTCTTCATCTCAGTTTGTACCATGATAAAACCCTGATGTAATCTATCGAAATTTCATAGTTCATGTCAGTCATGCTAACTATTAAGAAGTTCTCTCTAGGATAATGATTGAGCTCGTGTGCATGAACTTTAACTTAAAAGGAACAATTACATCAAATCGTCAACATCATAAGCCAAGTCATAGGTTGATAGCCATAAACAAATTTTTTGAAAAAAACAACTGCATAATAAATATTGAAGATAGGAATATAACTCTTTTAGGTCCTAACTAGGCACATGCTGTTTCACCTATAGCACTCAAATAAAATACAAAATCATTAAGATTTCTATAAGAAAGGGCAAAAAATAACTACAGTAAAAGGCAGACAAACAGATCTGTGAAAAGAAAGAGCAGTTCGTCAAATTCTATGCATAAGCAATCAGGTCAAGAGGAAGTATAATGCCAGTTCATATAGAAAAAGAAAGGATAAGTCAACAAGAGAAAATTGAATCTCTATTTATGAGATGAGCAAAAGCTTTGTTCACTGGAAAACAATTCCTAGATAAAAATTTTGTAGAAAAAACGATTAATGTAAGGATCAACCAAATTCCAAAGAGATTAACAGCATAGACTGAATTTAATATATTTCCGAACAATTTTTTTCAGGTGGAAGTATTACAACTGTTCAAATATTTTATTTCAAAATCAATAACCTAGCAACAGGAGTCAGAAGTAGAGTTTTGTTTCAACAGTCACAAATTCAACAAACGTACACAAAAATTAGCAGATCTAAAAAAATGTAACTATTGTGTCTATAATTATCCAAAACAGTAAACTCATACAAAAATAAGCAGATCTGCCCAGTTTCTCCTCTAAGTCAACCAAAATATAGGATTTAGAGTACTAAATCAAAATAAACAGATAAATAAACGATAAGTCGAAGTTAAAAATAAATTAAACTTAGTTTGAGAGTAAATCACCTCTTCTTCTTCACCTTCATCGTCATCGCTTCCTTCGTCATCGTCATCATCGTCGTCATCACCATCATCGTCCTCGTCTTCATCATCATCATCTTCATCATCGTCATCGTCTACCGACTGAACCGGTGGTCCGCCAGAACTGTGCAAGACCTCTTGCTCAACAGCATCGTCCTCTTCATCATCATCATCATCATCTTCCTCGTCGTTGTCATCATCTTCCTCGTCGTTGTCTCCATCTTCTTCTACTTCACTAACACCCTTCTCAGGATCATCCTCATCTTCACCGTCCAGATCCGTAACTTCATTATCCTCCACGAATTCTCTCTCATCCTCCATGACTGACATTTTTCTCGTGAAAATTCAACAACAAAATTTCGTCGGAAACTTTGAAATTAGAATCGGAAGAAAAAACAGAGGAGAGAGAACGAGTGAAGGGAATGGAGGAGGTTCATCGTTCGACAGAGTAGCTCTGCAGAACCTTGATCCCAGCCGTTGAGATGCGGATCGTTGACGTGTCAAAAGATCTGACGGTTATAATGAGAGAACTCGTACTTGTGTTTTTAGGTCCAGCGGCGCTTCATATTCCTTTTTTCGTTTTTTTTTTCTGGAATAGGGCTGTAGTCACTTACGACGCACGTGAGGTATCTAGGTAAATATTTTGTAACATTTGTTCCAACAATTTCAACTATTTTATTTTATTTTTTTTTACCTTAAGGGATTTTATGGACAAAATCCTAACGGTATTACCAAACTCTTACCGTTTTACATACCAGAGTTCCCCTTAACAAATTGCGCGTCATAAAAAGGGTGTTAATTTATAATTGTATTTTCTTAATGTTTGCCTTTAGGGCACGTACTAAATGCGAAAAATAATGTATAATATTATTTGTGTGTGTGTTCTTAGGACACACATTAAGCGAATCCTTTATAATTTGCACCTTAAATATTTTTTTTAAAATTTAATTTACACTTTCAAATATTTTTTGAATTAAATACAACTTAAATATTAGCCGAGACAATTAAATACAATCTCCACTAGATTTTTTGATCAAATTTTTATCGAAACCCTTAAAATAAGAAATAAAAAAGGCAAACTTTCAAATTTAATTAATATAACTAATAAAAAATATATAACAATATATATTCTATCCCATCTTCTTATCTAATTTTAGTCTCTCTCTTTATGTTCTTGATCTCTCGCAGAATTCACTTAATGGTTCAATTCCTCCATCTTTCGGGTCTCTTGTAAATATTATTTTGCTTGATATTTATGTTTTGATGCTCAGAGGAACCAATGTTTGTTTAATCTCGCTTTCTTTCTTTTCTTATTGGGTATACAATATCAGTATGTGGGCTCGAGATGGCATCTGAAGTGGCAATCTGAGGCATTTAGATCCAGGAATACAGTAAATTTTTTGTGGTATCTTGCTTTTATCACTAGAATCACAATTTATGGATACGTGTTGTTTAATCTATTTCGATTTATGAAGAGAAAAAATCCAAGAGTTCCAAGTTATGGGCCTATACGCAGAGATCCAAATTTACGAAAGCTACGGAGAGTGGTAATGATTCCCCCCTACATTTAAAATTTTACATTCAGCTACAGTGGTAATGATTCTTACTACAGCCATAATTTTCAATGTTCTTGATCTCCCCTTCACAAACCAGGTAACATATATATATATATATATATATATATATATATATATATATATATCAATTGGTAGGACAACATGATTTGGGGACCTAGGTTTTACTAAGGAACATATGGAAACTAAGAAGATCAGTTTAGCTTTTCAGATTTTAATATGGAGGAATTTGGGTCTATAGAACAGTTGGGCGAGAGAGCACTGAGTATGCGATCATCTAGTTGAAATTTTTTATTCTAAAACTTGTGACGAAAAAAATTGGTGATAATCTGTGATATGCTAAGTATGGGATATCTATGTGTCTTGACGGGGTTAAGAGCATTTTTAATAATGAATTTTTAGACTAAATATAGTTTAGGATTTAATTTTTCTCTCTGATATACTAAATATAATCTCGGACTATATTTGAAACTAGGGGTGCATACGGTCGGTTTGGTCGATTTTTTGAGAAAAAAAATAACTAAATCATTTAAGTCGGTTATAAAAAAAATTAAAACCAAAACCGTTTAAATTTTTACGTCGTAATCGGTTATAGGTTTATTCGGTTTCGGTTAAATTAGTCGATTTATTCGGTTCCATAATTGATAATTTGATATTTATTATATTGCCAATTTTTCATAATAATTAATAAATCACTAACTCAATAACTACTAATTATAATCGAAATTCTCTAAATTCGAAAAACAAAAATTACCTAACTCACTCACTAGGATAGAAGTGTTGCAAATTCGTCACAATAAAGGCATATAATAAATATATAATTATATAAAATAAATATTTATTAAAAAAGTATATAAATTATATTATAATTTTAAATTGTTCGGTCGGTTTGGTTGGTTTTGATTTTTTGAGAAGTCAAATCAAACCAGCAGAACTAGTCTCGATTTTTTAGTTTTATAATGTTCGATTTTTTGGTTTTATGTTTTTCGGTTTGAAATAGTAACGGTTTGGTTCGGTCCGATCGATTTTTTGGTTTTGGTCGATTTTGTGTGCACTCCTATTTGAAACCCTTAAAAGACTAAATTTAAAAACTAGATAATTCATGAACTATAAATTTAATTATATCTAAATGGGAGAATAGAATGATGATAAGAATTTTTTTGAATTTATTGATTATTTTAATTTTTTTATATTATAGTCTACGAGATAGTACATCTCTTGGAATGATTTAAGACTAAAGGACATTTGTTGATATCATATGGACTAAATATAGTCTATAGAATAATCCATCTGTTGAAGATACTCTAACATCAGAGATGTCAGGAAAAGAGTTGAGGAGATCAGAGAGGAGCAGGAGAGATATTGAATAATGTATAGAAAAAAGATGAGAGAGAAAGAGGAAAGAGTTGATGTGATATGATTATAATACCCCTAAGTCTATAATGTCATCGAACTTCTGGTAAAGATTTGGCCAAAAAAAATAATCGGAGTGTGCAAATAATATTCTGGGATTAATTTTAAGATGCATTTAATCGAAAAAAAATACTCAAGTATGTAATTCGATTTTCAAAAAAATATAATTATGGTGTAAATTATAATTTAGTCTAAAAAGAGTTATGTTTTTATCCATCTTTTTCTTTAAATTGAAATAACCTCTTTATATTATTAATAATAAAAAAAATAGCATATTCACACATAGGATATAAATTTTTATCTAATCAATATTTATATTATAAAGGGAGAGGGGAAAAGGTAGTGATTATTTCTTGAAACTCTGTCACAGTATGTCGATAACTATATTATTTTCTCTCTTATTTATTATCCCTATTTTCTCCTATCTTTTTTCATCTATATTTTAAAAATTTTATTTAAATATTTTAATTTTCTTACTTACATACACATAGTGTGTGCCACATAAACTAGTAAGAATATAAAATCACAATACTTAATGATAAAAAAACAACAACGAACTTTACACATGTTATCGATTTAATCAATATGAAAAAAATTTAACAGATTAAACATTGTATTTCTGAAAATTTCTCAGAATACCCTAAAATATGTTAGAGTCCAAATTATAATTAAAATTTTATTGAGGTGACTGTTATGTGTAATTTTTAAATGTATATATATATGACATTTATTTTATTAACCTTGTCATGTATTAAAAATCCCACAAAACATAGTCATGTGCAAATAATGTGATATACTCTTTACTAATATTTAGGGGTAAACATATATTTATTGATAAAATACACACGATTAGGACAAATATATTATTAGAGAGAAGAAACATAAGAGAAACGTAAAGGATTGAATTAATCGACTTGGGATTTTCGCATTAGTTTTTTTATATATAACTTGGAGTTGTTGAGCATTCAAATCTCTTGGGTGAACTCAGCTTCATTCAACGAATAATTTGTCTTCTTAATCAATTTCACGCTTTCAGCTATTACAAAATTATATAGTTATATTTTACGATTTTGAATTTATTTAACAAATTAAATCTTTAATTAAATCCTTTTACATAAAAATCTCTTAAGAACTTTATAAAATTTACTTATTTTTATAAATATGTTTTATAACACAATCATTGTCAAATTAAATAAAAAAATATCATAAATACAAATACTAACAAATGACTTTAATAATAGGATCACTGAGAAAGGAATATTCGGCATCCAGAGGAGGGGAGTAATTTGACGGGTCAATAAGTGGAGTGGTACATGGGAACTATCTTAAAGTGATTTTCAAAAAGCCCCGAAATCTGAAGGTAATTTTGAACTCAATTCATTAATTCGGCTTTTAATAAAGCTGGGCTTTTAATAAGACCGGCGATCAGAGAGAAGCATGAAAAAAAATTGTTCCGTGTTGCGATCCCCTTATTGTAACCGCTCAGTTTTAGCACGAATCGACTCCATGATGTATTTATTTTAGGAGAATTAAGGATCTAACAATGGTAAATAATAATATTATAACTTGTTGATACAATATTTCTTAATTTTCCCTTAGAAACATTTAGTTATTATAAACTAATAATTAATTTTACCAAATAATTTATTCTCATCTAATAATCTGGCAATTATGATTGCAATACCAAACATACCCAAAAATATAGGCTTGAGATCATTTGAAATTAAAATTCTTTGTTTTTTTGTGTCGAGACCTATAACAATAGTTTTTAAAGTATATGACGACGGTATGTTTGTTCACCGTAGTCCTACAAAAAAATAAGATTATGACGACAATAGATATCATCGCCATAAGTTCTCAAAACAATCGTTATAGATCTCAACACAAAAAAAAAAAAAATTAATTATAAAATATCTCATCCTAAAAATATCCTGCAAATAATTGCTTCTCTGTTCTCTTTGACAAGTAATTATTCCATATCCTTGGGACATGGATGAATAGTATGCCCCCCTCTCACATGAGGGTGAGTTCCACGCGTTGTGGCACGGGTTTCACCGCGTGTGGAGCTCACTCTCATATGAGAGGGGGACATACTATTTACCATATCTCAAAAACATGGTATAATTTTTCCTCTTTGACACGGACAAAAAGATTTGCTTTCTGGAATCCAACTTGACGACTCCTATCCTATATTACTTGTATTCTTCCAAAAAAAATTAGTCTTTAAAATTAAATAATTGATCTTTTTTTAAAATTATATTCGTTCGTTATTTTTGTTATCTCTTAATATGAATTAGTCTTTCAAAATAAACAAACCAAATTTTACTCTGTATTATAATTCGTAAGTGTATAAATAAATCTAGTGCAAAACACTATATATTTTTTCTTAATATTTGAGAATAATTTTTGAAATGAAAACTTGGGTAAATTTATAATATATTTATAAGTTTTCAAATAAGATATACATATCCTTTTGAAAAAATATATCTTTTTAAAAATATATTCTTTTAAATATTAGAGATGTATTCATTTAAAATAATATGTTGAACCATTATAATAATTCATCTAATCATCTTAACAATTTAAACTATTGCATCAATTTAATTATTTCATCTCAAATCATTACATTGATTTAATTACTTCTTAAATGGAATCAATATATCCTTTATTTGAATAGGTTCCCTGTACTTTTCGAATTTAAAATTTTCTATCGAATTTAAGCAAGATATGAGATGAGATAGAATTATAGAAATATGTGTCGGTTGAGTTGGTACTGGTCAACTTTCAGGTGGCCTGGATTTGACTTTTCGGTTGCATCTTCAATTTTCCGATGGCCGGAATTCGACATATCCGGCTGGACACGACAGAGATTTCAGTGGTGGTTCGATTTGTCGATCGTTGACGATGTGTTGTGGACTTTCATTTCGGGGTTCGAGTACTTAGCTTTGATAACTATGCTTTGTTATTTCTTCATCTGTTGTGGTTGTACTTTATAATTTCCATAATTTGGTATATACAATACTTGTGTACGTAGATATAACTATATATCTGAAACTAATTTATGGTCACCAATTTGTGAATTAGATTGGTACTCTGTGTATATATATGTAAATTGATATTTTCATATTTTTTTTTTATATTTTTATACAGCAGAACCTATATTTAGAGTTATAACGATAATTTTTCGTCGTTATATATCTATAGTCGATGCTATAACTCTAAAGTGTGGACCTTACCATATAAAAATATCAAAAAGAGTGAAAATATCAATTTCTTTTTTCATTTGTTTAATGGCTTATTTATGCATAGTTGTTTTAGTGAGGCTATTTTGTAATAAATGGTATGCGGAGCCAAAAAGTCTAGGGGACAGGAAAATTGGATTGGGAGTGATGATCGGTTCAATTTTTTTTATTTTTTTCTTTTAATTTTTAAATTTTTTTATAATATTTATTTTAATTTAAATATTTATAAAATTTAGTGATTTAAGTGTAATTTAGATGCATATAAATAAATAAAATTGTATTTTTAAATTATTGAATTTTATAAATATTTGAATTTAAATAAATATTATAAAAATTTTAAGAGTCAAAAAAATAAAATTTGGACCGACCGCCGTTCTCAATCTAATTTCACTGGTTAAATAGTAGAGTTTGGAGCTTGGAGAAGAAAAGAAACCCTTCTTATGCAAGCTTTGAACTTCACTGGTTAAATTCTGCAGGTTGGACTCTCAGATCCTGATCAATACTACTCCTGTAAGACCCCGAATTCATGAAATACAAAATTTAATTTTTCTTCATATATATTTTTCCTGAAACAGTAAATGGTTAAATTGACAAAATTGGAAGTTAAGGATGTTATGTGCAAATTTTATTTTGTCGGACAATATTCTTTTTGTCGGGGAATATTCGTTTTGTCGGGGAATATTCGGGCCGTACGACGGCGCCGAAATAACAAATTATTTGTGGACCCCACAACGGAATATTTGTCGGATATAGAAAACGACAGAAGTAACCTTTTTAAATAAAAATAGTCAACGGTGTTAACTGTTAAAATACCGGTGATAAAAGAATAGTAGCATACGGTAATTTATGGTATTTTCTGTAGCACACGGTACTCTACAGTAGCACACGGTATTGCACAGTGTCTCATATTATTGGTCTGATAATTGACACCGTAATTGTTACGCATCATTTCATCAATAATTGTCACTGCATAATATTTTATATTATCAATTCAATTATTGTTGCTACACAGTATTTTGCATTATTGATTCAATAATTGTCATTACACTGTATTTCATATCATCGAGTCAATAATTGTTGGTGCACTGTAGTTTAAAATTATTGAATCTAATAATTGTCACAGTAGCAAATACACTATAATTTATATTATTAAATTAATAATAATATGTAACGTATTTCTTACATTATTGTGGTAACATTATTTTATATGTTGGACTCACAGGAAGAATAAATAAATAAATAAAAAATAAAATAATTAATTTTACTATTTGAAATAGTAACGTGAATAGTGACGTGAATAGTAACGTGAATAGTACGTGAATAGTAAGAAACATGTGGGACCCATTGTGGGGCCCACATGAAATGTGAGAAATGTGAGAATTTGCTGAAGAGTTGGTGGAGGCTGCGCAGCAGCCTCTGCTGAATTTTTTTCTGTTCACCTACCACGCATAGTAACTTATTTTCTCCTATAAATAGTTTGCTCAGCTGAATAGAAAAAATCACACCTAAAACATAAAATTTTTCTATAAGAATTTTATGAGTTTTTTCTGAGAATAGTAAGGTTATTTTGAGAGTTTGAAAGCCAAAAGGAGTGCAGGAATTTTTCAAGTAAGTGTTTTATTAAAGAGTAGTAATTTCATAAATTCCTATTTTTCACGGTATTCATAAATCTTCCTTTAGAAGACTCTTCTTTAAGAAGATTCATTTTTAAAAGCTTTCTTTGGAAGATTTATTTTGGAATATTATTTTAAAAACTATTTTAAAGTTGTTATATTATACTACAAAAATTATGTTAAATATATATAATTTTGATAATTCATATTATACGAGTTATCATACACTTTGAAATTTATATGTGGAAATTACTAATTATATTAAAAATATATAGGTTGATCAATCTCATTTAAATCAATATCCAGTCACGTGTTAAGGTAAGGGGTATCATTCTTTTCATCATCATAAATGGATATTATTTTCTTTCTTACTTGAAGGGATTATCATTCTTTGATTCTCGAAAATAATATCGTTTCTTTCTTGTGCCATTTATTTCCATGTATTAAATTGTGGGAATAACCTTACGGCGCGGTTTACCGCCTGTTGGTGAATAACCTTTTGTATTCATTCCTTATTAATCTTTGAGAATAACCTTACGGTGCGGATTATCGCCTGTTTGGTGAATAACTCTTCGTGTTCAAATTCTATTAAATTGTGGGAATAACCTTACGGTGCGGATTACGCCTGTTTGGTGAATAACTCTTCGTGTTCAAATTCTATTAAATTGTGGGAATAACCTTACGGTGCGGATTACGCCTGTTTGGTAAATAACTATTCGTATTCAAATTGATGGGAATAACCTTACGGTGCGGATTATCGCCTGTTGGTGAATAACCCTTTTTATTTGTCTCGTGTGGAAATAATTTGTCTACACGAATTATCACTTGACACTTTTATTCCATATTCGTAAGTGATATCATTTTCCTTTATACTCATAAGGGATACCATCTTTTTCATCTTCCATTATTCAAACTTACTATGGTAAGGGATATTAATTCCCTTCACCTTTTGTTAATCAAACCTGCTACGGTAAGGGATATTATTTTCTTCCATACACCTAAATCGAAACTTATTATGGAACTATTGCTTCTATAATTCCTGAAAATATTATATGTTCCATAATGGTTGAATTTCATTAGTTCAACTGAACCTTCCTATTTTCTGAACATTTCTATTGAACTGTAATCGTTATTCTGAACTGTGGATCTTGAATATCATTTTTAAATTTCACTCCACATCATGTTGGCAATTTGGACATTATTTGAATCTGCACAAAGTAAACTTCCGATACTTATTGTTTATCCTGTTCTTCTGTTCATCATTTGTATCACTGTTATTTGTATTAATCATCAAGAATCAAGCTGTTGTGAATATCTGTGGCCGGGGGCACAGATGTGATATAATTGTTGAACAGATGATAGGTTAAAGGCGATATACTAGGTTAAAGGCGATACATCTGTTCGGTGTCTTTTATGGCACGTGGTGAATGTTCTCTTTGGCCCGTAGTGCAAAGATGAACTGTTGGTTGGTATGATTATGACCAAAGGCTGAATCTGGTATAATCATGACCGTTGGTGCTTTATTGAATATCTTTGGCCCGTAGTGCAAAGATGAACTGTTGATTGGTATGATTATTACCAAAGGCTGAATCTGGTATAATCATGACCGTTGGTGTTATATTAAATGTCTTTGGCCCGTAGTGCAAATATGAACTGTTGATCTGCATGATTATGATCAGGAACTGTGAATTTTTATTATCATGACTAATGGTATTTCAGATGATAAAAGTTGATGATATTTTTACTAAAAAGAGAAGCGAGTGGACATTATGGTCTGCATTATTCTTCTAATAGATTGCTCATTCCGCTGCTATTATTGATCTGAACGTTGTTTAAGAATTTAACTACAGTTTTTTATATAAACCTTGTAGTCTATTGTATTCTATCAAGAACTCAACTGTTGAAGGCTAATGATAATTTATTCGTCATTATCTTAGTCATGATATTTCTTACTGGGCTATTTGAGCTCACCCTTTCTTTTGTCCCATTGTTTTCAACAGGAGATGAGAACGTAACGGGGTCTAGCCGGGGGATGGAGTGAGAGTCCGAGGAATAGCTGTCATAGTCTTCACGTGTTGTAAAATAGTGTGCCAATAATAGTGAAGACTTAGTTGTGTATTATTATACACTGTATTGTTGTACGTTGTGCTTTGTTATAATAATTTTGTTGTAGTCTTTTGACGACTCAAGTTTGGGCTGTGTGGGCCTAGATTTGGGGGCGTCACAGTTGGTATCAGAGCTTAGGGATATGGTCTTTAATGGAGATCTGGGGTTAGAATTAGGAGGGGAGAGACGAATAGAATCGGTCACTAGTGTGTCTCACCTAAATTAGATTTTATTATCTAATGAGTTGATTTGAATATAGGGACATGAAGTGATGAGTCAGTTTATTTGAACTAACATCTATTTTGTGACCACAGTTAAGTATGGCATCTGGAAATCAGGAGGTTAACCACGGAGTACCCGAAGTGAATGTAGAGGCCACAAACAATTCTTCTACAAACTCAGAGTTGAATAATTTGCCTAAAGCAAAAATTATTTGTATCCGATCTAAAGAAGAAGAAGGTGAAAGTTCTACCGTCGTTCTTCCAAATTCGTTCTTTAAAGGATATCCGGAACTTGCGGAAATTGTTGCCTTTAATTTGCTCGACAGTTGGAAACATATCATCACCTGGTTATGCTCGATAACAAAGGATCAGAATATATGGACGTTTCATATAAGTCTTTGGGATTTATGGTGTTCCAACTATGAGTTTCAAGATTATTTAAAAATGATGTTTCTATACTTTTGGGCGTTACAATTTAAATGAATTCAGGTTAAGTTAGTCATTATCGTGGAAACTGCAGTCTATCGAAAATACTATTCTTACAGAAATCATTGGTACGTTACTACTGATGAAGTTGAAGAATCCGAGAAACAGTTCGTTAGAGAATTATTTAGTGGTATTCCCATGGTTGAAATACGTGAAGATCCGAATGAAGTACTCGGGATTCGATTTGACGATAACAGTCAAGAAACCGAATGAGGTGATAACCGGTAAGCTATTCATAAATTCTCGTGAAGTCTACGCTTTGTTAGATACTGGTTCTACCCATTCTTTTATCTCACCTGCATGTGCTCAGCGTTTAAACTTAACTCCTGAAAATTTGGACTTTGACTTATCAGTTGAAACCCCATTAGGAGAAATGACCATTACATCTACTGTCTATAAATCTTGCCTAGTTCAAATCAACAACCTCACATTACCTGTTGACCTTATTTCTTTGGAGATGCATGAATTTGATGTGATTTTAGGAATTGATTGGTTGACTACCCATCATGCTAAAATTGATTGTTTTCATAAGATTATTAGTTTTCATATTCCTAATCAACCTGTCATGCAAATTCAAGCAACTAAACCATTGAAATCTATAACTGTTATTTCTAGCCATAAAGCCATTCGTTTATTGAAAAACGGATGTCAAGCCTTTTTAGCTCATGTCACTGATTTGAACAAAAATACGTCAAACTTGAATGATATTCCCATTGTTAATGAGTTTCCTGACGTTTTTCCGGAGGAACTTCCTGGTTTACCCCCAAACCGTGAAATTGAATTTTGTATTGATCTTGAACCTGGTACTAAACCTTTTTCCAAAGCTCAATACCAAATGGCTCCCATAGAATGCCAAGAGATGAAAGTTTGATTATTAGATATCAGTATCATTCGAGCGAGGAATGCGAGAAAAGTTTTCAAGAGCTTAAGAGGAGACTTGTTTCAGCTCCTGTTCTGACCATTCCATCAGGATCGGGAGAATTTGTCATATACAGCGATGCTTCAGGCAAAGGTCTAGGCTGTGTCCTTATGCAACATGGAAAGGTTATAGCCTATGCCTCTCGACAACTCAAAGATTATGAGAAAAATTACCCTACTCATGATCTAGAGTTGGCAGCAGTCGTTTTCGCGTTGAAGATCTGGAGACACTACTTGTACGGAGATAAAGTGGATATCTATACGGATCATAAAAGTCTCAAGTATTTCTTCACCCAGAAGGAACTCAACATGCGACAACGACGTTGGCTTGAGCTGTTGAAGGATTATGATCACACAATCCAGTATCACCCGGGAAAGGCGAACGTTGTAGCTGACGCTTTGAGCAGAAAATCTTATGCGAGTACAAGTGCATTGCTGACAACACAAAAGCGTATTTTGTACGACTTGCAAAAGATGGAGATGGAGCTAAAGACACCAGGGACCCACTCGAAGATTGCTCACGTGCAAGTAGAACCAGCTTTAATCGATAAAATTAAAGCTGTTCAAGCTACCGATCTGGAACTGATAAACATGATAAAGAAAGTACAAGAAGGTACCATTCCCGAAGCAAGAATCGACGAGAAATGAATACTTCGAGTCAACTCTCGACTCTGTGTTCCTAACGATCCTGAATTAAAGCATAAAATCATGATGGAGGCACACAACACGCCATTTGCAATCCACCCTGGAGGTACCAAGATGTATCGAGATCTTCGACATACATTTTGGTGGAACAATATGAAAAGGGAGATTGCAGAGTTTATCTCAAGGTGCTTAACTTGTCAACGTGTCAAGGCAGAGCATCAAGTACCTAAGGGTCCTTTACAACCACTTGAGGTTCCCGAATGGAAGTGGGAACACATCAATATGGATTTCGTGACGGGTCTTCCCAAAGTTTCTCAAGGCTTAGATGCAATTTGGGTCATCGTAGATAGATTGACCAAATCCGCTCATTTCTTGCCTATACGAGAAAACTTTTCACTTGAACGTCTTGCCGGTATGTACATAAATGAGATCGTGAGATTGCATGGCATGCCAGTTTCCATAGTTTCTGATCGAGATCCTAGATTCACTTCACGCTTTTGGATCAGTCTACAAAAAGCTATGGGCACTGAACTACGTTTTAGTTCTGCATACCATCCTCAAACGGACGGACAATCGGAAAGGACGATCCAGACCCTCGAAGATCTTTTGAGACTTTGCGTACTAGATTTCAAAGGAAGTTGGGATAAGTACTTGCCATTGGTGGAATTTTCCTACAACAACAGTTACCAAGCAAGTATAGGTATGGCTCCATTCGAGGCTTTATATGGACGCAAATGTCGCTCTCCAGTATGTTGGAATGAGGTAGGAGAAGCAAAACTGTTGGGACCCGAGTTGGTACGCTTGACGACCGAAAAGATCCAAATGATCCGACAACGAATACAGACAGCACAAGAACGACAAAAGAGTTATGCCGATCTTCATCGGAGAGATGAGAGATTCAACGTCGGAGATCATGTATTCTTACGTGTTTCTCCATGGAAAGGGGTTACGAGATTCGGAAAGAAAGGAAAACTCAACCCTCGATTTATTGGCCCATTTGAAATCCTCGATCGGGTGGGAACTGTAACTTACAGACTAGCCTTACCACCAAGTATGTCTCGCATCCATAACGTTTTTCACATATCTATGTTACGTAAATATGTGAAGGACCCAAACCACGTCATTGAGTTAGAACCAGACGTTATAGCAGAAGATTTAACGTATGAGGAGGTACCTGTTAAGATCCTAGATAAGAAGGAGCAGATCTTATGCTCAAAGGTTATACCTCAAGTTAAGGTTTTATGGAGGAACCAAGATATTGAGGAAATGACCTGGGAGCTAGAATCTGAGATGAAGTCTAGGTATCCATACCTTTTCGAAATGCCAGGTACGTCAATTTCGGGGACGAAATTTCATAAGGAGGGGAGGTTGTAAGACCCCGAATTCATGAAATACAAAATTTAATTTTTCTTCATATATATTTTTCCTGAAACAGTAAATGGTTAAATTGACAAAATTGGAAGTTAAGGATGTTATGTGCAAATTTTATTTTGTCGGACAATATTCTTTTTGTCGGGGAATATTCGTTTTGTCGGGGAATATTCGGGCCGTACGACGGCGCCGAAATAACAAATTATTTGTGGACCCCACAACGGAATATTTGTCGGATATAGAAAACGAAAGAAGTAACCTTTTTAAATAAAAATAGCCAACGGTGTTAACTGTTAAAATACCGGTGATAAAAGAATAGTAGCATACGGTAATTTATGGTATTTTCTGTAGCACACGGTACTCTACAGTAGCACACGGTATTGCACAGTGTCTCATATTATTGGTCTGATAATTGACACCGTAATTGTTACGCATCATTTCATCAATAATTGTCACTGCATAATATTTTATATTATCAATTCAATTATTGTTGCTACACAGTATTTTGCATTATTGATTCAATAATTGTCATTACACTGTATTTCATATCATCGAGTCAATAATTGTTGGTGCACTGTAGTTTAAAATTATTGAATCTAATAATTGTCACAGTAGCAAATACACTATAATTTATATTATTAAATTAATAATAATATGTAACGTGTTTCTTACATTATTGTGGTAACATTATTTTATATGTTGGACTCACAGGAAGAATAAATAAATAAATAAAAAATAAAATAATTAATTTTACTATTTGAAATAGTAACGTGAATAGTGACGTGAATAGTACGTGAATAGTAAGAAACATGTGGGACCCATTGTGGGGCCCACATGAAATGTGAGAAATGTGAGAATTTGCTGAAGAGTTGGTGGAGGCTGCGCAGCAGCCTCTGCTGAATTTTTTTCTGTTCACCTACCACGCATAGTAACTTATTTTCTCCTATAAATAGCTTGCTCAGCTGAATAGAAAATGTAAGACCCCGAATTTTATGAAATATAAAAATTAATTTTTCTTCATATATATTTTTCCTGAAATAGTAAGTGGTTAAATTAACGAAATTGAAAGTTAAGGATGTTATGTGTAAATTTTATTTTGTCTGACAATATTCGTTTTGTCGGGGAATATTCGTTTTGTCGGGGAATATTCGGGCCGTACGACGGCGCCGAAATAACTAATTATTGGTGGACCCCACAACGGAATATCTGTCGGATATAGAAAACGACAGAAGTAACCTTTTTAAATAAAAATAGTCAACGGTGTTAACTGTTAAAATATCGGTGATAAAAGAATAGTAGCATACGGTAATTTATGGTATTTTACTGTAGCATGCGGTACTCTACAGTAGCACACGGTATTGCACAGTGTCTCATATTATTGACACCGTAACTGTTACGCATCATTTCATCAATAATTGTCACTGCATAATATTTTATATTATCAATTCAATTATTGTTGCTACACAGTATTTTGCATTATTGAGTCAATAATTGTCATTACACTGTATTTCATATCATCGAGTCAATAATTGTTGGTGCACTGTAGTTTAAAATTATTGAACCTAATAATTGTCACAGTTGCAAATATACTGTAATTTATATTATTAAATTAATAATAATCTGTAACGTGTTTATTACATTATTGTTGTAGCATTATTTCATTTTATATGTTGGACCCACAGGAAAAATAAAAATTTTTATTTTTCAAAAGTTACTATTCACTCCCGGAATTTACTATTCATTCCCGGAAAAGTTACTATTCACTGACGGAAGTCACTGTTCATCTCGGGGGAAGTTACTGTTCATCTACCGACAAAAGTTACTGTTCATTACTGTTCACTTTTTGAAAATTTTAAAGTTACTGTGCAAGTATTGAAAATTTTTAAAAACGTTTGCGCAGCCTCTGCTGAATTTTTTTTTTAGTTCACCTACCACGCATAGTAACCTCTTTTCTCCTATAAATAGCTTGCTCAGCTTAATAGAAAAATCACACTTAAAACATAAAATTTTTCTATAAGAATTTTATGAGTTTTCTCTGATAATAGTAAGGCTATTTTGAGTGTTTGAAAGCCAAAAGGAGTGCATGAATTTTTCAAGTAAGTCTTTTATTAAAGAGTAGTAATTTTATAAATTCCTATTTTTCACGGTATTCACAAATCTTCCTTTAGAAGACTCTTCTTTGAGAAGATTCATTTTTAAAAGCTTTCTTTGGAAGATTTATTTTGGAATATTATTTTTAAAACTATTTTAAAGTTGGTATTTTATACTACAAAAATTATGTTAAATATATATAATTTTGATAGTTCATAATATATGAGTTATCATACACCTTGAAGTTTACATGTTGTAATTACTAATTTTATTATAAATATATAGGTTGATCAATCTCATTTAAATCAATATCCAGTCACGTGTTAAGGTAAGAAATGTCATTTTTTTACACTCTTGAACTTACTACGGTAAGGAATTTCATTTTCTTTCATACTCTTAAACTTACTACGGTAAGAAATGTCATTTTTTTACACTCTTGAACTTACTACGGTAAGGGATGTCATTTTCCTTCATATTCTTAAACTTACTATGGTAAGAAATGTCATTTTTTTACACTCTTGAACTTGCTACGGTAAGGGATATTATTTTCTTTCATACTCCTGAATCGAAACTTATTATGGAACTATTGCTTCTATAATTCCTGAAAATATTATATGTTCCATAATAGTTGAACTTCATTATTTCAACTGAACCTTCCTATTTTCTGAATCTTTCTATTGAACTGTTGATTGGTATGATTATGACCAAAGGCTGAATCTGGTATAATCATGACCGTTGTTGTTATATTGAAAGTTCTCTTTGGCCCGTAGTGCATAGATGAACTGTTGTTTGGTATGATTATGACCAAAGGCTGAATCTGGTATAATCATGACCGCTGGTGCTATATTGAAAGTTCTCTTTGGCCCGTAGTGCATAGATGAACTGTTGATTTGCATGATTATGACCAGGAACTGTGAATTTATATTATCTTGACTAATGGTATTTCAGATGATAAAAGTTGATGATGTTTTTACGAAAAAGAGAAGCGCGTGGACATTATAGTCTACATTATTCTTCTAATAGATTGCTCATTCCGCCGCTATTATTGATCTGAACATTGTTCAAGAATTTAACTGCAGTTTTTGATAAACACCTTGTATTCTGTTGTATTCTATCAAGAACTCACCTATGGAAGGCTAATGATAATTTATTCGTCATTATCTTAGTCATGATATTTCTTACTGGGCTATTTGAGCTCACCCTTTCTTTTGTTCCATTGTTTTTCAACAGGAGATAAAAACGTAACAGGGTCTAGCCGGGGGATGGAGTGAGAGTCTGAGGAATAGCTGTCGTAGTCTTCACGTGTTGTAAAATAGTGTGACAATAATAGTGAAGACTTAGTTGTGTATTATTATACACTGTATTGTTGTACGTTGTGATTTGTTATAATAATTTTGTTGTAGTCTTTTGACGACTCAAGTTTGGGCTGTGTGGGCCTAGATTTGGGGGCGTCACAGTTGGCATCAGAGCTTAGGGATATGGTCTTTAATGGAGATCTGGGGTAGAACTAGGAGGGGAGGGACGAATAGAATCAGTCACTAGTGTGTCCCACCTAAATTAGATTTTGTTATCTAACGAATCGATTTGAATGTAGGAACAGGAAGTGATGAGTCAGTTTGTTTGAACTAACAATTATTTTGTGACCACAGTTTAGTATGACATCTGGAAATCAGGAGGATAACTTTGAAATGCCCGGTACGTCAATTTCGGGGACGAAATTTCATAAGGAGGGGAGGTTGTAAGACCCCGAATTTTATGAAATATAAAAATTAATTTTTCTTCATATATATTTTTCCTGAAATAGTAAGTGGTTAAATTAACGAAATTGAAAGTTAAGGATGTTATGTGTAAATTTTATTTTGTCTGACAATATTCGTTTTGTCGGGGAATATTCGTTTTGTCGGGGAATATTCGGGCCGTACGACGACGCCGAAATAACTAATTATTGGTGGACCCCACAACGGAATATCTGTCGGATATAGAAAACGACAGAAGTAACCTTTTTAAATAAAAATAGTCAACGGTGTTAACTGTTAAAATATCGGTGATAAAAGAATAGTAGCATACGGTAATTTATGGTATTTTACTGTAGCATGCGGTACTCTACAGTAGCACACGGTATTGCACAGTGTCTCATATTATTGACACCGTAACTGTTACGCATCATTTCATCAATAATTGTCACTGCATAATATTTTATATTATCAATTCAATTATTGTTGCTACACAGTATTTTGCATTATTGAGTCAATAATTGTCATTACACTGTATTTCATATCATCGAGTCAATAATTGTTGGTGCACTGTAGTTTAAAATTATTGAACCTAATAATTGTCACAGTTGCAAATATACTGTAATTTATATTATTAAATTAATAATAATCTGTAACGTGTTTATTACATTATTGTTGTAGCATTATTTCATTTTATATGTTGGACCCACAGGAAAAATAAAAATTTTTATTTTTCAAAAGTTACTATTCACTCCCGGAATTTACTATTCATTCCCGGAAAAGTTACTATTCACTGACGGAAGTCACTGTTCATCTCGGGGGAAGTTACTGTTCATCTACCGACAAAAGTTACTGTTCATTACTGTTCACTTTTTGAAAATTTTAAAGTTACTGTGCAAAGTTACTGTGCAAGTATTGAAAATTTTTAAAAACGTTTGCGCAGCCTCTGCTGAATTTTTTTTTTAGTTCACCTACCACGCATAGTAACCTCTTTTCTCCTATAAATAGCTTGCTCAGCTTAATAGAAAAATCACACTTAAAACATAAAATTTTTCTATAAGAATTTTATGAGTTTTCTCTGATAATAGTAAGGCTATTTTGAGTGTTTGAAAGCCAAAAGGAGTGCATGAATTTTTCAAGTAAGTCTTTTATTAAAGAGTAGTAATTTTATAAATTCCTATTTTTCACGGTATTCACAAATCTTCCTTTAGAAGACTCTTCTTTGAGAAGATTCATTTTTAAAAGCTTTCTTTGGAAGATTTATTTTGGAATATTATTTTTAAAACTATTTTAAAGTTGGTATTTTATACTACAAAAATTATGTTAAATATATATAATTTTGATAGTTCATAATATATGAGTTATCATACACCTTGAAGTTTACATGTTGTAATTACTAATTTTATTATAAATATATAGGTTGATCAATCTCATTTAAATCAATATCCAGTCACGTGTTAAGGTAAGAAATGTCATTTTTTTACACTCTTGAACTTACTACGGTAAGGAATTTCATTTTCTTTCATACTCTTAAACTTACTACGGTAAGAAATGTCATTTTTTTACACTCTTGAACTTACTACGGTAAGGGATGTCATTTTCCTTCATATTCTTAAACTTACTATGGTAAGAAATGTCATTTTTTTACACTCTTGAACTTGCTACGGTAAGGGATATTATTTTCTTTCATACTCCTGAATCGAAACTTATTATGGAACTATTGCTTCTATAATTCCTGAAAATATTATATGTTCCATAATAGTTGAACTTCATTATTTCAACTGAACCTTCCTATTTTCTGAATCTTTCTATTGAACTGTTGATTGGTATGATTATGACCAAAGGCTGAATCTGGTATAATCATGACCGTTGTTGTTATATTGAAAGTTCTCTTTGGCCCGTAGTGCATAGATGAACTGTTGTTTGGTATGATTATGACCAAAGGCTGAATCTGGTATAATCATGACCGCTGGTGCTATATTGAAAGTTCTCTTTGGCCCGTAGTGCATAGATGAACTGTTGATTTGCATGATTATGACCAGGAACTGTGAATTTATATTATCTTGACTAATGGTATTTCAGATGATAAAAGTTGATGATGTTTTTACGAAAAAGAGAAGCGCGTGGACATTATAGTCTACATTATTCTTCTAATAGATTGCTCATTCCGCCGCTATTATTGATCTGAACATTGTTCAAGAATTTAACTGCAGTTTTTGATAAACACCTTGTATTCTGTTGTATTCTATCAAGAACTCACCTGTTGAAGGCTAATGATAATTTATTCGTCATTATCTTAGTCATGATATTTCTTACTGGGCTATTTGAGCTCACCCTTTCTTTTGTTCCATTGTTTTTCAACAGGAGATAAAAACGTAACAGGGTCTAGCCGGGGGATGGAGTGAGAGTCTGAGGAATAGCTGTCGTAGTCTTCACGTGTTGTAAAATAGTGTGACAATAATAGTGAAGACTTAGTTGTGTATTATTATACACTGTATTGTTGTACGTTGTGATTTGTTATAATAATTTTGTTGTAGTCTTTTGACGACTCAAGTTTGGGCTGTGTGGGCCTAGATTTGGGGGCGTCACAGAAAAAATCACACCTAAAACATAAAATTTTTCTATAAGAATTTTATGAGTTTTTTCTGAGAATAGTAAGGTTATTTTGAGAGTTTGAAAGCCAAAAGGAGTGCAGGAATTTTTCAAGTAAGTGTTTTATTAAAGAGTAGTAATTTCATAAATTCCTATTTTTCACGGTATTCATAAATCTTCCTTTAGAAGACTCTTCTTTAAGAAGATTCATTTTTAAAAGCTTTCTTTGGAAGATTTATTTTGGAATATTATTTTAAAAACTATTTTAAAGTTGTTATATTATACTACAAAAATTATGTTAAATATATATAATTTTGATAATTCATATTATACGAGTTATCATACACTTTGAAATTTATATGTGGAAATTACTAATTATATTAAAAATATATAGGTTGATCAATCTCATTTAAATCAATATCCAGTCACGTGTTAAGGTAAGGGGTATCATTCTTTTTATCATCATAAATGGATATTATTTTCTTTCTTACTTGAAGGGATTATCATTCTTTGATTCTCGAAAATAATATCGTTTCTTTCTTGTGCCATTTATTTCCATGTATTAAATTGTGGGAATAACCTTACGGCGCGGTTTACCGCCTGTTGGTGAATAACCTTTTGTATTCATTCCTTATTAATCTTTGAGAATAACCTTACGGTGCGGATTATCGCCTGTTTGGTGAATAACTCTTCGTGTTCAAATTCTATTAAATTGTGGGAATAACCTTACGGTGCGGATTACGCCTGTTTGGTGAATAACTCTTCGTGTTCAAATTCTATTAAATTGTGGGAATAACCTTACGGTGCGGATTACGCCTGTTTGGTAAATAACTATTCGTATTCAAATTGATGGGAATAACCTTACGGTGCGGATTATCGCCTGTTGGTGAATAACCCTTTTTATTTGTCTCGTGTGGAAATAATTTGTCTACACGAATTATCACTTGACACTTTTATTCCATATTCGTAAGTGATATCATTTTCCTTTATACTCATAAGGGATACCATCTTTTTCATCTTCCATTATTCAAACTTACTATGGTAAGGGATATTAATTCCCTTCACCTTTTGTTAATCAAACCTGCTACGGTAAGGGATATTATTTTCTTCCATACACCTAAATCGAAACTTATTATGGAACTATTGCTTCTATAATTCCTGAAAATATTATATGTTCCATAATGGTTGAATTTCATTAGTTCAACTGAACCTTCCTATTTTCTGAACATTTCTATTGAACTGTAATCGTTATTCTGAACTGTGGATCTTGAATATCATTTTTAAATTTCACTCCACATCATGTTGGCAATTTGGACATTATTTGAATCTGCACAAAGTAAACTTCCGATACTTATTGTTTATCCTGTTCTTCTGTTCATCATTTGTATCACTGTTATTTGTATTAATCATCAAGAATCAAGCTGTTGTGAATATCTGTGGCCGGGGGCACAGATGTGATATAATTGTTGAACAGATGATAGGTTAAAGGCGATATACTAGGTTAAAGGCGATACATCTGTTCGGTGTCTTTTATGGCACGTGGTGAATGTTCTCTTTGGCCCGTAGTGCAAAGATGAACTGTTGGTTGGTATGATTATGACCAAAGGCTGAATCTGGTATAATCATGACCGTTGGTGCTTTATTGAATATCTTTGGCCCGTAGTGCAAAGATGAACTGTTGATTGGTATGATTATTACCAAAGGCTGAATCTGGTATAATCATGACCGTTGGTGTTATATTAAATGTCTTTGGCCCGTAGTGCAAATATGAACTGTTGATCTGCATGATTATGATCAGGAACTGTGAATTTTTATTATCATGACTAATGGTATTTCAGATGATAAAAGTTGATGATATTTTTACTAAAAAGAGAAGCGAGTGGACATTATGGTCTGCATTATTCTTCTAATAGATTGCTCATTCCGCTGCTATTATTGATCTGAACGTTGTTTAAGAATTTAACTACAGTTTTTTATATAAACCTTGTAGTCTATTGTATTCTATCAAGAACTCAACTGTTGAAGGCTAATGATAATTTATTCGTCATTATCTTAGTCATGATATTTCTTACTGGGCTATTTGAGCTCACCCTTTCTTTTGTCCCATTGTTTTCAACAGGAGATGAGAACGTAACGGGGTCTAGCCGGGGGATGGAGTGAGAGTCCGAGGAATAGCTGTCATAGTCTTCACGTGTTGTAAAATAGTGTGCCAATAATAGTGAAGACTTAGTTGTGTATTATTATACACTGTATTGTTGTACGTTGTGCTTTGTTATAATAATTTTGTTGTAGTCTTTTGACGACTCAAGTTTAGGCTGTGTGGGCCTAGATTTGGGGGCGTCACAACTCCATCCGTTTCACAATTTAAAATTATCATTTGCAAATTTTACAAATAGTAAAGATTTGTTTTTGTTCATATTTTTCTTTAAAAATAATAAATTATTAGTTTAATAGCAGTTATATTATAATAAAATTATAATAACAAATTTGAGAATAATATGTCATTTTATATTATTATTATTAAAAAATATATTTTTTTATGGAATATTTTATTTATTTATAAATAATACTCTTTTTATAAGATGGATGAAGTATTACTTTATTTTTAATGTACAAATTTCCCCCTCTTTAATATGGAGAAAAGTAATAGATATGTAGACTTGGCATACAACCTATTTAATACAGGTAATAAATACCTACAAAGTTGGAATTAATTTTTTACTTAACGCTTATTTATTTGGGGTTTTATGTACTACCAAGTGCTCCATATTTTATTTTTTTTGGTACCATTAATTTCATTATATTGTTGGAGGAAAGAGGTTTTAATTCACAATCTTTATTATCTGTATTATTAAGAGAGTAAAATAGTTGGAAACTTTTGGATTCCCCTCGAAATTTTAAGTTCATGATCATTATCGTAATTAAAATACTCTTTTTTAATAATTATCCATTATTTATTCACTTTCTTATTTTTTTTCTCTATTTATTTGTTTAACTTTTTTAAATACTTTTAATTCATAATTTTATCAGTACTTTATAAATTTTGACTTTTACTAAATATATAAGGGAATTGTTATTTCTACAAGACTCTGTTCACATGAATAATAAATAGAGTTCACTTTTATGTAAGTATAGTTTTGTGAAAATATCAATTTCCTATATATAATTTTACACACACATTAGTGTGTGCCCACATACAAAGATATTACGGGTGAACATTGTGCGGTTTGCTGCAGTTTAAAACTCAAACTGCACATGAAATCGCTTAAGTGCGATTTGACAAATTTAAAATTAAACATAAAATCGCTTGTGATTGGTGCGGTGAGGTGTGTGCCCGCATACAAAGATATTACGGGTGAACATTATGCGGTTTGCTGCAATTTGAAACTCAAATTGCACATGAAATCGCTTAAGTACGATTTGACAAATTTAAAATTGAACATGAAATCGCTTATGATTGGTGCGGTGAGGTTTTGAAGCGTGTGATGCGATTTCATTTAGTGCGGTTTCAATTTCAAAATCAATTGAACATATACAAAAAAATTAGGACTGAAATATTACGAACATCGAAAGAATCACCTAATTTCTAAATGCAACATCATGCTAAATTAGAACTAGTCTTGCATAGTAAACTAGTTATTGAATTGATAAAGTTATCGAAATATGGATTCGATCTTACATTTGAACTGGTTAAACTAGTTTGGTCAAACATTTATTCATAAAAATATACATTTTTTTATACATTTATATTTATTATATCACCGGCTTAATAACGATTCAAACATTGATTGAGCTAATTACCCATCCGCTCAATAACTTTATTGATTCAATAACTAGCTCGTGTTTAAAAAAATTAAATACACATACATTATTATCAACTACATTAGTAAGAAAATATTAAATATTACAATAATATTATACGTCGTGTGATATTTTTAAATCATAGTCCTTTAGTCTAAATAGCATGATGAAACATTTTTCAATAACACAGACAATTTACTTTCTCTTTTTTATTATGTAACTAAATAACAATATTTTTAATTGATTTCTTAACTCAATGTAATCAAAATCTAATATCATCTTAATGTGAGGAAATATTCAATGTTAAATATTTTTACACATTAACAATATATATATAAGTGGGGCTAGAAAGCTCGATCAAAATAAAAGTGCTAAGAAACAAGTGAAGTGCATGATTTCTAGTTAGTAGTATATTATTAGCAAGTTAATTAGACTTATCTTTCCTTCATGCATTAGTGACGGGAGTATTTGTTGAGTGATTAGTAGTCGGGAAACCAACAATTTCCCACACCCCCATTAATAAGATTTTAAAATTTCAAATTCTATTGTTTGTAGTTCAATTTTATAAATATTTATTAGAATGTAATAAGTTTATATTGAAATAGTAATTATATATTAGTGATTAATTCATAATAAATATGTGGATGAATATAATTAGTAAATGATTAGAAAGATATATAAAAATATATTACTTTTAAAAGAACATAAAATATATTAAAAGAGATTTTTAAAAAATAAATCAAAACGACGTCGTTTTGATCATTACGGTTGACCGCAAAAATTAAAATCAAATTACAAATATGATTTTTTTATCCTTCTAAAATCGTCATGAATGTTAAAATTGTTAATACAATTTGATCAATTTTTTATACACATTCGATGTTAATTTTAATTTTTTTGCCCACCCCTAAAAGTATCATATCATCCGGTCTAAATCTCAGGCAGCGCTCTATATTTTACTACTCCCTAGATATGCCACCAACTGTACCAAACATTTAATTCCACCAAACTTTGCTGTCCTAAGATTATGTATAGATTTATCCTTTTGTCCTATATGCCAAATTTGGTGTATTATTAGCACTACTCCCTTCCGAAAGAAGAAATAGGACAAAAGATTGTGTTAAGTAATTGCCGTGTTATTCTTCAGTTCTCAATAATTTATTAATCTGGCAAAAAATATAATTATAATAATTTATTTGCCGACAAAGCCACGATAACATATACTCCTATAGTCCTATGTGCCCGTTAACCTTGAACTTAGGAAAGTGTAGGCCCACTAAAGTTGCAAGCCCATAGCCCAGATCCCAACATAAACAGCTAAAAATACCCCACCAAGAAGCCCCAGCTTCTTATACATTGCTAGGTTCCAACGCATAACAGACAGAGACTTGCTTACTTTAAGTTCCTAAAAAAATCCCACAATCTCAATCCTGCATCCCACTATAATATTACTTTTGGACTAATTTACTTAGTATTCGCAAAACATTTTGGAATTTAAAATTAATTATTCTACTCATAAGTATTTTAAATTATTTAAAAAATATTAATACCTATAATAACTATTTATTTATTATTGTAAAGATAAGTTTACGAATACAATTTTGGGACACAAATTCTACCTACACAATTAAAAAGTAGGGTCTGACACGAATTTTTATACCAAATCTCATTTTTTAATGACGGAGATAGAGTTTTTATTTGACTTTGTGTCCCAAAATTTATACACTTAGACTTATTCTTATTGTAATATTTAAATGTATTTATGTCAATTTTAAAATCTAAAATTCTCGAATTGATTTCTTGAAGTAAAATGAATTCTTTTAGGATCGACGCTATACTGCTTGACATGTAAAAGTCAATTACTAATTATTATTTTTTTTGTTTCTATGCCTCCTTTATCTTCATTTTGGTGTAAGAATTCTAAGTTTGTATAGCCAATTACCGACATAACAAGTTTTACATAAATCTCGCTCAAAGTCCCATAATTTTTTAAGTAATGATTTATAAAAATGAGATATAAGACTAAAGATGATAGTTTAGTAATAATTTTTTTTTAAATATTTTTTATTATTTATGATCATAGGTTCGAATCTATCTTTACCAAAGTCAACACATGCATTACACAGTGAAAAAATAATATTACAATTAGTAATATTTTTTTGAAACGTTTATAATATTTATTATTATATTGATTAAATAAAATAAATTAATGTCAATTCGATTTTAAATTTAAATATATTTTAATTTAACTTTAAAAAGTCGATAATAATATTATGCGTTTGGAACGAGAGAGTAGTTTTTATGAGATTTTTTCTCACATTAATGTAGGACTCTATCCATTCTTACGTAAAAAAAAAAATTATGTGAAAATATCAATAATTGAACTATTATTTTCATATAAAAATATGATATTTGTACACATTTTTCTCTCACATAAATATAAGATCCAATCATTATTAATATGAGAGAAGAATTATGTAAAAATATAATATTTGTATACGAAAATATCAATTTTGTCTTTAAAACAAAAACAAAAAAATCTTAAAATAATGCTCCCCTTAAAATTGTTAATTTTAAATGCTCAGCAACAAGTAGTATATTTTATAGAAACTGATATTTTCATAATTTTTTTTGATATTTTTACATAAAAAATATTATTATAAATTTATAATAATAATTTTGATAATTATTATAAATTTATAACAATAATTTATAAATAAAAATATAAAAAAATTACGTAAAAATATCACTTCCCTATTTTATAACATTTCAAACGGAAAGATTGGGCCCAACCCCCTCAAGGCCTTAATAGCAGTCCTCATGGCTTGCATGAATTCTAGAACTGTTCGCACGGCCTAGGGCCACAGAAAATAAACATGTAATTAAGGGTAATTTAAAGGCGATAAATGTTAAAACGAGTACTATGGGGTCCACTAAAGAATGATTTATTTGACACGTAGAATCCACAGCCTCAGGGCACATGGCTGACTATGAACCAGAGCACAGAGTATTCCTCCTTTGTTTTCTTCTTTCTTTCCTTTTGGGACAAGCTTCTTTTTTTAGTCCTCTGGTGGGCTGTTTCAATTTGAAAAAAGTTCACTAAAACCTCTGCTGAAAAAAACACCCATCTGCAAGATTTACATAATCAGATTATCTCTCTAAATCAGATTCCTAGGATTTTCCTCTCTACTATTTCCACTTCAAGTACCTCTCTCTCTCTCTCTCTCTCTCTCTCTCTCTCTCTCTCTCTCTCTCTATATATATATATATATATATATATATATATATATATATATACACACACACACACACACACACACACACAGACAGAGGAATACATATAATTATAAATCTTGCTCTTGAAATTTGACTTCTTTTTACTCTTGATATTTTTTTCTTTTCGGATTCTTGTGTATGGCATATGAGAATGAGAGCAATAGTCAAAGAAGATTCATCATTGTTCCGAATCAACATTTTGTTGATTTTCGAGCTGTGAATCATCCTCATCCTCATTTGACATTCATTTCTGGGCCACAAATCAATGTGACAAACCCTAGATTAATGCCTGTGCTACCGTCTCATCTAATTCCGGTCAATCCAGCTCAGTTGGCTCGTATTGAACTCGAGAGATCACGATCTCTGATAAAGGTTTGTAAACTTTAATACCTTTTTTGATTGAATTTTAATAAAGAAATGTTTTTAAAAAAAATTCTATGGTTCTTGTTTTTAATTTTATTTTTTTTCCCAATGATTTATTTTCTTAGTTTATGGACGATGAAGATCTTGTGCCTTCTTCAGAAGAGGAAACCAAGAGGAAAACTGTAATTGATGAGCTCAGACGGGTAAACTTTTAATTTTTATGATGCCCTTTATATGTATAACTATGCAGTAGTACAACTTCTATTCATATATTTAATCCAGATGACGATTTGCCGAAAAGATTACAGTGCTGAGTAGAACTATTTCTTAGTTTGTATTCAATGTATATCATTTTTGTGAAGACTCTTGTTTCATCAGGGACTATGGAATTTGTGTCTAGGTATATGAAATGGTGCTAAATTAACTTTAAATTAAAACTAGTGTGTACGTGTGTGCAATCAAGGTCAATCCCAAGGTGGAGTTTATCTCCCAATTCTCAAACGTAGCATTCTAAGATATGATTTAGTTGGTACCACTTATAAATTGTCAAATATATATGACGCAGAGAATGTATTATTCTCCTCAGAAGTTAATGAGTTATGTGTTTAGATAAGTTTGAGCATAAGTCTTATTTACAATTGTATTACATGGATGTTGGTTAAAGAGTTATTGAAAATACACAATGCAATTGCTGTCATTCTAATCGGGGCATCCATGCACCTTGCTAATTTATACTCAGTACAATTTACCTATCTTGAGGTCTGTATGCAGAATCAGAATGCCAGAATGTATGAATTTCTTTTATTGTTACTTTTTGTTAACATTTAGAGTTTTTCATTTGGTTGGTAGTTTTTTCCTTCAACATATTTTATGTCATGTCTTTGGTGCATTCATGTCAATGTTTCGTCTCTTACAGATAGTGATGAAATGGATTAAGAGGGTTGCTTATCAGCGTCATCTTCCAAGGATTTATATTAGAGCTGCTTCTGCCACAATATTAGCATATGGATCCTATGGGCTTGGAGTGAGTTTATATTTCTGTTTTTGTGAGGTTTAATGTTCTTGTGCTTCTTTGATTCTCTAAAAAAAAAAAGGAGTAGGCTGTTCTGCATTTCTTGTAAATTTTATTGTAAAATTCCAGAAATTTATTGTTAAACATTGTCTTTCCAACAAAGCGTTCTCAATCCTTTTGCATGCTATTATCATTTTCCGGTTGATACCTATAATAAGAATTCTAATAATGAAACGGTGAAGGTAAAATATAAAATTTGAAGGGATTCTGGCAGAAATGGGAATCTGATCAATTCCCCCTTCAGTTGCATAATGTTTTCTCTGAAGAATTGGTTGTGGAGCATGCTAAGGCATAAAATTCCCTTATTTGATGTGATCACGGTGACTTTATTAATAAGCTATCTTTATTAAAAGAAGTTTACGATATTACAGAATTAAAGGAAGCGAGTGTTTCTGTATTTAAAAAATTCCTGATTTCTCCGTAAGAAAGAAATAACTATTCATGAATACATGTTATTTCCTATTGTGAATGATATCATTGATATTTGTTTCAGGGCGTGATTAGTCACTTAAGTTAAATGGATCTAATAACTTGATTAACATCACTTAAGGCGTAGCTAGGGCACAGGAGAACTAAGCGTAGGCTTTTGTGACACATGTACATACAGTCTTTATGTGTTCCATATTTGGTAGTTGAAATTAAATGTAGTTGTCTGTTTGTCTTCGAAGTAAAACCTAATGACAAACTGCCTTTGTGGGAAAAAAAACACATGGACTACAATAGTTTATAATGTTTTTGATATATTTTTTTTCTTCCTGCTTTTCAATATTATAATTTAGGTTCATACTTCAGAGTCAGACATCGATGCTCTATGTGTTGGACCATGTTTCGCTACTATAGCAGTAAGTCTTCTTATTGCTGCTTCACCTGTTTAATTTATTAATGTGTGCAAGTAGAGTATCTCGTAACTTGTTACTCTGTGAGTTCTGCAGGAGGATTTTTTTGTTGTTCTGCATAACATGCTTGCAAGTATGAAGGAAATATCAGATATCCACTGTGTCAAGGATGCAAAAGTTCCTCTAATGCGTTTTAAGTTTGACGGGATCGCAGTGGATCTTCCTTATGCTCAACTTCAAGTACCGTCGGTACCTGAGGTTAGTGAAAAGACTGTGTATTTTATAGTTTGTAGCACTATTTCATCCAAGAACTATATGATCTATTCAGTGGCTCCAACGTTTTTGGATAATAGGATTTCATAGCCATGTGAATGTTCATATCTACAAAAAATCCTTTCTTGCTGGAGACACTTTTTTTCTTCTTCCTTGTTTTCCCTTTAACCTAAATGGTTCAATTAGTGCCAATGTATTATATTCTTTACTTTACAATACTATTACACTGTTAAAGCAGTTTTAGTAATTTTTAATTGTTTTATTTATGACCTGAATTATTGAACTTGCTGAATGAATGATAATCAGAATGTGGACATACTCAACCCATTCTTCTTGAGGAATATTAATGAGAGCAGCTGGAGGAGTTTGTCTGGAGTACGTGTCAATAGAAGCATCCTTCAGCTTGTGCCAAATGTTGCGGTAAGCACTATCTTCTTTTTAGATGTAGACCTATTCTTTCTAGTTTGTAAAGTTGATAACCATGTAGTTTGATGTATTAATTGCCTTTGAAGTACATGAATGAACTATAAATGATCAACTATCAATTATTTTAGACAGTAATATATGCTCTGCGAATATTTCTGTATAATTTTGCAAGCGTGTCCAGGTACTTGTGTTGTGAAGTACTTGCTCAGTAATGAATGGTGCTTTCGTAGTTCTATTTGTACAGATACACATACCATTCTTTATTGTCTGTGATGCAAGGTTTCACTTGGTTGGTTTTATTAAGGCTTGGTTAATGCCTATGCAAGGCATACTTCTCCTTTACGTATTGTGGTGTTATTTCTAAACTTGTAAAATCTAGCATTAATTTATCCGTGAAAATGAAGAATCATCATAGTAGACATTTCCTTGGGTTCGAAATTCTGTAGATCTCATATATTCTAGATTTACATGTTCCAGATTTTTAAAGCAGTGCTGCGATGTGTTAAATTATGGGCAAAAAGGCGAGGCGTGTATGGTAATGTAAGGGTCTATGCAACTATCATGATTTTTTTTTCATCTTCTTTTGCTTAATTCATTTCTTTGCATTTTGACCTTTACTAAACAACTCCTGTCAACCATGTACTTTACTACAGTTATTTGGGTTTTTCGGAGGAGTTCACTTTGCAGTTCTTGCTGCATTTATTTGCTTAAGGAATCCATATGCCAGTTTGGGTGCTCTGATTTCAATATTCTTTCATGTGTTTGCCCATTGGGAGTGGCCAACGCCTGTAACTCTACACAATGGATTCATATCATCAACTATTCGCAGTGAAATACGATCCTTTATGCCTATTCAGTTGCCGTGTAGCCCACATGAATTTTGCCATTCTAATATCACCAGAAGCACATTCAATAAAATCCGAGCTGAATTTCTTCGAGGACATTATTTGACCAAGGTATATTTTGTTTTCCAAACGGGCACCATGTTTGTTACACGACATTTATGTTTTTGGGGAATTTTACACCCCAGAATAAAACCAAATGCTATTCCTATAAATATTTAGATTTGATTGCAGAATTATTCTTTTGGTATTGTAGGATATTTCGAAACCAGATTTTCACTGGAGTAGCGTATTTGAGCAGTTTCCTTACTCAAAGAGATACACACAGTTTGTCAAAATATGCCTTTCCGCCTCTGATCAAGAAGGGTTAGGAGACTGGGTGGGTTGGGTCAAATCACGCTTTCGATGTCTGCTTCTCAAGGTGAGCATATCATCTCATTATAATTTAATTTCTTCATTGTAGGGGAAGCTTACTAGACACTGATAAGGCTTGGCATTGAGATGCTGCTGATGGATCATTGTAAATCTTAATCCATAGCCTTTCCAGCAACATATGGTCATTATAGTGTCAAATGTATCATGGTAATTGTGTGGTCTGAAAGTGTATATCTATCTTGCTCCTATATCTGTTCTCTGAAAGTAATATGGATAATGACGAATTAAGTGCAGCTAATTTAAAGGATCGGGAAAGTTAAACAATAAGTTTTAGATTTGGTACGAGGTTTCATTTAATTTAGGAGCTTGTGCCTTGAAGGTGTGGTTTTATATAGCATTTTCCATGTGATGACAAGATAGGAATGTTTTATAACTTGAAAAGTACTGTGTTGCGTTGTGTTGTGTCTTTTATTAACTATATCAGCTTTATAAGCCTACCATCAATTGCTTTGGAGTTATGTGGATGAAACAGTCGACCTCTATCTCTATGATTGCATGAAATAATGTTGTATTCAGAATAACTTCAGCACGTGCTCCATTGCAATCTATATTACCTGACATTTAGATGTACTGTTCTTTCACTTTCTGAGACTTATCTTTTTATTTGCTTGCATAGTTGGAGGAGGTGCAGGATATGTGTGACCCCAATCCATCTGAATATTTCGATTTGGATGTACCAAAGCCAAACGTTGTGTTTTACTGGGCATTACAAAATGCTGAGGGTAATTTCACAGACATGCATTCTGTTGAAGTAGAGTTTATGAAAAACATTAGTAATGGGTATCAAGGCCCTCCTGGAGGAATGACTCTCTCAATCGTTGAAGCATCTCAAGTACCCAAAAATGCGCACTGCAATGGCACTAAAGCAAAGCATGCTTGAGGATTTCAGAACAGAAGATGCATGCCTCACTACTCTTCAACTAATGGCAATCCAGAGTATACCCTAGTGCTGGGATTAGGGCAAAGTTACTACTAGTCTTTTTATTTCTCCTGTATCTGTGGAGTTCCATCTCTTTTTGCATAGTTTAGGGTTGATAAAATCCATACATATTTTGAACTAAATAGATTATACAATTTAGGGAATGGGGAGGAAAATCAAAAACCACAGTAAATTACCTGTAAACAGCAACTGTTTTATTTCCTTTTGAGATCTATTTAACATTTTTTTTCCCTGGGGGGAACAATGTTTTACTTTCTTGATATCTGTAGTATATTCCATTTTTAGTAGGAAATTCCCTTCACCCATTTATACCGACGAGTGTAATCTTTATTTTTCGTTTGTGGTCGCTGGTGCAACGAGACTGGTACATTCTCTTGAACTTGTAATAGCTTGTTTTGGCAATAGTTTTATTCAGATAAGGGATAATGTTGAGCTGCCTATTTATTAACGTAAATGAGCCATCTATATTGGGTATTATTGTCACAGTCCATTAGATTTAGTGAGATTTAGTGCACTCACATGAGGATTTCTAACTTGTTACTTTAAGGTACTAATTAGTTATCATATTCAATATTAATATGTATAGTAATTATTTTTTTTAATAAGATCTCTACTACACAATTCCTATTAGGAACTGTTGTCCTATTGATTATTATAAATACATGGGAAATAATAGACGTATGATGCACAATATTTTAGCTTATTAAATATTTCTTTCTTCGATTGTTAATACATTTTAAAGTCTGTACTTACACCGGCTCAAGTTGTTAAGTATTTTCTTGTAGTCTCAAGTCGTCAAGTATTTTTTTGTGGTTCTTTTTGTATTCAAACAAATAGTTGAAAGTGTGAACAAATTCAAGCAACGTGAATAACTTAACAGTGTATTGAGAGTAAGAGACGCTTAAGCAACTAATTTGGATATTTGAAAGGTTAAAAACACCAACGTACTTGAGTATTCCAAATTTGGTGCTTAAAAGTTCCACAGTTTTGTGAGGCTGGCGAGCATAACTTCCTGCAAATAGAAAATACATTTTGCAAGCACAACTCAAATTTATAATTTATAAATGATATCTTTTTACCTTCTGGCACCAAGTTGCATTTGCTGTATAGTATTTTTCTGTCGGGAAAAGAGAAACATGGTCAGATGGGTTCATCTCACCCAATGTTTTTACACTGGAATATGTATTATGTATATATGAACTATGAAGTTTGGTTGGATTGTTAAACTCTATGGTAGCTACTAGAGAATAATCAAAGAATAGGACTACTGTTATTGAAGGATTTTAATTATATGTATGTTATCACAAGTTTACACAAATATATTAACGAGAATTAAAATCATACTCTCGAAGCGTGATCTTTTGGTGCGGAAGAACTCGTACGGTTGAAAAGCCAAACCCAAACCCAAACAGTCGTCTCCGAACTACAGAATGAGAACGGAGAACAAATTCACGATCCGTCACAAATTTGGGAATTCAGTTGTTATTTTGGGAGAACTGTGGCTTAATCAATATACAGTATATTGATAACTGATGGTGGGATAATCTCAGATGAACTGAGGTCGTGGGTTTTATAAGCGTAGTGGTTTAACCCACTCCCTATAAAACCTCCAACCACTCAGTCAACTTAACGTTATAATTATAACGTTAAAGACTGAGTCTCAATAGCCATCTGACTAACAACCAAATGGGTCGGACCCTCCATGGGCGCCCCATTTAAATATCCAAGATCTAACATCTCCCACTCGCCCATGGCGGGGACGACGTAATCATCACAATTGCTAAAAATTAGCTCAAACCAAAATAACATGTATTCATATTTGCCGGATCGTGTGACCGTTGAGTTCAACTGTAATGCGGGAGCTCTACACCAAACCCGTTAGGGCCAACATAGAGGCATCTACCCTTTCAAGAAAATAGTGCGGGAGCTCTCACGTCAAACTCAATTAGTTTACGTAGAGACTACAACCTATAAACTCATAGTACCCCAGACACATTTGAATTTCACTAGATTAAGTATCTCTAATCCCTCAGAGAACCATACTTAACCACCTTTGGGCCCAAGTCCATTTCGTATCTCACTTATTACTATATCGCTATCGAAGCGCTATAGTTGTCGACAATAAGTGCAGAACGAGGTGAAATTAAATTATCTTCCCTTTGCCCTAATACTATTCAGATATGAATCAACTGCTTTCCCAGAATCGGTCCTTAGAGTCTCATCAATCTTGACCTTAGGAATCGAAACCAAAGTAGTAACACTAATCCATGTCTTTGTAGTATAGTCAAAGATCACAAAGAGCACTTGATGTAGGAATAAAGATTTTGTCCTACAAGACTCACACGGTGAGGAAATAGGGATCCATTCACTCACCTCCTTTACATGGTCGTTAAGCACATGTAACACTCTCACAACATACTATTCTATAGCCTTGTTGTGCGGACCTTAGTCTAGTCACTCCTAGAGTGTCTAACTCGAACATTTCAAAAAATGCTCGCTTATCAAAGCGCCACATTTGAAATTTCGCGTCCGGTTATCATGTTATGGCAGACAATCTCATCTATATGAGCATATATCATATGGTCATACCGTACGGATCTTAGTTCAGTCGCTCCACAAGCGCCTAACTCGAATTTCTAGATTGTTCGCTTTCCCAAGCGCCAACTCTGAAACTTCGCATCCGGCTATCAATACAGGTTAATATAGATGGTGGGACATTCTATAATCAGTTAATCCAAATTAACTTCATGTTGGCTCATGCCAAGGCGACATAATATTTCATATTGCTCGCTATCAAGCGCCAATTGATTGTTATCCAAAACATCAAAATTCGCTACTCAAAGTGCCAATATGAACTGTCTCAACCTTGCTCGCTCTTCAAAGCGCCAAGGGTGATTGCTCGTATGAGTGAGCCAATCAACCTGTTGACATATATTTAGTGTGTGTGCATATCCAATATGCATAATAACTGTGTGAACCATTAATATTTATCATATGCGCTAAAATAACACAATCATAGTAGGAACAAATGAATCTCGCATAAATGATAAATATCTCGATACAATAATGAATATCTTTAATACAAGTCAAATAATGAGTGATATACAATAAAATAAGAAAGTACATCAAACCCTACGAAGCCCTAACGAACTAACATGCCTACAAAAAGCATCTCTCGGTATCGGTTTCGTCAAGGGATCCGCTACCATAAGGTCAGTGGGCATGTACTCCAATATCACCTCATTATTTGCTATGTTCTCTCTAATGAAGTTCATCCTCAAGTCAATGTGCTTCGTCCTACCGTGATACTTAGGGTCCTTAGTGTAACCTAGGGCCGCTGTGCTATCATAGTAAACAGTCACAGGATCTGAAGCATGACGGATGACTCCAAGATCCTCGAAGAATCTCCTCAACCACATGGCTTCCTGAACAGCTGACGTACATGCTACAAACTCCGACTCCATCGTTGAAAGAGCAACGCAAGTCTGTTTCTTGCTACACCAAGTGATGGCACCACCATGTAGCAAGAATGCATATCCTGAGGTCGACTTGCGCACCCCTTGGTTACCTCCCCAACTAGCATCAGAGTAACCAATCAAGCGCAGGTCCGGTCCTCCATAACACAACATGTAGTCCAAAGTACCTTTCAAATATTGCAAGATCCTCTTGATTGCCCTCCAATGAGCAATTCCAGGGTTTGACTGATAACGACCGAGATAACCGATTGCATATGTTATATCAGGCCGAGTACACACAACTGCATACATTAGCTTTCCTATAGCACTGGCATACGGGTAGTGGGACATTTTCTCAATTTCCTCGGGAGAACTAGGGCATTGCTCGGGTCCAATGACATCACCATTAGCGATAGGAGTGTCTATGGGTTTGCAGTTGCTCATTTGGAATTGCTCCAGAACCTTCTTAAGGTAAGTCTCTTGAGACAAACCAAGAAGCTTTCTTGAGCGATCTCTATAAATCTTAACTCCAAGAACATAAGCTGCTTCTCCCATGTCCTTCATCTCAAAGTTAGAGGACAACCACCATTTGGTGGTAACAATCATCTTCTTATTGTTCCCAGCTAGTAGGATGTCGTCGACATACATCGATAGGATAAGGAATTTATCTTTGGATCGTTTAATATACACACAATGGTCTTCCTCGATCATCGTAAACCCATCACTAATGACGGCTCGATGGAATCTCAGATACCATTGCCTAGATGCCTGTTTCAAACCATAGATAGAACGTTTGAGCTTGCAGACTTTGCGCTCTTATCCTTCTATGATGAAACCCTCAGGTTGATCCATATATATCTCCTCAGCTAAATCTCCATTGAGAAAAGCTGTCTTAACGTCCATTTGATATAACTCCAGATCCAAATGCGCGACAATTGCTAAGATGAGGCGAATTGAGGCGAATTGAGGCAAAACTCACAACCGGTGAGAAGGTTTCCTCATAATCAATTCCCTCTTGCTGGGTGTAGCCCTTGGCTACAAGACGAGCTTTGTACCGATCGATGGAACCATCCGCCTTGCGTTTGACTTTAAGAATCCATTTGTTCCCAATAGCCTTTCGCCCTGGTGGAAGGTCAACCAAGTCCCAGACTTGATTAGTCCTCATGGATTCCATCTCATCTATCATTGCAGTCATCCACTTATCACTAGCAGTAGATGATAGAGCATCTCGATAAGATCGAGGTTCCTCATCTTCATGCGTATCGGCCAGAAAGGCATTCCCCTCAATCTCAAAGAGACGACGTGGAATGTTGCCCCTTTGACTTTTACGCATTTGAGTAACAAGAGACTCTTCATTCGATGGAAGAGTACTGCTTGAAGGCATGTCACTCCCACTATCTATAGGAGCCTGAGGAATAGCCTCATCGGACTCTACTGTACGAGTTGGGGCGCCCAAATCTTCCTCCATCTCATAAAAGTTCATCTCTTTGCTCATATCACCTCTGTTAGGGAAATCCATCTCAAGGAAATCTGCATCTCGTGACTCTATCGTCGATACAGTCCCATCAGTTTGCTCTCCAACGAACACGTAGCCTTTGGAGTGTTCAGAATATCTTACAAAGATACACTTCTTACCCCTCGGGCCCAACTTCCCATGTTCATGGGAAGTGTTGTGCACATAAGCTGCTGATCCCCAAGGCCGCATATGGCCCAATTCGGGCTTTCTGCCGGTCCACAATTCATATGGGGTGGACTGAACGGATTTCGAAGGTACACGATTAAGTATATATGTCGCAATCAACAATGCATCGCCCCAATAGGAGATAGGCAAATTTGCTTGCGCCATCATAGACCTAACCATGTCTAATAATGTCCGATTCCTCCTCTCCGCCACACCATTTTGTTGCGGAGTTCTAGGGATTGTCCGTTGCCTGATAATCCCTCTTTCCTCACACAGTTCCTTGAACTAATCTGACAGATACTCGCGGCCTCGGTCAGTTCGAAGTGCCTTAACACTTTTATCCAACTGTTTCTCGACCTCAATCAAATAACGTCTAAAGTATTCTAATGCCCTCAGACTTATGAGAGATCAAAAAAGTATATCCGAAGCGCATATAGTCATCTATCATTGTGAGAAAGTAGGAACGTTCATTCCTTTCTTTCACATTCATAGGGCCACAGATGTCTGAGTGAATGAGTTGCAATGGCGTTTCTGCCCTAGTGGCTTTACCAAATGGTTTTCTAGTTGACTTTCCTGCTAGACAATATTCACAAATGGGTAGATTGACTTTAGCGAGTGGGCCTAAAAGACCTGCTCGAGCTAACCTAGTCATTCTATCCTGTCCAATATGGCCTAATCTAGCATGCCATTGAATTGAACTAACATTATCATTCTCAACAAGCAAGGAATATGAATCATTACTATTAATGCTAGAATCAACAGTATCCAAAACCATAAAACCATTATTAATAAAACCATATCCAAAAATATTCGTCCTATGCGAAATTATTACAACGTTGTTCTCAAAACTAACAGAATAGCCTAAACGAAGTACTGACAAAACAGAAAATAAATTCTGTCGGACATCCGGCGCATAAAGTACATCATGTAGGGTCAATGCAGAGCCTCCTCGCATTTCCAGTTTGTAAGTGCCAGTGCCTAGCACGTCCACACTGGAATCGTTCCCCATGAATACTTTTCTGACAGCCGGAATGCGGCGGTATTCCACAAATCCACTCCGATCTCTAGCTATGTGGTTCGTTGCTCCTGAATCTACAATCCACATATGGAGAGAATGAGCAACCATAACAGTACTTGATACTAAACACATAGATAGATTAGGACTAGGAATTACCTTCTTCGGCTCAGAGCATTCACGAGCGAAGTGTCCCGCCTTGCCACAATTGTAGCATGCCATCTTGGCCCTGTCCTTTTTGCCAGCACCTCGCTTGCCTCTTTTCCGTTTGCTGACACCACCACTCGCAACCATCTTAGGCGCAGTAGGATTAGCAGATTTCTTGCCCTTCTTTGGCTTGAACTGTAAGACCCCGAATTTTATGAAATATAAAATTTAATTTTTCTTCATATATATTTTTCTGAAACAGTAAGTGGTTAAATCGATAAAGTTAAAAGTTAAGGATGTTATATGCAAATTTTATTTTGTCGGACAATATTCGCTTTGTCGGGGAATATTCGTTTGGTCGGGGAATATTCGTGCCGTACGACGGCGCCGAAATAACAAATTATTTGTGGACCCCAGAACGGAATATTTGTCGGATATAGAAAACGACAGAAGTAACCTTTTTAAATAAAAATAGTCAACGGTGTTAACTGTTAAAATACCGGTGATAAAAGAATAGTAGCATACGGTAATTTATGGTATTTTCTGTAGCACACGGTACTCTACAGTAGCACACGGTATTGCACAGTGTCTCATATTATTAACACCATAACTGTTACGCATCATTTCATCAATAATTGTCACTGCATAATATTTTATATTATCAATTCAATTATTGTTGTTACACAGTATTTTGCATTATTGATTTAATAATTGTCTTTACACTGTATTTTATATCATTGAGTCAATAATTGTTGCAGCACTGTTTTTAAAATTATTGAACCTAATAATTGTCACAGTAGCAAATACACTATAATTTATATTATTAAATTAATAAAAATATGTAACGTGTTTCTTACATTATTGTGGTAACATTATTTTATATGTTGGACTCACAGGAAGAATAAATAAATAAATAAATAAATTAAAAAAAAAAAAAAAATTTAATTTTACTATTTGAAATAGTAACGTGAATAGTGACGTGAATAGTAAGTGAATAGTAAGAAACATGTGGGACCCACTGTGGGGCCCACATGAAATGTGAGAAATGTGTTTTGGGAAATGGTTGGTGAAGGCTGCTACGCAGCCTTTGCTGAAGAATTTTTTTTTCTGTTCACCTACCACGCATAGTAACTTCTTTTCTCCTATAAATAGATTGTTCAGCTGAATAGAAAAATCACACCTAAAACATAAAATTTTTCTATAAGAATTTTATGAGTTTTCTCTGAGAATAGTAAGGCTATTTTGAGTGTTTGAAAGCCAAAAGGAGTGCAGAAATTTTTCAAGTAAGTCTTTTATTAAAGAGTAGTAATTTTATAAATTCCTATTTTTCACGGTATTCACAAATCTTCCTTTAGAAGACTCTTCTTTGAGAAGATTCATTTTTAAAAGCTTTCTTTGGAAGATTTATTTTGGAATATTATTTTTAAAACTATTTTAAAGTTGGTATTTTATACTACAAAAATTATGTTAAATATATATAATTTTGATAGTTCATAATATATGAGTTATCATACACTTTGAAGTTTACATGTTGTAATTACTAATTTTATTATAAATATATAGGTTGATCAATCTCATTTAAATCAATATCCAGTCACGTGTTAAGGTAAGAAATGTCATTTTTTTTACACTCTTGAACTTGCTACGGTAAGGGATATTATTTTCTTTCATACTCCTGAATCGAAACTTATTATGGAACTATTGCTTCTATAATTCCTGAAAATATTATATGTTCCATAATAGTTGAACTTCATTATTTCAACTGAACCTTCCTATTTTCTGAACCTTTCTGTTGAACTATAATCGTTATTCTGAACTGTGGATCTTGAATATCATTTTTAAATTTCACTCCACATCATGTTGGCAATTTGGACATTATTTGAATCTGCACAAAGTAAACTTCCGATACTTATTGTTTATCCTGTTCTTCTGTTCATCATTTGTATCACTGTTATTTGTATTAATCATCAAGAAGCAAGTTGTTGTGAATATCTGTGGCCGGGGGCACAGATGTGATATAATTGTTGAACAGATGATAGGTTAAAGGCGATATACTAGGTTAAAGGCGATACATCTGTTCGGTGTCTTTTATGGCACGTGGTTAATGTTCTCTTTGGCCCGTAGTGCAAAGATGAACTGTTGATTGGTATGATTATGACCAAAGGCTGAATCTGGTATAATCATGACCGTTGGTGTTATATTGAATGTCTTTGGCCCGTAGTGCAAAGATGAACCGTTGATTGGTATGATTATGACCAAAGGCTGAATCTGGTATAATCATGACCGCTGGTGCTATATTGAATGTTCTCTTTGGCCCGTAATGCATATATGAACTGTTGATTTGCATGATTATGACCAGGAACTGTGAATTTGTATTATCTTGACTAATGGTATTTCAGATGATAAAAGTTGATGATGTTTTTACGAAAAAGAGAAGCGCGTGGACATTATAGTCTACATTATTCTTCTAATAGATTGCTCATTCCGCCGCTATTATTGATCTGAACATTGTTCAAGAATTTAACTGCAGTTTTTGATATACACCTTGTATTCTGTTGTATTCTATCAAGAACTCACCTGTTGAAGGCTAATGATAATTTATTCGTCATTATCTTAGTCATGATATTTCTTACTGGGCTATTTGAGCTCACCCTTTTGTTCCATTATTTTTCAACAGGATATGAGAACGTAGCTGGGTCTAGCCGGGGAATGGAGTGGGAGTCCGAGGGATATCTATTATAGTCTTCACGTGTTGTAAAATAGTGTGGCAATAATAGTGAAGACTTAGTTGTGTATTATTATACACGGTATTGTTGTACGTTGTGCTTTGTTGTAATAATTTTGTTGTAGTCTTTTGACGACTCAAGTTTGGGCTGTGTGGGCCTAGATTTGGGGGCGTCACATGAACCCTTTATCAGAGCTCAATTCAGCTACATATGCCCTGGAGGACTTGACAACGTCAAGGCGCTCAGCCTCGAGCTCCAGGTGGCGACGAATATCATCAAAATTTCTGATATTCTCGTTATGGGTCATGTTGACCCGCATATGTTCCCAACTGTCGGGAAGAGAGCGAACAACTGCTGAAATCTGCTGCTCGTCTGACAGCTGAGTCCCACCGGATTTTAATTCCCGGATCATGTTAGCCATGATTCGAAGGTGTTGTTTCATAGTGTGGTTATCACGTTTTTTATAACCATCGAATCTTATGGCTAACTCTCTCAGCCTTGTCAGTGAGGTGCCGCCAAACTTCGTCTTGAGAGCTTCCCACATCTCATGTGCCGTTGAGTATTGTTCATACTCAAACAGAAAGTCGTTGTTCATGCAGCTCAGCAACGTTATGCGAGCGATTCGGTCCTTTTTGCGCCAACTTTCGAAGGCTACAACCTTGACCGGATCATTTGCATCTTCACCGTCTGGTTTTGTCATTTTGGATAGCAGGGTTTCTTCAACCTCTTGCTCCTCCAAGACCATCCTAACCTTACGGTGCCAAACATCGTAATTATCTCCGTCTAACTTGTTTCCTTGATTAAGATATGCGATTATGTGTTTTGAAGCCATTTCTGTTTCGAAAAAAAATGATTAGAGATATTCATAGTTCACCACAGTATAATTATATCTTAGCCGCACGAATCAAATCAACATAAAAATAATTAGGACATAAATATAGAAGGGAGACTTCGCCAAGCTTAGGAATCACAATTCATATAAATGTCCAATTATTTAAACTTAATTTTTCGGCGCTTAAGACATTTAATTTAGGGAATAATTTTAATTAAATTACTACCACCTAAATCACTCCCACTAGAAATATGTGTGCATGTGCAATTACAGCATAACAATTTAATTCCATGTATCAAATAATTAATATTTCAAAATATTAACAAAGGAATTAAATAATAAGCAATATTACACAATTTAATATACCAAGTATATTATAAACACATCAAAAAATTTCCCAAAAATTTCTAACAGTGTATTATCATCATAAAAGGTTACTGTAATTTTCTGGAATTTTTCTGATAATTATTCTAATTATCACAATTAATTAATCATTGCACAATTAAGTTGGAAATTAACAAAAATATCCAAATATATTAATTTTCCAAAACAAACAGTGGAAACATCAATTGTATGCAAATAATTAATTTATGTAAAATTTTCGGAATTTATTAATTTCATTTAGTATTTATAAATTATTTTCTTATATAAAATAATTAATAAAAAACATTTTCTGAAATAAAATAAACCGGGCGGGTTAAGAACCGCGGGTCGGAACCGGGTCAGGGTCAACGCGCGGGTCAACCGTCAGGCGCGTGTATAACACGCGCCAAATTCTGATGGGCGTCCGCGCATTGCGCGGGCGCGTGGGATTTCCGCGGCAGCACTAGGCGCGTGTAAAACACGCGCCACCTTCCCGACTTCCGTTCGCGACGTTTTTTTTCCTGTTGTGATCGTCTGGATGAGCTGAGTCCAATGGTGTGCTCAACCACAATTTTGGGAGCTTCCACGATAGTGTTGTAATGAATGTGCAAGCCACTGAGAGTGGTTATTGCACTTGATCTTCAACCTCCAGCCATCAGATCGCGAATTATTCTTACAGAGGCCATAACTTGGTCATTTCTTATCCAAATCATGCATATAATATATCTACGGAAAGCCCATGAAATATTCTATGCATACATGCCAAAATCACATGAAACGAATTATTACCCAGAAAGTTATGGCAAATTAAAGCATGCAGTTTTGATTTTTATACATGCTTTCATGGCATATTGTGTAAACAGTACATACATATGATCATACAACCATGCTCTGATACCAATGAAAGATTTTAATTATATGTATGTTATCACAAGTTTACACAAATACATTAACGAGAACCAAAATCATACCCTCAAAGCGTGATCTTTTGGTGCGGAAGAACTCGTACGATTGAAAAGCCAAACCCAAACCCAAACAGTCGTCTCCGAACTACAGAATGAGAACGGAGAACAAATTCACGATCCGTCACAAATTTGGGAATTCAGTTGTTATTTTGGGAGAACTGTGGCTTAATCAATATAAAGTATATTGATAACTGATGGTGGGATAATCTCAGATGAACTGAGGTCGTGAGTTTTATAAGCGTAGTGGTTTAACCCACTCCCTATAAAACCTCCAACCACTCAGTCAACTTAACGTTATAATTATAACGTTAAAAACTGAGTCTCAATAGCCATCTGACTAACAACCAAATGGGTCGGACCCTCCATGGGCGCCCCATTTAAATATCCAAGATCCAACCGTTATAAATAAAAGTAATATGGACATAAGCTACGAGTATAGAATCAGTTGCAGAAATGGTAGTTTTACTTTGTCAATATGAAACTTAAAGAATAAGGTACAAGTTTTTTCATGATATTTGTGAACCAAGGAGTATGTATATATTTTAATATGCTGTGCACATTTGCAGAAAAATTTCCCAGTTTTTATCACCCTGATTTTTGCGGCGAATATCCAAGGTGAACCTGAGTCACAATTTGACATAATTGTTGCAAACGATGGATCTGGAAATTTCACTCAAATCTCTGAAGCTGTGTCTCAGCTGCACCAGATCACAGTAATCAGAAGTACTACATTAAAATCAAACCAGGTACATGTGTTGAGCGCGTTCAGGTTGCAATTGAAAAAACAAACCTTGCTTTCATTGGAGATGGTATGGATGAGACCGTCATTACTTACGAGAGGAAAAACCCAACTGGCTATAATACCATTGAATCAGCCTCAGTACATTTAATCAACTTGTCAGCTTTAGGTATGTCACATATATGCCATCAAATATCATTTTTTTAGTAGTTTGCGGATCATTTGCATAATTTAGACCCAAAAAATGGGAAGTGCAGTTTCTTAGATTGTGTTTTAAAGCTTTGATTCTCGTGCATTGACTAGATATTGAAGGAAATGGATTTATGGCAAAAGGCATAATTAACCTTTATTAACTCTGCTGGACCAAGCAAAGGACAAGCTGTGGTACTGAGGAGCACTTCCAACTTATCTTCATTCTACAAATGTAGATTTAAGGCTACCAAGACCCACTTTTAGCCCATAGTGGCAATCAGTTTTATAGGGACTGCGAAATCTTTGGGAGCAGTGATTTTATATTTGGAAATGCCACGGTGGTTTTCCAAAATTGTGATATTTAGGTTCGCAGTCCTCCAAAAGGAGGCGATTGTGCGATAACTGCACAAGCAAGGCAAAACAGTGGAGTGCTTACTGGTTATATCGATACATAACTGTACAATTAAGGCAGCTGAGGACTAGAAACCTAATTTAGCAATAAAAACCTACCTTGGCAGGCCATAATGCAGTCCTACTTAGATGATCTAATAGGCTGGCTTCAATGGCATGATAATCACGATTCGCTTAACACATTGTACTGTGGGGAATATCAGAATCGAGGTCTTGGAGCTAGCACTAGTAAAAGAGTGAACTGGAAAGGATAGTTAACATATAATGAGATGCATGCATCTTGTAATCTTGCAGTATCATTTCAATTTCAGCAGTATAGAAAAGATTAAAACATACCATATATATAGACCAACAAATCTCAAACTTTATGATATAAACATCCAACAAACATAGTTAGATATTTAGAAATACAAATTTAAAGCATATTTACAGAATCACTAACTAATAGTTAGTGTTAGTGAAGTACTAGTGTTAGTCTAATGGGCAGCACTTGTTACACTCCTCGTCTCTTTTTTAGTGAAAATCTTGGAGATCTTTCCCACTATCTTCTTGACAAATCTTCCCACCGATCTTAAGCCTCTTGTAAACCTCTTCTCTTTACTGTTACTTTTCGAATTCATGTCTGCAACATTGTAGCCCTCATCATCATCATCGGAGTCCGAAGACACACCGTAGATTCTGCCATTGCTACACAACAGTATGGGAGTGCTACGAAATATGGAGAAATTTTTCTTTTTGGGTTTTGCTAGTAAATGTGGAGGGGGATGAAATGTTTCATATTCTTCAACATTAATATTGATATCCAAGTAATCTGCTCCACACATTGCCAAAGCTTCAAGGGAAACAGTAGACATGACTGCCTCTTGATTTTGTTTATTCAGGAAATACGAGCAAATAACATGAATGAAGAAGAGAATCAGTATATATAGAAATTGCAGGTAGTATCCTAGTAGAACTCTATCACTTTGGTGGGAGTTATAAGTTTTGAATCTAAATAAGGATAACTTTAGAAATTTGTGGTAGTTTATACAATCCTTCAAGAATCTAGAAGATATACCAAATAAAATTCAACTAAAATTCAAGTAGTTAACCTTGTTTTTATAAATTTGAGTTTGGAGGTAAAAAAAAAAAAAAGTTCACAAAATCTTTTAAAATGCATAATTTTTAAAAGTTAGGTGCTCATTCTCATTAGTTGAATTTCAAATGGGACATGAAGACTGAAAAATTGATAACTTTCTCTCACAAATAGTACTCTTTTAGTTCATAAAAATTAGTTTTATTTACCAATTTAATTTATAAATTTTAAAAATATAATTCCACCGTTGTGCAAAAAAGTCTTTTTGCAAAACTTACGATGTCAGATGTAATTTTATTTATGCATATCGTTAAAAGTAATAAGTTGTTAATTTAGAAGTAGTGGTATTATAAATATTGTATCATTTTATAGTATTTTCAAAAAATAAAAAACTCTTTTTGTCAAGTAAAAATATTGATATATAATTCTTTTATGAAATATCCATATTTTAAACATTTTTACTCTTAAATAATAAATAAAGTGTTTAATTTAAAATTTAGGTCATTATAATACTATTAAATTATTTTATATTATTATCGATATGGATGAGATTATTTTTTATGGAAAAAGTATAATACTATTTGCAAAGTAAATTTTTTGGCGGAGCAGAGGGAGGAGTAATATGTTACAACTCACAAATGCATTTGCGAGTAACAATTTTTAACACAATACCATAAGTTGACATGAACACGACGTATAATTAAAAGATTAGTATTTGAGTTTAAGTAATTTTTATATTATAAATAGATCGGTACGTTTAATTTAAAATTTAAATATAATGGTTCAAATATTTATAATTAATAAATTAACATGTTTAACACGGTTGAACACATTTAATTAAAATTTTTAAAATAAATATAATATAAACTTATAATTTATCTTAAATATTAAATTTTAACTTTCTTAGTTAATTTTTTTAAGTATATTATCTTTTATTTTGTTAAAAGATAATGTTAGAAGTATCAAATTTTTAGTCTCAAACATATCTCAAATGTTGAATAAATCTAGAAATACATTCATTCTATTTCGATCTTTTTGATACGCTAGTCCAAAAGTTGTTTTGGTAAAAGTAAAAATCGCTTATTTTTTTAAAATTGTCTTCCTTAAAATTGTGTGACATCTCTCTCCAACTCTTTATCCCTAACTTCTCTTTTATATTTTCTCATTCATATTTTATAACATTTATTTAAATATTATTATTTTTAATTACACACATTTTGCGTGCCATATGAACTAGTGATTATAATGTATTGTGTATCTAAATTTTTTCTTCATTCCTTTGTTTATAATCTCTCAATTTGGAAAGAAGATTAGAGCCGATGAAGAGCTTCTCCTAAATTTGAATGGAGTTATTGATATTTGAGTATTTTTGATATGTAAATTTCAATTTTGAATAAATTAATGTAGAAAATGAAATGTAAAAAAAACTGAACAATTTCATCTTATTATAAAAATCTAAAGATGGAACAAAATGGTGTTTTCTCTTTTAATTCTAAATGAGAAGTTTACATATTGAAATATAATAAAAAATATATAAATAATTTTATTTAAATTGAAAATGAAAAAGCTAAGGCCAAGAGTAAGCAAGAGTAGTCCTTTCTTCATGAGACTCTAAGCAGTCGCGATTAGTATATCAACTAGATACAATCCCGCGCATTGCGGCAGGATTATTCGTTTTGTTAAAAAAAATTAAAAATTGTTTAGATTAATCACCAATCAATTTGAGATAATATAAAAATAAAATTATGGGATATAATATCAATTTAGAATTGATGCAATTTTGGGATATAATATCAGTTTAGATTTGTATTTATGAGATAATATTAAAAAAAATTGTCTGATTAAGGAATTTAAAAATTTTAAAAATTATGCATGAATTTTTTTTGTAAATAAAGTTCTAAAGCCCAATGATGGGATAATATTACATATTTTTTTGCTTGAGAATTATTTTTAAAAAAATTCAAAAATCAAATTATTGGATAATATCAATTTAAAATTGCGGCAAGTCAATATAGTTTGACTGGTATATGAATACAACATTAGAACAAAAATTTTATACGAATCTATTGTATAATTGTAGTTTTGAGCAATATGTATAGTTTACATGTTATCAGTTAATTCAATATTAACTCTCGTACTTTGTTTTGCATTGTTTGTGCTGAGTTGTAAATCTCTAATTGCAGTTAGTTGAGCAATAACATCTAAACACAAAACATTATAATTATACAGTTAAATAATAAAATTTGTATGAAAAAGATGACTTCAAAATCATTGTGAAACATACCAACTAAGTAGGAATCAACAATCGCGCTAGCTAGTATTTGATCAAATGGACTGAATTGGAGTCCATATGTATGAATTGAAGCATCATCTGACTCTTGCAATGAGGTGGAATATACGAAATTAATCTTATATGGATGTTTGGTAGCTTTAAAAGAACCACCGTTCTGACTAACAACAAAATTGGTGATAATAAAAACTTTGTTTTCCTTGACCAATGGTTAAAATTTATTTTAAAGTGTTCTTTTGATATTAGCTTGTATTCTGCCATCCTACGAAATAATAACTTGTAGATGTTAAGTTGTTATAATAAAGGTAAACAATTTGTAGATGTCAAGTTGTTATAGTAAAGGTAAAGTTTATGTATGTATATATATCTTTTTATTCAACAATATCATCTTAATAGTGTTTATGTAGTCATCTTTATAGAAGCAAGACATATTCCAAAGTTTAGTTATTTGTTGTAAGACCCCGAATTTTATGAAATATAAAATTTAATTTTTCTTTATATATTTTTCATGAAACAGTAAGTGGTTAAATTGACGAAATTGAAAGGTAAGGATGTTATATGCAAATTTTATTTTGACGGACAATATTCGTTTTGTCGGGGAATATTCGGGCCGTACGACGGCGCCGAAATAACAAATTATTTGTGGACCCCACAACGGAATATTTGTCGGATATAGAAAACGACAGAAGTAACCTTTTTAAATAAAAATAGTCAACGGTGTTAACTGTTAAAATACCGGTGATAAAAGAATAGTAGCATACGGTAATTTATGGTATTTTCTGTAGCACACGGTACTCTACAGTAGCACGCGGTATTGCACAGTGTCTCATACTATTGTTCTGATAATTGACACCGTAACTGTTACGCATCATTTCATCAATAATTGTCACTGCATAATATTTTATGTTATTAATTCAATAATTGTTGTTACACAGTATTTTGCATTATTGATTTAATAATTGTCATTACACTGTATTTTATATCATTGAGTCAATAATTGTTGCTGCACTGTTTTTAAAATTATTGAACCTAATAATTGTCACAGTTACAAATATACTGTAATTTATATTATTAAATTAATAATAATCTGTAACGTGTTTATTACATTATTGTTGAATTATTGTTGTAGCATTATTTTATTTTATATGTTGGACCTACGAGAAGAATAAATATAAATATAAAAATAAAATAAAATAAAAAAAATGTTACTATTTGAAATAGTAACGTGAATAGTGACGTGAATAGTAACGTGAATAGTGACGTGAATAGTACGTGAATAGTAAGAAACATGTGGGACCCATCGTGGGGCCCACATGAAATGTGAGAAATGTGATTTTGGTTGCTGAGAGTTGGCGGAGGCTGCGCAGCAGCCTCTGCTGAAAAATTTTCTGCTCACCTACCACGCATAGTAACTTCTTTTCTCCTATAAATAGCTTGTTCAGCTGAATAGAAAAATCACACCTAAAACATAGAATTTTTCTATAAGAATTTTATGAGTTTTCTCTGAGAATAGTAAGCTTATTTTGAGTGTTTGAAAGCCAAAAGGAGTGCAGAAAATTTTCAAGTAAGTCTTTTATTAAAGAGTAGTGATTTCATAAATTCCTATTTTTCACGGTATTCATAAATCTTCCTTTAGAAGACTCTTCTTTAAGAAGATTCATTTTTAAAAGCTTTCTTTGGAAGATTTATTTTGAAATATTATTTTAAAAACTATTTTAAAGTAGTTATATTATACTACAAAAATTATGTTAAATATATATAATTTTGATAGTTCATAATATATGAATTATCATACACCTTGAAATTTATATGTGGTAACTACTAATTTTATTAAAAATATATAGGTTGATCAACCTCATTTAAATCAATATCCAGTCACGTGTTAAGGTAAGGAATTTCATTTTCTTTCATACTCTTAAACTTACTACGGTAAGGAATATTATTCTTTTCACACTCTTAAATTTACTGTGGTAAGGAATATTATCTTCTTTCATATTCTAACTTACTATGGTAAGGAATATTATTCTTTTCACACTCTTAAATTTACTGTGGTAAGGAATATTATCTTCTTTCATATTCTAACTTACTATGGTAAGGAATATTATTCTTTTCACACTCTTAAATTTACTGTGGTAAGGAATATCATCTTCTTTCATATTCTAACTTACTACGGTAAGGGGTATCACTATTTTCATCATCATAAATGGATATTATTTCCTTTCTTACTTGAAGGGATTATCATTCTTGAAAATAATATCGTTTCTTTCTTGTGCCATTTATTTTCATGTATTAAATTGTGGGAATAACCTTACGGCGCGGTTTACCGCCTGTTGGTGAATAACCTTTTGTATTCATTCCTTATTAATCTTTGAGAATAACCTTACGGTGCGGATTATCGCCTGTTTGGTGAATAACTCTTCGTATTCAAATTGATGGGAATAACCTTACGGCGCGGATTATCGCCTGTTTGGTGAATAACTATTCGTATTCAAATTGATGGGAATAACCTTACGGTGCGGATTATCGCCTGTTGGTGAATAACCCTTTTTATTTGTCTCGTGTGGAAATAATTTGTCTACACGAATTATCACATGACACTTTTATTCCATATTCGTAAGTGATATCATTTTCCTTTATACTCATAAGGGATACCATCTTTTTCATCTTCCATTATTCAAACTTACTATGGTAAGGGATATTAATTTCCTTCACCTTTTGTTAATCAAACCTGCTACGGTAAGGGATATTATTTTCTTTCATACTCCTAAATCGAAACTTATTATGGAACTATTGCTTCTATAATTCCTGAAAATATTATATGTTCCATAATAGTTGAACTTCATTATTTCAACTGAACCTTCCTATTTACGTGAACCTTTCTATTGAACTGTAACCGTTATTCTGAACTGTGGATCTTGAATATCATTTTTAAATTTCACTCCACATCATGTTGGCAATTTGGACATTATTTGAATCTGCACAAAGTAAACTTCTGATACTTATTGTTTATCCTGTTCTTCTGTTCATCATTTGTATCACTGTTATTTGTATTAATCATCAAAAATCAAGCTGTTGTGAATATCTGTGGCCGGGGGCACAGATGTGATATAATTGTTGAACAGATGATAGGTTAAAGGCGATATACTAGGTTAAAGGCGATACATCTGTTCGGTGTCTTTTATGGCACGTGGTGAATGTTCTCTTTGGCCCGTAGTGCAAAGATGAACTGTTGGTTGGTATGATTATGACCAAAGGCTGAATCTGGTATAATCATGACCGTTGGTGCTTTATTGAATATCTTTGGCCCGTAGTGCAAAGATGAACTGTTGATTGGTATGATTATTACCAAAGGCTGAATCTGGTATAATCATGACCGTTGGTGTTATATTAAATGTCTTTGGCCCGTAGTGCAAATATGAACTGTTGATCTGCATGATTATGATCAGGAACTGTGAATTTTTATTATCATGACTAATGGTATTTCAGATGATAAAAGTTGATGATATTTTTACAAAAAAGAAAAGCGAGTGGACATTATAGTCTGCATTATTCTTCTAATAGATTGCTCATTCCGCTGCTATTATTGATCTGAACGTTGTTTAAGAATTTAACTACAGTTTTTGATATAAACCTTGTAGTCTATTGTATTCTATCAAGAACTCAACTGTTGAAGGCTAATGATAATTTATTCGTCATTATCTTAGTCATGATATTTCTTACTGGGCTATTTGAGCTCACCCTTTCTTTTGTTCCATTGTTTTTCAACAGGAGATGAAAACATAACGGGGTCTAGCCGGGGGATGGAGTGAGAGTCCGAGGAATAGCTGTCGTAGTCTTCACGTGTTGTAAAATAGTGTGACAATAATAGTGAAGACTTAGTTGTGTATTATTATTATACACTGTATTGTTGTACGTTGTGCTTTGTTGTAATAATTTTGTTGTAGTCTTTTGACGACTCAAGTTTGGGCTGTGTAGGCCTAGATTTGGGGGCGTCACATTTGTACCTTAATTTTTCACGTTTCTCTTTACAAGACTGATGTTAGCAACACAATTGTATTTAGTAGTTGCGCCAGCTAAATAATCAAACAACAAAAAAGTTGAAGTCAGATTCGTGGTGAGACAAAGGTTTAGAATGAAGTAGAAGTAGAAAGAAAATTTGAAGTCAGATTCATGATGAGGCAAAGAAACAGAATGTAATAGAAATAGAAAAAGAGCAATAACAAAAAAAAAATAAGCTTACCATATAGAAGCAAAATGTATGAAGAAGAAAACTGTTATGTGGTGTGATTTAGAATGAAATAGGTGGTATATATTTATAGGGTTATTATAAAAATTGTGTAGACCAACCATACATAAAATTGGATTATTATCTATTTGGTATTTCTTTAATTTTGCAATTTTATATGATTTGTGACAAAAAAAATAATATTATTTTTTGTGCTATACTTATATATTTTAATGGGATAATATTGAATTTTCAATTTATTGGATAATATTTGATTATGTTATATTCAATTTGAGATTGCTTAAATTAATGGGATTTTAATTGGATAATATTCAAAACTGAATTAATTTGATAAGATCAAATTGAGATTGCTTAAATTATGCAATATTTTTAGGTGATAGATTTATTTGCAACAATTTAGAATTATTGAATGACAGTCATATTTATGGGTTACATTATATTTTTTATGATAGTAGTATGATTTATTAAGATTAAATTAATGGGATTTGAGGATTTGAGATTGCTAAAATTAATGGGATTTTAATTGGATAATATTCTAAACTGAATTAATTTGATAAGATCAAATTGAGATTGCTTAAATTATGCAATATTTTTTGTGGTAGAGTTATTTGCAACAACTTTGGGAGGTAAAAAACAATAATATTATATGTACAAATCCGAATGTATTGGATAAAGTAATTATGGATTTAGTTTCGAATCCTAATGTAATATTTACGGAGAAGTTTTATTTTTGGTTGAGAGAGTTGCCAGAAGTTGGGGATCTAATAATATTATCAGATAATTAATATTATATGTAAAAAAAATTAGAAATTGTTGCATGACAGTTATAACATGGATTTGATGCAATTTTGTAATCGCAACATATTTATTGGTTATACTACAATTTTAATGTGTAATTATGGAATTAATAAATTTTTTTGTTAAGATAAAATTAATTTTTAAAAGTTTAATACATAGGCGTGAATTGTATGAGTTAAAATAATTTTATTGTCTGTGAGAATAGTCTGAATGTAAAAATAATTATTTTTATGGTGAGTATGGTCTGATTTTTGAAAGCCAGAAAAATATAGAAATATCCAATTGTGAGATGTGATATGCATATCGAATTAAGATATGTTGAATTATTCTGTGTATGTGAAATAATTAAAAAAATGGGTGTATTAAGGTTTCACTGAAAGTGTAAGCTGCGAGTGACATTTTCAGTAATGTTTCATCATAGAGCGACACGTGGCATAAGTTTAGATTTAACGTGGGATTGAGATAAATGGTATAATATTACGCTGTAATATAATTAATGTTGTTATATAAGTGTAAATAAATGGTATAATATTACGCTATAATATAATTAAATTAGTAATGATAACATTTTTGCAGTTGAGATTAACAGAGTACTTGAGATTATCAAAACAGTTTAGATATGTACTGATTTTGTTTTTAGGATATAATAATTATGTTTGAACATAATTAAATTTAGATTTGTAGTGATCGTGTAGATTATACCATACATTATAAAAATAAATTTTTTATTATTTGTGTGTGGTATAATATTGTAAATGGTATATAATGATTAGTAAATTGTATTTTTTTACTTGTTTAAGGTATAATGTGTAGTATAATATTATAAAATACGAAAAGCAAGAGTAATGATTCAGCTCAATTTTGTTATTATTTATTTAATAATAATATGTATGATATAATGTAAAATATAATATTATAAATGGTATATAATATTTTAAAATTCCAAAAGCCGGATTTAATGGGTAATTATGGTTAGTAATTTGGGAAGTAAGTTATATGTATGGTATAATTATATAAAATGTATAATATTAGAAAATTACAAAAAGTGGAGTAAATTCCCAAAATTGTAGTAAGGATTGAGGGTATTAAATACGCAAGACATGTGTTTCATTGTGAGAAAGCCACTTGTCAAGCAACGGTGTTGTGTACTGCATTTTAGTATATATAATAGATATCAATAATCGAGTTTTAATTTTTTTTTGTCAAAATAACATTTGAACTTGCTTATCAAAAAGAAAGGAGTAGAGGGGATATATTTACAGATTTATTCCTCAAATGACATGACATTAAATAAAATAAAATATATAATATATTCTAACCAATCACAAGGAATTTACCTAACCAATATAATGATGACACATTATTTAAAATTCAAAATTTGAGAACCCTAATACTACTATTTTTTTTTTTAATGTAACACTACCCTTTATTAAATATCTATTGTTGTGATAAATAAATTATATTATTATTCAATAAATAAATAAATGATGTTTATTTTTTTTAATTTTAAAATTTAAATTTGTATACTAAATGAATAAAAGAGTTAACACGTTTAAAACTATTAATAAATGAGTTACTGTTAGTGTTAAAAATCTTGATACAAATAATTAAATAGTTAGTATTTACTTATTTAATAAAATACCTATAAACAAATTTGCATGATACGACTGTAATCCATATTAATGACAATATTTTTTGATAAGAACTTGATATAAGACTGCAAAAGATTTGTGAAATATCAAACTCAACTATATTTAGAGAGGTGGATGAAAATATACGAAATTAAAAACATCTATTTATTATTTTTTTCGTCCCCTAAAGAATGACAAAAAGATAATTTTTACAGAAATTAAGATAGTTAAATTTTTTGGGGAGAATTTAATTATTTTTTTTGTGATGTGAGTAATGAATAATTAATAATAAATTAATCTATATAAAAATTTATATAATTAAATTATTTATTTTACTTATTTTTTTAAAAACAATGAAGTAATATTTATTAATGTTTTTTATGTAATGACTTTTAATCAATTGTAGTTCGGGCTGGGCCTCCATTGCAACCAAAAAAAATTGTTGCCCACAAGTCCACCAGAAAATCACTTATTAAAACATGCTGCTATTCAATTCTCTCTTCCCCTGATCGAAGAAAAGCTCTCCCTCCAGCCATTTTCGTTCATTCGACTCAGTTCGCGTTTAGCTGAAGCTGAGCTGATTAATCTTCTGATTTCGTCTGCCGGATACCTAATCTCCATTTCTATTTTCGGCAACCTTCCAATCGGATCTTCTCCTATCTTGGTAAGACTAACGCCCAAACTTTCATTCGCTAGCATTCGCTCTGTGACATCCCTGTCGACAAATATACATATATGTATTTTGTATTCTCTAATTAATTAAAAGTTGACAATTCCAATCGTTTATACGTGGTTCCTTTGTGTGTGCTTGTGCTTCGTACAAGCTATACACATATAAGCATATACCTCATTAATATGGATACGGTTTTATATTGATGTTAAAAGGTTCGAAACTATAATTTACGCAATTGTATAATATTATAGACGATACAATATTTATTCTGTTAACTTGTCACTCTTAATTTGTTTGTTTTTGAAAGATCACTAGGTCTTCTGAAGCTTGAAATGGAGTGTGTGGTTCAAGGGATTATTGAAACACAGGTAATTTTAACAATTATTGCAATATTGTAGTATGAATTGCATTTTCTGATCTCAGTTGCAGCAATTTCATATACTAATTTAGAGAGAAAATTGAAGTTTTATGCGGGAATTAAAAATAACATCTCACCTATCTGATTCCATGGAATATTATTTTGGGGTATCTTTTACTTGTATAGTTACTAGGTTAGAGTATGATACTGACTTAGATTCTCTTATATCAAGTTTGTCCACAATTGATAAGTCTGGACATGATACTAACATATAATGGGTACATAAGCATTGTGAAATTTGAACTGTATCGTTCTCATGAAATATAAGTGTTCAACTGTCTCAACTCTTATAAATCTCATTTCAAAGTTGGATGTTGTTTTGGCCCTAAATGTCAAAAAGCTGTGTTGCACTAGCTTTTTATGCATAGATAAGAAACAACATCTATCCTGTTTCACTAAGTCTTGAGTGGTATCTTGATGATCAGGGGAAATTTTTAAAGGTTTAGATCCAATTATGAGCTCAAAGCATGGTTGACAGTTCCCCATTGTAGTTATGTTATAATCACCTCTGCTCCTTGATGGAGTAAATACGTTTTCCCCTTGGTTTTATGGAAGAGGATAATTGGTCTCCTGTTAATATATGTTAGTTATCTTGCAGCATGTTGAAGCCCTGGAGATTCTTCTTCAAGGTCTTTGTGGTGTTCATAGAGAACGATTAAGGATCCATGAATTGTGCCTAAAAAGCGGTCCAAACCTTGGTAATTTTTTGCTGACCTTATTGTTGAATTTTGTTGCAAGGATGAACAATATGATCATGCTTATGTACACATGCATGCCCACGTTAGACGCCTGCTCATGAGTTAAATTGCTTGCTGTCTGCTGACATTCAGGTTCCGTAGCTTCAGAGGTTCGACTCTTGTGTGATCTTGAGCTGCCTGAGCCCACCTGGTAAGGAATGGAGTTCTTCTTGTCAAGTTCATTGTATATGTGCCTGTAATTATGGTTGAAACTGTTGAAAGTTGTGTAGGACAGTTCGACATGTGGGGGGTGCAATGAGAGGTGCTGGTGCTGAACAAATTTCAGTTCTTGTGAGGACTGTGGTAGAAAGCAAAGGAAGCAATAACGTTCTCCGCTTATTCTACGCACTTGGCTACAAGTTAGACCATGAGCTGTTGAGAGTTGGATTTTCTTTTCATTTTCAAAGAGGTGCTCAGATTACTGTTACAGTCTCTTCGGTTAATAAGATGCTACAATTGCATGCAACTGACGATGCTGTGCCTGTTACACCGGGCATACAGCTGGTTGAAGTGACAGCCCCTGCATCCTCTGAGAATTACACTGAAGTAGTTGCTGCTGTATCGTCATTTTGTGAATATCTTGCACCGTAAGTGTTCTAATTTTGTTTTTTTATACAGATGACATTCTATTAGCTCGAGTCTTGGGGTTTGGGTAATAATTGGGTCTTGGGCCAGTTGTAGGGTCTGCCAGAATAATCTGTCCATAATCCATGCATGTCTAAGGTGCCAGGGATACATTGAACTCTGGATATAGGGAAAGCATTTATTGGATAATGTAACTATTCCTGCCTGCAGGAAGATTAAAGAATTGATAATGCATTGAGAGAGATTATTTATCTCAAGAGTTGGATGATAATCCAGTTATTCTATCCTTTGTGCGGCTGTGGTTTAGTTACTAATTCAATCCTAAATTAAGAGTCCAATATTTCTTTTAGGAAGCCATAAATGAGGGTCCATTATCCAAATCAATCTCATTATTCGTTATGTAATTTTGAATTATTGCCTATATTTTCAAGTGAATACAATACAGTAAGTTCAACCAGAAGAAGCTTGTACATGCATGTCTTGAACACGATCACAACCTTGTTTTTAATCTGGTTATTAATTATCTTAGTTTTGCACTATCATTTAGGCTGCTTCATTTGTCAAAACCTGGTGTTTCCACTGGGGTTGTTCCTACTGCTGCTGCCGCTGCTGCATCTCTCATGTCAGATGGTGGAGGTACGACCTTGTAGCTGTCTTGCAAAATAGGCGAGATGTTGAAAAATATCCCAAGAGAACCGTGGGTCTGATCTTGAAGTTATTGTACTGCATGTTTTACTGCTTGAAGACTCTGAAAGAAAACTGGATTTTCATGACTTGAGATATAGTTGAAATAGTGTGTAGGTTACTTTATTAGGTTGGGTTTAATTGCTCATTGTGGTCTTGTCAAAACATTTATGATGAAATGATTTTTAGACCGGTAAGATGATTTTGGATTTGCTTTAAACATTTTTTCCTTGTTTCGTTTCCTTTTTCCTTCAATCCTTTGCACCAGCCAAACTATATTTGGTGCCGAATATGATGTCAAATTGACATTAAGCAGTGATGATTTTCCAGGCATCTTGCATCACAGCTGCAAGCGCTGCTAAAAGAATTGAAAATATTACCAAATCTGAAGGAAATTGTCTATCAAGCTTTGGCCCGAGGGAGCACTTGTGATTGTATAAGTAGGTTCAAAGAAAAAGGTTGCTGTTTGATTTGCTTGCAAGTTGATGTCTGCACTGAACTTGATCTATATCACTGGGTTGGGAACTTGGGATAACTGCACTGTTAAAACTGTCGACTCGAATAAGTAGGGTAACACTCTACTAATAGTGCTAATGAGTAATGACTCGATATGAATAATGACTCAATGATATTGTTAAATTGAGAAATATCCCGAGGATTTTTTTTAATAAAAATGAATTCACATTAATTATAAATTATGTGATTTTAATTCAAAAGATCAAGTTCTCATAAATAAAAATAAAAATAGAAGATCAAAAGATCAAAAATGGGACATACCGGAGGGGTTATCTCTCAAAATTTTGGAAATCAAAATTGAAGTCCTATAAATTGAAAATGCCCACATTAATGATCTCCATAATGCCATTAATTAGATTTGTTGGATCAAATAAGCTTAATTAGTCCTCTTATAAGTTTAATTAGTTTCCACGAAGAAAAAAGAAAGGGCATTATTAGTACTGCTTCATTAATATTTTTGAATCTCTTGTCTAACTGCCGATCTTAGGGATGGACATGGAAGTACTGCATTGCCAGACTGGTGATCTTGTTTATGAAAAGCAGGCCACATGAATCTCCTCTATATAAGCACTTTATGAGGCCCTGAACCTGATACAAATAACTTTATGCATACAAACATCCATTCGATTTCCAACTACTGCTAATGCAACGCATACAATTCCGATCCAAAGTAATATTTTCAACTATGCTAAAATTGACTATAAGAAGATGCACGACGAACTGCAGTTTTAACAAAACGCCTCTGGTTGATCCACAAAGTTGCGATTATTATTGTACCAGCTAGTACTTTTGATCCACCAAAGTTTCTGTTATTATTGTACCAACATGGTACTTAAAAAAGGCTTAAATTGCCCCAGTCCACAATATTTTAAGATTTTCATACTTATTTACACTAACAAGCCTGCTGATAAAAATAAAAAATAAAAAATAAAAAAAATCTGGACCTAGTCCAGAATAGTTGCAGATGCGGCAACACTTCAATCAAATTGGCATGGCCTGTAGAAGAAGCAACAAAGATTGCATGAAACTCTAAACGACGCCACATAGAAATTTACTGTACGAGGAATATCTTTACTGTCGCATGTCTTGGCATCAATTTTATCGACTGCAACAAGCCACTTCTCATACATGTCTTGCACAAGAACTCCAAGGAGCTTGGATGTCATTTTTTCCTTATTACTGGCTATTAAGCTATATACCTTGGGTACCAATTCAATTTGCTGTTCTGCCCCCCTTATTTTCAGGATCTGAACCAGAAACCTGTTCCACCAGACTGCCAGATGCCAGCAAATACTAGATTTGGTTTAGGAAAAAGTGAAAATGGCCAGGTTTGTACAACATTAAAATGTGCTAAAATATAGGCGGTAGAGTACTTTTACATGCAAAAACACAGAGAGAGAGAGAGAGAGAGGATACATACTTGGGAGACCCAGAACCAGGTAAATTGGTATCCCTAGCAAATGGATTCCAGTGGTTACCATTTAATATCAAACCATCCCCTGTTACTGTAGCCGACTCTGGGGAGCCCTGAAAGCTTATAGTCCAACTTCTAGATGACACTCCTGTAAATTTAACGCACAGATCATGAGTATTGTTGTATATTCTTCTATGGCAATAATAGTTGAAGTAACGTGAAAATGTTTGCTTGAATGTTGTTTTTTGATATTTCACTGACAAAAAGATTCTATGAGGCGAGAATGTTTAAATTTGACAATATATGGAGGTTGACTAATGGATCCTTTATATAGATATGTACAACTTAACAAGAGATTTAAATGATCCAGGTCCAAATCCACTGTTTAAGATTGGTCAAACTATGATACCTGCCAATGAAGTAATCAAATTTTACCAATTAAGAGTAGTCCAAATAAAATTGAAAAGATTAAAGTCCTCTACAAACAAGAATTTGAGAAAGCAGAGGAAAATTGATGGCAACAAACGGTAACACCCGCCTGTATATCAGGAAAGCGAAGGAAAACTTGAAGGAGCAAACAAGCACATGCAAAAACATGTTATGTCCATACTGAAGCAAGGAGAAAAGACAAAATCCACACTTGCAATTACCCAATATGTCCTACTAATGCATATTAACGGTTAAGTAGGATGTATACCTTGAAAAAGTATAACAAGACAGAATATAATGGTGAAAAGCATGGCAAATATATTTCCACTTGATGATGATGGCTTAGCAGATTTCATTTTCTTCAGAGCCTTCATTTGCTTGATCCTCGCCCGTTTCATCATGGCTAGTTCAGCGATCTCTTTGATTAGCTTCTGGTCAGTAGCATCTAAAGATAGACATCGAGGTGGCCGGGGAGGTTTGGGGTGCTTCTTAGCACTTGACCTTATACGTTTCTCCTTCCCCATTTGGTTCTCTGCATGATCTTCAGCCTCTTCTCCCTCCACCTTTTTGACTATCAGCAATTTCACTTTCTCTGGAGAAACCACACCACTGTCTGACAAACTCAATTTCACTGCTTCATTTTCACCCGTGACCGAACCATCAGCAATCCCAAACCATCGGCATACTTGGTGAAGAAGGGCCTTGCTAGTTTGGCACCTGAAACAGTGTCAATTCGTCCCACTTCTTGGCTAGTAGTCTCACCAGCCTCGAGATCAACGTCTCTTTCTTTTGGAGGAATTTGATCCATTAAGACCTTAGCTTCTAAGGTTCCTTTCTCAAAACCCTTCAATGCTTTAATGCACTAATAATATTGAATATCCAACTAACATGTTTTAACAGAATTCATCAAATTCTTGAGAATACACAGACAATAAAAGCAATTACCTTTCTCCATTTTAATTCCCCACCAAATAACAAAACTATGTCAGTAATTAGATCCTAACTTCAACCACGGAAGAAAATCAGTCGCCTCCTTGAATACCTCTGTTCAGAGGTTCAAACAAAGAACAAGACCCTGAACAAAAAATTATAGCTCAGATTCATTAAACAATTATAATCCTCAATAGTGTTACAATCATGATTTTTTTCATAACATATGCATGGATAAGCCAAAAAAAAATGGTCCTTCTTAATTCTGATTAAAATGTGAATTCAAAAATAGCAATCAAAGGATTCTTAATTAAGCAACTTAAACAGGAATGGGAAAAGAAATGAAACCCACATTACTTTTAATCCTACAAGTACCCAATTACAGACCAATAGCAGCACCAACATACATGACAATAACAAGCTTACAGTGCATCATAATACCCACATAATATGTGGTTAATGATAGATAGAAAGTTCTAGTAATACTACCTCTGGGAGTAAATGAAAAGCCCCAGATCCAATGGAAGCAAGTTGAGAATTTATCTTTTTAAGATCTCTGTAGAATCATATACTTCTACGAATAATAATAGTGACTAGTAGTGAATTTGAATTGACTGTGTGAATGTGTGTGAGAGAGTAAGAGCGACGGATAAGTATGAGCGCACTAGGGTCTGGGAGGACAACCGAGAAACTACTCAGATTTTATTTGTTTTTAGCCGGAAGGAGCTTTTTCTGTTCTTCCCCATTTAAGTTTAAACATGGCCATAATAATGCTTTATTTATAGTGCTTTTTGATACCTACACATTAATGGAAGGAAAAGATGAATGATATTATCAAGGTCCACAGCAATCCCAACCGACACCCATATATACACAAGTAACACAAGTGTAATATGAGAGCATTGAATACTACTCCCATTTTCTCGAGATTTATATGATATAAGTAAAAGTGATAATTTTATAAAAAAAAAATTGTATTTATCTATTTATATCTATCTATTCATCTATATCTATCTATCTATATTATAAAACAGAAGGAAAACATAACAATTATTTTGGTGTTATTAATTTTATAAAACTTTTTTTGCTTCCCTTCCATTCCAATTAGTGTGCACGCGTGCAAATAACTAGTGAATAATAAATGGTTTTGAGAAAATTTCTATTAAAATATTAAATTTTATTATTGCTATTAAAGTTTTAAAATTATAAATGCATTTGTAAAAATTAATTTTTAAGAATAATTTAAAGTTCCGACCGAGTGAGTTATTGAAAGATTATTCAAGCAAAACATCACTTTGATAAAAAAAAAAAAATAGTAAAATAACTTTAAACATTCAGTTGAGTGATCCAATACAATTTTAGTGCTATTGATATATCATAATGTTTATGGGATGTACATGGGCATGCAAATGTTTCGGTATAATCTGTTTTACCTATTTTTTGGATTCGACCGAATCGGTCCGTTATCGGTATAAAAAATTTAAAAAGTGATATATATTAATTTTTTGATATCAGTTTAAAAAATTTAAAAAGTGATATATATTAATTTTTTGATATAGTTTCAATACCGCATTTTTATTGTTCGGTATTTACCAAACCGGTTTATCGGTCCAACCAATACCAAAATTTAACTAATTTTGATACCAATTCGATTCGTACTATTCGTACTGAACACCCCTAGATGCAGGAATCATAAAAGTGCTTATACTAAATCAAAATTTTGTGCAATGTCAAAAATATTTTTTGCCTAAATTTGTACTAATTAAAATATATTTTAGAGGGCCATTTAAACACTAAGATTTTTAAAATTTTAACTCAACAAGTATTAATTTACAGCTGCCAAAGTCCTCTTAAACTTACTACATACATATATGAAGAGGTGGCCCGAGCAAGTTCCCCGCCCACGCGGCATCCAAAATCTTCCGTAATTTCTGATAGTATCTCCGGTAGGGACAGAATTGGTTGTTTGGGACTATTAGCTGTAACCCTAATATTTTGTTCAAGTATAAAAATAAAATAAAAATAACCTCCAAAGTTTCACTAAAAAATTCCACTGCTATAGGTGTAAACTAGTACTAGATTACACTGAATCTAGTAAAGAGACGATTAGGCAACTGCAAATAAACACCCATGAAGAATAATCCACACACGTGATGTCAAACTGTTTGACCATGAATAGGAAGGAGATCGGATCCTACAGGGTTACAAAGAAAAACTGGCAACCTCTTCATCATCATCATCTTCCTCCTCATCTATTACGTCTTCCTCATCAGTAAACCTCTCGTAATCGTAATCGTCATCTTCATTTTCATCTCCATCTCCTTCATCCATCATGCTCTTACTACTCCCCTCCCTGTCCTTCAAGCCTGTGCTCAATACCACTGTTTCGCCCTTGGTCTTCTCCATATCTTTCCTCAGCTTATCCATGCTTTCTTTCCGGCGCTCGTCCTCCAACCGTTGCTTCTCTTCCCGTCTCTTGTCAAGGTCAGCCCTACATAAACAAAATAGGATAATGAAACTTTTACCAATTATCCTAGTGGAAGTAATGATTAGACAAGCAAAAGGCAATAGCAAGCACGTCTGATTGCCTGCCTTAATACTACTATAAAGAGGGAAACACTTGGAGCGCTAATTGAGTTTAGGATATACTTGTAGGTTTCCATGTACTCCTCAGCACTTGCTTCAATGGCCTTAAAAAATGCCTCCATGCCAGCGCCAGAAACTGCAGAGACTCCGACAGAACGTATATTTTTATAAAACTCCTCGAGTGCAAGGGAGAGGCTTCGTGTCAGTGTTGAAGAGTAAGACTGATCTGAATCTAGTGCAGCATGAAATACCTCAAAATCCTCCATCCACTGAACTCGCAACAAGAACAACAAAACATTTTTTTCAATATAAGACAATAAAATAGAGCATGCTCAATATGCAGGAGAAGTATCGAAGAAAAGGTATAATTCCTCAAAATACAGAAGTCAAAATGTCCAGCAATGATTTCATACGCATCATATCAAATAATTATTTTCTTACAACAATTAGCAAACTTTTTATAATAAAGCAATAAAAAAAACAAATAGCCCAATGCTATGTTGACATACATTGAAATCCTAAAAAGAAGTTGGGGAGAGTTCTTGTTTTACATACATATAGGTGAGGCCCCTTAATCATGACAGTAGATTTATTTTCCTTATGTTATACTTCCTTGAACTTACAGAATAGTAAAGAGAGTAGATTCTGAAAAAAGAAAAAAGAAGAAAACCGAGTAAGAGAATTCACGAGATGCAAAAAGAAGAGGACTTGTTAGGGGCTGTTTGTTTACTTCTTATTAGCTCTTAATAGATTGTCTCTTATTTGGTAAGAGGCAGATGATTGTTTGTTTGTTTGTTTTTTTACCTCTTAATGCCTCTAATCGGTTAAGATACAAAATCAAGTTTAAATAATTAAGAGGCAAGTCTAAATAAACATTGCTATTTTTTGGACAAAAATATCCTCCTTAATATTATCATTTTCCTATCTTATCCCCCACACCACCACACTACACCACCACCAGATCTGCCACCACCACACCACACCAGATATGCCACCACACCACCACGCCTCCATCACACCACCACACCATGACAACACCACACCACCACCACGTTAGATCTGGGGAGGGGGGGCGCCGGCGGGGAAGGGTGAGGGTGGGGCGGGGATGGGGGAGGACGAGGGAGACGGCGGGGCTGGTGGGGGAGGGGGGAGGAAGACAGCGGGGATGGGGGAGGGGGACGACGAGGCTGATGGGATGGGGTGGGGGGAGCGAGAGGGAGAAGAGACTATTGTTGCTTTAACTTTTTTTTTTTCCTTAGGGATAAAATAGTAAAATACTTTTATTCAGATATTTTGAAAAAAAATAATTATCAAACAACATTTTTTCATTCATATACAATTCTATTCAGACACTCTATATTATTCAGATGTCTAAACTGTTCAGATCTTAATAACTAATTTTATCAAACACAACCTTAATCTTTCTCATTGTTCGTATAAACTGATACGAGGAAGAAATAAGTAAATCCAATTTTCAACAAAATCACCAGTAAGAATCATAAACTTGTCATAGAAAAAGACCTTAAATTTCCCCTATCACTTTCTCCATCCTAATACGTCAAAAAGGCATACTATAATTTCACTTCTCCCTTCCATTTCCCTCTAAATTAAAAACATGATGAATTCATGGGATATTAAAATATATTTTGAATTATCACACACACATACATATCAGCAACCATATTGCAATCAACATTTAGGATAAATAGTACTCCATCTGTTTGTTTGGTAGCTTACAACGAAATCATGCCAAACACACGAGCACGCGCACACATACACAGATCTTATATATATATATATATATATTCCAATCAAATTAAACAAATATAATACAAATGTGTTTTCGGCACGACTTGCCCTCAATGTCAAAAACAACGAAATTATCAGCATCACTAAAATTAGGACAAGGGAGCACATCATCAAGGCCCAAACCACCATCTCCGTGGGGTATTTTTGTAGTTCATGTTTCACATATAATACGAACATGACTAGGAGGTGAAATGACAATAAACTTAGGCAGAAGTGAACCTACGCTTATATGCATGGTAAACTATTAGTTATTAGAATTTTTGAATGGATAACAGTTTTTCTTTTGGATAAGTAAATAATATGTTACACATTAATGCATTGCAAACTGTTAAGGTTAATTAAGCAAGAACTGCTTTCATCTCCTACTCTATGCAATACCAAAGTAAGGCTTGCTCAAGAATGCACTTTGAAAAACATAACAGGGGGATAAAACATATAGCTAAACAAAAATTAATACCTTCTTCTCTGTTTAATATCAGTTGATGGATTGTTAATGTGTCGTGTATTTGAGGAATTATAATCTAGACATTACGTTGGGGAAAGGGGAACCACCTCATTTTGAGGCTGGTAAGCTTTGACCCTCTGACATTACGGATGGGTGGGCTGGTCCTTTGCCACTGGGTCAACCTCTCATCTTTTGTCACATCATTTTAGTTTTTTAGGAAATCCAAACTTTCCATCTACTACAATCACTATGAATCAAACATGTGCATATTATCTGTTTCGAAGGTGAATCAAGTTTTCAATTTGCAACATCAAGGTGTCCAACCAAGTTTTTTGTTTCATCTTTGCCTTAAACCGACCAATAACAAGGCAATCAATGAAATATAAAACAATAGTCAACATTTGAACAGCATAAAAGAAGTTCCTAGTACACGAATATATAAATGCCAAAAAGCTGCTAAAGAATGTTAACAACAACAATTTAAAGTTTGATTATACCTCCAAAGCAAACTGATGTTGTGCTACATCAGTCTTGTTAAAGGCCAGTACCAAAGGCAATCGTGTCTTGTACAGGATGCTACAAGCATAAAGCATATTGCTCATAAAAGTATTTGGACTCTCCGAACGAGGTGTGTCAACTACATATGTGACCACTGTAGGAAAAGTTGAAGCAAAAGCTTCAGTGATTATCGCTCCAGAAGCAGACCAAGTGAAGATCTCAATCTGTCCGGGAGTATCAACAAGAACATAGTCGAGTTGATCCGCTCGCTTTTCAATTACTGATACAACCTGAAATGTGATATTAATGAAGCTTCTACTTGGAAAAATCAATAGTGAGAAGATTTTCAGAAGTTGGAGTAAGGAAGTGTTTAAATGAAAGTTATACAGCCTGTCTACCTATTTTGCCTTGGCAAACATCTGCAGTTAATTACTAACCAAAAGAATGCCTCTGATACAAGCTACCGGAAGCTATACAATTCTACCAAACCATGAAGTTTGTAACCGATAAAATAAGTGCTTAGAAATAAACATCAAAGCAAAACACGCTATTTTACAAATTCCAGCATCTCTAGACGATTGTCAAAGCCACAGCTTTAAACAGGTCAAAAAATCTAGGTTTATACAAAGAAAATACAAAATTCAAACCATAGCAGTTCTATAAATCAAATTTACCTCATCAAACTTTGTCGCAAACAAGTTAAGTGATGTGAGGATGCCACCATTTGGCCCAAGATTGTACTCCTTCATTACTTCCTTGTACCGAACAGTGTCTCTTATGTCAATATTTGCACCAAATGGAAGAGACATAACAGCAGGGTCAAGGTTCAAGACATAACCCCTGATGTTTGAAGCTTGGGTATGGCAAACCAACCGATGAAGAAACGTAGTTTTTCCGCTCCCTAAGTAAATATATTTGTGATCATCAATTCTCTTACCCAAAAAGCAAAAAGGAAACTCGAAGTTGCAAATTTATTTAACAGAATACCTGCCATTCCTACAACGATGATGATAACTGGTTTTTTCTTAAAAGTTGTTGACTCGTCAATAATTAGTTTGTTCATGGACTCGCTGATAACAACTTCTTTCTCTTTACCTTTAGACTAAATAACAAACAACAGAAAAGAAAGTTTTAAAAGGGTGAGGACTAACTACCACTGATTTATAAGGAAGCTCATGAAGGGTAAACAATAAAGTTGATTAATTACATTGATATCGACTGATTCCTCGGTGTCCATTGGCATAGAGTTCGAATCAATGTCCATCTTCTTTTTCTTCAGCCTTGTGCTGCCCTAAACGGGAGAAGAATCAAAGTTTCAAATAGCACGAAAATTCTATGTTTTCTTCTCGTTCAGGAAAACAAAGAGAAACCTATTGAAATTTCGGAAAATTTTGAAGATTAGGGTTAGAGTAATGATTGTTTTATATAAACAACAACAAAAAAAGGTAAATAAATTGTAGGATGAACTGGCAGAGACTTACTCTGAGTGCTGTGCGAAGAAATGTAGAAGGAAGCAGAAGCAGCAGCTCCCAATTTGTGAATCGGAATGGTTTTAACAGAATTTCCTCTCCTCTCCATTTTGTTCTCTCGGTTAAACATATACCCGGTCAGACCCATCTAAAACCCAGACGACATCGTTCCCGATAATATAAAATTAGATCAAAACTTTTCCCTTGCTTTCTCTCTTTTCTGGGAAGACTGCAGCGTACTAAATTGCCAACACTTTTGGGTGGCCCAATTTTTTTATTTTTATTTTATTTTAGCGTTTGATAACATTTTTAAAAATATTAAAATTTGGTATTAAAGATATTTTTAAATTAACTACAAATTTGTGATTTTATTTTAAGAAGTTATGACAAAAGTATAAAATATAATAATTTTAGATTATATAATTACTTTAAATTTAACATTAATTTTTTAAAAATAATTTTATAATTACATAATTAAACGCTATTTAATTTCCTTATAATATCACTTTTGTCAAAGGTTTTATGCATAAAAATGTTTCATCTAAACATCACACAACACAACTTCGTTAAATAGCTACTTATACCATGTTATCGTTTACTTTTTAAATCAATGCATAATGGTTTCAAAATTCAAAATTAATATATTTAAGATAATAAATATGTATTTAAGTAATTTTTTTTTAAAATAAGTTTATAATTGTTATAATCATGTTTGTTAAAATTAAAAAGAAAAGTCAATCAATTTTTGCATGACAGAGAAAATACTAAAATAACTATCAGTCTATTGCTCTCGCTTCATAATACACATTATTATTTGTCAATTAAAATAATTATAATTATACAAAAAATATATTTCTATATATGATTTTTGATATTTATATATATTTTCCTCTCACAAAGATAATAAGGTAAGTCTCACTTTTATGTGAGAGAGAATAATTTGAATTTTTTTAAAAATACATAAAGAAATAGTGCTCTCTTAATTTTATAATGTAGTCCATTATTTATATTTTATATTTTTGTTTAGAGACTAAATTTTCTCAATTATCTGTTTTATGTAGATTTTAAAATGTATTATTGACTAAGAATCTCATATTATTGCTATATTAAATAATAATTATCTTCTCTTTTGAAATATTTAAACATATTTAAAAATATTATTATTTTTAAAATAGTTTATTTAAGATAAAGTTTATTTAAATCAAAAATGCAGCAATTGAGATTAAAAAATAATGCATCAAAAATAGTCACCAAACACTAAATTACAAACAAGTATTCAATAAATCCAAAATCTATATTATCTATCCATATCTATATTATAAAATGAGAGAAATGGAAAATAACAGTCTTTTTAGACTCTGCCACATGTAATTTTTTTTTTAGTTTTATTATAATTTTGTTATTCTTAATTTTTTTTTATTCTATCATTAAAAATTGATAAAACTCTTATTATATTCTTATAGTAATAATATTATAATTTATTATAATAATTCATCCTAATTTAAAAAAAAGAAAATTACGTAAAAGAAGAAATAACTTACTGTTTTTATTGACCACGTTTTGAACTTGTCCTCTACAAGATTAAAACTTATACCAGTTAACCAAGTTATTACCGGTCCACTAAAACTAGTTAAGAGAAAGTAAGAGTGATAGTTGTTTTTGAACTCTTAAATTTCAATCCCATTATCCTTCACCCTTTAATTTTTCTTATTCATTAAAATTTATTTTCACTTTTGAATTTATACAAACAATTGCGTGTCAGCGCCAAGTTAAAAAGAAAAGGAGAGAGGAATAAGGGGGTTGAAAAACCGTATTTTTTGGCGCAACCAAACGGGTGATCCACGGTTTCATTTCACGTACATACTTACACTTCATTGTAGCTCGTTTGGCTAACCAAATTGGCACCTCTCACTACTGCACAATAGTACAAGGATACCAGGGATCAAAACAACAACTTCAATCACGTCTTTAGGATAAGAACAAGTCTAAGGAGCTGTTTAATTTTGGTTGAATAGAATTAAATAATTAAATCTATCAATTATTTAGTGCATTTATTTTTAATTGAATAACTAAATCGATCAGATTTTTTTACTGAATAGTTAAGTTCTAACTGAATGAAATAAATTTTTTTTTTAAATATTAACTATTATATTAAGTAATATTAAATAAATTTATAACAACTTTGAAGTTTTTCAAAAAGATAAAATAATAAAAATATGTTATTCAGATGTTTCAGACATGTCACTTATTAAACAATTTTTTTTTATTTAGTATTCAGAAATTTATTTCATTCATCTCATTCAGATTATTTAAGCATTTTAAATTATTTCTTTCAGTTTTTATCAAACAACCCTTAAGGTTGTGTTTGTTTGGAACTGAATGAAATTGAATAGTTGAATCGGTCAGTCATTGAACATATTTATTTTGAATAAAAATTATTTGAATAGCTAAATTGGTCAGTACTTTGGGCTGAATGAATAAGTCTCAGCTAAATGAAGTAAAATTAAATTAAATAAATAAATATTAACTATTATATTAAGTAATATAAAATAAATATAGACCAACTTTGAATTTTTTCAGAGGGATAAAATAATAAAAATCTATTATTTAGATGTTTCAAACATATCAATTATTAAATAAGTTTTTTCCATTCAGTATTCAGAATTATGCTTTATTCAGCTCATTTAGATTACTTAAACATTCAGAACTGTTTCATTTAGTTTTTAACAACACCCCTTAGCTGCACAAATTTTGGAATATAAATTCAAACACAAAGTCCATCTTCATTATTAAAAAGTAAGGTCTAACACAAAAATTTGTGACAGTCTGCATTTTTTAATGGCGTAAATGAAGTTTGTATCCCTAAATTGTATTTGTAGACTGTATAATGTACTACACTAAGCAATCCGAAAACCATGTAATCTTTTCCTCGGCTGTTAAAATTAAAATGCTCAAATCTTTTGCCGCTATCGCTACGACCGTTCAGAGAGAGAGAGAGAAAGAAACCACTGTGCAAGCACTCACGCTTCACATAGGAAACACGATGCCAAGATGGTCCCCATGTAAACATCGGCGGTTCATCAACGACGTCTTCGGAACTTCGGTTACCACTATCGTAACTTCTACTGTCGCAGCTGACTTGTCGTGGACCTCGGCGTCTAGTGGGTTTCAGACACCGGTTACGACGATAACCCAGCGGTGACACTCCAACTTTGTGTTGGCCGCTATTGCCTCATCTTCCAGCTTATCCATGCCGACAGGGTACTACGTCTCTTCTGTCATTGCCTCATCTTCTGACTTGTGTTGAAGCTCGTGTTGCATTTCTCATGGGAACGAATATTAGGGCTTGATAGTTCTCATAGCTAGTTCAGAGGTTTATATATATATATATATAGAATCTTGATGTTGTAAATATGTGGCAAATTCATCTTTTTGTTGAATTTGAGGTCGAGATTAAGGTTAGGTACTGCTTTTGATTATGAAAAAGTAAAGTAAGTTTTCGATGATCTCTTCCTTATGATCTGAAGGTGATGTGGTTATGTTATAACTAAGTTTCTTTAATTATGGATTTCAATCAATCGACTGTTGTTTTTTTAGGGTTTCTGATGAACGGAGTAGTAGTAAGTTATATCAGTATATGTCAGTACTCGGGTCTTTATTTAATGGAAAATTCTAGACTTACCAAAAAAATACCTACTAGCTTTATTCGCAAAAAAGACGAAAAATTATGGCCCCACTTTATTTGTATTTTGCAAATGAGATGAGACCATACTCCTTTGTCTTTTATGAGGGTAAGGCTTATGGGTACATTTTGAGGGTAAATGTAGAAACACCCTTATTTAATTAGTCTATAGTGGTGACTTGATGTGATATCCCAGGTTTTAACAAGATTTATAAATAAGAAAATTGGCTAATTAAGTAAATATTAGTAGTTAAAACCTAGTTTTGAATGATAAAAAGTAGTAAGAGTGATTAAATATAATTTATTATTTAATCAATGTGCTAGAAATGACCTGTGTGGTTGAAATGGTAAAGATGGACACCTATGTGGTTGGACTAGTACAGAAGGACTCTTAATGTGAATAAGGGTCTATAAGATGTGTATGGATCAGTTAGTTATTTAAGGTGCATAAGTGATGTATCAGATAATGAAATTATAATGAAAATGAATCTTGATGGTTAAATGATAATATAACGGATTTAAAGATAAATGATTGATGGTAATACATACAATAAGGTAAATTGAAAGAAATCAGTGTAAGATACGATGTGGTGTCAGCAGGTAATAGATTAAATATGTGTATGTGTATATTTGGGGCAGATAGAGAAAGAAAAGTTTAAATTGAGGAAATGGTGGAAATGAGGAAAGAGTGTGAATTGAGCTTAAGTGATGAAATTTGATAATGAGCTTAGTGAATAGGCCTGAAGAGGATGTGAGAATGGCAAGATAAAGTATGTATATACGTGCAGTGAAAAAGGAACCGTATGATCCAATCTGTCTATTAAGGATTAAATGAATGATACGATTAACAATTGTTGAACGTTTGACGTTATTTAATTAGAAATTGATATTAAATGATTGAATTAAGATAATCGTGATACGATGTGTAAAGATAAAAAGGTAATACTCTCAAATGTGAGTACAAGTAACGTAGATTTCATGTGTGTTGAGTGAATAAGAGAAAGGACGAAAAGTCGTAATGAAGATATTATGAATTTAACAGGATAAATTATGATGAATTTTGATAATCCGGTTGAGGTTCGCTTCTCGAGGAAGCGGTTTATGTAAAAGTGAGTATGTCGACTTGATGAGATGTCGAAAATTAAAAATTGATTGAATATGAAACCGAAATAGTTCGTAGCAAATTAAGATTTTATTGATATGTATTTGAGCATAATGATAAATTGATGATTATGTAATTGATCGAATTAGGTACGACAAGTGTTATGAGACAAACAAGTTATGAAGTATTTAATGTTAGAATAAAATTCAAGCATAATGAAACAAATTTGGATAAAAAAAGACTTGAGTTGGTTGAAAAATGAGCATATATGAATTTAATAAGAATTAAATTCTCTAGAAAATTTGGCAAAAGTCCAAAATGCCCTTAAAAGATTTGGAAAATGACATTGGTGTCCTTAAATGGTGCAATGACCAATATAACCTTAATTAGCCAAGGAAAATGACATGAATGCTCATAACCATACAAGAGTTAAGCTAACTAAAGTGGTTAAATGTTGGAAAATTATATACATGATATGTATATATCTTTATTGTAAGCATAAGTTGACTAGTTCATTTCATTCTTCACCATCCAAGTTTCCAGCAAAGTGAGCTTAATAGAGAAAAAGAGGAAAAGCTAGGGTTTCAAAGGAAGCTCAAAAAATCTCAAGAAAAATTGTACAGGAGAAGAATAACAAGCAATTAAAGTGAAAAAGCTAGCATTAACAAACTTTGTAACTAGAAAAAAATGAGCTTAAAGAAGGTATGAACATGTTTTGCTATGAAATTCATCATCTAAGTGTTTAAGTTCAAGAACAAGAAAAACTATGCATGAATTAATGGCTAGATGTAAAGATTTTCTGAGTTTATGTGCTTATGTTTGGTTTATGATGAAACCCTAGTCTCAAGTTGGTAGAACAAGGTTGATGGACTATTCATGTTCATGTTCAAGACTTGAAATCATGATTTAAGATATGAGCATGCGTTATATGTTGCTAACTTTGATGAAAACCTAGAGTAGAAGGTTGATCATGGAGAGATCATGTATAATTTTATGCTAGATAGCATCAAAGAGTCATAAATGGTTTAAAAGTATGACATGTGTGGAAATGTTACAATATTAGGCTATGATTTGCATATAGACTAAATTATAATATGAAAAGTACATTAGAAGGTGCTTATAGAAATTATGTGAATACATAAAGTAGTTAAATATGTATGGGGTAATGTATGTGATGCATAGAGTCCAAGATTTCAAGTTGAGCTTAAGGGTGGAATTTCTTAAGTTGACAAAATTTCCACCAACATATGATTTTTGGCCATTTTGATTAATTAATGGTTTAATAAGGCCAAACAACTAAGTTTTACGTAAATACATGTGTTAGAGTCGTTTTGAAAGTCAATTGATGTGAATGGCGACAATTGTGGATTTTAAATGTTTTAAAACGTTTGCCGACGCCTAAATCGAACCTTTCAAAAAAAAATAAGTCCATTTGAAAAATTTTAAACGTTTTGAAGGTCCATGCAAGTCAAATATGTGTTATATGTGTTATGTGACATGGTGGAATTAAGTTTTACAAAAAAAGGGCAAAAAATAGCATGAATTTTTGAAAAAAAAAATTCCAGAAAAATCAATACTGCGCCGGGGCGCAGTTATTTTAACTGGAAACTGTGCCGGGACGCAGTGCTACTGAAGAAGTTGGTCGGGGCAAGTTCAGGGAGCGTCGGGGCGAAGTTGTGTCGAGGACATCTGTAAGACCCCGAATTTTATGAAATACAAAATTTAATTTTTCTTCATATAGATATTTTTTTTAAACAGTAAGTGGTTAAATCGATAAAGTTAAAAGTTAAGGATGTTATGTGCAAATTTTATTTTGTCGGACAATATTCGCTTTGTCGAGAAATATTCGTTTGGTCGGGGAATATTCGTTTGGTCCGACGGCGCCGAAATAACAAATTATTGGTGGACCCCACAACGGAATATTTGTCGGATATAGAAAACGACAGAAATAACCTTTTTAAATAAAAATAGTCAACGGAACTGTTAAAATACCGGTGATAAAAGAATAGTAGCATACGGTAGTTATTGGTATTTTCTGTAGCACTCGGTACTCTACAGTAACACACGGTATTGCATAGTGTCTCATATTATTGGTCTGATAATTGACACCGTAACTGTTACGCATCATTTCATCGATAATTGTCACTGCATAATATTTTATATTATCAAGTCAATAATTGTTGTTGCACTGTTTTTAAAATTATTGAACCTAATAATTGTCACAGTAACATATGCACAGTAATTCACATTATTGAATCAATAATTGTCATTACACAGTAACGTATGCTTTATTTTACATTATTGTTATCTCTATTATGATGTTATTTAAACAGTTGTATTTCATTAATTTATTGACTTGATATCTAAGAGCTAACTATACTGTATTTATAACAATTAGTCATAATAATTGAATTGATAAAGTTATTTGTTTATAATATAAAGTTAGGTGATTATTAGGTGATATGAAATGAATGGTGTAGATTAAAGTGTGAATTATTGTTGAATAATTGAATTAATTTGTTTATAATATAAAGTTAAGTGATTATTAGGTGATATGAAATGAATGGTGTAGATTAAAGTGTGAATTATTGTTGAATAATTAAATTGATTTGTTTATAATATAAAGTTAGGTGATTATTAGGTGATATGAAATGAATGGTGTAGATTAAAGATAATATAATATTTGAAATGGATGGTGTAGATTAAAAGATGATCTTTAAATGAATGGTTTAGATTAAATGAATGATAAGATTTTTGGCTATAAATAGAAGCCTTAACTTAAGGATTTTTCATAAACTTCCTTACTTGTTCTTTCTTTCTCTCTCTAAATACTTCTTGTGAAAGTTCTCTCTAAGTGTGCTTAAGTCATCTTGAGTATTTGTGAAGATCTATAAGTATACGTGTACTGTTCAAGTTAATCAACCTCATTTAAATCAATATCCAGTCACGTGTTACGGTAAGGGATACCATCTTTTTCATCTTCCATTATTCAAACATACTATGGTAAGGGATTATCATTATTTGATTCTCGATAATAATATTGTTTCTTCCTTACTCATAAGACGTGCCTTTTATTTCCATGTATTAAATTGTGGGAATAACCTTACGGAGCGGATTGCCGCCTGTTGGTGAATAACCTTTCGTATTCATTCATTATTAATCTCTGAGAATAACCTTACGGAGCGGATTGCCGCCTGTTTGGTGAATAACTCTTTGTACTCAAATTCTATTAAATTGTGGGAATAACCTTACGGAGCGGATTGCCGCCTGTTTGGTGAATAACTCTTTGTACTCAAATTCTATTAAATTGTGGGAATAACCTTACGGAGCGGATTGCCGCCTGTTGGTGAATAACCCTTTGTATTAATTTCCTTCACCTTTTGTTAATCAAACCTGCTACGGTAAGGGATATTATTTTCTTTCATACTCCTAAATCGAAATTTATTATGGAACTATTGCTTCTATAATTCCTGAAAATATTATATGTTCCATAATAGTTGAACTTCATTATTTCAACTGAACCTTCCTATTTACGTGAACCTTTCTATTGAATTGTAACCGTTATTCTGAACTGTGGATCTTGAATATCATTTTTAAATTTCACTCCACATCATGTTGACAATTTGGACCTTATTTGAATCTGTACAAAGTAAACTTCCGATACTTATTGTTATCCTATTTCTTCTGTTCATCATTTATATCATTCTAATCATCCAAAAATCAAGCTGTTGTGAATATCTGTGGCCGGGGGCACAGATGTGATATATTTGTTGAACAGATGATAGGTTAAAGGCGATATAATAGGTTAAAGGCGATACATCTGTTCGGTGTCTTTTATGGCACGTGGTGAATGTTCTCTTTGGCCCGTAGTGCAAAGATGAACTGTTGTTTGGTATGATTATGACCAAAGGCTGAATCTGGTATAATCATGACCGTTGGTGTTATATTGAATGTCTTTGGCCCGTAGTGCAAAGATGAACTGTTGATCTGCATGATTATGATCAGGAACTGTGAATTTGTATTATCTTGACTAATGATATTTCAGATGATAAAAGTTGATGATGTTTTTCCTAAAAAGAGAACCGAGTGGACATTATAGTCTGCATTATTCTTCTAATAGATTACTCATTCCGCTGCTATTATTGATATGAACGTTGTTTAAGAATTTAACTGCAGTTTTTGATATAAACCTTGTAGTCTATTGTATTCTATCAAGAACTCAGCTGTTGAAGACTAATGATAATTTATTCGTCATTATCTTAGTCATGATATTCTTTACTGGGCTATTTGAGCTCACCCTTTCTTTTGTTCCATTGTTTTTCAACAGGAGATGAAAACATAACAGGGTCTAGCCGGGGAATGGAGTGAGGGTCCGAGGAATAGTTATCATAGTCTTCACGTTTTGTAAAATAGTGTGGCAATAATAGTGAAGACTTAGTTGTGTATTATTATACACTGTATTGTTGTACGTTGTGCTTTGTTGTAATAATTTTGTTGTAGTATTTTGACGACTCAAGTTTGGGCTGTGTGGGCCCAGATTTGGGGGCGTCACAGTTGGCATTAGAGCTTAGGGATATGGTCTTTAATGGCGATCTGGGGTAGAACTAGGAGGGGAGAGACGAATAGAATCAGTCACTAGTGTGTCCTACCTAAAATAGATTTTATTATCTAATGAGTCGATTTGAATGTAGGAACATGAAGTGATGAGTCAGTTTATTTGAACTAACATTTATTTTGTGACCACAGTTAGGTATGGCATCTGAAAATCAAGAGGTTAACTATGGAATACCCGAAGCAAATGTAGCCGAGAATCAAGAGGCCCCAAACAATCCTCCTGCCAACTCAGGAAATAATGTTCTTGATAACATGATGAACGATGGATTCTTTAGGAATTTCTTGCAGTTCATACAGAATCAAGGAAGAGGAAATCCAGTCAATAATAACGGTAGAAACGCTGGCAATTTGAGGATGGTCACTGTTAAGCAATTTAAAGAATTAGGACCACCTGAATTCCACGGGAAGCCTGACCCACTCAAAGCGGAGGCATGGCTGAAGCAGACGACAAAAATACTTGATGTCTTACAATGCGCTGATGATCAGAAGGTGCCATTTGCCACTTTTATGTTACGAGGTGAGGCGGACCATTGGTGGGAAGCGGTAAAACGTATCCAACCTTCAGCACTCGAAATGTCTTGGACAGAATTCGAAGAACTGTTTAACGAGAAGTACTTCCCAGAAAGCATCCGCCATATGAAGGAAGTGGAATTCATTAAGCTGGAGCAGGGAAACATGACAGTTTCTCAATATGAAGCTAAGTTTGCTGAACTGTCTCGTTTTGCGACTCATCTAGTAGATGACGAAGCACGAATGAGTCGAATGTTCCTGAGAGGTTTGAGACTCAAAATTCGTCAACAACTTAGTTCTCATAAATTCAGTTTGTATTCAGATGTTGTAGATAGGGCTCAAAGGGTGGAGCAAACAGATGAAACATTGCAACCAAGAGTTAATGATCAGCATAGAGAAAGGAGTGACAACAACCACAGGAACGAAAACCATCGAGGAGGTAACCAACACTTCGGTGGTAATTCCACACCAAATAACAGAAGGGGAGAATCTAGTGGGAACAATTTCAAAAGAAAGAGATTCCATAATAATTATGGAAGGGCACCAGCACCAGTACCAACACCAGCACCGACCCCAGTTTCAAGGGGAGAAGATCGACCACCAGTGAGATGCTATAGGTGTGGTCAGGAAGGTCACATCAGCCCAAACTGTACTCTGCAGTCTAAAAAGTGCTACAGTTGTGGGAAAGAGGGTCATCTTGCGCGGTTTTGTCCTGCCACAAAATCAAGTCCAGCTGCAATGATGATACCAAAAGCTAGCGCGGATAAAGGAAAATCTGTAGTTCAAGGGAGAGCTTTTGTTGTGACATCCCAAATGGCGCGAAACTCGAACGAGGTGATAACCGGTAAGCTATTCATAAATTCTCGTGAAGTCTACGCTTTGTTAGATACTGGCTCTACCCATTCTTTTATCTCACCTGCATGTGCTCAGCGTTTAAACTTAACTCCTGAAAACTTGGACTTTGACTTATCAGTTGAAACCCCATTAGGAGAAATGACCATTACATCTACTGTCTATAAATCTTGCCTAGTTCAAATCAACAACCTCACATTATCTGTTGACCTTATTTCTTTGGAGATGCGTGAATTTGATGTGATTTTAGGAATTGATTGGTTGACTACCCATCATGCTAAAATTGATTGTTTTCATAAGATTATTAGTTTTCATATTCCTAATCAACCTGTCATGCAAATTCAAGCAACTAAACCATTGAAATCTATAACTGTTATTTCTAGCCATAAAGCCATTCGTTTATTGAAAAACGGATGTCAAGCCTTTTTAGCTCATGTCACTGATTTGAACAAAAATACGTCAAACTTGAATGATATTCCCATTGTTAATGAGTTTCCTGACGTTTTTCCTGAAGAACTTCCTGGCTTACCCCCAAACCGTGAAATTGATTTTTATATTGATCTTGAACCCGGTACCAAGCCCATTTCCAAAGCTCCCTACCGAATGGCTCCCATTGAACTTCAAGAGTTAAAAGTCCAACTACAGGAATTGTTGGATACCGGTTTCATTCGTCCGAGTGCATCACCTTGGGGTGCTCCTGTTCTATTTGTGAAGAAGAAAGACGGGAGTATGAGATTGTGCATTGACTACCGAGAATTGAACCATGTCACCATCAAGAACAGGTACCCGTTACCTCGGATTGATGACATGTTTGATCAATTGCAAGGCGCTCAACATTTCTCAAAGATTGATCTCCGTTCTGGATATCATCAGTTAAAGGTTAAAGCTGAGGACATTCCAAAGACTGCTTTCAGAACTCGTTATGGGCATTATGAGTTCTTAGTCATGCCTTTTGGACTAACTAATGCTCCTGCAGCTTTCATGGACATGATGAACCGGATATTCAAGGAACATTTGGATCATTTTGTGGTTGTCTTTATTGATGACATCCTCATATACTCCAAGAGTCGCGAGGATCATGAACAACACCTGAGATTGATACTACAAAAGCTCCGTGAAAACAAATTATATGCCAAGTTGAAGAAATGTGAGTTCTGGCTTGAGGAGGTCGCGTTTCTTGGGCATGTGATTTCTAGTCAAGGAATATCAGTCGATCCTGCGAAGATTGAAACGGTACTAAATTGGGAACAACCCAAAACAGTAACCGAAGTCCGAAGTTTTCTGGGTCTAGCTGGTTATTATCGGAGATTCGTAGAAGGATTTTCTCGAATCGCCACTCCATTAACGCAGCTTACTCGGAAAAGCACAAAATTCATATGGAGCGAGAAATGCGAGAAAAGTTTCCAAGAACTCAAGAAGAGACTGGTTTCAGCTCCTGTTCTGACCATACCATCAGGATCAGGAGAATTTGTTATCTACAGCGATGCTTCTGGCAAAGGTCTAGGCTGTGTCCTTATGCAACATGGAAAGGTTATAGCCTACGCCTCTCGACAACTCAAAGATTATGAGAAAAATTATCCTACTCATGATCTAGAGTTGGCAGCAGTCGTTTTCGCGTTGAAGATCTGGAGACACTACTTGTACGGAGAAAAAGTGGATATCTATACGGATCATAAAAGTCTCAAGTATTTCTTCACCCAGAAGGAACTCAACATGCGACAACGACGTTGGCTTGAGCTGTTAAAGGATTATGACCACACAATCCAGTATCACCCGGGAAAGGCGAACGTTGTAGCTGACGCTTTGAGCAGAAAATCTTATGCAAGTACAAGTGCACTGCTAACAACACAAAAGTGTATTTTGTACGACTTGCAAAAGATGGAGATAGAGCTAAAGACACCAGGGACCCACTCGAAGATTGCTCACGTGCGAGTAGAACCAACTTTAATCGATAAAATTAAAGCTGCTCAAGCTACCGATCCGGAACTGATAAACATGATAAAGAAAGTACAAGAAGGTGCCATTCCCGAAGCAAGAATCGACGAGAAAGGAATACTTCGAGTCAACTCTCGACTCTGTGTTCCTAACGATCCTGAATTAAAGCATAAAATCATGATGGAGGCACACAACACGCCGTTTGCAATCCACCCAGGAGGTACCAAGATGTATCGAGATCTTCGACATACATTTTGGTGGAACAATATGAAAAGAGAGATTGCGGAGTTTATCTCAAGGTGCCTAACTTGTCAACGTGTCAAGGCAGAGCATCAAGTTCCTAAAGGTCCATTACAATCACTTGAAGTTCCCGAATGGAAGTGGGAACACATCAATATGGACTTCGTGACGGGTCTTCCAAAAGTTTCTCAAGGCTTAGATGCAATTTGGGTGATCGTAGATAGATTGACCAAATCTGCTCATTTCTTGCCTATACGAGAAAACTTTTCACTTGAACGTCTTGCCGGTATGTACATAAATGAGATCGTGAGATTGCATGGCATGCCAGTTTCCATAGTTTCTGATCGGGATCCTAGATTCACTTCACGCTTTTGGATCAGTCTACAAAAAGCTATGGGCACTGAACTACGTTTTAGTTCTGCATACCATCCTCAAACGGACGGACAATCGGAAAGGACGATCCAGACCCTCGAAGATCTTTTGAGACTTTGTGTATTAGACTTCAAAGGAAGTTGGGATAAGTACTTGCCGTTGGTGGAATTTTCTTACAACAACAGTTACCAAGCAAGCATAGGCATGGCTCCATTCGAGGCATTGTATGGAAGGAAGTGTCGCTCTCCAATATGTTGGAATGAGGTAGGAGAAGCAAAATTGTTGGGACCCGAGTTGGTACGCTTGACGACCGAAAAGATCCAAATGATCCGACAACGAATACAGACCGCACAAGAACGACAAAAGAGTTATGCTGATCTTCATCGGAGAGACGAAAGTTTCAACGTCGGAGATCATGTATTCTTACGTGTTTCTCCATGGAAAGGGGTTACGAGATTTGGAAAGAGAGGAAAGCTTAACCCTCGATTTATTGGCCCATTTGAAATCCTCGATCGAATAGGAACCGTAGCCTACAGACTAGCCCTACCACCAAGTATGTCTCGCATCCATAACGTTTTTCACATATCTATGTTACGTAAATATGTGAAGGACCCAAACCACGTCATTGAGTTAGAACCAGACGTTATAGCAGAGGATTTAACATACGAGGAAGTACCTGTTAAGATCCTGGATAAGAAGGAGCAGATCCTACGCTCAAAGGTTATACCTCAAGTTAAGGTTTTATGGAGGAACCAAGATACTGAGGAAATGACCTGGGAGCTAGAATCTGAGATGAAATCTAAGTATCCTTACCTCTTCGATATGTCAGGTACGTCAATTTCGGGGACGAAATTTCATAAGGAGGGGAGGTTGTAAGACCCCGAATTTTATGAAATACAAAATTTAATTTTTCTTCATATAGATATTTTTTTTAAACAGTAAGTGGTTAAATCGATAAAGTTAAAAGTTAAGGATGTTATGTGCAAATTTTATTTTGTCGGACAATATTCGCTTTGTCGAGGAATATTCGTTTGGTCGGGGAATATTCGTTTGGTCGGGGAATATTCGTTTGGTCCGACGGCGCCGAAATAACAAATTATTGGTGGACCCCACAACGGAATATTTGTCGGATATAGAAAACGACAGAAATAACCTTTTTAAATAAAAATAGTCAACGGAACTGTTAAAATACCGGTGATAAAAGAATAGTAGCATACGGTAGTTATTGGTATTTTCTGTAGCACTCGGTACTCTACAGTAACACACGGTATTGCATAGTGTCTCATATTATTGGTCTGATAATTGACACCGTAACTGTTACGCATCATTTCATCGATAATTGTCACTGCATAATATTTTATATTATCAAGTCAATAATTGTTGTTGCACTGTTTTTAAAATTATTGAACCTAATAATTGTCACAGTAACATATGCACAGTAATTCACATTATTGAATCAATAATTGTCATTACACAGTAACGTATGCTTTATTTTACATTATTGTTATCTCTATTATGATGTTATTTAAACAGTTGTATTTCATTAATTTATTGACTTGATATCTAAGAGCTAACTATACTGTATTTATAACAATTAGTCATAATAATTGAATTGATAAAGTTATTTGTTTATAATATAAAGTTAGGTGATTATTAGGTGATATGAAATGAATGGTGTAGATTAAAGTGTGAATTATTGTTGAATAATTGAATTAATTTGTTTATAATATAAAGTTAGGTGATTATTAGGTGATATGAAATGAATGGTGTAGATTAAAGTGTGAATTATTGTTGAATAATTAAATTGATTTGTTTATAATATAAAGTTAGGTGATTATTAGGTGATATGAAATGAATGGTGTAGATTAAAGATAATATAATATTTGAAATGGATGGTGTAGATTAAAAGATGATCTTTAAATGAATGGTTTAGATTAAATGAATGATAAGATTTTTGGCTATAAATAGAAGCCTTAACTTAAGGATTTTTCATAAACTTCCTTACTTGTTCTTTCTTTCTCTCTCTAAATACTTCTTGTGAAAGTTCTCTCTAAGTGTGCTTAAGTCATCTTGAGTATTTGTGAAGATCTATAAGTATACGTGTACTGTTCAAGTTAATCAACCTCATTTAAATCAATATCCAGTCACGTGTTACGGTAAGGGATACCATCTTTTTCATCTTCCATTATTCAAACATACTATGGTAAGGGATTATCATTATTTGATTCTCGATAATAATATTGTTTCTTCCTTACTCATAAGACGTGCCTTTTATTTCCATGTATTAAATTGTGGGAATAACCTTACGGAGCGGATTGCCGCCTGTTGGTGAATAACCTTTCGTATTCATTCATTATTAATCTCTGAGAATAACCTTACGGAGCGGATTGCCGCCTGTTTGGTGAATAACTCTTTGTACTCAAATTCTATTAAATTGTGGGAATAACCTTACGGAGCGGATTGCCGCCTGTTTGGTGAATAACTCTTTGTACTCAAATTCTATTAAATTGTGGGAATAACCTTACGGAGCGGATTGCCGCCTGTTGGTGAATAACCCTTTGTATTAATTTCCTTCACCTTTTGTTAATCAAACCTGCTACGGTAAGGGATATTATTTTCTTTCATACTCCTAAATCGAAATTTATTATGGAACTATTGCTTCTATAATTCCTGAAAATATTATATGTTCCATAATAGTTGAACTTCATTATTTCAACTGAACCTTCCTATTTACGTGAACCTTTCTATTGAATTGTAACCGTTATTCTGAACTGTGGATCTTGAATATCATTTTTAAATTTCACTCCACATCATGTTGACAATTTGGACCTTATTTGAATCTGTACAAAGTAAACTTCCGATACTTATTGTTATCCTATTTCTTCTGTTCATCATTTATATCATTCTAATCATCCAAAAATCAAGCTGTTGTGAATATCTGTGGCCGGGGGCACAGATGTGATATATTTGTTGAACAGATGATAGGTTAAAGGCGATATAATAGGTTAAAGGCGATACATCTGTTCGGTGTCTTTTATGGCACGTGGTGAATGTTCTCTTTGGCCCGTAGTGCAAAGATGAACTGTTGTTTGGTATGATTATGACCAAAGGCTGAATCTGGTATAATCATGACCGTTGGTGTTATATTGAATGTCTTTGGCCCGTAGTGCAAAGATGAACTGTTGATCTGCATGATTATGATCAGGAACTGTGAATTTGTATTATCTTGACTAATGATATTTCAGATGATAAAAGTTGATGATGTTTTTCCTAAAAAGAGAACCGAGTGGACATTATAGTCTGCATTATTCTTCTAATAGATTACTCATTCCGCTGCTATTATTGATCTGAACGTTGTTTAAGAATTTAACTGCAGTTTTTGATATAAACCTTGTAGTCTATTGTATTCTATCAAGAACTCAGCTGTTGAAGACTAATGATAATTTATTCGTCATTATCTTAGTCATGATATTCTTTACTGGGCTATTTGAGCTCACCCTTTCTTTTGTTCCATTGTTTTTCAACAGGAGATGAAAACATAACAGGGTCTAGCCGGGGAATGGAGTGAGGGTCCGAGGAATAGTTATCATAGTCTTCACGTTTTGTAAAATAGTGTGGCAATAATAGTGAAGACTTAGTTGTGTATTATTATACACTGTATTATTGTACGTTGTGCTTTGTTGTAATAATTTTGTTGTAGTATTTTGACGACTCAAGTTTGGGCTGTGTGGGCCCAGATTTGGGGGCGTCACAACATCTCATGGCCAGCGAGATGTTGTGAACTAAACATCTCGCCGGGGCGAGATGTATTGTTCACAGAAAATAAATTTAAAAAAAAAATCTAAAATAAAATGTTTTGATACATAATCATAGAGATATGTATGATAAGCCACAAATTGATAAAAATGATCAATGTGGTAAATATTAAAGTATAAAGGAACAATGTGTTACGTGTTAAAGTTATGTAAAGATAAAAGATAGTTTATATGGCAAGGTTTAGCATACACATGTGTATAACCAATGCATGAACCAATGTTATGGTTATGTAGGACCCAATCGGGGTAAGATATTAGTAGAGGTAAACAAGAGTAAATGATATTAAGGTAATGAAACAAGAAATAATATACTATAATATACCTACAACTATATAAAAGTATTGTAATGCTTGTGTACTAGGTCGGAAACAAGTTAGGATGTATTATTAACTTAAATAAAGTATAATATATCAAAAGTGAAATGAATAGAGATAAATGGTTAAGCGATTATGGATAAAGTTTGATAAGTTATATTAAGTCTTTTAATCCTATAATGATATATATAGGTGTAATGTTGATAGATATTGCTCGAAGTAGCAAACCGACTATAAGGATATGCAAGGATGATTGAGGAAGCTTAAAGGTTAAGTAAATAAATGCAGATCATACAAGTTTTTCAGACTTAATTGTAATGATTGTTCTATGTGAACTATATGATAGTAAAAGATGTGGAATGTGCTCTATATGCAACTATGTGATTTAACTGCTACATGAAATATGTGACATTTAAGCATATCATGATAAAGTAAGGTATGCATGACGCATAAATATAAATTGTAAGCATGAAATATGTTATCTAATTGACTTGCTGAGCCTTTGTGCTCACTTTTGCTATGAACTAACATTTTCAGGTAAAGTACGAGAAGGTCGGATGTTCCGGTTAAGCTAAAGGTAAAGAGTGCTAAATGCATAGATAAGCGTGAAGAAAATTTGTTATATGTATTTGGTGTAATGTGCAAGTAAGTCAGATAAATGTAAACCTATAATGGTATATGTAATTAACGTTCAGATTTTAATTATAAGCTTAGTCGTTAACAAGAGGTGTATGATTTGTAAATTCATAATGATAACAATGAATGTAATTTGTTTTGAGAAATGTTATAATAAGATAAAATAAAGGTATTATTGGTAGTCGAATTTTATATGTAATAAACTCGTATGTATGGTACAGATGTATGTAAATAGATACATATATGTTACAGGTATAAGTAAACATGGCCATGAATGGACAAATAAATGTTGAAATTATTCACATATTATGTCATGTAAATCATAATGTATATGATTTTGATAATTGTAATAGAGTAGGTCACAATTTATTAATATTTGATCTAAAGTGCTAAAGTATAGAAAGTGAACGTTACGATCCTGAGACAAGTAATGAATGTAAAATAAATAAACAGATTTATGGACCGCATTATGGTCAAATATTAATTTTAAAGGTTAATTGTTATGTATTAAAGCACGAAATCGCCATTAAGATGCTTTATAATTATAAAATATGATTTTAAGATTAATAATTATGTTATCCAGATGTGATTGGATAAAAATAAAAAATATTAAAATTTCAGTGCGTTACAGTTGATGTGACATAAATAATGTTAATTATTTTTCAAAAGATATGTTCTAGCAAAAACTGCGCTTAAATCATCCTATTACACTCACCCAAAAAAGGTCAAACTTTTTTTTTTGGGTCATATTTTTGTTATCAACCTAAAAAATACTACCACTCCTAGAGTTGTTCTTAGTTTCCATTCACTAGCTATATACAGCTATCTGGGAAAGAGATGATAGTTTTGTTTGATAGCAAATTGTGGAGATGAGAGACAAAATTAGCCCATCGACCAGGGAATTAAGAACTACAGTATATATATAGTATATGCCTATGGCTATAGCTAGCTAGCCGTCTCTCTCTCTCTCTCTACTCAATCAAGAACAGTTAGTCAGTCAGGGACATAATGCTTCAATGGTTTTCATTGCCCAAACTTACTTGGCACGTACGCAAGATGAACAACAATTGTGCTCAAGTAAGATGATGATGGGCTAGAGATATTAAGTGGTATTCTGAAAATTGTTGATCGATCGGAGGGAAATTTTTCTTAAGCAAACTGTCAGTAATTATATATTATTTTCCTTACTCATGAAGGACGGGGTTCTAATTTTATGTCTATGTTGATTAATTTATCGCTTGTCAATTTAATTTAATTTAATGATATATGGAGTACACGAGAATATATTCATTTTTGTTTAATTTAATTTTGTAAAATTTCATTATTATTATGACAATATTGTAATCACTTAAACAAAAAGTAGAAAATATATTTCTACTTTTTTAGACAAGTATGTATGTGTGCAGCTAGCTTGTTCAACTTCATAATCACTTTAATTGATCATAGAAACTAGTTATTTTGTATTTGGTTAAGCATTTTAAGTCGTTAATATTAGAGTTACAAAAAGCATGCATTAATTTTTTTAGAACTAACATTATTACAATATAATAAATTTATAAATGCATTTTTTAATCTTATTAGGGGCCTAAGAGAGTTTGAAGAGAAACTAAGAGAAAAGGAAACTTAAAAAAAACCATTCCTTTTTAATCTTCTGAAATGTCCGCCAGCTTAATTTATGAACTTTTGGTGAGACCAAGGTTATTAAATTCAGATCGAACTCTGGTTCGGTTTAAGCAAAAAAATTAGTTTTAGTCAAAATTTGATCAAATCTGGTGACCCAGTGGTTGAATCGATTGATCCAGTGACTCGATAACTGAGTCATCGATTTTACCAATTTTCTACATTTTATTTATTTATTTTGTAATTTAAGCATTCGAATTTAATTGAATGCATCATTGATTGAGTTTTGAGTTATGATCATGATTTAATATCTTTTTTTTTATATAGATTTAATATTTATTTGAATTGTATAAAGTAAACATTGTACAAATAGATTTAATTTTTTTTTATAGAATTTGATTGAATATATCTTAGAGATGTTTATGTTCATTTGTATTTGATTTTATCATTCTTAAGTACGTTTTGAGTTTTGATTTATGATTATGATTTAATATATTTTTTTAATATAAATTTAGTATTTATTTGAATTATATAAAGTAAACATTATACAAATATGTTTATTTTTTTTATATGTAGATTAATTGATTAATTTTACATATTTACTAATAATAATTAATATATTTAATTATTAATTATTTATTAAATATTAATAATTTTACCGATTTAATAACGATTCAACCACTAGTTAAATTAATGATTTATCTATCTGATATTTTTTTTGATTCGATAACCTGTCTGAATTTGGGTGAGACTTTAAATGGTAAAGTAAGATGCCTTTAGCACTTAGGATTTGGTTTAAACACTCACTAATTTAATTACCTAGCTAGAGAGTTAAGAATACTTAGTTAATAAATACTTTAAATTATTATTTAACATTATGAATCTTATTCCAAATTTTCAAAACTTTCTCAAAATTTTCATAATTTAATAGTTTTATTTTTAATATGCAACCAACACAAATTTTAAATACTACGTCTAACCTTACGCTAGTTTACATTTACACAGATATTTATTTAATTTCATTAATTTTCAAGTAGTGAAAAATTAAATATTTATTTAAAGTTATTATGCACGGTAGACGGTACACCTGTATACACGGTAACAAGACCTTAACATTTCCATGACAATCACGGAAACTAGTCACAACGTCACAGTCCACTCTATTCGCGTTAATATCCGAGAAGAAAGAGGAGTTTGAAACAGAAGAGACAGAGCAATGACCATGGCAGAATAAAACCCTAACTAGACCGAGAGAATATAGAGTTCGTAAATATTCCAGAATGAGTCGAGTAAGCATAAAATCCAACTACACCCCAACCCCCTGCATGCACCGATCTTTCACCGTTAAATGCCATCAACACAAAATCCTCACCACCGTCACAGCCAATCCCGCCGTCGTCCGCAGGTGGCTCTACAGGATCCGTACATACTACAACCACCACCTCCGGCGCGGCCGCCTCGTGGTCGGCCTCGGCGTCCAGTGGCGCCCCTCCGATGACGAGCCCGCCGTCCTCCAACTCTGCGTCGGCCGGCACTGTCTAGTCTTCCAGCTCCTCTACGCCCCGCGGGTCCCCCTCTCTCTCCGGCGGTTTCTCTCTCATCCTTCGAACAGTTTCGTCGGGGTTCGGAATCACAGAGATGATCCCATGCTGCGGGGGTCTAGACACGGCGTAGCCGTTTCGTCGCTTGTCGATATTCGACACGTGGCTGCCGAGTGGCGTGGTATGAGATTGCAAATATCGATGGAAAGAATGGCTGAGCTGATTCTGGGCATCAATGGCGTGAAGAAGCCGAGTGAGACTGGTAGGAGCGATTGGAATGTTTATTGGCTTAGTGAAGAGCAAGTGATGTATGCTTGTCTTGATGCTTTCCTTTCCTTCTCAATGGGCAAAACTCTGAAAGTCTGGAACTGGACAGAGTCAAATCGGTAATCTTCCTTTCGTTGCATGATAATTTTGGAAATTATTTATGGAATAATCTCTGCCTATAATATTTTTTTGTCTTTGGTATAAATTCTTGAATCTTGAGATTATTGTGAATTTTCAGGCCAGAGTTTAGCAGAACATTTACGATTCTCTAAGAATTACAGTTGTTTACTTGTTTATTACTACTATAATCATATAATCTTCTTATAGTGTACTATCAAAAGTTGCCACTTCATAGATTATCACTCTATAATGCTAATATATCATCACTTTATAATACTAATGTAGATGTAGTGTAATGTATATATGGCTATACTATTTTTTGTTATTGTTCCACCTATGAAACATATCAATGGATTTATTACGAAGTATCAAAGATTCTACCGTCCATGACGATCCACCAGCAAGTGACTGAAATACTATGCATGGTCAGTGGCGGAACCAGGACCATATAATAGGGGGTCAAAATTTCTCAGTAAAAAAAATTATTTATTGACGCTTGAACTGCTTTTTTTGACTATACGACTAAGAGGAGGCAACTGTATTCTGCGACTCTACATACCTTGAAAACGTCTCAAAAAACTTACTAAATGAAACGACGTCGTTTCATTTAGTAAGTTTAAAAAAGAAAAGAGCCAAATCTATTTCGCCTAAGAAGGCGGAGTTTCGAACTGTCGGCAATGGAGGATCAAGAGATGGAGGTTGGGGGGTCAAGAAATGAAATTTCGCCTGAAACTTAGCCCGAGGGTCGAAGTTACCGGGGTCAAATGACCCCCCCTCCGCCCGCACCCCCCCTGCTTCCGCCACTGTGCATGGTGTTCTCTATTTCATTACCTTTTAATCCTAATAAGTAACTTCATTATTCACTGTAACCTTTTTTATATATGTTCCTAGCCACGAACCTCTTTATTGGAGCTCAAGGACAACTGTTTCAGTTCAAGTTATGATGCATTTCTCATGGGATTTATATCTAGCGTGTTTAAGATCCTATGCAGTTGTTATTCTGTTTTTTTTGCTTTGTTACTGTTTAGTTATTTAATTTTTTGCTATGCCTTTGAAAACAGGGCCGTTATCTTCTTATATGTCCAGTATTCTTTATAATGGTTCCCCCCAGTTTTTTTGAATGAGTTGCTTCCCCTTCCCTAATCCTTGTAAGTTATAATATTTTGCAGGTATCTCGACAGGTTAAAGTTGAATACGACTCTAATTTTAATATTTGAACTCCATAGCGGTCTATTTTGTAATTACACTGAACTCTCGAAGTACATTAATAACTTTTTTTTTAGATGCGACGCAGTAAACACCCAACATTGAATGCAATTTATCAGTCAAACAGTACAGTTCTTCTCCTTACTTTAGGCCTATCATGTCTGGTTTTATATAAACTCATGAATTCCCTCATCTCATAGCTGATAATTAAACTTTGGCAGTTTTGCACAATGTTTCCCTTTAGTTTGAGAGGTATGAGAGGTTGTTTGAACCTTGCAGTTCTATGTTCCATGTGTTTTCTGATTCACATATCTCGTCGTTTGAACAATAGCATAATGCATGAAACATGATGAATTGTGGGGAAAAAAATTATATTGCTCAAGTTATTTTTGGACGCTAGTGATTATACTTGATATGTTTTCGGTTATATTCAGCAAGTTCATACACAATTAATGTAAATTGTTTTTATGTGCATAAGACAGTCTATTTTCTAATTTTAGAGGGAGATACATTTCATCAATGTAATGGAGTCCTTTCAAGAAATTATACCACGTCTAAATACTTGGTTTAGATTAAGCTCTAGTTGCTTTCATACACCTAAAGTTACTAAATCTGAATTTCTGAGTACCTGCTTTTCTTCATGCAAATCTATGTATAGGATACAAGTGGCTTTTATGAGGATCAAAATATTCCGTAATTTTACCCAAGAGAGGAGTTAATGAGAATTGTAGACAATTCATCACTGTCATTAATGTCAGTGCTGCCAAGCTATTGAACACTTGTTACTTTTTATACAATATTTCTTTCAAGCTCTCTGTTTTGAACAGATTGCTATGTACCATGCAGCGAATAAAATTAGAAGCTATAAGTAGAGTTTCTAATTTAAACTAATCGTTTTATTTTATAGGAACACTGATCAAGGAAAATTTATTCACTCTATTTGCGGTGATGCTGTTGGTTTTGAGACTCGCCATGCTGCTTTTGGTTTGGAGACGGACCGCTCTTGTGATGAGCCTTCTTTTTTGGATGAATATGAGTTTGTTGATAATAATGGATATGAAGTCTCTGGAACACCATTGGCTGCAATGGAGGATGATGAAGATGATCAGTATTACTATAATGAAGACGATGAATTTTATTATAACGAAGACGGTGATGTTCAAACTTACTATGAAGATGATGAAGTTCACAGTGGCAATAATGGTGAAGTATTTGTAGGCAGATATGGTGACCATTTTCACAGCAAAAATGATGAAATGCACTATTATGATGACGATCAAGACATGGGCTTTTACTATGTGGAGGATGAAATGTTCTAGTAGTGATAATTTTCTCAGGCTACACTTTTGATGTATGAACCAATCAAGTCTTACAATATCTGATTCCCCAAACTTATCCAGTTCACCTGAGTCTATTGATAAGTTGGTATGTTGGTTATGCTTTCTTTTTGTTTAATATTGATTATTGGATTTTGTAGTGAGAAGGTTGTGAGTTGTGGCATTCCTGAGCGAAGTCAAGTACACTGAAAGGTGGCAAGGCAAGTGTAGCATTCCGGGAATGTTAATCGGGTTTAATGAATCGGGCTTAAGGCTGGTTAAGTTCAGCCAATTTGGGCTTATAGTAAGAAGTCCTAAATGGGCTTAAAGTAAATTGTCCAAACTCAATTCACACGTGCTTATGAGTTTCAGGCCCATATTCCAAACAAAAAATATCAAAGTTAAAAAGCTTCTAACAAATGAACTTTCATGACAACCAAATAGAATATCGGATTTTAGAGTGTAGATTACTTCAAAGCCTCTTCTCAATGAGTTTTAAGTCTAATGCTGCAGTTTAGTCCTTAAGACCGCGTCCTACAGGGACCATCGAATCAATAGTAATGAGCCCCGTTTGAAGAGGCTTAGTCAGTGTTTGTAAAATCATTTGATGGACTAATTCTTCTAGTCCCCACACAAAATAAAGCTTAAGAAATGAAATAATAGTTCATTTGAAAACAAAATCAGTGTTAATTTGTATGTATGTGCATAACAAGTGAAATATGTATCCTGACTAATATATGTTGAGGGTTCAAGGTAATGAGATACATGAAAAATAACGTCATGGGCTTTTGGGTCAAGTACACTATGCCATAAGTGACTTTTCTTGAATTGTATGGGCCTTGAAAGATCTAAAATTTGATATAGAGATCTAGTATAAACGGTCCAAATACAATGAAGGCATGGATTCTTTCCTGGATCCAACAATGAAGGCATGGATTCTTTCCTGCATCCAACAATATTTTCTAGGGGTAGGATATGGATTGGGTTGCCAAGTTTGACTTTCTAGTTGGGCCTCAAGGATACGTCAGGTTTTATTAAAAGGCCTTAAACTACGCTCCGTACCCTTCCCACAATGTTGCCACCTGCTAAAAGCCTAAAACTGCCAGGAATTTGATTCTTTCTGATTTTTGGAAAAAGAATGCTATATATATATATATATATATATATATAACGCCATTCTCGTTATACAAGTGTGATCATAATTCATATAGGTATATAACCCGCAGGGAATGTTCATCTTCATGGCCAAAAGATTATTATTATCATAACACTCGTGCTTATAAATAAATACCACTAATTTTCAGCTTGTTATATCTCCTCCGCTAATTGGATATATGCATTTCTTTCCAACTGAAGAAAGCGTAAGAGTTGATATCACTTCACAAAGTCATAGGCCATATCATGATTCATGAGTGCTTCGCTCATCCTGTAAATCGTAATCATCTCTCTATATATACACACATATAGTCATGCATATGCATAATCATGGGGCAGTTTTACCTGTGGTCTCCAAGGATGGGATAAAGGTAAGGTAATAAGAAGATGTACAATATATACGTCGCGCTGGCATTATATATATAGGATAGTGATCCATAACAAATAGTTATTATAGACACTATCCAATAAATTCATCTCCAATTGTCCAATGAGAGATTCAACGTTCAGAAAATTTGTTTGTCGCTATATATATAGTAAAATGCATGTTAGATAGACTTAAAAAAAGTTATTTTAGGTCATTTTTAATACAACATTATTTGATTATCAACTTAATAATCTAACCATACGGACATATAAATATATAAAAATATGAGCTTATGTTAAATTTTATTTGATTTGAGATTATGGATCAGCAACTTTATAAGTAAAAATATATACTTATATACATATTATTTACACTATTATAAAAATAATATTCTAATACCTTAAATTAAACAAAATTTTACATAATCTCATATTTTCTTATAAATCTAAATTAAGATAATTAACCCAATTAACCTCAGGACTAGCTAGGCAGTAATAATAAGAGACTTGCATACCATTTGAAAACAGGTAAGTAATTCCTTTCTCTTTAATTTATCTCAACCCTCTTTCTTATCCACTCGCATTTGGGAAGGCACCATGTCCTGAAGAAGTCCTTGATCTTTAAACAAAGACGAATTAGGAGACCGTGAAATTAATCTCCTGTCTTGAATAAGATGATTAGGAAATGAGGGACTATAATAATTAGTAGCTCTAATGTTCAAAGGAGATGTTGTTGGATGGTTATAAAAATAGGCTTCTTGTTGTTGTTGTTGTAATAGCACTTGTGGATAGTGAGGTTGTGGAAAGATAAAAGGGGAAGTACCACCAGCAATACCACCACCAACACCGCCAAAAGGGCTCCCGATGCTGCCACGGGGTGTGACGGGACATGGATGCGTGTGTGTACCCTCATAAGTGGTAATAACAATGGTTTGATCATTGGAAGATCTTTCCACTCTCTTCTTCACACCGCATGCTGCAGTAGTGCAACGATAGTAGCTCCTGTTGTAGAGAATTTAACAATATTATTGCATGACCCACGAAATATTTAGCCAAAATTTTACATATTATTGACAAATGATTTTAGGCACATGACTAGCTAGTCTTTTTAATTAAAATAAATCTTACAAAATCATACTAATATAAGGGCGGACAAAAAGAAAATTTGGATATATGCATGTATTATATATGTACCTGGGAAAAGGGCTATTTTTGACAGCTTTTTGGCCGTACTTCCTCCATCTATATCCATCATCCAAGTGATCAATTTCACTCTTTGTCATGAATGCAAATCTCTTCTCTTTTTTCCTTTTTGTGTCCTTCTCTTTTGGTTTCAGCCTAAATATAGATTAATTCACACAAGACAAATTCATTAATTATAGCTAGATTCTTACTGATCATCTACTCTCTCTTTTTTCTTCCCAGAATCTTTTTTTTGAAAAAAAACAAAAACAAAAATCATATTAATTTGTCACAAGCTTACATGCATATATATATATATATATATATATATATATACACCCACACACAACTGTAATCAGATCATCATGCATAACAGTAATCGCATTAGTAAAACCTAACATTAATTATAAATGTGTTCACATTAAATAAAATTAAAAAAGCTAGCCCGTGACCAAAAGAAACAATATTATTATAAAAAAAAAAGAAAAAAACCTTACATTTTTTTGGTCTTTTCTTTATGGTCTTCTTCAGCTGTTTTACTCTCCTGATCATCATTTGGTGCTTCGGTGGATGATGAAGATATAGAAGAAGAATTAGGCGTTGCCGGAGTGTTGACCACCTCCAATGATTTGGGAACGGCGGAAGCCAGAGATAGAACTGGTTGTTGATACTCCGACGCCATCGAGGACGGTGGCTGAAGCAAATCAAATAAAGAGGTTGTCGGACTCGGACCATAGTAATCTCGAGTGTCCAACAATAAACCCTTTTCTCCATCACATGGCAAGTCAAATATGCTTGAGAAAGGAAAGGGAATCTGATCGGAAAGTGCTGAATTTGCCATCGAATTTTCCGTCTTAAAAATCACCTCTTCTAATTTCTTCTCCATTGATTTTAAAAGCATAGATTCTTCATTTGAAGCTGACTGTAGCTTTTATACAAAGTGTAGTAAAATAGATGGAGAGAGAAAGAGCTAGTATTAGTAGAGGGGGTGTTTGGTTTTGATTGTAAAGTGTGAGAAGAGAAAGAAACTGGCAGCTAGTATTTGGAGAGCAGGTTGGCTAGAGGGAGTTGACCGGCAAATCCCGGTGGACAGGTGTACGGAAAGATGTCAAGATGGGACATTTTGGAATTTATGAATTGGGTCCCACCCGTCAATAGGCCCGGCTAACAGTCTTATGCGGGGTTGTTGACTAGGAACTGGTTAAGTGTGAACGGGCCCCGGTTACACAAGGGACTTGTAAAAGTTTGGCTGGTGTGCATGCAGAATCTATCCTTTTCTAGATTTTTATTTTTGCTTTCGTGGTTTTCCCATTCAACTTTTAATGGAAAAAATAATTGTTTATTGGATTGCAAGAATGTCTGACATGCCCTTATATATATATATATATGCGCACGCATTTTTTTGTAAAAAATAAACGGGATTCCTTAATTTTTTTTAAAAAAATATATTAAATTAACTTTTAAAATTTAATAATAATCTTGTAGATATATATTTATTTTAAAATGCATACAAATGAATATAGGAGTTCACTGCACTGCAGGGCTTTAAGTTATGAAAATGAAATTTGAAGTTTAAAGTTTAATTATAAGCACTTTTTTAACATTGTATCTAGTCTTATCTTGTGAGTGACCAAAAGTTGTGATAATGAATAATGATGCATATATTTCGTTATTGCTTCATAAGGGTGAGACTAAATTCCCCTTTGTGGGGTATATATAGATATATATATCTAGTTTCATGGATTGAGGTTGGAACTAGGACTAGGCCCCTCAACTTTCTTAGATATTGTATGGTCTATACACCATGATACGAAGTGTACTCTTAATGTGATGATAAATTGATAATAATCTGCTAACTAATGAAACGGTGTGTTACATTTCAGTCACTATATGTATTAAGTAATTCTCATAAATTTTAAAGAGACTTGCCCTTCCATCGAATTGTAATTGTCTCACCTATTTATAATACTCCGGCTTATGATATATATATATATATATATATATATATATATATATATATATATATATATATATATATATATATATATATATATATATATATATGTTAATTTATAACATGACACTAACCTAATGATTATATATGTTAGACAGGCTTTTAACTTTTAATAGGGATTAGGATTGTTGCCAAAGATCATTTTTTTAAATTTTAAAAGAAAATGAATAAACCACATTTTTTTTACATGATTATATTTAAGAGGGGTAGAATTGGTAATGGGAATATTAGTTGGCTTCATTCGCCCAAGCTTATCCAGGGGGAAAAAGCAGAGAAAATAATGGAGTAAGGAGGAAGCGTGTGAAAGAAGGGAAGGTAGGCACTTGTGGGACAATTAAAAGACATGTGGCGCGCCTGCTGACACGAGTTCCGCGTCGCCAACTCACCATAGCGCTTGCCTCTTCGGCTTGCTTCTTCGCCGACAAGCCCACACCCTCAACCTCAACTCAATACGCTACCCTTAATTTATTACTCCTATTATTATTATTGCTTCAGTTACCTCATTAATTATTTAACCATTTACTCCATGCTTATCATCAATGTCATTTCTTCCGATAGTGAAGGATGAAATCCTTCCATTGGGGGGGGGGGGGGGGGGGGGTCTCCAATAAAAAGTATGGGGGTTAATTAAAGGTCTCAAAAAAATAATAATAAAATATTGCACTTTAGAATTTATAAATTAAAGGACATTGAATATATATATGCATTAAAAGTTCTCATAGCCCAAATCTAAGGAAAGAAATAGCCGCAAACTCTTATCATATCCGTAACATGTATTAAATTTGTAACGTTTTCATTATTGTGAATTTTTTTTTTTCTAATTTAACAAGGTAGGGTGTCAATATTATATTAGTCCGAAACAAACCAGATTTAATTATTATAATTTATTTGTAAAATTTGACCCTCTTTAATTCTCATAATCCATTATACGTGTCAATAATGGTCAAGTTAGGACGTGTTTTAAGTCTTCTGACTGGTCATCTCTTTTTTTTTGGGTACTATTAAGATTACGTTTCAGAACTGGGGTGGCGATACCATCCAAGCTATGCTTCGATGATCTTCTGATGGGTCATCTCAATGTAATCGTTCCTGCCTTAGCTTATGGAGAGAATCAAAATCCAAAATTAAAATATAAAAAAAACAATATTAATCACTACTATTGCAGACAAAATATCCTTTTGGAAATTATATAAATCCTACATATATCACTCGACGTTAATGGCAAGTTTTATGAATGACATTATGACAAACTTTGTCATATCCCAAGTATTCTTCGACCCTCTATCTCCTATAAATGTTATTCAATAGCTTATTGATAAGATGTTGTGATACGCTTGGAGGGCTCATATTCAAGGAACATGCCAGAATTATGCCGTTCAAAATTGACTTGTCACTTCTGTTACTTAATTCTTTAAGAAAATACTATATATATTCATCTTAAAAAAGGAGTTTTTGGCTTTATTTTTGTGTGAATATATAATAAAGTTCGCCTATGACATATTTTGGCATAATATTTTTCGTCAATGAAGCAAAAGAATTTTTTTTCTTAATTTTAATATTTAAAAATGTTGTGTATTTTGTGCAAACCTTAATAATATTAATAAATCAACAAATTAAAGACAATTTCTTTAAGAGATGAGGTACATTTTCAAATTATATATATAGCAACATTCTAGCAACATTGACCAAAAAAGATTAATTTACAGCCACATTGGTTGAACTTACAAGATTTGGATTTGTCCCACATCGAATGGTTAAAGAAATGAAACTACGTATATAATAAACAGAAAGAGTAAAAAGTGGGAATCAGTAATCATGGAGGCTTAGACGAGTGGTTCGGTGGTGGTTTAATGCATGTTTTGATGGAGCCACTGGTGATGCCAGACACGAAGTTTCTGAGCTACTTACGCTAAGCCAACAAGAAAAAGTCCAATTTCAAGTTTAAGTAGTTTGTCCCACATCAAAAGGTTAAGGAAATGAAACTAAGTATATAGTAAAAAAAAAGATTAGTAATTATAATCATGAAGGCTATGGCCTAAACAGCTGAACAAGTGACCCATTTGTGGTTTGTTGCATGTTTTGAAGGTCGGACAGGTCAATTCAGACTGGATCATAGGAGTCGAATTTCAGGTGGCAGGCCGAATGTGCATCATTTCTCAAGTGTGTCAAATTAGCCTAACTCACGTATTTTGATTTATTATTTATTCTTGGTGTTATCAATCATTGCATTATAGTTTGAAATGGATCAACAAGACAAACACTAGTACCTGCCTCCCTGCCAAGGGACAGAAGTTTAAGCAGTTAAGGATATAATTGGCATTTCATTGCTCTTCGAAACGTAGCCACGATACACGGGCCGGGTCCTCTGAAATTTGGAAAAATTAGTTCATGATCATGCAGTATTTTAAGAGCATTGAATATTTTTTTTGAAATTTGACGTCCGAATCAGTTACGGCTGTAAGATAAATATTTTGGTCTTGTACGTGTACTCATCCGTGGATGAGTTGCGAACCATGATCCAACGGCCATCTCCTTATTATCGTAATCATTAAAACATATTCTCGCCCTTTTCTTAATTGATTTTTACAAAAATATATAAAATTTAAAAAATACGATTAATATTTTATTTGATTGATCAAAATAATTATAAAATTTAAATATTATTTTTTTAAAATTTATTAAAAAATATGCAAGGAGAAATAAGTTAGAATTCAACGAATAATATGAAAATTTAAGTTATTAATACTTCTTTAAAATTTACAAATAATAAATAAAAACCAAATTTTATTATTTTTTGAAAAGAAAAATAAAAATGAACGAAAGGAGTAAGAGAAAATATAGCACATGCAATTGTAAGGCGATTTCAGTGCCATATATTGCGAAGCATTTTACTTGCATTACACTCCCTCTTTGTTTAAAAGAGTCTCATCCCCGGCTCTTCTCATTTATTGATGTTATATAATTTTTATTTATTAATAAATTAATGATAAATAAATAAAATATACATAATGATGAAAATACTTGACATGAAATATAAGATGAGACATAAAATTGAATAGTAAATTGAGAAAGTTGTTTTCCCACCACCACCGGCTTTCATTTCCTCGCATCTCTCTCACACTCCCCTGTTTATAATATATATAATATTTGAGTAATGCTATATGTATTATTTTAACTGGCATGCACGTTGACGGTGGTTTTCTTCGTGAGCAAGCTTATTGGGTTCAGAGATATATGAACTAATTGCACATAGTAGCTCAGAAAGAATAATGTTTTTTGGATCTTACATACACATGCATGCTACTGTATATTATTTCTTCTTTCTATAGGTAATTTTAATTTATATTGTATCACGTTAGGTTTGACAAATCTAAGATTAATTTTGTTTGGATCGGCGGCTAGATTACGAGTATAAAATATGTTAACTTTTGTTACAAATAGACGTAATTGATTAATTATTTAATTTTTTTTATTAACTTAAATATTAAATTACGGTATTTATTTATAACAAAAATCGATGTGTATTGTAACAATTTATAATAAAACTCGGAAAAATAAGAGTCTTAACCTGTCAAACCTCCATTTTAATTTCCTTTCTTTCTTAAATGGAAGAATTGAGAGAGAAATAAGTCTTGGTTAACAGTTTTTCTTCTTCTTATTATTATTTAATTTTCTTAAATAGTGCTGAATTTTTAAGGGTACGGATATATCCCGTATATAATTCCTAGTTACTGCGACCATGAATGAATAAGGTGCATCTGTATAATACTTGGCAAGACAGGAAATGTCTGACATACTTATAAGTTATAAGTCAATAATGTAACGAATTGATTCCTAAAAAAAGAAGATAATAATGTAACAAATTGACCACAGTCCCCAAGTCTCCACGGATACTTTGTGTTGTAATAATCCTCTATCTTATAAAGTAATCATGAGTTGTTTGGTATAATTGTGTCATAATTTTTTTTTTGTTTATTTTATAAATTTAGTTATAATACTATTTTGTTATTTTAATATTAATATTTTTTTATTTTTTTTATTTTTTAAAAAAATTATTTTATTTTATATAATTTATATACATAATATATATGTCATCGAATGTTAATATATAATTAAAGGATTTTCTTAGAATGTGCTCTAAAGGCACATTCTAAGCGCTGAAAACAATGCATAATAATATTTTTTTATGTATTTGCACTGAATTCAATGCATAAAAAAATATTAATATATTAGTGGACCCCGTGTATTGAATTCTGTACAAATATATAAATAAATAAAATTTATCTTTATTTTCTGCGCTTAGCATGTGTCCTTAGGACACATGCTAAAAGGACCCATAATTAAAAGGATATAAAAACATAGCTGTCAAATGTTGAACATTGAACAGATTTTATCGGCGAAAGATAATTTCCATGCGAGTGTGTCAAATATTGCCTACTTCCGTATAGTAGCTTGCCAAGCTAGGCAGCTACATGCTCAATCCCCTTATATATATATATACATATATATATATATATATATATATATATATATATATATATAAAAACTAATATTGTGGCCATTTCTAAGCCATTGTTATAAAGTACTTTGTTAGTTTTACAACATCCATTTTATATGAGCGTGACAGAAAATTTGTGTAAGTGGCAATATTTATTTCACATATATATATATATATATGGAATAAATATATTCTATAATCTATAATATTATATATGTCTGTGATTATTCATGATAATCAATGGTGTAAGATTGTCCTTCTCCCTATCTCCCTCATACAAGTCTATTCTTAGGCACAAACCAACGTATTCTGGTCTCAACTGCATGCATGCAGTACATCTCATCTTCGTAAATAAATTAAAAAACATATACACAAATAACGCCGTACACAAATAAAAACACGCATAGATATCAGTATATAAAACAAACAAACATATACAACTTCGTCAATGAATATAACTACGTATCACTCGAAACACAAAAGAGAAGTTGGAAGTAGAAACAAATAAAAAACATCTCATCTGAAGAAAGCATATATATATATATATATATATATATATATATATATATATATATATATATATATATATATATATATATATATATCTAATAGTTTCCTGAAACCTTTTACATAATTTGATGTTCTTTCCTCGTAAACGCTATACCGCATTTTTTGCTGTATTTTTTAATCATATCCATAAGCTTAATTTCACCATGCATATAGCTAAAAACAAATTATCAAGATTCCCTCTCTTTTAAATACATATAATATAAGTCTTTTTGACCTTTAGTAAAAGGAAAAATCAACGTACATGGTTTGTTTGTTACGATGTTGCTTTCCATAGGCAACTAAATTTTCATAATGGTAGTAAGACTATAAATTGTAAATTAATAGGGCAGGGGAATCTTAATCAGACGGGAATAGGTGATTTTTTATGTAACTTTTTAAGAATAATATGTAGAGATTTAATTAACGAACATAGGATCATAATAGAGAAATTGACGGAATAATTCTAGCAGCATTATATTCTCTCCTCCGTCCTAAATTAAATACTTAATTGTGGCTTTTCTAACTCAAATTTTATTATTTTTAGAATTAGGCATATATATATATATATATATATTATAAAAATTGGGGTTGGTAGTAAATTGTATATACATTTTTTTTATTATAATATCTTCTTCTATATTTTGATAAAAATGATTTAAAAATTAGTTTTACAAATGATCAATTTATTAATTTTAAAAAGTCAAAATTAAATATTTAATTTGTTACGGAGGGGTAGAAGAATTTGGGGATATTAAATATTATTATTTGTATATATTTATGAATCAATACTTGTTTCTCGAAATCTTGGTTCATTGAATAGAATTTTGAGTCCGGCATTTTAATTTATTAAACTGAATTCAATTTAATATATATATAATTCCATGATCGCTCTCTTTCACGTTAAATTGCAGTTGGTGATTCTGGTTGTAGATGAATATTGGCATCATGAGCCGATGACAGTTATAAACTAAACTTCCAATAGCCGTAGGGGAGTATATATATATATATATGTATGTATGTATATATGTATGTATGTATGTATCTACTTATTCCAAAGCAACCACTTAAAATAGTTACTGTTTAAAACAGGATCCCTTGGCAGATTTTATGTAAATATACTAACAATTTAATAATCTAAATATAGTATTTAAATATATCTTGTTCACAAGACTTAAATTAAATTAGGATTCTTCTCTCTCTCATTTCACACACAAACAACACGCAGAGAATGTGTTAATGCCTAAATGGACAACCCAAACAGATGATTAAAATATTCAGTTTTTTTCTAGTCTAGGAGATGCATGTATGTTTTAAATAAATAATTTAATTATTAAACTTCCATGTTCCAACAACTATATATAAGCACTCTCTTCAATTATGATGTATTTGGAAAGGTAAAGCAAATTTAAGAATGTACTTCATATACAAGTTAGGATGCACTTATGATATCTTTATTATACATATTAAAAAAAAAGGCAAAATAATAAAATTATTCATATTAAATTTTTTATTTAATTGCATAATTTTCTACTTATGATTAGTGATATTTCATATATATGCATAGAGAATATAAATATAATAATTAATACTAAGAATATTATAGATAAATTATTATAAAAAATAGATTATTTAAGGTAACTAAATATTTAACTTGGAACTACTTAAAATAATAATACAGACTTTTATCCTGGGACGGAGGGAGTAATATCCAAACCTGCCCGTTGACTGTTTGATACTATCTCTTTTCTATTATATAAGTCATTTAAGATATAATTACACATTAAAAAAATTCGTTAATACTAATGTTAAATAATTAAGGTTGGTTTAAAATTTTATTATTACTCATGTACTAATTAATTATTTATTGTCACATCTTTCTTTCAATTACTCTATCTTTAAATATAAAATAAAAAATAATTAATTTTTTTAAATGTATATAAAATATTTTATATTTAAAAAAAATAAATTAAAACGATTTATATAATAATAATAATAATAATAATAATAAAATACTATTTAGACTCTTAGAGGTCTGAAGAGCAAACCGATGTTCCGGATATTATTCCTTCAAAATATGTGACCATCGGGATCAGCGGTGACGCACATGATCAAAAGTCACACTCATACATTTATTAATAGTTGGACCGGGTCACGCGTCAACACAGACGCAGACAAAACGGCTTTTCCAAGCCAAGACAAAATCAGCCTCGTTTTGCGTGCACGTCTCCACTTAAAATTACCAGTTTTGCTATGTCAGTGTAATAATGTTATCACTTATCTGTACAATAATTTTTATAAAAAATATTGAAATTTATTGTTTATATGGTGAGTCTTATTATTTTATATAAAAATAATTATAAAATATTATTATTTATATATATATTTTTTAAATTACACATGCTTACTCTCTGCCCTTTTGGCAACTAATCCTATGGTGCTGTGAGGTATAGAAGCAGTGCTTCTTCCTGTGTGCATTTGGTAAATAAATTATAAGGAAAAAACATGAAAAAGTAAAAAGGTTCTACTCAAGTACTCCATTATTGAAGTTCCGGGCAAAATGTTGCCTTTTCAGTTTTTTAGAAAATTGAGTAATAAACCACCATGATTTCGAGGTATGATCATCCATAAGTTGATTACCATCAAGGATCAAAGTTTCTTATTATTCCCTTCATATTTAATGTTTTAAAGAGTTATTTTTACGTTATCACATTTTTAAGACATTAATTACATTATTTCTTTATTTATCTTTTTAAACATTAACTCTCTTTAATCCCCTCTCATCTTTTTAAATTTATATTTTCTCTCTTTTAATTTATTCCTATACTCTCTCTAATCTTCTCTCATCTTTCTAAAACTATTTTTTTTCTCTTTTAATTTATTTCTATTAAATAATTCTCTTTCTCTCTCTTGTTCCTAATTGATTTTAGAGATAAAAGTACCTGCATCAGACTAAGAATAACTATTTCTCTCTCTTTTAATTCAAACATATTGAATAAGGACATTTTAGTCTCTATTAATTATTTTTTTACTCATCTTACAGCTATTTAATAACTTCCTTAATTCTTATATAAAAACCTTAAATGTCACATATTTAGGAATGAAGGGAGTAACATTTTACTCGATCACCTTGAACATAAAAAATCACATAAAATTTTGAATATTTTGATCAAATTGCCCTTATTTTGAATTATTTTACGCAATATTGATTGTTTTATTGTTGTTATTGGAATTGACTCATATTTTAGTAAATTTGTCCAATGACAGTTAATGTTAGGTAACTCCTCAAATTTTATTATGAAAAAAAAATCTTTATGGTAAAATTTTTTTTTAGAAATAATTTATTTTTAATAGGAATATTTATTATATGTGAATGTACTACAGTAAAATTTCGATAAATAAATGTTCAATAAAGTAATAACCCCGCTTAAATAATAATTTCTTTCGATCCCGACTTGGACATGTGTATTAAAGTAATAACCCCGCTAAATGCATTAAGTAATAAAAAAATTTGTATTCTTAAAGGCCCAACGAAAATATAAATTAATAATTACTAAATTTCATATAAAAAATTATATATACAATCCACATATTATTGATTTTTTTGTAATAACGTCCATATAATAGACCCAAACTTTTTAGCCAATTAACAATATCCATACAAAAAATTATTTTTTCTGAAAATAAGCATTTAAAGTTAAAACTTTTTGTTTTTCAAGACAATATAAGTTTCACCAATTCTTTTTAGTTTCATTAGACTCAAATTAATACATTAATTATTGTCACATGATTTTTCTGACCACATATATAAATTGAAAAACTCCCATTAAAATAATAAATATTAATTTATCAATAAATGAATAATCGATAAATAAATAATCTTGCTAAAGTAATATTTTTTTTCGATCCCAAAGGTATTCATTTATCGAAATTTTACTGTAATTAGATTAAGAAAAGAGTGACTATAATGAAGATGTTAATTTGCTTAGTGAAGTTGAAGAATAAGTTGTTTTAAATGCAACGAGTTATTCATATGCTCTACTCGGTACATTCTCCATTCATATATAGCCTTGTTCTATAATTAATCTAAATCATTCATTTACTAACAACTAATCTAATATCAGTCTTTCATTTATTTATATAATTAGTAAATTATATATTCATAACAATATACATATGTGCGTTAAGGAGATTCCTGTAAGGTGTTCATGGAAGATAAATTAATTCTTCAAGATAGGAAGAATGAAAAATTAATTTGTGTTAAATGAATAATCATTGCGTAGAAAAAAAACCAAGAAGGGCAACCACCGGGTAAAGTTCAAAGATGAAATTAAAGTATTTGGGGATTCGAGTCAAATGAGAGATTGTTAAGTAACTCCTTAAATTCTATTATATATGAGAATGAATCTTTTTTATAATAGGAATTTAGTTTGAAAATAGTCTTATTTGTAGTATGTATATTTATTATATATAAGTGCCTTAATTAGATTAAGAAAAAAGAAATTATGAATACTTTATAAATAGAGTCTTGTGTTTTGAGAGAGAAAACACAACCAAGAAGTGGTAATATCCTAAAGAGTTAAGAGATAGTCTAATTGAGTCTTGGGTTAGTATGTAAGCGATATTTTTTTATATTTTATTCTTTGCAAAATGTTATAATATGGAGATTAATGTATTGAATTTTGTTTTGTAAATTTTAAGTATTATATTAATTTTTTACTATTATATTATTTAATTTACGTGACTTAATACCTAACCGTCACGATAGGATAGTCACCGTGATATACCAAACTTGAAAACAATCTGCTCAAACTCCGTAATCGTTTTAATTTTAAATGTCACAAGCCAGCTCTCAACCAAGAAAATTGTTTTTTGGGATGCTAAATTAAGATAGTCAAAGTGTGAGGTGGGAATATAAATTTGTAAAAAGTGGTCCAACCAAATGACGGTAATGGTTATTTCTACAATGAAAATTAATCAGCTAGCGTCTCCGTAGAAGATTCTCCTCTTGGGCCATTCACTTTGGGTAGAATTATAGTTCTACATTACACCTTTATAGATGTATAGGTAGCCCAAGTCTACTGCTTAATGGACCACTCTAGATCTAACGAGATGCACAAACTGATTGTTTCTTCGGCCCCCCACTATGATGACCCCTTGATCGGAAAAAGTCAAATTTGTGGTCAATTTTATTCTATGTGCATTAATTGAAGGATAAGTATTAATTGAAGGATAAGTATACGTACGCAAAAATCAAATATAATATTAATTTACGTTATTAAAAGTATGTGCATGATACGAATTTTAATATAAATATATATTTTTTAATAGTTAAGATCAATGTACTATTTGATTTTTATGTATCTAAATTTATTTCCGCTGATAATTTTATGAAACACACACAAAAAACAGAAAAAAACCCAGAGAAATATTTGCAAATAGAACATAGATTTTGTGCATGTAAATTGCATTATTTGGTAGTTTATTAAGCTCGGGTTTCGGCTATTGAATGAGCTGTAAACCTTTTCTGCCTTTTTAATGATTTTTTTATTGTAATGCTAGTGATGGTAGGTGAATCTGGTAATTGATTTTGATTATTTGCAATATTTTTTTTATTGAATGATTTTGATGTAGATGTCTCAAGTTTAATATGTTTAAAGTTAGATCATAATCAAGAACTTGTCTAGGGAGGGAGAGAAACTACGCTCTTTGAAACATAGAATTTGGATGGAAATATTATAGAAAAACCTTCTCTCTCTTTATTTATTTATTTATTTATTTTTTTATGGACTTGCCATATTAACAGAAATTCACTATCCAGATTATGAAAGAAGAACAAGAATGGAACCACACTAAGGGACTCTTTGTTTAGAGTTAAATGAGGTTGAATGACTGAATCGGTTAACCATTCAGTGTGTTTATTTAGAGTTAAATGGTTGAATCGGTCAGATTTTTGGGCTGAATGATTAAATTTAATTTTTTTGGTTGAATGGCTAAGTCCCAGCTAAATGAAGTAAAAAAAATTATAAAAAATATTAAATATTATATTAAGTAATATTAAGTAAATTTACAACAGTTTTGAATTTTTTTAGATGGGTAAAATAATAAAAATATGTTATTCAGATGTTTCAGACATGTCACGTATCAAACAACTTTTTTCATTCAGTTTCAAAAATCTAGTTTATTCAGATTATTTAAGCATTCATAATTATTTCATTCAATTTTTATCAAACTCTCCCTAAGTTTGTCTTTGTTTATGTCTTAATGATCCCATGTTTGATTCGGTAAAAGAGAAAAATTGTTTGTTAAAATTTTGCTTGCATCTTAATCGGTAAGACATAAAATGAAGTCCAAATCATTAAGAGATTAAGAGGTGTCTCTTAATGAATTTTTTTTGTAATTTTTTTGTATAAATATGTTCAACAATATTATCAATTCATTTTTATTAAATTAAATATTTAAAATTATTAAATAAAATCTTATCCTTTAAAATGATAAAATAATGTTATTAAAAGACAGCTCACGTTTTTTATTATCAAACAATTTTTTAGATTCATATATTATTTTATTCGGTTAATCTAATTTATTAAAATATACTAACCATTCGTATCTTTATTATCCAGTTTTATAAACCACAACCTAAGAGTTGCGGAAAGGACCAACTACCATGTCTCTAATTTCGCACGCCACAAAATTAGAAAACAATAATTTCTAACCAGTTTTTGCTGGGATGAACTAAAACAGGAAGAATTTTATGTAAAAGATTAAAAAATGTTTATGACCTTTTCGTTCCCCAATTGGATTGTTCAAATGTTATTTAAATGGGCAACTATGCTGCCTCAGTTGTCTGAAGTTTGGACAAATCTCCTACAACAAGAAGCCTTAGAAGCCCTATTGCCTCATGTACTAACCTTCAAAGTCATAGTCCAAAAGGCCAAATAGGGCTAGATTTTCCTTATTTTATCAAGAAAAGAAGTGAGAGACATTCAGAAGAGTCGGCTTGACACGGGGCTACAGAGAGCAAATTAAGAACACCATAAAGTAAAATTGTTGCAAAGGTCAGCAATGTTAGTTACATATCATGCATCAAAACTGGTCCGAGTAACATGAGATTTCTCTTGCAGAGTAGATTGTTTTTTATTACATCTTAATACATCTTAACAGCTCATCTCTTAATACATCTTAATAGCCCACATGTTTATATTAAGAGGTTCTTTGAATAGTTAAGATTTGAATATGAATTTAAACTATTCAGAAAATCTCTTAATACAAAGTTTTGGGTTGTTAAAATATATTAAGAGGTAAGTTGTTACGATCCATTAAGATGCAATCAAATATCATTGTCTATTCTAAATAAAAAAAAAAAAAAAAAAAAGAAAAAAGAAAAAGAGAGAGAGAGAGAGAAGAAGAAACTAAATGGAGTTCTGGACCACATTCTTATGTAGAAAATCAAGTTTTGCCACCACTGGTCCTGCAGTGATGTGTCATGGGTCTTTACCGACAACAGCTTGTCGAATTCTGCGTTGACGAACATCCCAATTGTATACACGAGCAATTGTGACCTGATCCATATCAGTGGTAGCATGTTACCTTTCTTGCTAGTGACAAAATGCAGAATAAGAGGTAACAAAATCATCCGACATATAGGCTTGTCAAAGGTTGCGAGTTAAGAGATTAGAAATGCAAATCTTAAAATCAGCGAACAATGCCTGCATTTAACAAGCAGAACCTGATAAACTTGTTATGCTAAAGCAATATTAAATAAAAAGGGTGATTAAATTATTGAAAGATGAGCTTAAAACCATTGAGGGGAAAATCTTGACATCAACAAAAGGTCCATAATTGATACATGCAGAGTTTTCTAGTACGTGTAACACATTGGATGGGGGGCACTGCTTGTTGCAATATTCATAGCTTAGGCTGAACACAAATTTTATCCCAGGCTTTGAGCAAGCAATGCTTCAAGTTGTATTCAGTCCACTCCTCTGATCACTCTGCATTTATGCAACTGATTAAGGGATCTATCTCCTGTACGTATGTGCGTGTCTAATATAAAAATGTTATCCACAACTGTTTGCACATTGATTACCAGAAACACCCTCCCCTATATCATGGTATCATTTTATGTATTAAACTATTTTTGGCCAAGGCATCATAGAATCACCAACACATACAGAATGGACCGCAACGGAGACAAAACGCACCAAGCTCCACATTGTGGTATACCATGCGTATGGTCGGTGTCGGGTCTGTTCTGGTGGTTAACTTTTGTTGCGATGAAGCACAATTCATAATTATCCCTTTCAACCTAAAACTATTATATATGTTTGTTCTCTGTTTCTTTCCTTGGGCCATGGTTGAAATTACCTTTTTTAAAACTGGTCAATTTAATAGTTAACATATTGGTTTGGGCTTTTATACCAAAACCTTATGCCTTGTCCAACCTTCAACTGCCCAATGGCCCACCAACCCTCCACCTGGGCCAGCCCCAAATGGCTTCAAGTTATTGATCCATTAAATTTAGGCTCTAAATTTAAACAATTGTTTTCTAAAATAATGGTTTCTTGAGTCATTTTAGTCCAATCATGATTAGAAATAATATTAATAATAACTTTGAATTTTATAAACATATCAAATTATGTACGTATTATGATGTTAGACTCAAGTGTTAAGATAAATATGACCGTAAAAAATAAAATTAAATGTCCCTAATTAGCATAACATCCACACACAAAAAAGTGGCATCACTAGTGAATTCTTAAAAAGATAAGGTAATCATTTTTATAAATGAATATAAAAATAGTATATCCAATATCTGGATTCCATTAGTGAGAATGAGAAACTGGGGCACGCATAATAATTGTATTTTGCTAGCCTAATAGATGCTGCATCAAGGCAAATCAATCACCAAAAGTATCTTTATCAAGGTTATCGAAAAGAAAACCACCATCAAGGATAAGAAAGTAAAGAACTATCAATCAATCAATCAAAGCAAAATTAATTAGATTGGCAAATCAAATTGGATTAGGTAATTGTGCCTAGATTTATGGTGGACCACGCTTTAATCAAATGAGTGGTGACCTACCTAATCTAAACGCTAACCTAATGAAAATTGAGCTTTGACAAGGTTTGGTAGGTGACTAGTTTTCTCAAGATGTTCACCTCATTATCGGTCGGAATCATAGAAGAAAAAATAAATCCAATCGGGAACTTGTTTAACTTATGGCATAATTTATTTGGAATATTGTCAAGAACATCATTATATTCAAAAAAAATTAATTAAAGAATTAAAAATTTAAATAAGTGTTGGTACCGGTCCTGACATAGGACTGTCATTTTGACCTCAGCTTAAACATTTAAATAAGATATGACATTAAAATCGATATCATGTTTAACTTTTTACTAGTTAAAATAAACATAATATTTAATTTTATATTTAAATATTACGTATGTAAACTTGTCTAAAAATAGCATAGTAAGAATTTTTATTGATTACATAAGATAGGAAGAAGTGAAATAATACCGCAAGTAGTACAAAAGATAAGACGTCGTGAAACTATTTCATTTTTCTAATAAATGATAAGAATTTCATTTCATTGTTTGAATAAAATAATTGTATATTAGTAAAATTGAAAAATATAAATATTTACCTTTTTATCAAAATGCTTTCTCACAATAGTTCGAGTTTTTGTGAGTCAAAATTTTAACAACCAAATTCAAATTATCCCACTCTAAAAATTTGTATCAACTTTGATCATCAATAAATGTATATATTTACACAGATGATGATAGGAATCTCAATTTTTTTGTCTCAATTTTTTTTTCAAAGGACATGTCATTATAATTTTAGTTGAGTAGATCTCATATAATTGACTATATTATAAATTATTATTAAAATATTTAAAATTATGTTATTTGAGACCAAAATTTTAAAATTCCTGACATTACTTTATTTACACACATTAAAAAAATATTATTTGCTCAGACTTTAACCATAAACAAATTCAGGGACAACGCCTCTCAATATACGTTCCGTTTCAGATATTTGGAGCATTCGTATTAGGAGAAAATTCAAGTTATCACAATCTAGAAACCAAAATTTCCTCAATTATCACAAGTTTCCAACTTTCGTCGCCTTGGAAGAGGACGAAGCCGAGTAGGATCAAGAACTTTTGTTTTAAAATAATAATAATAATAATAATAATAATAATTATTATTATTATTATTATTATATCACCACAATCACCGAATGAGGAAATTAAATTAGGCACAACTACTTTCCCTTTATTTAACTTTTCCTTCTAGGGGGGTTTTAAGGACGGCCATGACCCCTTCCCATGTGGTCTACCTTAAACTTTGGCTTAATTACAGGTATAGTTTCCTCCTCTCTCTCTCTCATTATCTTTTTTTTTTATTTTTTATATTATAATAAATTTTATTGGATGTCCTTTTCTTTCCAGTCCTTTTGTAAAAAAATAAATTAGACATCAATTTAAGAACTAAAGTACTCGATGGGGACATTTGGTTGCTTAGATGGCAAAAAGTTGGAGAAGCTATTCTTTGATGAGCAGTGTCACGTGGTATTTTAAATTATTAATATATTATTATTTTAATATATATAATAAATTTTTTTATTATATATATTAAAATAATAATATGTGAGTAATTTTAAAATATCATGTAACTATGCTCTAAACCGTAAAATAATTTTTTCAAAAAGTTGAGTTGCAACAGCTGAGGTGTCGTGCCACGACACGTTACTTGAGTGCAATTTTTATATATATTCTCATCCCATACCGTCGCATTTTCTCAAGAAAAAGGTCCTTACTATCTAAGAAAAAAATTATATTTTCTAAAATAAAATGCTTCCTTTATTCTATAAAAGAAGTTTTATTTATATTTCTTCATGCTCTACAAAAAATATCTTTTATTATTAATAATATAAAATAGAATAATATTCTTAAATTTGTCGTAGTTTCACTTTTATATACTATTATTATTAAACTAACTTTTATTTTTAAAAGATATAAATGAATAAATTTATAAATACATTTATTCTACTCTTTTCTTTTCGATGCGTAAGTTCTAATAGTCGTTTTGGCCAAATAAAATTTAAGTGAGTGGAAATAATAGGAGAGAGAAAATTCATTTATTTAGCCGAAATTACTTTTGGACTTAGGTATTAGGAAGAAGAGAGTAGAATTGATATATCTAAAGATTTATTCAAAAAATATATCTTTAAAATTTATGAATGAAATTCTTTTTATAAAATAAAGGGTGTTACATTAGTGGTTCTAAATTATCTCAACGACCGTAGTCACTCTTTTTCGAGTAATTATTCTATTGTATTTAAAGTTCTTCCATACTCGCCATGTCTGAATTTATATCCCTTTCTATTTTAACATAAAAATGAAGTTAAAGGTAAGTTAGAGATTGGATCTTGGTTGACGTGTTTAGGCCCGTTTCAACAAGGGTTCATGTTTGAGGCCGAGTCCTTCGAACTGAAGAACATGTTGGAAGGACTCTTATGGTATGAAATAAAACTCATAAACACACATTTTTTTGTTGTTGGTACAATGGAGGTTAAAAGGCCTAAAATCTATTAATACATAAAACAAGATAGTCACCATTCAAGATTATATATAAAGAGAACAAGTGACGAATCCACAACATAATTAATAACAAAATCAGAAGAATGTTCTAAAACAGTCAATTTAACAGCACATCTATTTCTCTCTCCATGCATGCATGTCCAATTTTGACGGTCCAAGACTTTCTAAGTAATCTTATACAATCTTGAATCAAACTTCCATGCGGGTGCTTGTGAGGATTAGCATTTTGGATGAGTTTCAATACTGTTTCCGAGTCCGATTCAATTTTGAGCATAGGGATCCTTATATCACATGCCAACAAGAGACCCATCCTGAGAGTCCACAATTTAGCAGTGCTAATTCCACACTCGCCAATTCGGCCAGAGAAACCCTTAACCTGTCTCCCATTGTCATCACGAATGAGATCACCAATAGCAACTGAAAAGGGGGAATTAATGTTTAATAATAGCATCGGTATTAAGCTTTTTTCAGTCTATAGGAGGCAATTCTCACCTTACAAGCTTGGCATTCGGATCACAATTATGGTTAGGCAATAAAGGGGACGAGAGATTTTTTGTGAGGTTAGTTTGAACCCACTCCAAAAGGGGTGCAGAAAAGAAAGAATTATGAAATTGTTTTGGAACATATATATACTTGACCCACACATTTCTAGCTTTGGGATAATCCTCTAACATATGCAATGTATTTTCATTCATAAAAGCACACCTTGTACAAATAGCAGACTCAGACATATGCCTTTTAAGCATGTTCTCATTTGTTATAAAAAAAATTCTTTTTGGAATAACCATAAAAAGACTTTGTGATTTTGGGGAATTCTACTTCGCCAAAGCCACTTCCAATTAGTACCATTCACAGGTTGTCTTATAGAGTTTTGAATGAATTTATGGGCAGATTTCACAGAGAGACACCCATCAAGTTTCACACCTCATCATTTAAAGAAGTAGTATAAAGATTAGAAAAATCCCAATTTCCCTCCTCATCAATAATGTCACAGACCCGAAAATTGTAATCACATTCTGTTCATCATCAAATTTTCATTTGTAACCTTGCTTAACCTCATGCCCCCCCCCCCCCCCCCCCCCCCCCCCCCCCCCCCGGGGCAGGAATTAGATGCATCATTCCTAGCAGGGTATTCAAAAATATCATTGTTCCCTACATATTTGTTCCTCCACATTTCAGCCCATTTTCTTTTTTCTCCACTAGCAACTTTTCAGCCAACTTTGGCAAGCATTGCAATGTTAGAATCCCTAGTTTTCCTAATTCCTAGTCCACCCTCCTCTTTACTTCTTCCCAGTTAACTAAATGAATTCCCTTCTTCCCGTTTTTATTAGACCTTATATAGAAAATTCCTGTTAATTTTGCCAAGGTTATCACATATGCTTGAAGGTAACCAAACAGTTTGCGTAGTGTAAGTGGGCAAGGAAGCCGTGACAACTTGAATGAGAGTCGTTCTACCTACAACACTAAGGCATCTAAACTTCCAACCAGCAAGTCTTTTTGAACCCTCTCCACTAGGTAGCTATATATATATGTGTTCCTATATCAATGCGAGAATGAATGAGGGGGACCCTAAGATGTGTGATAATTATCAGCTTGTATTAATATTACAAATACCTTGAATTTGTCTCACCACATCCCTAGAAATTTTAGGGGACACAAAATTTTGGATTTAGAAAAGCTTATGAATTGACCGGACATACTCTGAAATTTTTCAAGAACTTTCATAATAATTCTAGCTTTTGAAGGAGTTGGTTTAGAAAAAAATAAAATGAGATCATATGCATGCACCAGGATAATGGATGTCTTTTCCGTGTAAGACTTGGTACCAATTTTCAAGTAAGACAGAGAGTATTTCTCTTTGTAGAATGGAACAAGTTAATAAAAAAAAAGGTTGGTGGTACATGATATCTTTGGAGAGTAAAGTGGTTTAATTACTATTATGCCCTTAAGTAATAAAAAAATTTATAATGCCCTTAAGTAATAAAAATATTTATAATGCCCTTAAATAAAATGATTGTAATGCAGTGTGCACGACATCTTTTGATTCACTATTTTTTGATATCCTCCCACCTTGAAAGTGAAGTTTTTTAATTTTTTTTATAAAAAATATTACTCCATTTGCCATAACCAAATCGAGTAAAGAGCTAGTTTCACTTTGAAATTTAGCGCAATATTTTCTTAATGTTTTGGGGAGTGAGCCGACACTAAAAAAATCCAATAGTTCGATCACATTACCAGTCACAATAGCCATGTGGATTGTGGACCCTACTATTTAGCTGAAACGCAAATATATTCTATGGATGTCGAATTCGAAACCTAATAACAGTTAAAACTGTCTGTTAAAAACTTGAATAATTTATGTTCAAGTCAACCGTGCGATTTTTGGTATAAATAGTAGTATAGTTTTAGATAATTGATATTTTTATAAGAAAAATTAATATTTTTATAATATTTTATTTATATACATGAATAGTAAATAAGATCCGTATTTATGTGAATAGAATTTTATAAAAATATCATTTTCACTTGTATAAATATCAATTCTCTAATTTTATTCATAATTGAGTCATTTGTGATTGTGTTTGTTTTAATTTTACCTTAGACCTATGTCGTGTAGTGTATCAAGACCGGCAAGTGGTCAAGTATTGATAAATATTTTGTAAATTCATATAAATTTGAGATCAAAGATATTTGAAATTAATTTTTAAAAAAAATAATATTAATCTTATATTTTAAAATCGAAGGAATACATTTTTTGTTGATTATTTTTCCTTTTAAAGTATTACGATCGGACGCAGTTATTCGCAATTATTTTTTGATATTTTCTCAATATATTAAACTTTGAAAATTTTATGTTGAAAAGGAAAAAAAAAAAAAAAAATCTTGGGAAAAGAGAGGGAAAAAATTAAATAAAATGGAAATAATCTCGTTTGAAGCCGATAATATTTGACCATTGGCCTTGGAATGGATGGAGGGAAGTGGGTTAGATTGGGTTTTAGAGAGGACAATTGTTGTTCAAGTTATATGGGACAGGACTGTGGATCTGAATCTTTCTCGCCCTCCTCCATATCATTTTTTTGAATTGGGTTGCACCAGTAATTATGTCTATTGGATATAATTATTGAGCGAATAAGTCCTTCAATTGTCATACAAACTTATCGCGGAGTTGAAACAACAGTCGGGCGTAGTTCAAAAAATCTTACCATTAGAATATCAGATTCGTTTAAATCCAATTTTGATTATCGAAGTAGGATAGGAGCGAAACCAGTTGACCATACTAGAGAGAGAGAGAGGAGAAGGAGGCCTAACGAGTGGGAAAAGAGATAGTCCTTCATATCATAGTCTCACTCAAAAGACTAAGATTGAGTAACTAATAATCCTATCTATCCACCTCTCCCGACACAATATCTTGAGTACCTATGTTGGCATGTGATGTTTGGACATAGAATCGAGTCCTTGTGAATGGGCAGAGCCAGGTGCTCTTATTTTATGACAATAGAGACGATTGCTTCCATTACTGAGCACACATAATATTTTACAAACCATTATACTCTTAATAAATTATGTACGAGTGCCATCAAAATTATTGTCCTGTAGTACTTAACTCAAAATTTATCTTTTAGTAATTCCATAATATAGGATAATTGTTGATTTTTTAAAATTAATTTAAAAAAACTTAAACTCAAAATGGACTTACATTCAATTAATTTTAATCAGTATAACAATAAATATTATAAGTTATTTAAAAACATTAATAATTATAAATTTATTATTTCATACGATCAATTTAGGATAGAGACAGATAGATACTTGCACCAAATGCCTTCCAACAATATTGTTTTTTTGGATAACAGTTCAAAACGATTAAGAAATTTTATTAATAAATAGCATCTTTGAAAACTAAAAAAGAATACGCGAATGAATATCTTTTAAATAAAAAATAGAAAAATTAAAAGCCAAAATTTGAGATAAAACAGCTAAACCATGAGCAACTTACCACTTGATGCTTATCTCTCTCTCTCTCGAACCCCACCATTCGTTTCGTGTAGTATGGTTTTTGCTTATTAACCGGGCAAGCACGAGAGATGACCACTTTTATCACTTATCCATTTGATTTGGGAACTATTAACTACTCACTTCTAATTATTTTTTAAATATATTCTCAACATAATAATATTAGCCAAAAACATTATAGTTGTGACAAATGGTAGTTAATTAATTAAAAATAACATATTAGAATCTTTTAATTTTGAAAAGTATAAAAAAAATTATCTTTAATTTTAAAGAAAAAGGGGTAGTAATAGGAACAAATATTTTATTTTAAAATTAATAAAAAAGAAAAGAAAAAGCATGACTCTAATTTTAGAGCGATTGACACTTCAGAATAATAATCTACTCTTTACAGTACTTATTTAATTTAAGTCCGAGGGTGCCCGTCCCATGTGCCTTGTGGCCCTCGTTGCCTTTTGATTTGATTGATCAAATTGGCTGGCTAATTGTGATTGTGCTTTAAAAGCACTTGGGCTAATGCCAATTTTAATTCAATTAGTCTCCATCATCATTAAACTAATACAACGTTGAGCTGTCAAGTTTCCCTCTTCTAAACCATTATATATATAAAGAATCTTTCTCTTTCACTTTAATTTGGATTCATATGGAAGCCAGCTAATTAATCTTTCTTAGACACCTAAAACAACGAATAAGTCTCTCTCTGTCTCCATATATATATATATATATATATATATATATATATATATATATATATATTCATGAAAATTACATGCCTAACATGAATGAGAAATTAAAAGGATAAATTAATATAATATATTATTATTACTATTATTTATTTGTACAAAAACCAGCGAGGCATACAAATAAATTAAGGTATAATTGCTTTATATATAGGAGTCGTCAAATAAATTATAGAGCGGTTAATTCTTTATAGCAATGTTTAAAAAATTGGATCGAACTGATCAGAATCAATCGGCTCTCCGGTTCGATTGGCCCAAAAAATCAATTTGACAGTTATCCAGTCAAAAATTGTTTAACCACTGGTTCAACCAGTAAAATCAGTTAATTGACCTAGTGAACCTGTCGACTAAGTATTTTTTAAAAATTTTTTTTGTACAAAATATTTTAATTTTTAAAATTAGATATTTTTTTATAATATTGTAAAATAATTTCACTATATTTTATCTTACAAAAAAAATAAATATTTTAAAAATATACTAATTATTAATAATATATTTTTTTATGTATTTATGACATTATTAATTCAATACCGATTTAATTACTGTTTCAGTACCTTCCTTATTCGTTAACCGATCCAATCTTTAAAACATTACTTTATAGCTACGTGATTTTATTCCCTTTTTTGTCTATTGCTAACTGCATAGAGATATTTTCTCGAGGAAACATGGGTGTGGCGGCTGTGGTTATTTGAAAATTTGGCCCCTAGACAAAACGGACCCCCATAATATTGAGGCCAAAGTATCACCATTAACATATAGTAGTACTTGCTGCCATAATAAAATTTCCATCGTAATAATAGTACTAAGAATAAGAATAATTAATCTTTCTTGCTTGTTAATATTCATATTCTTCGATCTTTAGTGCTTATTTATTATATAAGACAACAATTGTCACTAGGGATTAGGGCAACACCCGCATATATTAAATATATATATATATATATATATATATATATATATATATATATATATATATATATATATTCTAATCCTATTCCGTTGTACCTCTTTTATATATCTGCTTATATGCGTGTTTAGGTCTAATCTTATTATCACATTTTTATGCTCGGAGATCTTTCAGGTGATGACAACCTACATATGTGCTAATGTTAATGCTAATGCATGATAGAATAAAATTTCCACAAGGCGAATGGGATGACATATATTCAATAAAAAGGTCACTGGCTACTCAAAAACAAATTTCAATTATTCAGAAATTTTGCTATACATAATGATATATATAATAATTTTATATAAAATAATAAATTTTATATTTTAATTATTTTACAAAAAAATTATTATACGGAATATTATGTATAGCAAAACTCGTTATCCAGGGTCCAAAAACTGGAAGATAGGAATGATTCATTGAATAAGTCACATGGGGTGGGTTTTGTGCGCATGAAAGTATGAATCAAAACCAGTGCTGTCACTTTGCTGACTTTCAAGCCCAATCCTTATAATGCATACGTGCAACATTACAAGTGGTCCTTGCTCAATCATCAAGTGTCACTACTCCAACAGTAAAGACTTTCAGCAAACAAAAAAATAGTAGTAAACATATTTCTGCCACCACAAAACAAAAATAAATAATAATGGCAGATAAGGTAGCTAGAAAGAAGCTCTTGGTCCTGGACGCAAAACAACATGTCGCACGTGTCAGTGAGAGAGGCCATGTTTGTTTTGGGGTAGGGGGTGTCCTAACATTCCCCAATTTAGGGAAACCAACCCATGCACACCCCACTATTCACTATTCCTGCTGGTTGCAGGGATATCCACATGCCACCCACATTCAAGAACAAGAGGCGTTATTATTGAGTTGAGAGTACTATTACGACTACATCATATCTTTCATGTATATTACGTGGGCCCACCAAATAAAAGAAAAACACTATATACACGATGATCAAACCATATATTTATTTTAAATATTAAAAAATAAAATTTTGCACAAATATTTTTATGTGTCACTCTATTTTTTAATAATTAAAATTAAAATTATATTTTATTTTTGCGTCTGTAAACTTCTTCATAAAAGAAAGCTCACATAACTTTTAGCAGATGCCCACTTAATACTTTTGGGCAACTTCACTTTAGAGAGCAGCAGCAGTATATTTACCATAGCATAGTATTAAGCTAGCTATTTATGAGATTCCAACCCCTTTGTAACTCTAGAGTCTAGACAAAAATATAATCAACATGGACAACGTAAATAACACCACCTCCTCCAAATGATATGTCATTTTCTTGGGGTAAAAGGGCAAATACTATTCCAGTAAAAACTGAAACCAAACTTTACATTATACTTCACAATAGAAGGGGCATACTGAATGCATGCATGTACAAGAAATTTTTAGAAGAAACCAAATAACTTCGGGACAACTACTTTTTAATTTATTCAGAGAAAAGAAAAACAGATAGTTAATAGGGAGGATTCAATACCTTCTTGTCCGACTCCATCTCACATACTGCTTCATCATTGCGACTTCTCAACAGTAAAAAGAAGAGATTGATTGATGCCAACAAACTCCCCTTATCAACATATATAGATAGCCCAAAAGGACACGAGCAATAAAATTTTTCTAGCTATTGGATTTTACATAGAATATTAAATGCTCAGTATCTATGGATAACCCCAAAAAGACTAAAGCCCCCAACTACCTTCCATAGGAGAAACAATCTTAGAAAAGCTTTCTATTCATTTACCTCAAAAGATCAAACCAAAGGGGTTTAAAATAGACTCTTTGGGGTTATTTAGGTAATCAGGTATAATCCTCATAATATGGGTCAGTTTTGGGATATTAATTATTTTGAAGGACTCCAAAACAATTACAAGTTTCAAGCATTCCAATAATGTGAGTTGATTATTTGCACTTAGCACCACATTAACTGTTGGGGGTGTCATCCAAATAAGAGATTAAAAAAGAAAAGAAAAAAAATAGATAAAGTAGGAATGTACTTAACAGTCGACAGTAAAATACTTGAATAAGTGAGAGAGGGAGAACAAAAGTAAAAATAAAATGAAAGGAAAAATAAAAACAATGATATTAACAGTTGGGTGAAGATCGGCTTTGGCCAGGCTGTGGCATCGTGCTAGAGCCGGCGCCGGAACCGGAGAGAAGATCGGCAAGAGAAGCCATGGCTCGAACTTGCATCTCCAGAGCTGCTATGTAGTCAGTCGCTTCTTCTAGAACCACCGGAAGCGCTTGCTTCCGGCAACCGGGAACTAGTCGGCCGAGAACGTGAGCTTTTCTCTGCACAGCCGGTAAATTCTTCGATTTTAGCTGTAATATACTCACCTTTGGCTTCTTCGTCGACCGGCTAGCCCCGGTTACAGCAACCCTCTGCCTCCTTGAATTCTTCATGAACTTAAGCTTGAGCCGGTTGGTGAGGATCGCGCGGCTCCACCTGGTCTTTCCTTTGGCCGTCGCGGCGAGAACTCGGTCGGCGGCTTCTCGCACGGCTCGTCCGCGCCGCGGAGCAGAATTAGGAGTGGAGCTGAGCCGGACGTGGCGGAGCGCCTGGAGGAGTTTGGAGGAGTAAAGTAGCTGCTGAGCCTCAGACTTCCATGCGATTTGATTGGTGGTGTTCTTAGGGTTTTGAGATTGATCCTCTCTTGTAATTTGGCTTTTCTTCTTCTTCTTTTTCAATGATTCACGTGCTCTGCCGGAGTACGTTACCGGATTCGAGATCAGAGTTGAGGCCATTAGAACGCTGATTCCTACCTTTTTTTTTATTTTGAGGATCTGATCGGATGTTTTGAGATATGATGACGACGAGGGAACCTGTAGATTCAATCACGTGAATTGATTAATAAGAATCACAAGAAGAGACAGAGAGATTCAAAGGGAAAAAAAACTTAAAACAGATTAATTAGAGTAAGTGATTAATTACATGTTACTGTTAATCGATTAACAAACAATCAAAGGTAATACAAGATTAGAGCTTGGATTCTAATTTGAAGACCAATATGATTAATTTTTCATGATTATGCAACAATATAATATATATATATAGAATAATGAGACTATTACATACCTTTCAACGGCAAATGAATGGTCTATATTTATCTCACTGATGAGACTTCAATGGAAATCTACACAGAGAGAGAGAGAGAGAGAGAGAGAGAGAACGGAGGTGGAGGAGAGAGAGAGAAAGAGGGATGGTGGTTTAAAGAGAATCTCTCCACAGAACCCAGAGGAGGAGAAGGGAATGGCAAGGCAGAGCAAAGCACGCCTGCCTTGTTTCTTTAAATAAAAGAAGGCCACTTATTATATCAATGTGCTCTTTATCCCACCCTCTCGTGAGTTTGCCTTATGGGCCATTAGGATCGATCCTGCCACAGCTTTCGTGCCTCCATTCTCTCTCCTAACGCACATTTTTCTTTCCAACATGTTCAGGCACATAATTTTTACTGAATTTCAGTCTGTTACTCCAAAGACGGAGTATATTATTATTATATTTTTGAAAGTTTTGTTTTATAAAAAAATTATCAAAATGTAGCTTTCACTCACTAGGTGATTCAATACTACACCGCCACCAATGAAAATTGAGCTAGAAATGCACTGTATAGACAGACTCCAATGAAAGAATTATTATTACCAAAATTGGAAATATTATCAAAAAATATAAGAATATTAAAACTCCAGTTTAACTAAAATCTAAATAAAACAATAATTTTCATAAGAAATAAAATATTATCTGCAAAACAAATAAATATAACACAACTGAAGTAAATGTCTAAAATAATTTAAAATTATATTAAACAAGATTGCAATAATAATAAATCTTAATTTCATACTTCTCCAATTTTAACCCCAATGTACTACTTCAAGAGTGGGTTCAAGCTTTCAATGTGGCAATTCACCGCTGGTTCAAGCTTTCTATGCAACAATGCACCGCTGGTTCAAGTTTTAGTGCGACAATGCACTACTGGTTCAAGCTTCGATGCACCATCCTTTCAGCATTTAATAAAAAATTGCATCACACCAATCTTAATTTAATATTTTTTGCATAAAAATCATGCAGAACCTATTTAATATTTTTGCGCCAAACACCAGGCAAGCCAACAATTTGGGGATTTTGAAATTTAAAAATAACACATATCTTAAAATTAAGGTCGTAAAATAAATTAAACAGTTTGAACTCGATTCGTATTCGTTTGACTAAAATTTTGATTCGAACTCGTTTAGAAATATAAATGATTCAAATATAAGCAAAATTTAAAATTCGATAAATTACTTAAATCTATTCAAATTATAATTTTTTATTGATACTCGGATCATATTCACTTAAAAAATTTAAATTATTCAAATTCAATTTGAGATCATGTCCGATTAATTTACACTCTTATTTAAAATCACGATTCTGCAGTGTTATGCCGTTTAAAGAAATATGCAACCAGCTTTAGTTTTGGTGATGAAGAGCTGGCTCAAAGATACGTACATTAAGCTTATAATTAATTACACACGATTCACCATTAATGTTGTGCATGAATTTGAAATTAGAAAAAACGACACATACAATTAAACTCTTGACTCTACACTGTTATTAAACTGTTTGAAGCCATCTACAACACGTTTTGTTTTGGTGACAAAGAATTAATTCAGCAAAACGTACATAAAGTTATATTTACGTACCATGCAGCATAAATGCCATGACTGGATTCTTGGAACCTGCAAAGGACACATTCATTAAAATCTTGACTCTATACTGTTACAATCGTTGAAAAAGAATAAATTTAGGAATATAAAATAAAATATTATATTTATTTTAATTATTAAAAAATAAAGTATGATACGAATTTTAATATTATATTTTATTTTTTAATCATCAAAATAAATATAATATTTAAATATTATACACTTTTATTTATTTGTTAAAAAATATGCACGCACCATTTTTGCTAACACCGGTTAAAAGAGCAATACATTAAATTCATAACTATACTGTTACACTGTAAATATGATTTTCCTTAAAATATTATAATAACCCTACGAAATATCCAATAGTCCATCTACCCCACCCCAACCAAAAATAAATTTAAAAAAAATTAATATGCAAAAGAACATTGTATTTCCTTGAGAAAAGCTATAGATGCTGCCAACCGTGACTCAAAAACCCAAAAAGAAAAAGAGAGCACAATATTTGCACATGGACATCAATCTACTAATTGATGCCTAAGTATGCTTAGCTTACAAGAAATTTCATGTGCATTGCTACTTTTTCGAGTAGAATTTGGTTGGATTAAAGTAGTCAAAATTGGCTTAAACAACTCATCTAAATTACGGGTTGAGATACGTAGCACCTCTCTAATTTTCTAATTGAAGCACTTTCAAATCATTGGCAAAGTTCTCAGAAGATGCCATGGTTAAAATAGTTGAAATTTTAATAAGATTCCGAATAATATAGAAACGCCGAGTCATGAATAATGGACCAAAGTGGCACTAGGGTGGATATAGCAAAAGAAAATGACAGAGGTTCTAAAATTGTAGAAATTTGAAGTGCCAATATCAGAAAATAGAAACACAGATCATTAATTGGTACGAGTTCATGGAAACACATGTATATGTTTATCAATGTGGGACGTTTCTGTCTCTATTTTTTGACAAGGGTAAGCATATCACTAACTTTTTGACCATTCAATATCCAAAGCTAACAGTTATTCCAGGTTGGTCCTCGGAAGCATAAGATTCTTGAGGTCTAGCTCGTTTCCGCTTGCGGTTAAATGAATTAAGTAGTTTAATTTGTAAATAGACAATTACTCAAATTTATCCTCACAAATTTATCCCTGCTTAAAATTTCAAAATGTTTACAAAACTTGAGCAACCGTGTACATTAATTACCTCATCACACGCTGTTCAAAGTACGGTCTTGAGATCATTGTGTTAATTACCTTTTGGAATTACATTTGGTGAAAATGATGACAAGGGCATAGTAGAAATCTGCAGACAGAAAAGAGATAGACTATTATATATATATATATATATATATATATATATATATTTTAATGGTGGCGTAGTGATAGACTTGTAAATTTTTAATTCGTTGGACCCTAGGTAGACACTAATTGACTGGTTTTCTGATACACTCAAAACGTCTTGTTTTTCATTCCGTGCAATGATCATTGAGGCTGATCGTGCACAAAAATTAAAAACAAAAAAAAGTGATGCATGTGAGAGAAGTTATTTAGTGGTCTTGAACATCGTCATGTGATATTTCAGATCACTAACATGATGTCATTTTAATATGTATAGTATATCTTTTTACTATATATGTTAAAATAGTAATATGTAAATGATTCTGAAGCATCACGTGATTATCTCCTAAAATTATAGAATAATTTTTCTGCATATGCTCGTTTCTCTGGCATCTATCTTCTGCTTTGTTTTAATTTTTGTAGGGGATTTAAAGCTTCTCTGCTATTGTGAGGTGTGTACTGTTGTGCTCCACATTTTCGGTGGTGTCCCCTTCTATCCCCTATAGTTATACCAAATTCACTGTATACCATGCATATCAATAAAACATACTAACCTCAATTACCTAAACCTAGTTATCCCTTAATTAGAGATCAATTCGAAACCAACAAACATATCCCAAATCCATATTGAAGAAAGAATCTATACTTGTTCATATTTCAAGGGTAAAATCACTATCACTAACAAATAAGTACAATGAAAAAACCAGAATATCACCTTAACAGTACCACACAATTGTTTCTGCAAAAAGAACTAATCCCTCCATTTCCCACATTAGAAAAACATTTTGACTCTTTAAAACCAATTTGAAAAATCGTAAAATTAATTCAAAATTGATGAACTTGTTTGAGCAAATACGACAAACATGATAATTAGTATTCCTAGTACTTTGTAGTTAATTTACAATAATTAAGTTGTTTGTATTAAAGTCGAACAAATTCATACTCAAAACGATTAGAATGGACTTTTGAAATGGATAGAGTATAAGAACACTTGACCAAGTTGGTATTAACTAGAATTTTTTAGGGTCGCTCAATAAAGTGATTAACAGCATAATTCTCACTATCCAGGGAGAAGAAAAGGGAGGGGGGGTAAAATTATTTCAGCACGTGGTATTAATGAGGATTTAACTTTTCAGTCTAGAGCAATCACCAAATAGGTTTTAATTTGACTGGTTCAAAACAACAAGAAAAGAAATAGAGTAGGAAATGACAACCTGACTGACAATGCTTAAGATAAAAGAATGCCTAAATGCGTACATGATTGTGTTTTTCTTAATTTATGTTATAGTTTAAGTAATCATGAAGCTAATCCACATTCTCACCAAAATCATGGTTCCGTGTGTATTTCTCTACACACCACCCACAAATTGCACAAAGAAACCTTAAGAGAACCACAGCACTAACAGAGCATAATCAATTGTCAGAGCATTTGCCCCCCACCATGAGACACCATTTAACACTGATTGTTAAAGATTGTCTCATATCTTTTCAAGATTTGATTTGATTTTGGATAGATTTTTCAAAATTTTGTAAAGATTTTGCAAGATATGGAAGGATTTGGCTTCATGATTTGTGGGATTTTGTCCCCTTTTCTTGCACTATAAAAGGAGGCATAGGCTTCCCATTTCAAACACACCAAGCCAAGCTAGCAAACTAGAAAGAGAAAGGAGTTAGAGAGGCTTAGTGAGAAAAAAAAAGAGTGAAAGAGTTTTGAGAGAAATTAAACAGTTAGTTTATTTCTCAATTGAGAGAGTTTGTAATTCTTCATATTATTTTTAGTGGATTTCTGAGATCTCTCCCCGTAGTTTTTCCCAGTTGGGTTTTCACGTAAAATTCTTGTGTGTCATTATTTTTATCTCATACAGTTGTGTGTGTGTGTTATTTTAGTGTTGTATTTGTGAGCTTGATTTATCAACAATTGGTATCAAGAACTTTGGTTCACGCCGTTGGTGTCTAGGAAAGTGGTTTGAAAGGCAAACGCCTAAAGTACGTGTGGTTCCTTAATTAGTCACCGTTGCAAAGCACGGAGAGACTCCCACCGGACTTACATTTTCCTGGCCAACTGGTACGATCCGTTTTTTGAGAAATCTCGCAGATCACAAATACGAAGATGACAAGCACGAGTTTGAGGTACGATGTTGAACCATTTGATGGTAAGTCAAATTTCAGTATTTGGCAAAGTACGTACGATCAAAGATGTATCGGTTCAACAGAGTTTGTCGAAGGCACTGGAAGGGAAAGAAAAGAAACCAGCGAATGTGACAGAAGACAAATGGGCAGAACTTGAAGCAAAGGCTGTGGCAACAATCAGATTGAGTTTGGCGCCACAGATTAAATATCAGGTTTTGACAGAAACCTCTCCGAAAGACTTGTGGGAGAAACTTGAGAAAATTTACAAGTCGAAGTCTCTGTCAAACCGGTTATATTTAAAGAAGGAATTGCACCGGCTTCGGATGGAAGAAGGGTCATATTTGACCAATCATATTAATGAGTTTAATAGATTGGTGACCCAACTGACCAGTATCGATGTAACGCTGGATGAAGAAGATAAAGTCTTATTGCTATTTGTTTCTCTACCAGATTCATACTCAACTCTCCAGACTACTCTCCTTGTAGGGAAGGAAAAACTTGCAGTTGATGATGTGATGTCTGCAGTCCTGGACCAGAATAAGTTCGGGGGCACTACTTTCAGAGATTAAGGAGATAGTCTTCTTGCATTTTTAAATGGGCGTGGCAGGGGTCCTAATCGAAAGAAGAATTTCGGCAAAGAACGAGGAAGGTCTCAATCGAGATCAGACAAGAAGGATATATCTCAGGTTGAGTGTTATCATTGCCACGAGAAGGGTCACTTCAAAAATAAGTGTCCATTGTTGAAAAAGGAGAACAAGAAGAAAGGTAAGCAGATTGAAAATTCTGCTAATGTTGCTGAGAAAGCAGATGTCTGTAGCGACGGAGAGCTGTACACAGTGGCAGAAAATGAAGCTTCACGAGGTGATCTCTTATCCGTTAGAGACAGTAGCAGCCTTACAGATTGGTACATGGATTCCGGTTGTTCTTTTCATATGTCCCCTCACAGGGATTGGTTTGATACTTTTACATCCTGCAATGGTGGTTCTGTGATATTGGGTAACAATGCAATCTGCAAAGTTACCGGGATAGGCACCATCAAAGTTAAAATGTTTGATGGGGTCGTCAGAACATTGGGTGATGTAAGGTATATTCCAGAATTGAAAAAGAGCTTGATATCGGTTGGAGTACTTGACTCTATAGGCTGTAATATCTCAGTCAGAGATGGTGTCATGAATATTACCAAGGGCTCAATGGTAATTATGAAGGGTCAGAAAAAGGGCACCCTCTACAAGTTGATAGGGGACACAGTTATTGATGGAGCAGCGGTTTCTATGCAGGATAATTCCAACAATGATTGCACAGAATTATGGCACATGCGACTTGGTCACTTGAGTGAAGGTGGAATGAAAAAACTTCACAAAAGGCAGTTGCTGAAAGGTGTCAAAACGTGCAGTTTGGAATTTTGCAAGTATTGTTTGTACGACAAACAACGAAGGGTCAGCTTCAAGGCATGAGCACATACCAGTAAGAATGTACTTGATTATGTACATTCAGATGTTTGGGGCCCGATCAAAGATACGTCAATGGGTGGAGCCCATTATTTTGTCAGCTTCATAGATGACTACTCCAGAAAGGTGTGAGTGTATTTTATGAAGCAGAAGTCCGAGATTTTTAGAATTTTTAAGCAATGGAAAGCTAAAATAGAAAATCAGACCGGAAAGAAGCTGAAGTATTTCAGATCAGATAATGGCATGGAATACAAGGACAAGTCATCCCTACAGTTCTGTCAGGATGAAGGTATCACCAGGCACTTCTCAGTTAAAAGAACTCCAGAGCAAAATGGGGTTGCAGAGAGGATGAACAGAACTCTGTTGGAACGCGCCAGATGTATGAGGTTGAATGCAGGTTTGCCCAAGTATTTCTGGGCTGAGGGAGTCAACACAGCCTGCTATATGATAAATCGATCCCCCTCAGCTGGAATTGATTACAAAATCCGTGAGGAGGTATGGACTGGGAAACCAGTTGATTTTTCTGTAATGAAAATCTTTGGTTGTCCAGCTTATGTTCATTTACCGGTCGAGGAGCGACAATCCAAACTTGATCCAAGGTCAAAGGAATGTATTTTCCTTGGATATGAAGATGGAGTCAAGGGATACAGGTTATGGGATCCAGTATCCAAGAAGAAGGTTGTTAGCAGGGATGTGGTGTTCAATGAGAAACACATGCTGAACAAATTCGAGAATGAAGAATTTATAGCAAATGAGTTGCAAAAACACCCAGTTGAGGTGGAGCTTCCTGAAGAGACAAAAGAAGCTGAAGAGATTGAAGATGATCATCCTTCAGATCCCCAAGAGAGGTCCTATAATCTTGTTAGAGATCGGGAAAGGCGAGTCAGCAAACCAGTGCAGAGATATGAGTTTGAAGACATGGTTGCATTTGCCTTGTTTGCAGGTGGTGGAGATCCAACTAGCTATCAGGATGCTATTCAGTCCAAGAATAATGATAAATGGGCGATAGCGATGACAGAAGAGATGGAGTCTTTACAGAAGAACCAGACTTGGGAATTAGTTCAACTTCCAAAAGGATCAAAGGCTATAGGATGCAAGTGGGTGTTCAGGAAAAAGGAAGCTCAGTCTGATAAAGAAGGTGAAAGATTCAAGGCCAGATTGGTGGCAAAGGGATTCTCTCAGAGAGAAGGAATCGACTACAATGAGATCTTCTCACCAGTTGTGAAACACACATCGATTCGGTTGATCTTGTCTATCGTAGCATCACAGGATATGGAGTTGGAGCAACTTGATGTGAAAACAGCTTTTCTCCATGGTGATTTAGAAGAAAAGATCTACATGAAGCAACCGGAGGGGTTTATTGAACCAGGGAAAGAGGGCTTAGTTTGTAGCTTGAAAAAGTCTCTCTATGGTTTGAAGCAGTCCCCGAGACAGTGGTACATGCGGTTTGATAGCTTCATGGTGTCTCATGGTTACTCTCGTTCTGAGTATGATCCATGTGTATATTTCAGATCGTTGGATGATGGTTCTCTAGTACTGCTGACGTTATATGTCGATGACATGTTGATAGCAGCAAAGAGGACGACATATATTCTTCAGTTGAAAAATTTATTGAGCAGTGAATTTGAAATGAAGGATCTTGGCTCAGCCAAGAAGATCCTAGGTATGAAAATTCACAGAGATCATCAGATAGGAAAGCTGCGGTTAACTCAGAAAGGATATGTGCAGAAGGTCTTGGAGAGGTTTAACATGCATAATGTTAAACCAGTTAGCACTCCGTTGGCAGCACATTTCAAGTTATCTTCACAGTTGGGCCCACAGACAAATGATGAGGTAGAGTCTATGTCCAAAGTACCGTATGCAAATGCGGTGGGTTGTCTCATGTATGCCATGGTATGTACAAGGCCAGATATCTCACATGCAGTAAGTATGGTTAGCAGGTATATGGCAAATCCAGGGAAAGAGCATTGGAATGTTAAATGGATTTTTCGTTATCTAGCAGGTACAACCGATTACGGTCTTATGTTTGATCGTGATACTGCGATAAGTGAGTTTACAGGGTTTGTTGATTCGGATTATGCTGGAGACCAAGATTTAAGAAGATCTACTACAGGGTTTGTATACACCTTTTGTAGAGGATTTATATGTTGGCGGTCAGTGTTACAATCTACGGTAACATTATCAACAACAGAGGCTGAGTATATGACATTGACAGAGGCAGGCAAGGAGGCTTTGTGGCTAAAGGGACTAGTTGAAGAACTAGGTTTCATGCAGGGCAGTATCCAGATACAGTGTGATAGTCAAAGTGCTATTCATTTAGCAAAGAACCAGGTGTTCCACGCCGGACCAAACATATAGATGTTCAGTATCACAAAATTCGTGAGTGGCTGAACAATGGTGACATTGCAGTTTGCAAAGTTCACACAAAGGATAACGCTGCAGATATGCTCACAAAATCAGTTACAGCAGAAAAGTTCAAGCATTGCTTGGACTTAGTTCACTTCATCAATTGCTGAGTTCGTAGTGGAGTATCCAGGGAGAGGGATACATTCACAGACACGAAGAAGTTCACAATACGTAATATTTGGAGAATATGAGCCAAGGTGAAGATTGTTAAAGATTGTCTCATATCTTTCCAAGATTTGATTTGATTTTGGATAGATTTTTCAAAGTTTTGTAAAGATTTTGCAAGATATGGAAGATATGGAGGGATTTGGCTCCATGATTTATGGGATTTTGTCCCCTTTTCTTACACTATAAAAGGAGGCATAGGCTTCCCATTTCAAACACACCAAGCCAAGCTAGCAAACTAGAAAGAGAAAGGAGTTAAAGAGGCTTAGTGAGAGAAAAAGAGAGTGAAAGAGTTCTGAGAGAAATTAAACAGTTAGTTTATTTCTCAATTGAGAGAGTTTGTAATTCTTCATATTATTTTTAGTGGATTTCTGAGATCTCTCCCCGTGGTTTTTCTCAGTTGGGTTTCCACGTAAAATTCTTGTGTGTCATTATTTTTATCTCATACAGTTGTGTGTGTGTGTTATTTTAATGTTGTATTTGTGAGCTTGATTTATCAAGAACAGTGATGAGCTCCTGTTAAACAAAAGGAGAAGAGAAAAGTCATTGAATTGCATATGGGTTGTTTAATTTTCAAACTCATTTTTAATCAATTATTGCATTAAATCACCGCTATGTTATAGCACAAACCATGTGACTAATTAGCAAAAAGTGTTTTACCATACAGTATGGAGAAAGAGACATCAAGATTTTATATATTATGTTTTATCCTGACCAGACAATATGATCCAAGAAGGTCATGGTTGGCAACTCATACTTTTCAACCTTGGGTCTTTTTTGATTGATAAAATTTTCTTCATTTGTCATTTGCTCCAGTGAAGGTTGTCTGGGATAAGATTAATTAGACATAATCCGCCCCAAAGATCCTTAGACTTTGCTACCAAAGATTAGCAGCACGAAGGATCTGAACCTTACCAACCATTGATTAGCATATAAGCGAACCCCACCCGTTTATCTTCACAGTTACTTCTTCAATCTAATCCACCTTTAGTCACTTCATTATCTCAGCTAAGCTATACACAAGTAAAGACTTTCATGACGAACTAAGTCATTTTCAAGCAGTATCTTCTAGCCTTCTGCAATCAATGAGTATGGTGATATATCAAATCTTAAGATGGTCTAACAATAAGCACAAGATTTGTTATCCAGTAAAATATAAAAACAGGAGCACTACAACTGGCTAAAAGTTCAAGGAAAAAGCATATATGCAAATTGCATGCATTAAAATGTTTACATTTTCGAATATATATATATAGTTTTACCTTTATACTTTAGCGGATTACACCAATCATTCCTTCAAGTAACAGCTGGTGCGGTTGTGGATTAGATCAAACTACTATGTGAATAATGGAAGCTTTGCATATGCCGACTTGCTGGAAAGTAAGGCGACAATGTTTAACAACATTTAGAATATTAGTCGTAACAAGTCAGCTCCTAGCCAGCAATCACATTAATTACCACTAAGATCCCATTTAATAATCTACTGTCATGTATTTTCAAAGTATATCCATACCTGCCTCCCTCTGCCTCCCTCAATAACCACTCCCAAAGTGGGAGCTTATAAGACTGCTAGATCTCAACCAACCACTCAGAATGTCATATTCTCTCTTCCCTCGGAAATTTCAACAACTTTACTGGAATAGACTATCAAAACCTTGTTTGTTGTACTTTTGTAATAAAAGAAGAGAATTGATATTTCCACAAAAGATCAAATGAGACATACTCGTAGAAATATCAAATTAGCTTATGGAAATATTAATTCCCTAAAAGAATGGTTAATAAATTATTAGGATTCTCCGATTCAACCAATAGATAAGACAGCTATTATGCACTCAAGCTTATGATAACACAAATGAAAGGTACTGCTTTGAAATTTTCTTGCTGTAATCCTTTTAACATGCTTTCAGGTTTAATAAAATTTCTCTTCTATGATGTTAGAATGGTTTTTGACTACTTTAGATTGACTGCTTTTACTTTTATTACTATAATACATTGCCATGGAATACAAAAAACATGCCGACTTTGAAAGAGTAGATTTCTGTAATTTAATTAGATAAACAATTCCGTACACATCTATTTCTCAGCCTCAGCCACTACAGATTGAACAGACAGTAAATGAGTAACAAACCAACCAAAGAATGATTTCTCAACAAACCCACAGTTACTAGATTACATCTAAGTACAGTAGGAGAAAAATGATGTCTACTCCCAATAATAGTGATCATTTAAAATATTAATTGAACAAAAGATATGTTTCTACTTGGTTGTATCCTTTGCATGCATTTAATATTAAAAGCTAAACATAAAAGATTCATTGTGCAGAGATTGCATATAGGAAACTATATTCGAAGTCAGCTTCACCAGTTCGGCATTTGGAGGCCTAAGATCTTCAATTTCATTTGAAAGTATGAGAAGGTCCCAACTCCCAATTAACGATCAAGTTAGGATTGTCTAATCAGTTAATTACAAGTAATCAGGGTAGTTGAGCATCGCTGCCCTTCTCAGCAAGACCCCTCCCGAGGTATAGCTAATAAAAAAGAACTGACCTAGCAAGTAAGATTCTTTTTCTAGAAAACAATTGTTGGACAATAATATGGTCTGCCAATGGTTCACTTAACATACGTTTTGTGTGAGTCAGATGCGTGAGCTTTCCAGCAAGATCACTGTCGCGGGACAGATAAGTTATTGTTGTACGAAATTACTGCATGTGAACCTCATTAAGAGGTAGGTCACCAACTTGACAAAAGGAAGGTTCCATCTACCTGAAACTAGTACAAAAAATTACCAATTCATGAAGGATGCCTCCATAATTTGGGGACTCACACAAATGATGAATGCAGAAACCTCAGCAAGGTTTGGGCTCATAACAAGTCCAGCCCAGTCCACAAGCTTTGGAGGTTGCATTTTAAAGCCAATATTAGGGCAAAAAAGGAATGTATTAGAATAAAGTGGAGTAACATTTGACTTTTGAGGATCGAAGCTCCAAAGTATGGATGCATGAGTTTAATATCATGCTAAAAGCTTTAAGATTTAGATCTATTATGCCAAGTAGAACTTAAGTAAAGTTTTTCGGTCTATTAAAACTTCAAAAGATAAGGTTCAAGTTTTATCCCCTGAACAAATTTATGCATGTTTAATTGTGATAACACACAAAGCCGACAAAAAGTTTAAATGGTGTGTGTTGACAACGTATCCTACTCCCAAATTAGGTTAAGCTGTAAAGATTCTACGTAGACCTTGGTGGGTTTCATTTTAGCAAATATAGCATAAGCTAAATGCAACTAAATTAGATCTGCAAGAATATCTACAGATAAGACTTTGGACCAAACCTGCAGATCATCCTCAAGTCATTCAACCTTTTACCTAAAATTTTCCCCCATGTTTGGTCATATGTAGATGATAGATTAACCTGGACATATAAAGGGCTGCATTCTAGGCTCTTAGGCTAGCAAATACATTAAACACAAAAGGGAACAATGTGTACAACTCTTCAAACTTCAAGGGAATATAAAAAAAAAATTCTTCACCTACTGAATTTACTCAAACAAAGCGTGGTGACTGAAAATCCATCTCAATCTAACAATAGGAACTGATATATCTGCTCTCATCATTCTAGTGTTATACATTTCTAACAAGTCCAATAGTTTGAGTAAACTTTACTTGATGGATTATAATATCAATACTTCAGTAGTACTTGGTGAAGGAGCTAGTAGATAGCAATCAAGCACAAACTAGAAGACCTTACCGTAGAGGATCAATCAATCTTCAACCAAAGTATCATGTTGGCGAAGGTTCACTGAAAGAGCATTGGCCATCTGAAGTGAAGAAGAAAACTCCCGCGAAAACAAGGATCAACAGCATTAAAGTCAGAATGACACGAAAAACTTTCCCTAGGACAAGGGAAACTTTCTTTTCAACAATGTCAGTAGACCAGCATCGTACTTCAGGCAAATCATAAAATTCCTCAATCACAATCTTGAGTAATGCATCCACAATATTTTTATTTTTTAGATAGAAGAATCATATCATTCGAATTTGAGACCTGAAATCCAGCTTGTCTGAATCGCTTTGCCACAAGCTCTGCCTTAATGCCTCTCTTCACAGGAATACTTGATCCAGTAGTTCCACAGTTGGCTGAAACATCACGAGCTTGGGCCTTGTCAGAAGTGATGTGGACAACGGAGAGAGAGCAGAATTAATCATGGAGGAAGAGGGAGAAAGATCAGAAGCGATCGTGAATGACAACATAGAGAGATCAGAAACTGCATATGCTACTGATGGTGAAACAGCTGGACTTGATGAATTGACAAAATTCTGCTGACAGAAATTTATTGGAATTCACTCTATAGGCAAGAAAAAAATTCTTTAAGAAAAAAATCCACTCATCATTACTGGTAAAACAATAGGTAACTGCGATTGCGGATATACATTGTTCTGAATTTGCTTTGCAGATATTGAATTTAACAGTAGAAGTACTTCCCGATTAAATAGTAATATTCAACAAATCGAAATTGGCAAATGCAAGTGGTTGCTAATTGATGCTTTGAAATGAATAAAATAACTATCTATAAGAAAACAAAGTTACTTCTAGAAACATAGACAAACAAGAGATATTAATCAATATTAATCAAGTAATAGGGAAGTAAGCTAGGAATTACTACCAAAACCACAAACAAACCAATATTAATCGAGTAATAGGCAAGTATGCTAGGAATTGATTAATTGTTATTTTATTTTATTTTTTGGGAGAAATCTCAAAAAATTTACACACAACAAACAGGTTTACTTTAACAATACAAACAAAACACTGAATGCTAATCAAGCAATAAAGGAACTGCTCAGTGTGGATTTGTGTGCTTTGACATTGCTTTCTGAAATGAAAAATATACGAAAATCACTTGCGATAAACTAAATCTATGAGTTCTTATTGATTGCACAAGTGAAAACAACGATAAATCACTTTCATAATGCTTTCAACAGAAGTTATATCCCTTCCAAAATTACAGTGAGTTATCAGCGGATCTGAGATTACCTCCGTTGATTCATAGAGTGGATTATCGTCCTCGAAGACTGAAGAGACATCGGTCGAGTCCTTTGATAATTCGAGCGAGACATCTTCTGATTCAGGCGAATATACGGAATTCAAACTTTTAATGGCAATCTGCAGAATTAGATTGAAACGAGAGATTTGAAGTTAAATATGAAGAGGATCGATTGTTCATACATATAAATATATGCACACAGATTGAAATGAAATTCGAAATTGATTGTACTTTTTGAGGCTTTTTAGATTGTTCAGAGCTAAATTTCGTTCTGCGATTGGCGATCTGATGCTCCTTCTATGGAGTGTAAAGATGATAGTCTCTCTTCTCTCCCTCTTACTTGTGCGTGGCGGGAGAATTTGAAAGCAAAAGTGGTACCAAAATATATGATGGGGTTGGTTACAATAGAAAAAATGAAGTACACATTTGTGTAACTTTTTAATTTATTCAGTGTGTTAAAATTATTTGTTTTTGGCAGATTATTTTTAATTTAGTAGTACTGATGGTCTCCTATCTTTGTCAAAATTATATAATTTTGACAGACTGTAAATTAAAAAGTTACACAATTGCGTACTTCCATATTTCTATATATATATATATATATATATATATATATATAACAGATAAAGTTAAAGATTAAATTCATTAAAAAAATAAAGTTAAAAATTATCTTTACAAGATCTAATTAATCGTTCGCATTTTAATTTGTATTTTTGTTTGGGAGAGTATGTATAACTAAAGTGCGTACTTAAAATTGACTAAAATGCCTTTTAAAATTAAAAGAGTGTAACTTATAAAAAATTTAATATACTGTTGTGACATTAAAAAAATGACATTTTGGTAAAATTCTATCCGCACAACTAAAGTGCGAACAACAAAAATTGCCGTTATAGTTTTCTTGTTTTTAGCCGGGTTTTATGTTTATTTAGTGTTTCCTTATATTTTGTTTCCTGCAATACTTTAGAAACAACCAATTAAGTCCAACGAATACTCTACCAAACAACTTATTTCTCATCATGAATCAAACCAATATTAAACAAATAAGTTTTTACCCTTGTTGAGCCAGTTTGAAACTATCGAGGAATTCAAGGGTGGAGGAACGAACAAGAAAAAAAATAATAGCACAATAATAAAGTATTTATCGAAATTGTGCATGCAAATCACCCCGTTATAAAACTAGGAGGAGGGATGAAATTACCAAAGCTCCAATAGAGCAAATTAAAGTATTGATGGTTGAAGGAAGAGTAACATTTTTTATGATGATTGGTGCGATCTTGATCGAGAGATGGTGTAAGATGGTTCATGTCTTATCTTGATGGTGGCGAGGGAGATTCTTCGTCAATAGACGCTAAAAAAAGGGTTTGACTTTGGCGAGAGAAAAATTCTCATACTTGTTTCTATCTACCAGCACGATGACCATCAACTTTTTGTTCTTGTGACACTTGTCTTCAACTCTACTAATAAAGTAATGAGACTTAAATTGGTTTTACTTATAAACAATGTACCCATCAGCATATTAATCATATGTACTTTAGTTGTGCGAATGGGGATATTTTCAAAATGTAATACCATTACTTTAATATTATAATAATATATTGAATTTTTAAAAGTCATAGTCCGTACTATTGAAGTGCAGATCCTAAAGGTTATTTTGCTTATTTTTGAGTCCGTGCTTTAGTTATGTGAGTTTTTTTAAACTAAAGTACAGTGCAACTAAAGTGCGAATAAATGATAATTTTTACTATTCATTACCGTTAAATTTATAATTAGACAATTATAATTTATTGTAAAGATAAAGTTTTATGGATCAGTCTATCTGTGTACCCCTGTAATAGATGGGTTGATCAAGTTTCACAGTAAACAAACTACGTAAATTTCTTACCGTTGGATCAACTGGGAACATAATGCCATTTTAGTCGGTTTTAAGGCCCAGGTCTAAATGGACCCAAACTAAGCTCAGATAACTAATACCGATGAGCTATTTTGTTTTGATCTGGAATTCGTTGAAACTTGATACTCAAAATTTTAAATTTGTGAAGTAATTAAATGAACTAACATGGAACATATTTAGATCTACAATGCTATTTCATAACCTGTTATTTTGGTACTGTGGATTTAACTTTTCTTTTATTAATGGATAAACGATGTTAAAAATCAATTAATTTATACTTATTTTTTGCTTTAACTAATTAAGGATAATTTTTTTACATTAAATCTTAAAATTAAGAAAAAGAATTTATTTATTTATTATTTTTTAACCGTTTATTTTTAATAATATAATTTTTTAAATTAATTTTTTTTAATAATTAATGACGTGGATATTGTGACGTGAATTCCCACTCTCAAGGAAAACTCCCAGCCATCATATCATCATAGCTTCCAATTGTAACACCACCGTAACCATCAGTCCATCACTATTCATTATATTCAACTTGAAACTCGATTTTCAACCCAAATCTTCAATACCACCATGTCATCAGACCAGAAAACAGAAAAGGAATTTTTTTTTATTATCATAATCTGAATTCGCAAATCAAACACCTGTTCTTCCATGGAATAGATCGGAGGTTGCAATCATCACTCATAGATCTGCTAATTTTGATTCTATTCTATAGATCAGAGATGGTAACGCTTAAAGTCTTTATCATCCCACCCATCTTCTCTCTCCTCTCTAACTTCTCCCCAAATTTCATTGGCCATTATCTCTCCCATCTTCTCTTTGTCGTTTCCCCAAATATTTCCAATTTAAGAGATTTAAAGATATTTTCAAGAATTTTTTTAATCTAACAAATGAAAAAGAAAGATGTCTCCTAGCTGGGTGTTTTTAATCTTAATGGGAGATAGAATTAGGATGATGAGCTTTGTAGTAATATTTATATTTTTTGCTTTTAATATATAAATAAATTAGCAAAAGAAAAAGAAAGATCGAGAAGAGTGTTTTCCAAACAGAGTGAATGGATAGAGTTTTATGATTTGGGTTTCATGACTGAATGGGGAAGAGTTTTTTTTTTAAATTTGTATTTATCAATATTTTATTTACTATTATACTTTTTCGCTCTTTTATCTAAATATTTTAAATAGATTTTGTCATGTCATATTGTCCATCATTTTCTGGTGCCAACAAATAAAAAAAAAATTCCGCATAAGAGAGTTTAAATGGTCAACGAAAGTCAACTAACGTCTCTTAACAAAATTTGAGAAAATAAAATAATTTATTATTTAAAGTGTAAGAAATTTCGTTTGTTGTTTTAAACAAAAAAAAAAAAAAAAAAAAAAAAAGTTAGTTAATTTTTAGCGACAGTTGCTTATTATTAATTTTCAAATTGGCTAATGTCATAATCATTTTTACTTTAATTTAATATTTCTTTTTACTTTAATTTGGTTAAGAAGATTTACAAAAAAAAGTCTCATTAATAAAATTTAAAAAATAGGGATATATATTTGTTTTATATTTACCCATAAATTTTGAAAGTGTTTAATTTTATAATAATGACATAATAATATAATTATGACGATTAACTCTTGGACATTGTATTATTTTTTATTAATATCAAAGAAATAGTATTTTTTCTTAGAACAAAAATTGTGCCACTCTTTTTAGAAAATAAAGGGAGTATTAAAATTATAAAATAATATTAATAATGATAAAATATTATCAAATGAATACTTTAATAGATATTGTATGATTTTATTTTGAGTCAATGGTATATGTAATGATTTCACGTGCGTAATCTTTCACTTATGCACATGTAGCAGTGTGATCCATTATATACTGAATCTCATGTGGAAACATAATCAATGTTATTCTTACATTGGTAATACTCGGTGTTAAAAATACTTCAATTGTCAACCATAGCATGATTACTTCTTTAGTGGCTCTAACCTTAGTTAGGCATGCACAATAGGTCGGTTTGGTCTGACTCAGCCTGGGCCTGTCAGATTTTAGTTGTTAATCAGACCAGGTCGGACATTTGACTTTTGGCCTGTAGGCCGGGCTTGGAGCTCAACAAGGGGGCCTATTGAGGCCTGCAGGCTAGGCCTTGGGTCAGGTCAGACCAGGTCAGACTAGTCCGATTCAATTCATTCAAACAATATTTTTAGTAATTTTAAATATTTATTAAAATAAAGATGTAATGAAAGATCTGTAAGAAGTGTAAGTTACTAGCTAGGTAAGGAAAATCCTTATATAGTACACTAGTCAATGTATTTTCATGAATTTCTTTATTTGTATATAAACAAATATGCATGAATGAATGTATTAAAATACGTCAATTTTATTTTGTTTATTAAATGAGTTGTCACAAAAATGAAGTTTTCGTCTGCAGTGGGAGAATTGAAGTAGCGGATAAAGAAAATTGGCAAGTCGAACCGAGCTTTGGGTGACCCAGGCCAGGCTAGACTCCAGGCCGGGTCGGGCTAGTCTTATTGACAGATCAGGCCAGGCTGGATCTGAGCCAAAACACTACTAGAAAAATAAGAATACGTGACGAAATTTGGTGACAATTTTTAAAAACAATCACAAAATATAGTAATTTGTGATGGACTTTTTGAGCAATCACAAAATAATAGTATATATGATGGCTCTTAGTGATGACTAATTTTGCCATCAATATATTATAATTGTGATGGTCATGTCAATCACCAAAATTTTCACGCAAAATAATTTTTTTTTTTTGTAACGCATTATGCCATCACTTATTGATATACCTTTTTCGTGATTGCATTTAAGCCATTACCAATATTTTAATGAAAGAAATAATCAAAACAATATTTTATGACGGCCATGACAATCATTAAAAAAGATAAATTTTTGTGACGAAGTTTATTTGCAATTACAAAAAGAAGGTATTTTGTGATGGAATTTTCAAGCAGTCACAAAACAATAAAATACATGATGGCTCTCAGTAATGATTAATTTTTCCATCATTATAGAGTATTTGTGACTGCCATTGCAATCACCAAATCTTATGTGAAACTAATTTTGTTTAGTAAGCCAACTCACATATTTTTCATTTTATATATATATTTAAAATTATAACCATGATCTGGGCTTTGGTGTAGTGATAATACTCGTTATTTAGTTTGCAAATGGGGTAAGGTTTCGAATCATACAAGTATCATTTAATACACTTAATATATATAGTGAAATAAATTGTTCGTAAAAGGAGATTCACGTTCTTACTTTTAATTCCTAAAGTCATATGTTTTTTTGTGATGGCTTTGACAATCACAATAAATTAATAGATTATTTGTTAATGTGATTGTATTAATCATCACATAAACACTAAATGTTTGTGTGATTGTCAAAATCGTCATAAAAGGCTTTCATGATGAGAGTATACAAGACGGCCTCCGTAACGACTAAAGTAATCACAAAAACTTTTTGTGATGATTTTTTGAATTTATGTGATGGATTTGAGCCATCACAAAATGCCATTTTTTTTGTAGTGAAAAAATATGGTCTATTCGTGGCCTTCAGGCCAGGCCGAGCCGGGCCAGGCCTTGATCAGGCCAGGCTCTGACCAGGCCAGGCTCAGGCCGGACCGCAGGCCGCGGGCTATTTGTGTACCACTAACCTTAGCCAACTTGTAATGCACCAGCCTCGTATAAGTTAATCTGTGATATATATATATTATCATTAATATATTTTAGATAAATTTGTGATAAATTAAAATAATTTAAAAATATATTATTAAAAATACTTATTGAATTTTATTATGTTATAATTTAATTTAAACTTGAAATTTGACCAGAGTTAATTATTGCACAATGGCACTTAAACATTTGTGACTTCTAATTAATCGCATTTCTATCTTCCCACTAATTATTCACTTATATATAATGCAACCTTAATTACCGTTCTGATACTATTACCAAATATTTCTAAGTTTCAGGATTAACAGAAGAAAGGCTTATTAATTATTAATTAATCATGAAGATTTTGCATGTATTCTTTGTCGGCTGTAGCCATGGTGTCGTTGATGTTTGAAAATATGGAAGCCGATGGCCGGAGTTTTAACAAGCGACGCAATTTTATGCCGGAAGGTGAACAGCGGTGTCGATGGAAATAAAATAGCTGAAGAAATTACTGAGAGCAAAACCAGCATTGAAGCTCGGAAAACTAAAGATGAAAGAGAGGATAAGAATGAGAGGTTAGTAGCTATGGACAGTAATCATCCACGGAGCCACCTCAGCTCGTTTTTGTTTTCGTCAATATTCAGCTCGTTTTTGGTTTCTCCGTGGATTGATGTTGGTATATATAATTAATTAATGAAAGCTGTGTAAGAATATATTGTTCTTTTAAAGCTATAATTGTCGAGTCAATTTGTGATTTTGTAGTCAAAAGTTTGTATTGTAGGACGAGTTAATTAGTTAGCCGAGTCGTTGAATATATAAAATTTATGTGTGAGCCTTAATTTTGTTTTTTTAATACATATTTAATCTGGAACTATTACTTAAGTATATATTCTGCAAAATTGTGAAAGTTGTTAAAAAAAAAACACTCTATTCAAACCAGGAGCCCAAAAATAAAATTACATGCAATATATAGAATTTATTTTAATTATTTTAGTAAGATAAACAACTTTTACACGGATATATAAGCTTTAGAACTTTGATGTACGTTCTTTTTAGCCATTCTTTTGAGGATATATATAAATATAAAAATTAACTTTCTCATCAATACGGCCATTCTTCTTTAGAATGGAGGGAATATGTATTTTCCTACCGTAAGAGTTAAGATAACTGCATGGGTTTATGCGCGCTTAGTTTCTATATCAGATATTATATGGAGTATATTATAAGACTCTGCATTAAAATACTCTTAATTTCTTGACATGCATGCTGCATGCAGGCAATATAAAAAATGTGGCAGTAGCACCTAGGTGGAGTTTTACCGACTGAAGATACTTGAAGAACGTGGCTCAATTTCAACCCCTCCATAAAATTAGTTGAGATTGAATCAGAGAGTTTGATAATGGAAGAAACAGAGTATAGCTTCTTCAGATAATAATTGTTGCAAAAGGATCATATGACCTAAGATATATAATAAGATAAAATAGTACTCCTATATTAATTTCAAAAATGGTCAAACTTATATATTAGTATATATTTGTGGGACTTAAAATTAACCATTTACATTCATTCGCAGTACCCTTCAAAAATCGGTTGCAGCCTTTGGGAAAATACTGTCATAACTGGGTATTTTAGAGCACAGAATTGTAATGTTGTAAAAAGTTGTGATCTAGATGGACAGAATATCCGTAAGTTATTCTTTTTTATTTTTTTCGGTTGGTTGTTTATCTTACATATGTATCATTACTGTGACATGGTAGTTAATTTCTACTGTCCTAAAAAAAAAGATTTTATTTTTAGCCGATATATATTTTATATTTATAAGTATATATGTGTGTGTACATCTATATAATTCGATATATATAGTTAGGAAAGGAGTAAAGGTTTGATTCATAATTAATTTAAAATATTTTCTAACATGTCTAACCTATTTTTGTTGTACCTCATCAGAGAAATTTTCTAGAATTAATTCTTAATGTATATACAGTAACATTTGTTCAACACAAGCTAAGCCTCCCCTAAACAATCCACAATGTTTAATGAAGTGAACAGTGCCTATCTATAAGGGGATATTTTCTTTTAATGGTGTCTCTGTAATTATTTCAGGAGCGAATCTATAGTATTCACTTTTATTAGCAATATAATCCATTATATATTGGATCCTAAAATGGAAACATCATCAAAGTTTAAATTTAAATTTATAGAAAGTCGTTAAGAAATTCCTCAATTATCACTGTTAAACATGATTACTTGTTTATAGTGGCTCACAACATACCCCAAATAGCACTACAAATACTACGTGCGTTTCCACTTGATCACATTTCTATCTTTCCTTCCCGCTAATTATTCCAAACAGTGTAACGAACTTCAATTGTATATAATGCAGCCTTACCATATTTGTTTTTTCGCCAAAAATCTCCAACCAAAAAGACTGTTGTAAGTACTTAAATTAAACTCTTTTTTATTGCAAATGAGTTATTCATTCTACGTAGAAAATTTTATTAACTTTTCCAAAACTTAATTTATTTTCAGGATTTATAGAAAAAGTAGTACTGCTTGATCATGAAGATTTTCATTGTACTCTTTGTAGCAATGGTGTTAGTCTGTGCAACTAAGGAAGAAGCCGATGCGAAAAACTGGCTGCCTTTAGGAGAGCGTGGCAGGCTTTTAAGTGATGCAAATAATTTAAGCCGAAAGGTTAACATCGGTAGTACTGGTGCTGATCAGGATAAGGGTAATGTTGCTGGAAACAAAGAAACTGACGAGACTAGCCAAACCAGCGGGGCCGAAGCTCCGAAAGATAGTGAAGATGACAAGAATAACAGTTATGGTAATTTTGGACGAGATCAGTCTTCTGGATCATCCACTGATACTCACCGTTTTTTCCCTTGCGTTGGTCGATCTGATTGTTCCAAGCAATAGATCGACTCATAATGGTGTTAAATAAATCCGACAAAGATTGTGTGATTAATTAAAATGGTATTTAAAAAAAATTAAGCAAAAATTGAATTCTGTATTTACGTATTGATTTAAGAAATTGCAGTATCAATATTCTACATGTGTGTGCATGACTTTCGATTAGTACGTACCGTGAGTTTTACGTAACTATCTATTATCTATTATATAAAACAGAGCAGATACATCCAATGGTCTTAAATGAGTAAAAGCTTCAATAAAGAACGGCTGAGATTAAGTACTCTTTCCCCCCTCTTCTCCATCTGTCTGCTTGTGCTCTGTTTGGCCACTTTCAAAATTTGAAAAAACCCTGTCTAACCTCCTACTAGACCAGTTCCATTCCATTTCTTTTCTGCCGTTCATCCTCTCTCCCCGCCGCACTCAATTCCTGCTCCACCCACTCCTTGTTGCCGAGCTCTGGTGCACGGATCGTTGTGGATCTGAGGAAACGACAACAGCGAAGCCCTTTTCTCGAGCTTGCCGCTTCTCCTGGCTGAACATCTGACACCTTCGTTGGAGTTTCGGTAGAGGAATTTGCCGCCGATAGGCTTTCGGCGTCCTTACGCTTGTCTTCCATCTATGGCTTTTTTGGGAGCTCAACATTCGAGTCGCACTATTCCGTCCTCTCCAAGCGCTACAGGAACCGGAGGCTGTCACCGTCGCAACCGCAACCGTAGCCGCTGCTTCCTCCTCCGCCGAAGTCCAGAATAGTAGCTTCCGGTAATAGTCTGTTTGTGCTATTTGGGATTAATACATTATCTAAATTTTTTTATTATATATAGGCAATTAGGATTTTGTTCATTCAGGTAAGGTTTTTATGAAAGACAGCAACCGGATATTTCCTTCATTCAGGTAAGGTTTTTGTTCAACATTTTCTATAGCAACCGGATGTACATGTATTAACTAATCCTTTTGACTAATGGTTTTCTCTACTGATGGCCTTGCAGCTAATGCTTCCAATTGCAGGTATTTTTGTTTATTTTTATATACCTGTTCTTGAAACAATGAGTTTGTTGAAACAATGAGTTCTGAAGTTATCTGTTCTTGATTTCTTTTGTTGATGTTTTGTAATATGTCAATAAATAGAGTTTAATGTCCAGGGTTTGCAAGTTATGGTCACACACTCTTAATTGAGTGCTGTGTGTTTGCATTTGGAGGTTTATTTAGTTTTTAATTTTATACGTATGGGCGTTATGATTACTGTAAAGGGTTTTTAGTTTTACTATTAATATGATTACTGTTGGTTTTTTGTTCTCTGTTTTTCGGTATATCTGCTGATAGTTTCAAGGCTCTTAACCTTCCTCTCAACATCTTGATGTAATCTCTCTCTCTCCCTAAATGTCGAATATTACCAAGATCATTATGGATGGAATATTGAAGATCATTATGGATGTAATTCGAGTTCTGTCCGTACCAGCTTTCAGAAATAATGCTGGGATCATGTTCTGTCCGTACCAGCTTTCAGAAAACGGGGTAGACATTCAATTTGCAACAAATCATCTGGGTAAGTAGTTTTATGCAAGTGCTAATTTTTTATTTTTTTTGTTTAAAGGATCTGGTGAATTTTATGATCAAATATGCCTTTTGTTCTCAGGGCATTTCCTCTTGACAAACCTATTGCTTGACAAGATGAAGGACACTGCAAAATCTACTGGTGTTGAAGGCAGGATTGTGAATTTGTCCTCAATAGCCCACCAACACACTTATGGAGAAGGAATACGATTCAATAAGATCAGATCACAGACAAATGGTTATCCCTTTCTTGATTATCTATAGTCCTTTATGTTAATATACCAGATCACAGACAAATGGAACACCCTTATTGCATGCTGATGAGCTCTCTCGACGTTTACGGGTGATTCTGTTACAACTACGGAAAACACTAGGACTTTGGATTTTTATTGTTTTTCTGTCCTATTTACACCAAATATTTACAAAAAAAATTAACCATGTTCCGTTGCTTGAATTGCAGGAAGAGAGAGCAAATATAACAGTGAATTCAGTGCATCCAGGATTGATTATGACAAACCTCTTTAAATACTCTGCCGTGATGTTTAGTAAGTATTAACGTGGTCCACAGTAGAAACAAATGAGCCAACTAATTTCGGTATATCTGCTTTTCTAATTAGATTCTTGGATAAGCTTGTGTCTGTGGTTTCTGTAGTCTGTAGTTTCTGTTTTATAAATATAGAGAGGAATTAGAGGAATGGGTAGGAAGAACAGAAGAGGAGGAGGAGGAAGAGGGATGGCAAAAGGGAGAATTCCCATAATAATGCAATTTCTTCTTCCATTGCTGACCCGACTTGTTTTTCTTGCACTACCTTCAATATCCTTGAGGTTTACTTTTTATAAAACCCCTTGTGCAGGACCAGAGTTGTAGATAAAGTGATTACAGGACTAATTGGATTAACAGGAACCACATGATTTTGGATTTGTTGTTGTATGAAAGATCTTCCATTATCTGCCTCCAGGTATTGTTATTGTTATTCATTTTTTATGTTTGTTTGTTTTTTATGTGCCTACTGTTGTATTAGAATGGAATTTATAAATGCGAAAAAGGGATTTTAGGAGGAGGCTATAAATGAAATCATGACTTGTTTATTTAAATTTATTAATGAAGGAGTTTTGGGTTGGCAATGAAGAGACTTGGAGATGCTGGCTATATCAATTTCAAGTTTGCACGCACTAACAACCGCGGTGATGGTATGTTCCCCTCCATGTCTCATTTTACACAATTTGGATAGTTTTCTCCATTTTTGATGTTATATTTCAACAGAATTTTGGGTTATATAAAAAGGGCAAGTTACTAACTATGCTTTACAACTGTAGGTTACTACCGAATTATATAACGATTTAATCTAAGCCATCCATTGCTACCCAATAAACCAATACCCATTCCAACACTGATGAACTTGGTTCGTAACATTGTAACGTTGTCCTAATTATTATATTCTATTCATCTTTATCTCGAGTTTAAGCTAAATCAAATTAAGAGATTACCAACACTTTTTCAATATGTTTGTAATTGAAATGTGAATAACTAAGAAACAACTAAATCCTAGGGATTTATATACACGTCTATTTTACCATTTGTTGAGTCACCAGAAACACGTGCATATAATTCCATTTCTTTATCTATTTTATTAATTGTTTGCTGACTAAAAATTATGTGCAGAATAATACATGGAAAAAACAAGAAAAATATTTTATATGTTAACAAATTTATGATAAAATTAAATTGTGACTAAGGTGAAACTTTAAGCGATAAGTTATAATAAAATTATTGTAGCTTGGATGTGTATCAATCCATGATCTATGGTACAGGAACCCTTTTTACGCATCACCAGAAGTGTGTTATTATTGACACTCAAGCTACTGAAAATATTCGAAAAATTACTGCTTTCATTGGTGGACTGGACTTATGTGATGGACGATATGATACTCCTGAACACAGACTGTTTGATGATCTTGACACAGTCTTTGCAAATGACATTCATAATCCTACTTTTTCAGTAAGTCTACTAAGTGGCTATAAATTTTTTAACACTTTATGCAATGATGAAATTTATGTCCTTCTATGTCTTACCTTTGATGATTAGTAATTGCAGAAAACAACCTTTAATAGTTTCTATTAGAAAGCTACTGTCTTGACTGTTGTATTGGACATGTATTGCTTGAATTTATATTTATGTATATTTATATTATTTTTTTCGTTATTCTTTTTATTATATTAGTTGCACCGTGCCTTCAGGCACGGGTTATCCCTCGTTATCTTATAATTCGAAACTGAAGACAGAAGTATATAATTTGATTTGAAATTCTCATGCATATTGACAAACAAAGAAAAAGATAAAAATGCGTGACATCAATCTTCATAAATTTCATTCTCTCAGCTTAAAACATATATTTCGTGACAATATTTTTTTTTATAATTTATAATTGGGTTAAATTAATTTTTTTCTACTGTACTCGACTCTAATTTACATATGTATTATTGTATTAAAAAAATTTACAATCGAGTCATTGTACTCGAATTGTTTTACAAAAAGTGAAAATTCCATCAATGGTCGTTAACCTTTTAACAGAAAAATAACGTGGAAGTATTAAATATCATTTTCATCATTGAACTAGAGGTAAATTTACAATTGCATCACTGAAACAAGTAGTAGTAGTAGTAGGACTAGTAGTAATAATACCATCTCCGTTACACACAAAAAAAGATATTAGTTTTGCTTTTTAAAAATTAATTTGAGTTATTTTAAAAATAAATTTTAATAATAATAATAATAATACCATCTCTGTTACAAAAAACAAAAATAGTTTTTCTTTTTAAAAATTAATTTGAGATATTATTATTATTATTATTATTATTATTATTATTACTACTACTACTACTATTACTATTACTATTACTATTACTATTACTATTACTATTATTATTATTATTATTATTATTATTATTATTATTATTATTATTATTATTATTATTATTATTACTGCTGCGTTATTTTTCTGTTAAATAGCTAACGGTCATTGATGAAAATTTTACTTTTTGTAAAAAAAATCGAGTACAGTGACTCAATTGTAAAAAATTTCAGTACAATGATGCATATGTAAATTGGAGTCGAGTACAGTGGGGAAAAATATATATAACCCATTTATAATTCTTAAGAATATATAAGAAACAAAAGTATTTCTTTTATTTTTAAATGTAAAATTAATATCAAGTTTTTAAAAAATTGAATTCAAAGGTGATAGAAGTAATTTTAAGCTTAGATAATACAATTATAATAATTTGAATTACCAAAATTATAAAATATAATTTATTATTTCTAAAAGAATTAGATGAAAGTTAAATTAATTGAACCATAGTAATGGTAAGTTTGAAATTTGAAATATGGGTTAACTTATATTTGACTCATAACTATATGTATAGTTTCAACCCACATAACTCATATTAAAAATAAGTAATGTACATGATTTTAGTTCTTAAATGAAATCACAACCAAATTTTATAAATCAAAACTAATTCATAGCTATATTTTGTCAAGCCTAGTTGACAGTGATAAGCGCACTTAGTTAATTTGGAAAGGATAATGATTATATATTTAATTTGTAATTGTGCATAGGAATTATTGGTCTCTAATGGGGGTGTAGATATATGGATTATGGCAGCGCAGCTAGAAGAATTAATATTGTTATTTTATATAAGCTGATACAATTTTCTATTGCCTGCAACTTGCAAATATTGTATGTCAAGAAATTAAGGACACTGCGTGTAGGCACACGAAATATCTATTATATAAAACAGAGCAGATACATCCAATGGTCTTAAATGAGTAAAAGCTTCAATAAAGAACGGCTGAGATTAAGTACTCTTTCCCCCCTCTTCTCCATCTGTCTGCTTGTGCTCTGTTTGGCCACTTTCAAAATTTGAAAAAACCCTGTCTAACCTCCTACTAGACCAGTTCCATTCCATTTCTTTTCTGCCGTTCATCCTCTCTCCCCGCCGCACTCAATTCCTGCTCCACCCACTCCTTGTTGCCGAGCTCTGGTGCACGGATCGTTGTGGATCTGAGGAAACGACAACAGCGAAGCCCTTTTCTCGAGCTTGCCGCTTCTCCTGGCTGAACATCTGACACCTTCGTTGGAGTTTCGGTAGAGGAATTTGCCGCCGATAGGCTTTCGGCGTCCTTACGCTTGTCTTCCATCTATGGCTTTTTTGGGAGCTCAACATTCGAGTCGCACTATTCCGTCCTCTCCAAGCGCTACAGGAACCGGAGGCTGTCACCGTCGCAACCGCAACCGTAGCCGCTGCTTCCTCCTCCGCCGAAGTCCAGAATAGTAGCTTTCGGTAATAGTCTGTTTGTGCTATTTGGGATTAATACATTATCTAAATTTTTTTATTATATATAGGCAATTAGGATTTTGTTCATTCAGGTAAGGTTTTTATGAAAGACAGCAACCGGATATTTCCTTCATTCAGGTAAGGTTTTTGTTCAACATTTTCTATAGCAACCGGATGTACATGTATTAACTAATCCTTTTGACTAATGGTTTTCTCTACTGATGGCCTTGCAGCTAATGCTTCCAATTGCAGGTATTTTTGTTTATTTTTATATACCTGTTCTTGAAACAATGAGTTTGTTGAAACAATGAGTTCTGAAGTTATCTGTTCTTGATTTCTTTTGTTGATGTTTTGTAATATGTCAATAAATAGAGTTTAATGTCCAGGGTTTGCAAGTTATGGTCACACACTCTTAATTGAGTGCTGTGTGTTTGCATTTGGAGGTTTATTTAGTTTTTAATTTTATACGTATGGGCGTTATGATTACTGTAAAGGGTTTTTAGTTTTACTATTAATATGATTACTGTTGGTTTTTTGTTCTCTGTTTTTCGGTATATCTGCTGATAGTTTCAAGGCTCTTAACCTTCCTCTCAACATCTTGATGTAATCTCTCTCTCTCCCTAAATGTCGAATATTACCAAGATCATTATGGATGGAATATTGAAGATCATTATGGATGTAATTCGAGTTCTGTCCGTACCAGCTTTCAGAAATAATGCTGGGATCATGTTCTGTCCGTACCAGCTTTCAGAAAACGGGGTAGACATTCAATTTGCAACAAATCATCTGGGTAAGTAGTTTTATGCAAGTGCTAATTTTTTATTTTTTTTGTTTAAAGGATCTGGTGAATTTTATGATCAAATATGCCTTTTGTTCTCAGGGCATTTCCTCTTGACAAACCTATTGCTTGACAAGATGAAGGACACTGCAAAATCTACTGGTGTTGAAGGCAGGATTGTGAATTTGTCCTCAATAGCCCATAAGTGTGTTGGTGGGCTATTGAGGACAAATTCACAATCCTGCCTTCAACACCAGTAGATTTTGCAGTGTCCTTCATCTTGTCAAGCAATAGGTTTGTCAAGAGGAAATGCCCTGAGAACAAAAGGCATATTTGATCATAAAATTCACCAGATCCTTTAAACAAAAAAAATAAAAAATTAGCACTTGCATAAAACTACTTACCCAGATGATTTGTTGCAAATTGAATGTCTACCCCGTTTTCTGAAAGCTGGTACGGACAGAACATGATCCCAGCATTATTTCTGAAAGCTGGTACGGACAGAACTCGAATTACATCCATAATGATCTTCAATATTCCATCCATAATGATCTTGGTAATATTCGACATTTAGGGAGAGAGAGAGATTACATCAAGATGTTGAGAGGAAGGTTAAGAGCCTTGAAACTATCAGCAGATATACCGAAAAACAGAGAACAAAAAACCAACAGTAATCATATTAATAGTAAAACTAAAAACCCTTTACAGTAATCATAACGCCCATACGTATAAAATTAAAAACTAAATAAACCTCCAAATGCAAACACACAGCACTCAATTAAGAGTGTGTGACCATAACTTGCAAACCCTGGACATTAAACTCTATTTATTGACATATTACAAAACATCAACAAAAGAAATCAAGAACAGATAACTTCAGAACTCATTGTTTCAACAAACTCATTGTTTCAAGAACAGGTATATAAAAATAAACAAAAATACCTGCAATTGGAAGCATTAGCTGCAAGGCCATCAGTAGAGAAAACCATTAGTCAAAAGGATTAGTTAATACATGTACATCCGGTTGCTATAGAAAATGTTGAACAAAAACCTTACCTGAATGAAGGAAATATCCGGTTGCTGTCTTTCATAAAAACCTTACCTGAATGAACAAAATCCTAATTGCCTATATATAATAAAAAAATTTAGATAATGTATTAATCCCAAATAGCACAAACAGACTATTACCGGAAGCTACTATTCTGGACTTCGGCGGAGGAGGAAGCAGCGGCTACGGTTGCGGTTGCGACGGTGACAGCCTCCGGTTCCTGTAGCGCTTGGAGAGGACGGAATAGTGCGACTCGAATGTTGAGCTCCCAAAAAAGCCATAGATGGAAGACAAGCGTAAGGACGCCGAAAGCCTATCGGCGGCAAATTCCTCTACCGAAACTCCAACGAAGGTGTCAGATGTTCAGCCAGGAGAAGCGGCAAGCTCGAGAAAAGGGCTTCGCTGTTGTCGTTTCCTCAGATCCACAACGATCCGTGCACCAGAGCTCGGCAACAAGGAGTGGGTGGAGCAGGAATTGAGTGCGGCGGGGAGAGAGGATGAACGGCAGAAAAGAAATGGAATGGAACTGGTCTAGTAGGAGGTTAGACAGGGTTTTTTCAAATTTTGAAAGTGGCCAAACAGAGCACAAGCAGACAGATGGAGAAGAGGGGGGAAAGAGTACTTAATCTCAGCCGTTCTTTATTGAAGCTTTTACTCATTTAAGACCATTGGATGTATCTGCTCTGTTTTATATAATAGATAATAGATAGTTACGTAAAACTCACGGTACGTACTAATCGAAAGTCATGCACACACATGTAGAATATTGATACTGCAATTTCTTAAATCAATACGTAAATACAGAATTCAATTTTTGCTTAATTTTTTTTAAATACCATTTTAATTAATCACACAATCTTTGTCGGATTTATTTAACACCATTATGAGTCGATCTATTGCTTGGAACAATCAGATCGACCAACGCAAGGGAAAAAACGGTGAGTATCAGTGGATGATCCAGAAGACTGATCTCGTCCAAAATTACCATAACTGTTATTCTTGTCATCTTCACTATCTTTCGGAGCTTCGGCCCCGCTGGTTTGGCTAGTCTCGTCAGTTTCTTTGTTTCCAGCAACATTACCCTTATCCTGATCAGCACCAGTACTACCGATGTTAACCTTTCGGCTTAAATTATTTGCATCACTTAAAAGCCTGCCACGCTCTCCTAAAGGCAGCCAGTTTTTCGCATCGGCTTCTTCCTTAGTTGCACAGACTAACACCATTGCTACAAAGAGTACAATGAAAATCTTCATGATCAAGCAGTACTACTTTTTCTATAAATCCTGAAAATAAATTAAGTTTTGGAAAAGTTAATAAAATTTTCTACGTAGAATGAATAACTCATTTGCAATAAAAAAGAGTTTAATTTAAGTACTTACAACAGTCTTTTTGGTTGGAGATTTTTGGCGAAAAAACAAATATGGTAAGGCTGCATTATATACAATTGAAGTTCGTTACACTGTTTGGAATAATTAGCGGGAAGGAAAGATAGAAATGTGATCAAGTGGAAACGCACGTAGTATTTGTAGTGCTATTTGGGGTATGTTGTGAGCCACTATAAACAAGTAATCATGTTTAACAGTGATAATTGAGGAATTTCTTAACGACTTTCTATAAATTTAAATTTAAACTTTGATGATGTTTCCATTTTAGGATCCAATATATAATGGATTATATTGCTAATAAAAGTGAATACTATAGATTCGCTCCTGAAATAATTACAGAGACACCATTAAAAGAAAATATCCCCTTATAGATAGGCACTGTTCACTTCATTAAACATTGTGGATTGTTTAGGGGAGGCTTAGCTTGTGTTGAACAAATGTTACTGTATATACATTAAGAATTAATTCTAGAAAATTTCTCTGATGAGGTACAACAAAAATAGGTTAGACATGTTAGAAAAGTGCAACAGAGAACAGATACGGAATTTAGATGGTCACTATGAGATTATTTTTAGTTCATGTCACGAACTTTTGAGGCCCCATCCAAACCTTATGGATATGATCGTGTTGGGTATTATTTTAAATTTTAATGAATTTTTCTTTTTTTGATAAAATAAGAAAACAAACAAAAAAAACTGTGAGATTATTGTATAGATTGTGCATTCAGTCATTCAATAAATTTTCTAAACTTTAAAAAATACACTCAAACAAATTTAATAAAATTCCTGACATATCTAAAAAAGGAATCAATTATTAATATATAAAATATCCAGTTGCAATAATCATGCTAGCTTTGTCGGCACAAAAATAAAAAGGTGTATATATATATATATATATATATATATATATATATATATATATATCAGTGAAAAGACTGCTATATAATTATTATAGTTTTGAAATTAACTAAATATTGCGGTAGATATAGGCACCACTAATGGACGCATTTAAATTTATTCATGTTGAATAATTGAACAAGTGGGTTAAAAGTATTTCTTAAAAAATTTCTTAAATGATTATGACTTATTTGATGACTACTACAACACACTACAAGTTCCTTGCTTTAATTCTTTTAGTGCTGACCACGTTTTTTTTATTTTGCCTCCCACTCATTGACTGGACCAGAAATAGTAACATATTAAACCATTATAAAATAGCCACTTAATTGATGAATCCCATACTTCCATCAATTTTATCGAAGGAAGGAAAGAAACAGGTATGCAGTTTAATTACTAAAGTTTGAATTATAAGAATAAACGTGAGAATGAAATAATTTATTTGTATGAAATAAAAAAATTGTGTTTGACTGCTATATTAAAATGAAATGTATTATTTTTATTCCTTCCAAATTTATGAATTTTATTTATTAGGGGAGGCCGGGTATATATGGAATGACTAAATTGTTATTAAGTTCAAAGCCAATATTAGGCACCTAAACAAAGTATTCATCTTGCTGCTATTAGGCAGATCACAACAAAGAAAACCACAGCAATTCCATAGTACCAAGTTTTTATGCTTTCTTTTGACCATAATAAGATAAAACAGTAAACAAAATTTACATTATTCCATTGTAAATTCCATCTCAGCAAAGCTAACTATTGTCTTTAAGTGTTAATACATTGAGCTAGGCTTCTGGCATGTCAAATAGAAAGAAAAGATGATGATATAAAGGATTTAAAATTTTGTGTTTTCTATATTGCCCTAGCCTTGCTCTAAACTTGAGTAACCTTTAAGAATTATATACTTATTTGTTTCAATTACGGGTGAATATATATACAATCTAGCTAATTTTAATTAAAGAGAGTATAATTAATCTTTTTTAAGCAGTTAGGCAAAGATAAACATTAATTATTACTTTTAGTTTATTCATATTGAATAATTGAACAAGTGGCCGGTAAAAAGTATTCCTTGAAAATTCTCTTAGTGATTATGACTTATTCGCTGACTACTATACTACACATGGCAAGTTCCTTCCTTTAATTGTATAAGTGCTGATCACATTTTTTTTTATCTTTCATACCATCACTCATTGACTAGTACAGAAATAGTAACATATTAAACCATTATAAAATAGCCACTTGATGAATCCCATACTTCCATCAATTTTATCGAAGGAAGGAAAGAAACAGGTATGCACTCTAACCCTAATTCTCAATCAATATATAAGAACATACTCTTCAATCTGCATACATATATACACACGCACATATAGTTAATTTACTGACGGAAATTTTATTGACAGAAATTGGACGATGAAGAGCCTGATGTTAATAATAGTGTTGCTGGTGATTTTGGGAACACTGGAAACCAACGCAGAAAGGCGGAAGCCGATTGTTCTAAGTGAAGATCATGCAAATTATGCTGGTGGGAAGAGTAAAAGTTGTAGAGGGAACAAATTAGGAGGAGCTGCTGATGATGTTGATGATGAAATTGTTAATAAGAAATGGAGAAACGATTCGGGATCATATGGTGGATCTCGCCACACTTACAGAAGTAGTGATCGCCCTAGAGACCCCCATCCGTAATTCATGCCAATAATTTGGACTAGCCATGCATGGCGAATTAATCGAAATACTTCTACTAATTATGTAATAATTTGGACTAGCCATGCGTGTTGAATTATATCGAAATACTACTACTAATTATGTAATAATATGACTCACGATCTCTTGACGAGAGGAGTTTCACAACGTACAACTTGTCAGTTTTATAGGGTGTGTTTGCTTATCGATGTTCTGTTTATGTAGAATAAGTCTAAGCAAACAAATTACATTCATACTATCTAAAAGTAGAGTCTGACACAAAAATCAATGTCAGGCCATTTTTTAATATTGTAGATAAAGTTTGTATAAAAAGTTTGTGTATGTTTTGTAAATTTATCTGTTTATGTATGAGTGAGTACTGATATATATCATTCAATAACATGATATGGCTACCGTGAGTTGCTTCTTCATACGTTGTAACTTGAGACTTTTCATCGTTTTCATCAACTCTAATTACTCAACCAAATAGTGCACATAAATTAAATTTATAGAGAGAGAGATATCAAATTAGACTTCTTTTTTTCTTTCTATCAAACAATTCATATGACTAAAATAAATTAAGATTGTAGTATGTTATAAAAGATGAAAACTATTACAATATTTAGGACTAATTCCTACTTGAATTTAATTAATTTTACGTCAGTGAAAGATTTAATATAAAAAAAAAAGCATAAGCAATTAATTTACCTTGTGATGGATTTATCACACTTTCTTTGTCTAAAAATAAATTAAGGAGTACTATTTTATGAGAGAAAATGAAAAGATGGGTGTGTAGGGGAGTTTTTTAGGAGATAATTTAAGCATGGGTGTCTTGTAGTTTTTTAAGGAGGAAAATGGAGAGAAAATTAAATTTAAAAATAAGAAGATTTGGAAACTATGTGAATTCAGTATATATTTCTTTTTCATTCTCTTATCTTTTCTCATCTCTTCCTTTATTCTCATTAAAAACTCCACAACACACAGTATCATGAATTAAAATTTTGTAGCAGGATACTTCTCTCTTAAAAGGGAAATTAAAGGGAGAGAAAATGAATATAACTCTTTTAAGTTTTGAAGGGGAAAAAATAAATGTAGGATGTGTCTTGAAGATTTTCTTTAGGAAATATTGTGTATGAATAAGTATAAGTATATAACATTCAAATACAATACAAAACACTACATTCATCTTAACCATTAAAAAGTGAAACATGATATTGAAATTTATAACAAGTCAATTTTAGATATCCATTATCAGATTATAGATTGTGCGATCATTTAATAAACTTTTAGAACTTTCAAATAAAAATACTCTTAAGCAAAATTTAAACTAATAATATCTCTAAAAACAATATTCTATTTTCGATAATATGATTGTGATATATATTCTGTACCTGAAGCTGCCTTTGTCCAAAACAAATTAAAGAATAAATAAAGAGGATTGTTATTTTTATAATTTCTTTTTTTTGATAATTTCAAGAAATCTTATTTACATAAATGTGAGTCTCATTTACTATTCAATATTCATATTAAAAAAAAATTGTGAAATTATCAAAATATCAATTCGTTAAATAAATTAGTTATATCATATACAGCTAGCTGCCTATATACCTGTAGTGAAAAAACATATTACGTAATTATTTTAGTTTTGAAATTAACTAAATATTGCCTATATATATGCACCCACTATGAACCCTAACATGGAGATATTTAATTGGATAATTGAATAACATGGTAAAAGAAATCCTTGAAAATTATCTTAATCATGATGATTTGATTTGTTTACTGACTACTAGTATACGTCAGAAGTTCCCTATTGTACCCCTTTAATTTTTACTTATTTATTTGTTTATTCATTTTAATTTCATTAGTGCTGGTCACAGTTTTCTTTGGCCTCCCACTCATTAATTAATCAAGAAAGAAACAGGAACATATATTACCTATATAAAATAGCCAGCAGAATCCAGATACTTAATTACATCGATTTTATTCATTCAAGTAATTGAAGAAACTAGGTATGCTTTCTAACCCTAATTCTTAATCAATAAGCACGTATTTTTGAGACACACACACACACACACACACACACACACACACACACACACATATATATATATATATATATATATATATATATATATATATATATATATATGTATGTATGTATGTATGTATTGTTCATTTAATAATTCACTTGCTTTAGAGGGTATGCATGCACCATGGTTAATTTATAAAATTTTATGTAATCAGGAGGTCGGGGGCAGAGATTTGATGATGAAGGCCTTGTTAATAGTCTTGGTCGTGATTTTGGGAAGTAGTAGTGTTGAAGCCAACAGAGCACAAACAGAAAGGCGGAAGCTTCTAATTAGTGATCATGATCATGCAAATAATTACAAGTATTGTGTTGGTCGAAAGATGAACGTTGGCAGTGTAAACAATAAAAAGAATGGTATTATTATAAATACAGAGCAGAATAAAGGAGATCATGAAGATGATAAGAACCCGAATCAGGTCCAACGTGATTCCGGATCTTATACTCCATCTCCCCACTCTACTAATAAACCCGATCGCCCCAACCAACAAAGCACACCATAATCCACTTACTTTTTACTACCTAGCTACTCACCGGAGCAAGCTAGCCAGCTTTATATATATATATATAATTAACCCACCCCTACTCCTACTACTTGTGTAAATTTTAAAAGTGGTGTATTTGTTGATGCTCTGTACGTACATATATGTATAGGTGAATTATCAGATGCCGCCTTCCCATGCACTACTGTATTTTACGTACGTACCCACAGATCTTTAAGTGAAATAAAATGGTGGTTGTGAGTTGCTTCTTTCATAGGCCATATGTTCCCCAAAATAGTTCTATTCATTTTTTTTAAACTAGTCAATTTTGTGAAATTTTAATATTCAGGATTTATGTGAATTTATTTAGTTTTTATTAAGCGATAGTATTGTAGACTACTTAACAAGTATGAATAATTACAAAATTATTATTTTAAAATTTAAAATGAATTCATATCATAATTTTAAATTTTAAATTTGGCATAAACCTCTTTTTGTAAAACTGAAGAAATATATATTCTTAAATTTTTCATCAACCCAAACACCCAAGAGTGTATTAAATTAAATATACATCCATAGATTTATTGGAACTCAATCTTCGTTTGGATGAAAAAACAAAAGAGCGCGGAAAAATAGGACAAAGTAATTCTACTTCTTTTTGTAACAATTTGGATTTAAAGTGATACTCTCTATTCCAAAATAAGGAAATATTTGTCAATTATGCGTAATCCATTCACTAGCATATATATAAATAGATCTAAAACATATATTTTTAAGTAGTATATATCTTTTAAATAACATACTTCTATTAAAGTTATATTATTTTGAGGAGAGAGAATATAAAAAAATAATATCATAATCATCACTCTCTTTTAATATTATTTCTCTCTCCTTCCACTTACTTTCTCTTTATTCCTTTTTACATTATCTCTCCTCAAAATGATGTACTTTTAATAGAGGTATGTTATTAATAGATCCGGTTAACATAAAGTTAACTTTATGGTAAGTTGGACAATGGACCAATTATATAGTGTTGACATGTAGGCAGGGGATGTTCTCTCTCTGTGTGTCAACACTGTATTTATCCATTATCTAACTTACCATGAAACTAATTTCATGTTAACCGAGCCCGCTATTATGAGAGAGTATGTTTTAGATCCGTCATATATAAAAACTAAATCGTTTTGGAGATTTTTTTAAAAATAATAAAAATATTAAAAGAAAGTGATTTCATTTGCTTTCCTTTTATTTACAAAAATATCACATGCGACTTCACTTGTGTTTTAAAAGAATCTCCAAAACGATGTAATTTTAATAAATATATGCTATTTAAGAAAGATATATTTTAGTTCCATCCTATATATATATATAAACAATATATAAAATTCAATATGGTTACACTTAACCTTGTAAGTTGTAACCATAACCTTTTGATTTATTGGTGACAAGAGTTATACGCTAAAGCAATGATACATGTTTATAGTCTATAGCTACACAAATGCTATATGCGTGTGTTTTCAATTTTTTTTTTTTTTTTTTTATCATTTATACATGATTGGTAACTCGGACTTTTTATAAAAAAAATTTAATTTATACAAAAATATTTATACATGCATAAATAAACTTTAAAATAGTATGCAACATTTAATAGGTCCATTACTTTTCACAAATTATGTCATACATGTGTATTATATACATATACATATATATATATATATATATATATATATATATATATATATATATATATATATATATATACGAAAAATTTATATATTGTATTAAAAAAATAAAAAGTCTTTTATAATTGACTCAGTATTAATTTATAACTAATTAAAATAATTCAGTAAAGTTATTAAATTATTGTGATAAATTCTCTTAATACCTTGTTATATATAATTATTAAGATGATTGTATTGATACATGGTTAATCTTTTATTTGTTGTGCATATTTTGGAGCATAGAAGGTACCAACACTGTTGATATAATTATTTCGTCTCGTATGATAGCGTATTATATATTATAAATTAAAATTTAAAGTATAACATGTGTTGTAAAGAGTGCAAATTTAAAATATATATAAAAAACAAAATAATAATATAGCTGTAACACCTCAGTCCAACATCAGTTAATGTGGAATATTTGGATGTGTTTATAAGGACCCAAGTTACTATCATTAATACCTTTAGTCATGACCTTTTGGGTAAGTCTGTGACGGGCTAAGATGACCCAAGAAGATATTATTGAGACAGTTCATTAGGTCTTATTCTGCTCCGATTTGATTCGGACTCGGGATTTGACCCGGGTCGTTACATATGGTATCAGAGCCGACTCTCGAAAACTCGGGTCGCGTCAACCGATCGGGTTACCGGAGGTGAGGACAAGAAGGCGGGCCTAGTAGGCCGCTGGTATTATCCCCCAATGGCTAGAGAGGCAAAGTTTCTGGGCCTTGTGTGACTATGTGTTTGACCTGACGGGGACGTCACGTATTTAAGTGTTCGGCCTGACGGGAACGTCAGGTATTTAAGTGTGGGAGTTTGTAACACCCCAGTCCCACATCAGTTAATGTGAGATATTTGGATGTGTTTATAAGGACCCACGTTACTATCATTAATACCTTCAGTCATGACCTTTTGGGTAATCCTGTGGTGGACTAAGATGACAATTCATTGGGCCTTATTTTGCTCCGATTTGATTTAAACTCGAGATTTGACCCGAATCGTTACAATAGCTGAATTTATAAGAGTGAAAGGAAAAATAAATTTTATATCCCAACTACACTAACGCGCACATTAAGCTTTTTGAGCGCCTTTCTTAATAGAGATACAATGCTAAAGTGGCATGATGAATTAAATCTGCTGACAGGGAGATAATAAACATGAAAATTGATATTTTTACATTGTTTTTTTTATAATTTTATGCAATGGATCCCATGAAAGTGTCGTTATAGATGTATAACAACAATTAAACTGTCGTACAGATATTTTTTAGGATCCACCATGTAAAATTATAAAAAAAATAGTGTGAAAATATCAATTTTCTAAAACATTGACCATTACCGCATGCACTCATTGGTTGTTCGGAAAATTAAGTAAACACTGTAATATTGCTGTGATTATAATGAGTGAAGTATATCATTCATAATCATTTTCTACCTGAAAATAATTTACTTTACTGTTTTGTCACTAATGGGTGAACACCACCTTCCATTGAAACGCAATCCATTTTGTTTGTTAAATACCCGATCGGTTATAAATATAAGGGTTATTTTCATTTTTTAAAGTTAATTTAAAATTGATAGATTAATAAATTATTTATTTAAGTTAATAAAATTATAAATAGTAATTATTTAAAATATATAATTAACTACAAGATTTATTATTTTTTAAATTTAAATAAATTGCATTAATTAAAATTTTAAATTATCTAAAGTTGAGTTTAAAAATCAAAATGACTCATATATATCTATGTTAATTGTTGCTTTTATTTTGAAACTAAATATTGCGGTATGTGCTCCCACTGATGAACCCTAAAATGGACACATACTCCTACTTTATTTACCGAATTATTGAACAAGTGGATAAAATAATTCTTTGAAAATTATCTTAATCATGATTACTTGTTACAGAGGGTATCACAACTTGTTTGATGATTACTAGTACACGTCACAGGTTCCTCCTGTGCCCTAGTTTTAATCTTACTATATAGTACCGATCACTTTTTTTAATTATCTTGCCTTCCACTCATTGATTAATTCCAGAAATAGTAACAACATTTACCTTTATAAATTAGCCACTAAAATTTCATACTTTCATCGATCGATTTTATATATCAAACGAAGAAATAGGTATGCGCTCTAACCCTAGTTATTAATCAATAAGCACATACTTTCCACACACACACACACACACACACACACACATATATATATATATATATATATATATATATATATATATATATATATATTATTGTCTTAATTACTTGCTTTATAGGGCACTAGTATGTGCTTAATTTAATTTAGTATTCATGGAAAATTAATAAATTTATGCATGAACATCAGGGAAGGACTGCATGTGACAAAGATTTTAATGATGAAGGTCTTCATGTTAATAATGCTGGTGCTGATTTCAGTAACTTTTGAAACCAACGCAGAAAATCGCAGGATGCTTCTTCTAAGTGATGATGTGAATTATGTTGGTGGTAAGAGTATAACTAGTAGTGGCAACAAATTAGGAGGAGCTGCTCATGAAAATAATAATACTCCTACGTCTATCATTAACAGTAAGCAGGTTGGTGTTGGGGAAGCTGATAAGAACATTGGAGTCAATAGTGATTCGGGAGGATCTCGTCCGTCTCCACACGCGCCTAGATCTAACGAACGCCCTGGAGAATCCCATCCATAAATATATATACATTACATATAGAAGTATATGTGTGTGTGGAGTAGCGCTAGCTTGCGAGTCTGTAGAACAGATTTGTTTTCAATGATGTTGAGATTTTGTAAAGTTAGTAAGTTCAGCATAAAAAAAGTTGTATTCATATAGCACGAAAGTGTTGCACTTTTGTGCTATGTATATGCAATTTAATTTTATATTGAACTTCTCCAACTTCCTAAAAAGATCAGCTTCACCAAATTCAAATTACTCTAGAGCTAGTTGTATGTATATAAGCTATCTCCAATCGTGTGTGTGTATATATATATGCATGGGAAAATGAACTGCATGTTCCTACTGTTGTCGTTTGTGTAAAATTGGTGTTTGTTCACAACGACGTATCGTACAATTTATCAGCGTTATGAGGTGTACGTGTTTGTTGATGTTATATGTGTGTGATTGCAAAATTAAGGATGGCTCGGTTGGCTGCCTTCCTATGTACTGTAAATACATGTCTTCAAATAAAATAATATGGCTGGCATGCATGCATAAGTTGCTTCTTCACTATTTAAATTTTTCATGAACCCTAAACAACCAAAGAGTGAATATAAATTATACATCTAGCGACAGTGACAGTCAGGTATCAAAGACCACGAGTACTATTGAATGACATCCTGATCGAATTATACACAAATTAAGTTTTCCCAGTTAAATATTGGTGGAAGATTTAATATGATATGAAGAATTAATAAGATATATATATATATATATATATATATATATATATATATATATATATATATATATATATATATGTTGTACTTTTTAAACATTATAATTATTAAATAGTACTTTTTAGCTACATAAATTAAATTTTCCTATTTATAATTATAAAGATTTCATATGAAATGAAGAATAAGCAATATAGCCTGTCATGGACATGATTTATTACACCCAATCTCGCAACATTTCTTCCCTTCTTCATCTAAAATATGGAATACATCTCAGTACCCCAGCGGAAGCATATATAAATATGGACTTTGAAAAATATCTATGGTTGAGATACGTATACATGATCAGGTATCAAAGTATAGGACGAGCAGAATTCCAAGATTTATCCAGTTTCTAATGCTTCATCAACTTACTATGGCCTTTTATTATGTTTAAGGAACATATCATTCATATTTCATACATGATATTCTCATTTGACCTTTTTAACGCGTATTAAAGATATATAATCACACAAATTAACATAATTACTTTGATAATTCTTCCAGATCAAAAATTTCAGCTTAAATTTTTAATACTAAAAAAAACATTTTGAAATATATAATTACATATAATTATGACAGTGGGAGCATAAAATTTATTGTGAAATACTCAATCCTATTTAACTTTTTAACTTGTCAAAAGAATATATAGAATTTTTCCTACGACCTAGAATATAAGTCTTTTAAATAAATTTCTTAATATAAAATTTAATGATCCAATATATTAGAATTTAATAGATTAGCATTTGTACGTGGTGGCGGGTCCAACCTAGCTAGCTTTTCATAGAGCCAAAATAAAATAAAATTTGTGGAAACTTGACAATAAAATACAATTTAAACTATATGTTTTAAAACTCTATTTTTCATTGGAGGATTTGATTGTGCTTTAATTTTTCGGAGAATAAAACCACAAAAAGTACTGTTCCTGTACGTATGCTTTTGTTTGGGGAGAGAGAAACATATCATTTTAAGTGATTCGTCATTTCGTCCAATCCAAAATTTTTATTTCGAGAGGATTGGCATGAATTGTGATTATGTCCGGAGCCAATATTAGGCATCTAACCAGTATAAATCTTGGTGCTATTAGGCAGATCACAACAAAAACCAAAACAATTCCACTTCCATAGTTCCAAGTGTTTTGTGCTTTCTTTTGACCGTAATAAAATAAAACAATAATGCTATTGTTTGGATTAGAAGAATAAATATGAGAATGAAATGACTCATTCTTATAAAATAAAAAAAATGGTTTTTGATTGTTTTATTATAATAGAATTGACAATTCTCATACCTTCCAAATTTATGAATTTTATTTCTTGTGGAAAGGTACAGTATGATTCATTCCAGCTGGAATGAAATTAATCATTCTACTTTCTATTTTGTTTCATTTTCTATTTCATTTCTTCACTTATTTTATTATTTCAATTTATATACATTATTCCGTTGTAAATTCCATCTCAGTAAAGCTAACTATCGTCTTTTAGTGCAATATTGAGCTAGGCTTCAGGCATGTCAAATAGAAAGAAAAGGCGATGATACAAAGGATTTAAAATTTTGTGTTTTCTATATTGCCCTGGCCTTGCCTTGCCCTAAACTTGAATAACCTTAAGAATTATATACTTATCGATTACTATATATAAAAAACGAAAGCACGATATGCTTTCAATTTCAAAATCTGCTGGGTTAATTCGGTTTAATTTCAAAATTCACCGAATAAACTCGGTTAGTTAGTAATTTAGGTGTCTCGGATTTCCACCCCCTCTTTCTCTTAGTTTCACTTCCCTCCTCTCCCTCTTCCACTTCTTCCACTTTGCGACTCTTCGTCTTCAGTCCGTTGCTTTTCAACTCCAGAGACTTTTTAGGTTCCTCACTATTCAACATCTACGTACTCTTATTCATCTCTTTGTTCCCAAAACAACTATGGAAATTCGAGATCTCTGAGTCTTATCATCAAACACCTCCAAATTGCAGAGCACTCGATCAATATTCAATATCAATTGCGTGTCTGTGTTCCGACTAATCTCCAAGGGTGCGTATCGATCTCTAGAGCAAATAGAATCTGCCAATTTCCCTTGCATTAAAGTATGCTTTTTTTTTATTCTTCGGCTATAATTTTATCATAATTATTTACATCTATGTTCAGATTCATACTATGTGATGAAATTCCACAAAGAAGAGATAAGTTCATCGTTCATTTTTATTAGGTTAACATTTCCTACTATCATATTTCCTACCTTCATTTTCACCTTCTTTCATGCCCCCAAATTCTGAATATGGTTATTATAGAATACTGTTGGGATAGAGCCTAGAGATGTTATGAAAATGAACTACGGATGATATATATATATATATATATATATATATATATATATATATATATATATATATGATTGAACCATTAAAATATCTAAACGTGCAAAAGATTTTGCCATCCTTGCAACTTTTGGTCCTGATTTTCGTCCGGAGTCAACTTGGGCATTACTAAACAGATTTTGAGTGTATGCAATTATCTGGGTGTTAGTACTGGCGGTTATTCGGTTTGAACTGCAATTCTCATGTAATAATACCTTCCCTTCAATTATGGTCGAGGTAAGTGCAGCGTAGGATGGAGACAACCTAGGATGGGAAGACACAGTTTCACTATGCGAAAACGTGCATGTTCCTGCTCCTCTATCCCTCTCTAAAAAATATATGCAATTATATAAGCAAGTCTATAGTCTTATTATGTACAAAAACTTTTCAAAGTTTATTGCTTTTTTTTCAGAACGAAACTGAATTTTTTTCTCCTATTGGGATACTATGTTGTTTGGGGTTGTTAAAAGAGCTCTCCAGCTGTAGATCTAAGAACTTTTCAAGATTTACGGGATAAAACTTTAGGCCACAAACCAAGGTCACGTGCAATCCAAGTTATGGGGCAAACATTACCTTATTAAGTGTATAAATCAAAACTCATAAGTAAATCTTTTAACCATGCGTTTATAATTTTAATTAAATTGATCACACATATTTATATGTATTTATTGGTATATTGTTATTATGTTATAGATACTTACCGATGTTTTTGTAATATTTGTTTTAATGAATAGTACTTTGTGAAGAAGCTAAAGAAGGTGAAGAAAAAAATTTGTCAAATGCTCGTTATTAATGACGTAAATTGTATGTTGTGATGTTGTTCAAAATTTATCTTTAGTAAAATTAAATATTGGTGTTATGCACACATTTAATGATTGTGTAAGAAAATAAACTAATGTATTAGATTGGCGATGCAACAGCAGATATAGGTGTATGGAATATATTATGGATTTGGGTGATCATAGCCTTTTAAGTGTTACTTTTCGGATCCCTCATACATATAATTAAATATTAGCTTTGTTTATATATATAGATCCTATTAAATTAATCATTGATTTATCGAGTCTTCACTATTCTATTGTCTTATGCTTATTGGGTGGGTGGTGTGTTGAATATATTTTTAGATAGTTGTTTCCGTTAGGAATGTACTATGTGTTTTCGTTTTATGGCTTCCTTGAATAATTTGAAATATTAATTTCTTAGCTAATTTACTTAAGACCATTTATAATATTTGGATTATGTGTATTTCTATGGGTTTTCGAAGAATGCCACGTGCCCACAATGAAGAGAATAAAAAAAAAAAACTAAACAGGGAGTTGATATGTTAACTATTTTTAATACATGATACATTTAATTAAATTGTAATTAAACCTTTTTACTGCTTCTTGGTTCCTTTTTTACATTTTTATATTCCATACGATTCACAAAAACTGTCTCATTTGTAAAATTTATAAATTTATATGTGTGTGTCTACTTAATATTGATAGCATGTTAGTGAAATTGATTTGTTAAACTTAAAGATATTATGTCATTTTGCATAATCATCAATAAAAAGAGGCTTGTTTTTGTGGAACAAATCATTACCAAGTAATTTATATTTAAATTTGTAACCACTTAGATAATTGGGTTATTGATCTTTTTTAGATGATTGATCTGCATACAAAACAGAATATGAGTATGTAACACTGGAGGGGAAGAGCGAGTAGTCATGGAGATTTACTCTTGCTCTCTCATAAGTAGATATAATAGGTTTCTTATTTGTTTCTCGAAAGGCTTCCCCTTTCCTTTCTCCTTTTTCTTCTACCTATCTGCTTAGTAAATGTACAATGAATTTAGTGTTGATGGTGGATCTGCATCAAAGGTATATGCTCCCAAAGTAGCTGTTCTCCAGAATATTCAAACCTCCATGGTTGGGGATGCACTAATTATTGACATTTAGGCATTTTGTTGCGGCCTCTTTGTCACTAAAAAAGATCTTGGGGGTTTTCTATTTTATTTGGCTGTCCCATTGGCACTTATTTCTGATGTACAACTTAGTTTTCAATACCTCTCCAATATAGTAAACCGTATTCTTCTATAGGTGTTTAAATTTCAGAATGTTCAATGAGGTGCATTGTTAGATACTCTGAACACACATGGCCATTCTTTGTGTTGTAATTCCCTTGGGTCCTAAACTTCTTTTTAATAAATTAGTTATTAGCCCTTTTTAGGGAGACATGAAAGGGAGACATAATCATGAGCAAGGACAAATTTGAAGTTTGATATATGCTCCACATTGGTAGTCTGCCAAAAACAAGGAGGGGGAGCCGGGGAGGACCCTTGATTTCATGAAAATTGAGATGACATAAATATTTTTTTGTACTTCCTGATGTCAATATATTTAGATTCAAGATTTCTATGTTTAAGGTCGAATATATTCTTTATACATGAGCAACAACCCGTTCTTCGCACGGGTTTTCACCTAGTTTTTTATAATTATAGGTGAATACTTATATAATCTAATTTTAAAGAGTTTATAATTAATTATTTTTAACCTTAAGCAGTTTTGGTTTGGCAAAAAAGAAAAATCATTATTATTTCTAGAGTACAACATATTTAACTTTTTTCCCCTCTACCATATTTCTTTGCAAATAAAATAGAAAAGAGTAAAAGACATTATAATATCCACTATGTTGTTGGATAAAAATAAACATTTTCCATTTAAAATCAACTAGTGGTTACTTTATACTCTCTTGCATTTTAGTCCTTAATTGGATATAATTTCGAACTATAAATGATATGTTGTTTTTAACATGCTATTACTTTATATCTTAAGTCGATTGATAAGTGTCATGCCACAAATACTACATTTGAAGATAATATTAGGGTCATATTAGAAAATTAAAGTTAATTATTCAGAAACATCATCATTTTTAAAATGAAATTCTAATTTTAAATTAATGGAGGGGTTAATAATTATGCAAAGACCACTATGAAATGTAATGGGATGACTTGAAAAGGACAAGACAGAATATGACCGGCTGAGAAAGAGTCATTTTGGATTACCATCTGATTATTGTTTTGTAAAATTACAAAAAAAAATAAAAATAGAAATTAAATTTACTTTTTGAATCCAAATATGTAAATTTTGCAAAAATCTACAAAAAAGCAAGGAAGAGCTGCATTTGAATTTTAAAGCCCTAAAATGTTAAAAATTGCAAAAAAAATATGATATTTTTATATAATATCATATAAAATACCAAATTTTAAAAATCTAAAAATGATGTAAGGAGTATCAAAATTTATGGAAAAATATAGGATTATCTCACTGGAATTATATCAGTTTAAGTATTTGGTCACTAAATTTTAAAAAAATAGAATTAAGTCATTAAAATTTTCTAATTTGGCCATTCCGTTAACAGACGTTAAGTATTTTTTTTATGTGGCAACATAAAAAAAATAATAAAATAAAATCAGTAAATATGTGACAAAAAATAATTAAAATAAATATTTTTATTCATTTTTTTTAATAAAAGGAAAGGAACACAAAAACAAAAGTAAAAATTAAAAAAAAATCTCTCTAGAAAAATCTGGCAATCAATAATTTATAAAAATCCAATAATATTTTTTTTTATAATTTAACAATCTCATTTGATCAATATAAAATACAAATATGTAATTAAAGTAAATAACAAAAAAATGTATTCATAATTCAGCTAAATGGGTCAAAGTCAAAATCAAATCAAAAGAAATTAAAAATGAGAATCATATTGTTCTCTGCATACGACTGATTAATGGAAAAAGATGAATTCTTATCCTCAACCCCCTTCATATTCCATGGAAGAAGATGACTTCATAACCTCAATTCCCTTTATATTCGAGTACATTCATTTAGATCCCAAGCAGCCCTAGCCCTATTTCATCATAAAGCAATTCATATCCAAATCATTTTTGCTCACCCCAACCATTAATTCAAACGATGATGCTATATCGATAGATGATGGCGAATTGTCATTGTTGTTTAGATCTGGTTCTTTTTTTCTTTTTCCTTTTTTTCCCTCCTTCTTGTTTAAATCTGGTTCCTCTCTAGTCTCTATTGAAGGTGATGGTGGATTTTCATTGTTGCAGATCTGGGTAATTTATTTTTTTTAGTTTTGTTCTGGTGAATTTTTTCCTGCCGTAACGATGGTGGATAGGGGTAATGGTGTTGGGTTTGTATCTTGCTACCGACTGGTCTAAAGGAGGTGGATTGTTTTGGTGCGAGAGAGAGGAGGAAGAGGCAGAGTTGCCCACCCAGCAGTTGCCCAATTCATCATCACCGCCAAGAAGTTACGAAACCCATTCTCAACAAGTGGCGGAGAAGTAGGAGGAGAGAGATAATGTACCAGTGCTGGCTGTGGTAGAGGGAGGATTTCCAGTGGCGGAGGAGGATGACGAGTGAGGGATGGTTGGCTACTTGGTGCCCTTCGAGAATGATTTATTTTTTTAATTTAAAATTAAAATTTTAATAAATTTAAATTTTGAAATTTTAATAGAATTATAAATAAAAGTATTCGGTATTATTTTTATTTATAAATCAGAAATTATAAATAATAATTGTAAATATGTTTGATTAATAATAATTTATAAATTAAATAAAATATTAAAATATTTTTTAATAAAAAAATATTTAAAAAAAAAATCGTCATTTCGTAATAATTAACTGACTTGAAAAAATTATTTATAAATTATTTTTTTTAATCAACAATTACTTTTTTTATAATTTTTTTTAAATTTATAAATTAAAAATAAAAATTATTTTCGTCAATTTACCTACTTATAAATTGAGTTAATCAAAAATTTTAATAAATTTAAATTTTGAAATTTTAATAGAATTATAAATAAAAGTATTCGGTATTATTTTTATTTATAAATCAGAAATTATAAATAATAATTGTAAATATGTTTGATTAATAATAATTTATAAATTAAATAAAATATTAAAATATTTTTTAATAAAAAAATATTTAAAAAAAAAATCGTCATTTCGTAATAATTAACTGACTTGAAAAAATTATTTATAAATTATTTTTTTTAATCAACAATTACTTTTTTTATAATTTTTTTTAAATTTATAAATTAAAAATAAAAATTATTTTCGTCAATTTATCTACTTATAAATTGAGTTAATCAACTTATAAATATGTGTTGAACATGGCCTTAAACCCCCGGTACACCTTTTGAACCCCAAAATCAACTTCATTCTCAAACATGTTGAGAGAGAGCATGAGAGAATTTTTTAGTTCAGATGAAGAGAAGAGAAGAGAGAAAAAGGAAAATATTTTTGTTTATAAATTTTATTTTTTGCCCGTCTACATCATCACTTTATTGTTTTTTTTTAAAAAAAAAAAGTCACTTCAGACAATAGATTATCAATTTTCGTCTGCTAAAATAAACCGAATGACCAAATTAAATTTTAAAAAAAAATTTAATGACCTAATTTTATTCTTTTTAAATTTAATAACTAAAGGATTATTCGGCGCCAACTTATAAATTGGTTAACCCAACTTATAAATTGATTTTTTTAAAAAATTATTCAGAATTGACATAAATTTTAACTTATAAGTCATTTTTTAAAAATTGGTCAAACCTTATGAAAGGTCTATTTTGCCCTCTTTTATTTTTTTAATCTTCTTTTTATTAAAAAATATTTTAGTAATTTTTATATTTTATTTTAACTTATAAATCATTATTAACCGAACACATTCACAACTATTACTTATATTTTTTGACTTATAAATAAAAGTGATGCCGAACACTTTTACTTATAAATCTATTAAAATTTTAATTTTAAATCAAAAAATAAAAAATTACTCCCCCCTAAATGTTTAAACTGTAGACCCCTGGCATGCGTAATCTATGTTTTGCCCAAAATTTACTATAGGAAGTATAAATTAATATTTGCTGCAGCTTGGTCGGCATATTTGATTTCCTCTTATCAAAGGCGAAGCTCCCCTTGTTCTCTAGGACCTCCACAAGAGAAGAGAGAGGAGACATTTATCTCAAGTTTGTTCGTGAATTCAACCCCGTCAATCGCAACCGTCCACATTTCGCCTTGCCGCATATCTGATGGTGTTAGATTCACGCACAAACTCGTGATAATATTTTCTCCTGGGAGAGTCACATACATATACATACACTTCGCTCTTTTGCCGCCAGTTTTCTTTGGGATTTCATTTTCCCTCCCTCTTTTCCGTGTGATTAGTCATTTGGGATTTTAATGATACACTTGTGGAAGAAATAACAGATTTTCTCTGGAGATTTGATGGCGTCTGGTACAGGAGATGGTTCTGGATCTGGGTTTTCAGGTTTGGACGACTATGAATCGTTGATTTCAACGACCGATGCGGAGCTCTTGAAACGGGCATGGCGAAACGAGAAGGCAGCTCCTGAAATCCTAGGCTTCGCGGCCAATTTGGTTCAGCGTTCTAGAGAACAGATCCAATTGATGGTATCACTTCTTACAATCCCAATTTCCCTTCTAGCTTCTAGTATATATACATATTGATTCCTTAAATTGTTTTTTTTTGTGTGTGGCAATTTAGGAAAAGTTTTAGCTTTTATTGATTTGTGTTGTTTTGGAGTTTTTATAGGTGTTTAGAGTTATTTATTTATTTTTTAGCTAAGATATTTAAATTTTTTGCTATTATTTTTTGTATAAAATTTTCACCCTTCATTTATCTTTGGGTTGTTATACTGAGCATATTGACTTCAAAAGGACAACATGTATCTTTGATTTTAGGATTTTGCAAATTGGCTTCAAAAAGTCAAATTGTATCTTTAGTTTGTAAGTATTGTATACTTGCTCGTATTGTATGATATCTGCACATCTTTGTGTGCTTTGTATGAGATTTAAGTGTGAGGAACTACAACTCTTTGACATAGACTGAATTGTCACATTACTGTTTGATATAGCCTGAATTGTCATATAACTCTTTGGTGTTTTTAACTGACCACTGTATTTCTTGGTATAAGCAATCGCTCATACAGACTAACCCTGATGGGATATATCATATACGTATTAGGGCGTAAGGGAGGGGGTTGCATACTAATTGTAAGCTGGTAAAAGTAGCATCAGGGCATCCTATGGGCTAGGGCTGTCAACGGGGCGGGTTTTGACCCGGACCCGACCCGATCCGTTTATCCGGGTTTGGATCCAGTTTTAAAACCCGATTATCCGATAACTAAATGAATCGGATTCGGATTCATATCAATCCGACCCGATAATACTCCGATCCGATTATTGCTTGAATGTTTTATTGGAGTGAAAGTATTTTTTTTATTCAGATAGTTTTGTCATATTGTATTATGCAGATCAAGTCATGATGGATCATGGATATACAGGCTGATGCTGATGTGTGTGTTTACCATGTTAATTAGATAGTTTTGTCACATTGAAATATCATAACTAGTAGTCTGGTACATGTTATTGAAAGATCAGAACTGATAGTCTGGTACATGTTAGTTGTTACTGAGATATTGAAAGATCATAACATGTTACTGAGCTTAATCGGATCGGATTATCGGAGTATTATCGGATTCGGATTCGGTCCTTGATATCTGATCATAACTAGTAGTCTGGTACATGTTATTGAAAGATCAGAACTGATAGTCTGGTACATGTTAGTTGTTACTGAGATATTGAAAGATCATAACATATTACTGAGCTTAATCGGATCAGATTATCGGAGTATTATCGGATTCGGATTCGGTCCTTGATATCTGAGATCCGTCGGGTTATCGGATCTGCTCCGAATCCGATAATTCCTTATCGATTCGGATCCGGATCACCCCCGATTCGATTCGAATCTGACCCGTTGACAGCCCTACTATGGGCTAATGGTTTTATGGAATTGAATCTGTCATGTTAGTAATGGTAAACATGCTAAGCCGGCCTCTACCCTTTTATTCAACAAATATTTGAAGAAATATTTTGAATAGTAATTTCGTATGGCTAGAGTGAAGAAAAATCTTTACACACATTACAATATCACAATGCAGCACTTTGTTTAGTCTAAGTTACATCTTAACGGTCCTCATGGAAGACGTATCTTTAAACAATTTTTTTTTGCCTTGGGCTGTAGGCCTTTCTCAGGATGTGAGAAGCACAAGACTAGCAGTCATGGGTGTGTTAATCATAACCTCCACTTGCAAATTTTCCAAATTTATTGCAGTACGGCATTTAGTTCGTTAGACATTTAGATTCTTGCATACTTACATGTATGTCAGATTTGTGATTGTGTGATGATTGTGCTACTTCACTTGCATTGATGTTCAGGAAGAAACTGTGGAGGAATTCACAAAAAATGGCGTGGAGCCACTCAGTGTATCACTCTATCAGATGGACTTGGATAGGACTCTGTTTTTGTTGAGATCGTATCTTCGGACTCATCTTTAAAAGGTGGAACTGAACTGAATTTCTTGTTGTGTTTTGGTGTGTTCCTGAATGTTATATAAAATTAAGTGAGTCATTATGTGCTTAATAGCTTCTGAAAACATAATCATGTAATATTGAATGGAGCTATTACATAAAGTGAAGGTCCCAGACCATATGTAAGAAGCAAGTCGGCAGAAAGTCATCTCAGCTTATCCGAAACGTGCTCTTCTAATCAATTTTCTAGAACTAAATAACTATGAATTTTCAGAGAACATAAATGTCTATTTGACATGCTGTCGGACGTTCAAATGCAATGATGAACAACAGCCAAAAAAGAAAAACCAAACTTACTGGCCCTAGCTAAGCTTAAAAGATTTATCAAACTACCTGTAAAACAAAGAAACCAACCTTTATGATGGCTTGCCAATCTGCTATTATCTTGCATTGTTCACTTGCATGTGTTGTAATTAATATTCATTGCAGATTGAGAGACACGTATTTCACGTTCAAAAAACTTCTGAACTTTGGAATCGGCTGTCTAAACAAGAGCAAAAGTTTGCCAATAGGTAATGGTAATTATTCATTTTCTCATGATTTTAAGCATCATATATATCTTACTTTTTGTACATCATATTATGGTTTTAGGTGTACCGAGGATATGAAACAGCATTTTGAACAATCTGTTTTATCAAAATTGCCTGATCTCTACAAGTCCCATTTGAAGCAATCTGTAATAAGTGAAGAGGATGACATAGGTAATATTTTCATACTTGTATAGACTTTGCCTGCATTATTTAAATCATCAATTTTCTTATTGATTTACAAAAGTATGCTCCTTGGCAATGACTAAAATTATTACAAAATAGATGTTGAATATTTGAGTAGCTTTCTCTCCTAATTCATTATTATGTTAATATTATGGGGGATACTTTGAGATGAAGGAGGTTTCACCTTCCCTAACGTTTCCAAGGGATCAAGCTAATTATAAACTGATGGGAAAGGACCTAAACTTAAAGCAAACAAATCTATTAACATATGATAATTCATTCAACAAGGGCTACCCTTTGCAGATTATTATGCAGAATCGAGAAAGCTTGGTTTGCAGCAGTTTATTGATTTGTTTCAGCTCAACAAAAAATTTAATGACTCAATTTTTCTGATGATTGGGTATCTTAGTATATGTTCTTCAAACTTGAATTTTTACATTTCTCTGTTTGTATGCATTTCAGTCCCTGAAGCACAGCTGGACAGGTTTGTCATTTGCAGATGCAAGAGATTCTTAGGAGCTTTTCAACTTGATGAGAAGTAATTTATTGTACTTTTAATGGATTCCTTACTTAACAGGTAAATATCGTTTCATCTATTTGCTAACTAAGTATCATCTCCCATCTGGCAGTGGGGTAGAGAAGCCAGTGGATCTGGAAGCTGATGATCTATATGCCTTGCGTTACAAATCAATAAGGCCGCTTGTTGAAAGCAGGCAAATTGATCTGGTTTGAATTTTTTGCTGCTTGTTCTACGAGATCAAATAGTTTCTAATCTCTTCTTTACATGTACAATTTGAAAATGGGAATACATTCTGTATGTTTGTTGTCATTTTCTGTAGAAAACTTGAAAGGGATATCAAAGTAGAATATTAGTTCATAATCTCAGCATACGGATTATTATATGCTGTTTTCATAGCTAACGCTTCCGAATCCACCAGTGTGAAAAGTCTCTTTGAATTTTAATTGACCAACAATTCTGTTGGATCTACTCTTTCCAACGTTAAAGTTTGTATACAGAGGGTATTTTATGCAAGTTTATTTTGGGTAAACAGTGCGAGGAAAGCTCTGATAAAAATACTAGCCGAGGACTTTGAGTTACATATGTTTAGTATGATTATAACGGATAAACTTTAAGAAAATGTTGTCAAGTTACCTGGTATTACTCGATGTTAAAAGTACGAATTTCAAATATTAGATGTTAAAAGTACGAATTTCAAATATTATATACATCTTAATTATTAAAAAATAGAATTTAATACGAATTTTTATGTCAGGGTCCATTATGTAATGGTTGAAATCAAAATTTAGCTTAAAAAATTGTGTTTAGAGTTATAAACGTATATTTATCCTAAAAGCACCCAAAATAGTTGTTTTGGTCTGCTTTATTTTGCAGTGAAAAGAATCGTGTTGAATTGGAATGTATACTTGTAATTGTCAAAGGACCACCATAATGAAATCACTTGGTGCCGGGTGAGTGAAGAATACTGTGCTTGGTTGACGTGCTCCCAAGTTAGACTCTTGTTTTTCTTCCAGTTGATTGCAGACGCTAATAAATTGGATACTTTCCAAAATTAGGGATGTGTTTTTTGACAATTTTTAAGAATAATTTATGTTTTTAAATTTAATATTAATTAAGAACTTAAAAGCAGTGATGTGATGGTAAAGAGTATGATAGTAAAATAGTAGTAATAAATTAAGAATATTACGTAATTATATAATTTAAAATATATTTTTTGAACGGACTAAAAGAAAATAAAAAATATTGTACGAATTATGAGGATGTATATTATATTGGTTGACAAGTGACAAGTCCTCCTTCCCACCAGCTAAAAAGCTGGGAAAACGAGTAGTTGGCCTTTTCTACCTGAATAAATGAATTCAGACATACAGAATAGCGACCATCCATCCGAATTCAACATAAAATTGTACTCCCTCCTCCATGAAAAAATTGTCATCTAAATTTTTTGATTATACTAATATTTATTTAACACATTGAATAACTAACCATATTTCAATATATTCGAAATTGGCACAAGTTAAATGAAACTTGAGACGAAGGGAAGGGACAGGTACCTACCTTCTTCATCTAAATAGCCAGATTAACTAACTGCATAGTTGTTGTATATAAAGCTTTGGTGAATGGCTCAATTCTTTAGTCACCATAATAATATTAATATTATTATTATTATTATTGTTTGTATGAATATTACACAAACAATGAATCAGCATGCATATTAAGAATTCTTAACAATTTAGAATCTGTCAAAAGCATCTGCAAAAACAACACAAAAGTTGTACCTAAATCAATGCTCAACTTATATCCCTCCCCAAAATCCAAACGAGTATTATTTGTCGTCATAATCAAACTGCCAAAATCTTGAGAAGCCCATCATATGTAACTCCTCCGCTATTTTCATCCCCACCGCCCAATCGAATCATAGCCTTAATATCCTCATCAGAAGCATCAAAACCAGCCCAACCAAGGTAGCTCTTGAGGTCCCCATGGCCCACCTTTCCATCTCCATCCCTGTCCATTACACTAAACACCTCCTGCATCACCCCGTTTTCCTCTCTCCTGCCGCCGCCGCCGCAATCCACAACCTTCTCGAATTCATCATACTCCACAAACCCATCTTTATTGGAATCAGCCACCATCATCATCAACCCAATAGCATCATCTTCATCCGCCGCCGCTAATTTATCGCCGTAAAACGTCCGGAGATCGTCCCGGCTGATTTTTCCGTCGCGGTCGACGTCAAGAACTTCAAAAGCCGATTTCAGACCTGCCTTTTTGGTGGCAAAGTCGCTGCTGCCTCTGCCGGTTGGACACATGGTGTTTGTATTTGTGCCTGAACCAAAAATTCAAACAGGTGGGTTTTGTGGTTTAATTTGGAATCGAGGGGTTGAGAGAGAATGGGAGGGATATATATAGAATTGGAAATGTGGGGCCCATTAATTTTGGTATTGACAAAATTATGGCTTAGGCTTAAAATTGACACGTTTAATTTAATACATCATAAAATTTTTAATTTTTTAAATTATTATATTAAATTAATTAAAATAATAAAATTAGATCATTTTGTTAAAAATATTTGACGAAAGTTATCTTTTATCTTACGTGATATTTTTTTATTTATTTAAAAATGACGTGAAAAAATTATGTGCCTCATGCTGTTTTTTTATTTTTTTGAAAATAATATATTTTTTTAATTTTAATTTTATTTTGTAAAAAACAAATCAAAAATACAAAAAAAAAAAAAGAAGATATTTTTTAAAATACAAATACAATTAAAATAAATTTAAAAATTTATAATAAAATAATGATGTTTTAAAATAAAAATAAAATTTAAATTAATTTTTAAAAATACAAATAAAATTAAAATTAACTTGAAAAAGCTATAAAATTAAGAAAAAGCATTTGAGTATAAAATTAACTTGAAAAATTACAATATAAAATTAAAAACAAAATAACAAAATTTTAAAATAAATAAAATTAAAATAAACTTAAAAATAACAACAAAAAATTAAAAATAAAATAATAAATTTTAAAAAATATAAATTTAATTAAAAAAAACTTTAAAAATTACAATAACAAAATTAAAAGTTCAGTTAAAGAAACTCATATGGGTTTAGCAAAAGAGTAAACTTTCTAGTCATCTAATAATTCTTGGAGTTAGAAGATGAAGAAACAATCTGGTTCAATGGTAAGGAAGGATGATTTTTAAAACAAATAAAACTAAAATCACCTCTTCTCTTCTCCCTTAGAACCATTCTCTCTCCTCTTTTCCCGCAATTACATTTCTTATTCTTCTTCATCTTCTTTTGGTAATAGTACTACCATCAATTTAATGCTCAACCAAATAAACCCACTTCTCAATTCGTCATCACCATCATGTTCTTCTTCCTCCCCTAGCTCGTCATCATCTTAAATCTGAAAGTGATTTTCCCCCAATTTCTTTTTCCCCCAATTTTTCGTCTACCTGTTTCATCTTCTTCAGCTACTGTCTCATTCTTCAACTCCAAAACCTTAACCCCTGTTGCCAATTTGACCTCTGACAGACCGGCTCTCCTCCGCGTTCGCTCCGCCGTTCACGGCCTCTCCCTCCACTGAAATTCATCTGACCCGACCCCCTGTTTACCACTGTAAACGACGGGGATCAGAGGAGTGAGAGAAGAAAGAAGGGGAGGAGAGATAAAGGAAAACCCAGAAGAAAAAGGGCAGATGGAGAAGGGAGATTAAAAAAAAGAAAAAACGAAACAGAGTAATTATCTTAAGAAATTACCACTTGGCTTTTATTTTGACTGCCATGTATATTAAATTTTGATTTTTTTATTTTTTATTGTCATGTAAGAAAAAAAATTAACCTCCATTTATATAATTTGAAGAAATAATCTAATTTTACTATTTTAATTAATTTAATATAATAATTTTAAAAATTAAGAATTTAATAATATATTAAATAAAATGTGCCGACTTTAATAACGGAAATCATAATTTTGGCTTTTGATATTCAAGACGATTTGGAGTATGGAATTGGGTAATAACAAAGATGAACAGTTGAGGTAGTTGGAGTAGTAAATAAATATACGTATGGCATGACATCAAATAAAATGAAGGGTGTGGCCAAGTGCTTGGTCCGTATTGAAAGTTGATTGCAACAGAGCTAAGCAAGCGAAGCTAGTCTCGCTAAAAACATACAACATCATGAGTGCTAAGTTGTATTTTTCTTCTCAAATTCACAGATTCTGTTCCAACTTTCTTTTCACTTTTGTGGTGGTCACAGTTCACACATATGCCTGAATTTTTTTTATATATTATTCGATGATTATTATTATTTTTTAAATTTTATAATTGATATATATTTTTTTATTTTAATTAATATAATATAAATATTATAAATTATCTACAAAGTATTATTCATTATAAATTTTATTATTTCATAATTTTTAATAAATTATTTTAATTTTAAATTTAAAAATATTTTAAATTAATTTTCAAAAATAAATAATAATGGGATAACTTGAAATGAAGAAAGTATACTCTTTTAGTATTTTGTATATACAAAATTTGTGTGATACTCCATGCTTATTCCCGAATAAACTTGCAAGTGGCCAAATCTCTTTCTTTCTTTCTTAGATGCACATTGTGTCGATCTAACAAATCAAATGATTAAACCTAATGTTTGTTTATTAAGTCAGAAACCAATCTTATTCTCGATTATTTTATTTTAAGATATGGACAAGTTTAAGTACACTATTTTGAAACACAACACAGAACACTATTATAATTTCAACTAAAAAGTAGAATCTGGTACAATAATTCATGTCAGATCCTATTTTTTAATGATTAAAATTATAATAATGTTTCATGTTGTGTTTCAAAATAGTATACGTAATCGTGTCCGAAAAATATAGGGTATATTTGTTTAGTGAGGTGGTGAGTTAAAACACTAAATATTATACAGCAATTGGATAAAAATAACCTTTAAAAGTTAAATTCTATAATAGTCACCAGACCTATTTCAAAATGTAATATGAAAAAGTTAACTTCTACTGTAAATCGGACGTTTTAAACAAAGTAGGGTGAGCGCCATGCGGTGCAAATGCGATTAAAAGTAATATCCGCAACGGTAATTATAATATGTGGTAATTGAATTTGACAATAGCATTTATGCAATTGTGGTGCGGAAAAATAAATAAATTAAAGCACACATTGTAAAAAAATTATTATTAGTTTAATACTACCATAAATATATAAAATTATTCAATAAGCGAGAGAAGTTCAGATTTTCAATTTTTATTCAAAAAAGTGATAATAAAAAAAAAAGTTGTGATATTAAAAAGTCAACAAAATTATTTTAGAATATAAAGGAAAATGAAATTTGTGTAGCATTTTCTTAGTAGCGTACAACATAGTGCGGTTGGAAGTCCAAATCGCATAAGAAATCGCTTAGGTGCAGTTTGATAAATTCAAAATCGTACATGAAACCACTTGAATTGATAATGTGGTGCGATTTTAATACGTGCAATATGATTTCATTTGGTACGGTTTCGGATTTAAAACTAATTGAACATGTACGTACTGAAAAATATATTTTTCATGAAAAAGAGAGAATTGTGTTATGTTACAATTTTAAAAACAAACCAACTTAAAGTGAAGGTATAAAAATGCAAAATCTCATGAACCAAGTTTGCAATAAAACTCATTTATAATAAATAAATTAGCAATAAACAAGTCTTCAATAAGAATTTATTTGATAAAACAATAATTTGTGGAAAATTCAACAATTTTTTTTTTCAAATAGTCAAATACCACATTACTAGGGGTGCACACGATCGGTTTGGTCGGTTTTTTGGGGGAAAAAATAACCAAATCATTTATGTCGGTTATAAAAAATTAAAAATTAAAACCGCCCAAATTTTTACATCGTAATCGGTTTATTCAATTTCGGTTAAATCGGTTGGTTTATTCGGTTCCGTAATTGATAATTTGATATTTATTATATTGCCAATTTTTTATAATAATTAATAAATCACTAACTCAATAACTACTAATTATAATAGAAGTTCTCTAAATCCGAAAAACAAAAATCACCTAACTCACTCACTAGGATAGATGTTTTGTAATTTTGTCACAATAAAGACATATAATAAATATATAATTATATAAAATAAATATTTATTAAAAATATATATAAATTATATTATAATTTTAAATTGTTCGGTCGGTTTGGTCAGTTTCGATCTTTTGAGAAGCCAAACCAAACCGGCAGAACTAGTTTCGATTTTTTAGCTTTATAGTGTTCGGTTTTATTTTTTCAATTTGAAATGGTAACGGTTTGGTTCGGTCTGATCGATTTTTCGATTTTAGTCGATTTTGTGTGCACCCCTACACATTACTGATTACACATAAAAAATATAGCAAACAAGAAATGATGAAAGATGAATATTTTTTTATAAGTGAATCAGTTCCAATTTTTATAAATGGTCAAAATGATATTGTTTTGGCTTATGTATCTTTAAGAAAATAAATAATAAACATTATTTATGCAGTGCAATTTTTACAATGTGGTTTCTAGATCTTTTTAAAACCGTCATATACGTTGAAATCGTTAATGCGGTTTGATCGATTTTTGATACGATTTAAGGGCCAAATTCAATTTCTTGCGCAATCCTATTTTTTAGAATAATAAAAAAAAGAAATTCATAATAAACTTTTGATAATTATCCAATGATAGCAGTATATGAATATCATTTCTTTGGGGACCATTTAATAATAGTCTTGCCTACCCTACCTATTACATTTAATAATCAACCAAAAATTGAAAGAATAATATGTTAAGAATTTCATCAGTGTCCGGAAACCAGAATGTATTTCAAATTTTTGGAATGGTGAGAATAATTTATAATGTTGTTGTATAGACTTCACAATTTTTCTTATTGTACTGTATTAGTCTATTAGCCCGTGTCCTATGCGAGACATGAGCCTTGTTTTGTTATTATTTTATAATTTTATTAATAATTTAATAATTTATATATATAATTAATAGTAAAAATTCTATAATCAAATATATAATAAATTAATAGCATAACAATTTATAAAATTCAAAATAATGTAGATAAAAATAATAATAATTGTTCACACAAATAATCATAGTAAATTTTATTTTGTATTTAGTATAAATTTATTACTACTATATTTTATAATGCCCATAATTAAATATGATTAAATGTATTAATAAAGCTCTAAAAACAAACCAACATAAATATGACATAAATATTTTAACAATACACCTATTATTAATAATTATAAAAAATTAAAAATTTTATTTAACTAAATATTTATTAATACAACCGAATCAACTCGGTTAAATAATATAAATTATAACCGAATTAACTCGATTGATCATTTGAAAAGTAGGTTTCAAATCTTCCTTTTAAATATAGGTACTGATGCGATCCTATTACTACCTCTTCAGCTCATTTGCTGGAACTACTTATCGTGCTTCACAGTCGGTGAAATCTGTTTAAACATTTAGACTTGTCCAAAAATATTAATTTGCAACCACCTTGAAAATAGATGCAACTTTTGGATCTATTACATCAGCGAACAGGGGACGAAAAGAAAATGACGACAAAATACACAAAAAATCCGGCTAGAAGGATTCCTGCATAAATGTAATTTTGAGAAGATTGCACGGGCAATTTGTATTGAATACTGCAACATCTCATTTTCTCCTTCTCACCGATCAAAACATGGTCCACGTACCTGTATAACAAATGCAGCCATGGCCACATTAGTAATTAAACTGCTAGCTAAGCTTCTGGGGGTAAATAAGAAAAAAAAGAGAAAATTCTCACTGTGAGAAACATAGTCGAAGGAGAACTTACTGCTGGGTAAAGATGGAACTCTGAAGAATTTCAGAACTGTTCAAGTGTGCATCTTGCAAACGGTGATCATATAGCAGCGAGGATAGATCTACGAGTTGTTCCTCAAGGCCCTATTTTCATTTGTACAAAAAAAAAAAAAATCTTAAAATCAGGTCAAGATAGCTCCATGCAGTAGTAAACTAGTAATTCAAATTTATAGACTTGCATCTAAGTATTTCTCCAATTGTTCAACTAATTCATGTGGGAAGGGTTCAGGTAGGTTAGTTGTTTTCTTGTAGAACTTTTCCAACCATAGCTCGGCGCTTGACTTATTCTTTTTACCCTTCACAGGTTCACCAAGGGGGGTTTTCAGATACTCTGCAGCAAAAGCTTGGACAGCCTGTAGAATGAAACCAATTAATGAGCATCAGCACATGGATGCAGACTGACCAAATGAAATGCAAATCACCTCTGAGGTATCCCGTATTCGATGAAGGGCAGAATCTACACGTGCATATATTGTGTTCCTCTGTAAAAAAGAGAAGATTATGAGAAACTACATTATGAAAATATGAGCAGGCATTCTGATCAAATAACAAAGCAATAAACATACATCCTCATAAAGTCGGTAGATAAATTACTTTCAATGCTTCGCCAGTGATTCAGCAAAGAAGATGCCACATTATATATATTAATCTCATTTTTCAAATTATGAAAGTACAAGGGCAATTAGGATTGGCCTTACCAAAGCAACATCCTGAAGCATTTGACTTAGTTGTGAAGTATTAGAGAATGGTCCAAATGGATGACAACCAGTTGCCAAGAGCCAATTTACAACTGGCCTCTCATGCACATGGGAAGCCTTTACGTACGGTGCACTTACTCCACCCACAACGGAAGCTAACCCAGCTAATATATGCTGCTGCACTTGTGATGGAATAGCATGTCTTCTTACTGTTTCCGAAACATAACTGTCCGGCAAGAAATTAGAACAAAAACTTTAAAAATGACATGTTTCTAATCTTAATACCCTGAAACCATATTCTAGAAAGCACACTATTTCCCATGTAAAGAAACTGAACAATCACTAGCATGATTGATCTTAAATCGTTACAAAAGGTTTCATAGTGACTGCTTAGTGAAACAGTTGTGAGGTGTTTGGTTGGACGAAAATGGGGGCAGAATGGAATGCTGATTCCGACCAAGCATTCCATTTTGAGTGTTTGGTATCCTAGAAATGATTGGCATGCACATCTGTTGGAATGCCAATTTCAACATGCCAATTTCAACTATGCATTTGAAATAGCATTCCTATGGGAGGTGAGGTATAGGGATTCTGCCATTGGCCGGAATGGGTCCAAATTTTTTTGGTCTCTCTACGAAAAATTCTAAAAGTTCCCTCTTTAAAATTCTCTTTTATTTTTTTCTTTTATTTTTCTCTTAGATTTCTCTCTAATTATTTTTCCCTCTCTTCTCACTTTATCTATCCATAAAAAGGATTCATTTTCAGGAGTATTTTTGGTCATTTTTCATAAAAATAATTTGATTTCATTCTATTTTCCTACCTACCAAAAGATCTGTTGGAATGATGATTAAATTCAAACACAGTTTCAAAGTCGCCCAATCGCGTGAATGGAATGCTTGATTTCAATTACATTCTCACCCAATTCCAATTCCAACCATCTTTTTATTCCACCCTAAAATGATCCATCCAACCAAAGAGCTTATTAACATGATTCAATTGAATGCAACAGAAAGAGAAACACACAAACAATAGCAGCACAAGACGAGCTAAGATTTATTGCTAATAACTTAATAGAAGTTTACTATGAAAATGAGTTTAGTTAATAATTTGCCACGTCATCCATATGGCAGATAAAAGTTGCATGTACATCTCGAGTTCAGATATATGATAAAAAGATTCAGACAGTAACAAGAGTCTTATCATCCCACCACATACAAATAACAGCAGATATAAAGCAATCAAGACGAACACAAAATTGCAGAAACACACAAGGATGAGAAAAATTACAATAATGTGATTGCTAAAGTGATATAACATAAGATGCCAATGGAATAACACAAGGTTGTCATGTAGAGCAAAACTAAAATACGGGGATGCTGTACTACACTGATTAATTTTAGGAACAAAGGTTAAGAAATTTCTTATATCATCCTAAAATTTCCCACTTACGGAGTGGGAGAGTCAAGACAAGTTTGATGGACGCGCATACTAAAGGGTAAAAAAAAAGAACCATACAACAGAAATGCCAAGTTCGGTGAGCATTTAAGGATGTTAAACACAGAGTCCAGCATTTGTCAACTTGTGTTTCCATTTGGGTCATGCTAATATATGGCAGCAGGTTACCACCAGGGGCAAGGAGAAAAGTCTGTAACAGAAGAATAACGATTGCATGGATGATGATACCAATTTGAATCAGGGGAAAAAAAGTTAAGGGAGAGAACAGAAAGTTTACCAAGTCATGAGTGTCTTAAGGTAACTGCAGATGTTTAAAAGTAGTGATCTATTGAGAAGTTTTTATAAAAAAAATTGACCAAACACATCGCCAGCAATTGATGTTATGAGAAACAGGGGAAAATCAACATTTACATTTAGTAAAGTAGTTCATTCAGCTCAAAGCCTTCTGTCGTTCATCAGTATGACCCATTTGGAAATACAAGTTAACAAAAGCTGTGAATTTATGTTGTACTTCCTTGAATGCTATCCAAACTTATGTTTTAACTGCTAGGAAGTCATGAGTAGCAAAGAAGAATATCACGTCCACATACCTCAGAGGTATCTTTTCATTTTGATGCTGAAGTACAATAACAACATCATTACTCGCCCATACAAGACTCTCATCTTCCATCATAAGGTGTGCATCCACGTCAGCTAATGATAGAACAAAGCTGCAAAAAAGGTTGATTACATATAAATACCTATAAGAATCACTGTTCTTATAGTATACAAGAAATTAGTTGTTTGTTACTTTGTTATATTGACCAGGCAATATCGAAAAGAAAATAGAAAGTAAGATATTCATCAAGTAACAAGCCACAACAGTATTTGTTGCGTTACAACCGTGGGTTGCACTAAACATGAGTTCTGAAAGATTGACCACTATTGTAAAATTGAAGCAGCTAGTATTTAGGATTGGCCAATAATACAACCTGTTTCATCATTATATATTTCCTATGTTATACGAATTCTTGGAGTGTCCGGTTGGACACGGTATTTTAAATAGTCCAACATGGGTACTCCTTAATTTTGTCAATTTTTTACACTAAAATGAGGTGCCTAGTACCTATACCCTTGTCTGTGTATCACATGTCGGACACGGGTATTTTAGGGTAAAGTGAAGAACCCACAAACATAGTATATTTCTAATTCTTTGAAACAAACGTGCCAACAACTGCAATTGCAATGCTGCCCCTTTTTGGGCAGCCCAGCAGCAGAAAAAGATATAAAAAAAAATAAAAAAATTAGGCCTCTAAAATTAAATGGCTATATTTAGATTAAATAATGGGCAAGTATTAATATTACAGTCTTCTAATTTTATTCACTATTGCCTGCTAAACAAGGAATTAGGTAAAAGCATGAGCAGTTCAATCCATATTAGTAAGACAAAAGATATAAAGGACTGGAAAGAAACTTGAATAATATAATACTCCGTAGGATATCCATTTACAACCACATGTTTACAATGAGGTATGTGGTCTACAACTTACTAGATATCAGATGCTTGCTTCAAAACTCTGCTCATTTAGGAACCTACTGCATAGTTTAAATTGAACAATTAGTTTAAATGTGTCGACATGAAACTGTACTCTTAGTCTTTTTTCCAATCTGAAATTTTTAAGGGACCTATAGAATTCATCAGATTCAAACTTTAGGGCTTTTAAAATTATGTTCATCTAGGAAGTAGGAACCTACTGCTTAGTTTAAAATTGAACAGTTAGTCTAAATGTGTCGACATAAACATATGTTCTTAGTCTTTTTTCCAACCAGACATTTGTGAACGGGCATTATAGCATTCCTGGGATTCAAACTTTAAATTTTAGGGCTTTTAGTATCCACAAAATTAGTTGTAAACACACAAGAACAGATGCAGGGAAACTGTATTTGCTCATAACTAGTAATCACCAAGAAATAATAGAGTATAATTATGTTTATTAGTAACTGGAGGAACTATCTCTTAAAACTTAAAAGAGTATTCAAGTATCATAAAAGATGTTAATAAAATCAGCAAGACAGGTGATGCACTCACACAGGAACCACTCTTGTTCCGTAAGTCCGGTATAGATCCCCTTGTTTTGCTTTCTTTTTTTTCTTGTCTTTGCGTCGTTTGGGGCTATAAGTAGCCCAAAGAGGTTTATGTTTTAAAATTGAATCACTTGTACCATCAGTCTCATCCGCCCAGTGCTGGTGGAAACAAAAAAATTGCTTTCAGGGTTAGTATGCAATAATGAAATGAAGAACACCAACACACATCCTAACAATAATGTTAAAAGAGACATTATTCATAATGAAGGAAATGTTGAGAATCCATGTATCACATTGCAAAAGTAACAAGTAGGCATAGTTACTCGAACCAACCTGGCGGAGGAAAAATTTACTCGAAAGGGAAGGGTCAGACACCTCAAGTAAACCTGCAGCAAGCACATCAGCAGACCGTTCCATCTCCTGAAATGAGCATTTCGAGATAGTTCAAGAATTTACCCCTCCTCTAACTAAGGACATAAATATAATAAACATAAATTGAGCAATAAGACTTGGTAAACAAACTGAATTTTTCCTTTTATTACAAGTGATGAAAATCATATTCCCCTAATATTTACAAGAAGAAAAATTACCAAGAAAGAAAAAATGCAGCCAATAAAGATGATAAAAGGATATTGAAACATTATCGCACTTGGGCTCCTATTTCACCCCATGCATGATGCCATCACCAATACTCCAAGGTTAGGCTATTCAACAAGAAATTAACTTTCTTTCCATGATGAGTGATTGTAACGAATTTCATATTCCACTAATACTTTATAAAATAAAAATAAAAAAATTGCAGCCAATAAAGATGATAAAAGGATATTGAAACATTATCGCACTTGGGCTCCTATTTCACCCCATGAATGATGACATCATCAATACACTCCAAGGTTAGGCTATTCAACAAGAAATGAACTTTTTTCCTATGATGAGTGATTGGAACGAATTTCATATTCCCCTAATACTTTATAAAAAATAAAAAAAAATTGCCGCCTATAACAATAATAGAAGGTTAATACAACAGTTTAAACATTATTAACACTCTTTTTTACATGTATGATTGGTCGTCATTAAGACTCCAAATCCAGGCAATTCAAATTGAGACTAAAGTAGAATAGCAAAAAGGAATGCATACCTCTTTAAGAATAGCACCATCCAGATATGTCTTCGTATGAACATGGAAGCGCCCATCTTTCTTTGTTTCTTGAAGGGAATGACTTCGCATTGCTTTTGAAACAGCAATAGCCAACTTCTCATGGTGATGCAATGCATGTGAACCACCTACAATCACTACTTCTTGCCCATAGTGTACCATCTTCTTAACCTGAAAAGGACAAAATAGAGCACAAATAAAGCATACATCAATGTTATATCAACACTCGAGTAGAATTTCTTCTTAATTTATAGCATGCCAACCTCAAGGACCCTAAGTTTCCAAAATCTTTTTACTCAATGGTCAAAACTGCTGACTGTGTACATCCAAGTTTCGAAGACAGGGCATAATTTAAGAACTTCATGTTGAAACCTGTTAAAGTAGGTAGGGATAGCGACTAAAGTCCTGTTGCCTCACCCCTAACAAGCCTACAATATTAGTTATCTGACAAGGTGGAATCATGATCTATCATGTTTGCTATCCAACATGCATGCAAAAAACATGAAAAAGGGAAGTATCTAGCAACCATCTTAAAATTTGATGATGAAGGATAAGCATATCTTCTAAATACGTCACAGGAAAGCTTAAAGAAATCAACAATTTATCATGAAGAAACAACTCACCTCGGCCTCAATGGCTTCAATATTTATACTGTAGTTATGGCCTTTCTCCATGATATTGTATCGATTATGATTTTGAAGGACAATAATTGGTATTAGCAACCTTGTAGTCAGATCAACAGTCTCAAACCTAATTCAACATATGACAGAAACAAAATCAGACTCTGGACAAACTGTATATCTCTAACCCCCCCCCCCCCCCCCCCCCCCTCTCTCTCTCTTATAAATCAATAAAGAACAACCACAAAACTAACAACAAACAAAGCAAAAATACAAAAGACATACTGGTATTGCACAAAAATAAAGAATCAAACACAAGCAGATTCATCTAGGGACAATAAACATACGATTACGTAAAAAAGATAAGAAATGAAAAATAAAAAGTAAAGGAAGTACTATGAAACCGGAATCAAAATATTCATAAGAAGATAAGATGAGAATGAAGGAAAAACAGGGCACTGGACAGATAAGCATGTCTTGAACAGATATCAATCTGATACAAAATCATTTAGAGGTAGTCATCAAGTTTAAAAAAAGGCACTTGGTTGTAAGGATGTAACTGATTCATGCCCGTGCAGACCCCGATGTAGCCATGAAGCACGAGTCTAGGTCATTGCAGCCTAAGATTTTCTTTGAATGGGTTGTAAGGATGTAACTGCTTCACGCATGCAGCCCCTGATGTAGCCATAAAGCACAAGTCTAGATTATTGCAGCCTAATATTTTTTTGGATTTTTATTATTTTTTTAATATATTAATCTTGGATTATAAATTAACCTTCAACACCTTGTCTTATCAGTTAATTCTTCCTGTGAACTCTGGAATCTAGCATATTTCAGACTATTCCAAAGCAGGATTAAAGAAGTTAAAGAAGTATGCTTCTTGTAATTGACTAGAATAGTAGCTGATAATGAAGGATTCGCTCAGTAAAGCAGCAATATGATAGTTAATAAATTAGTACCAGCAAATGCCACCTTTAGAAGCTCATATGACCGGCTATATATTGTAGATTACTTTATTCTCTTTTACATGGATTATCTTAGACAATAAGTAATGAAATTTGTCAACTTTACCTAAAGTCAAAACATAGCCTGAGAGAATATGCATGAAGCATCTGTTAACAAATGAAAAACTGTAAATCAAGGAAACCGAATATTTATGTTTATCATTTTAAGGTAAGGTGGCAAAATATACCTAACATCTGGAGCTACAACATGCTCAATTGTGGTTGCAACCAGAGCAGCAAGCCGACCAAAAAAAATGTCATTGCTGGAAGAATCACCAACTGCAACCGAACCTTTTGGATACATCACATTTCGTAAACGAGGGAGCGTTTTAATACTGACGCTTCCTTCTTCAGTTTCAATCTTTCCATATGTGCAAGGGCCTGCTGAGAGGTCGATTACAACAAACCTGAATACATAACAAGAAAAAGATATTCAAAGGTCATCACATTCAACTCATTGAGAAACCAACAGAAACAGATAATATGATACTAGTATACTACTATTAGTCAGTCCACAACATGGTTGCAAGTATATGCATATTGCACAAATGACGTTCTTGGGAAATCAGTACCACCTCAGCTAACAGTGCATTGACATGTCATGGTAGACAGGGGTGAAGCCAGAATTTTTGTTACTAAGGTCAAATTTTGACTGCGTCAAAAGCTTTTATCACACTAATGTCGATTGGATTCGTTTGACTACCCCAATAGCCACTAGCAGAACCATTTCTAATCCGTTAAGGAAACATCCAAGCTAATCCGAGCTTTTGAAAAAGCCTTAACCTACACAAACCAAGCCACTTTCGATCGGACAGATTTCCCCTAGGCCAATAAGCCCCTCGGATAGTTAAGTTCTACAATCAAGCAAGATTATGAAATTGCATATTAGAGTTTCAAGCCAGCAGAATTCTTCAATAATTTAAGACCTGAGAAAAGAGAGTAGTTTTACACAGCATCTACAACTATACCTGCCAGAGCCAAGCCAAACTTGGGATGCTCCTCCTCCATTATAACGATAATGATAAACGTAATCTCCCTCTTGTTTCTTCATTTCTTCCTCACTTAAGGGGTTAACTCTGCCATACATTAAACTGTCGAGATCAATATCCTTATTCCTAGGATCCATTCTCACCTGTATAAAAGAAGAGCCAGCTGTTGGTAAAATTTCACGATGATGAAATAATACAGAAGTGTGATAAATGAAGTGGAGAATAACATGCATGGTAACTAGTACATCATAAACAATTTATGGGAAATATTGATGTTGATCTCCAATCTCCAAATCAAATATGGAATAGCAATCTTAACAGCAGCTAACTCTATTAGGAAATGCATAGTTGTGGAAAATCAATATTTGGTACACAATACCTTATCAAAATTAACAATAAATATTGCACTCGGCACTGGTCTGTCCATCTCTTCTGTAGAATCGCCTCCACTCTCCATGTCAAATAAGTAAGAATACAACTTCTTAAATTCTGGCTCCACTGTTGTTGCATCCACCTCAAACAAGGGAACCTCCTTTCCAAAATCAGCCTACATGTTACGCTAGCAAATTAAAACTTCATCTTAGAACATTAGCAAGTCTTGAAAGGACAGTCAAAAACAGCATTTATATTAAGCAATTGCCGTCACCTCTCTAGCAGTCCCGGCAAGAACCATGGAAAATTTCAGCGCCTTCTCAAGTGCTATCAGTTCTGGCTGCCCAGCCTGTGGTGAGAGTTGAGGATAAGTACATGACATGAGCAATAATATTCAGATACAGATGACTTAGTGATCTAATTTTCACCTTTGTTTTCCTTAACAGTTTTTCAGTATAATCAATGTAATATCATTAAAGAAAGTTGTACAATCTGCATCCTATAACTCTCTCTCGTACAAAAAATACGACTTTTATGCAAAAAGACTAAGCTAAATTCAAGCTGTTACATGTTTTCATATGACACTAAATGTTAAGAGAACATATAAGCTAAAGGTAAGAATCTTGCAGACAACTGCCTAGCTAATTCTGTAACGGCTTCCTATCTGCAAAGCCTATCTCATCTGCACATAGTTATACCATTCCCATGTAGTCTTGGACAGCGCTCAAGTGGAAAACAGCAATCAACTGCAGCCTAATTCTGATATTTGCAAACCTCATCCTAAACAGCATAATGTTGAGACATTTAAGGGAAATATTACATCTCGCAAACAGTATACTAAAGTAATGTGTGTAAGGATGTTTACATAATTTCTACTTTAGCTTCTTAGTTCCAATTAATCAAGTAAGTCAGCACAAAGTAAAAAAAGAAAGAAAAAAAATTCTAGAATAAGTACCAATATCGACTTTGAAACAACATTTCACGTTGTGTTATAGACAAGCTGGGTAAATACATGCCTAAAGTATATTGAAACTTCATACTGTACCAATCAAACTAATCAAAAGTTTAAGTCAATAACAATAATATTAAAGAAGCTTACTGGAAATGCATTATAGACAATGTGATGCTCGATGTCAAGGAGCTCTTTTGTTTCTAGGCATGATGGCCTGTGAGTTGGAAAGCCAACTCTCAGAAACTCTTCCAATTTTTGGGAATCTATTGAGTATCGATAGCCTCCATCACCGTTGAAACCAATTAGGACAATATTTACTTCAAGTGGGACTTGGAATGGAACCTGCATGATTATTGTGTCAAAATTATTTGAGGTACTTCAACAAAATTCTTATACTAAACAAAATGAAAACCAACTTTCCGTTCTATCATCTAACAACTTCAAACAAGGAATGAAGATGCAATATGACACCATTAAAATTATATAACATGCAATAGTAGCAGTTGAAGAGTAAGAAAGGAATTCAAAAACTCTCTTAGTACATGGGAAACATACATATGAATCATTTCATAATGCCTGTAGTTCGACTTGGCGATGAAGGCTAATGGCATAGCCATCAAAATAAAAAACGATGTACTTTTTTATTCTCTTGTGCCATACCATTGCTATATCAGAGTAAACACACAAAACAAACAAATATGATTGAACAATTAAATAACGTTTTAGGCCAGAAAACACAGCAATATCATCCCCAAGTTCAATAAAGTAGTCTCGTGGGCCTGAAACCCTTGTGCAAAAACTTCCCCATTTCTATGATCATTCACCCAAATCCTAGCTAAGAAAATTGAATATGCAAAATATGGAAAATAATCTGCCAAGAAGAATTCAAATAGAATCTAGTGCTACATATTCAGATAGCAATCACATTGAAATGCAGTAAATTTAACTGCAGAAAACTAATCATCTTTTAACAGCTAGAGCCGTAGATACCGAGCAGTGATGACTAGTACAACTGATATTCATACATATCCATGGTTTATAACATTAATCAGAGATAGTAGCTGAATGAAGGAATTTAAAAGAAAAGTGAATTTGTAAATGGTGAAAAAACTATGCAAATGATAATTCAGGCTAATCTAAATGTTAGCTTGCTTATTATGTAAAGGAAATATACTATTGACCAATAAAATGGTGAGGGATTAAATGACTATGTGATGAGTGTTTATATAGTGAGGGAGACCTCAGCGCGGGAATGGAGAATCCGGCGGACGTCGGATCGGACGCTATCTTTGACTTCATGAAAGGCTCCGTGATGCCACTGAGGGTGACCTGGATCTCTCCGGTAAGCTTCCGGTGCTGATTCCGATTGCAGCACAAGAATCCCACTCACTATTAAGATTACTATTATCAGTAAGCTCCGAACAGATAGCATGACTGACGCCAGTCTCACTCCTCCGATTTTCTCTCTCTATATGTATGTGTATGCTATATATACATATACATATATCCGCCGGTAAGAATTCGATCGTTGAGGTCCTCCTCTTGTTGTTTCTTAGGTCATCGCGACAGAAAGCAAGGGAACTGGTAAACATGACTGATTGTTAATTGTACTAGGCAAATGCCAAAATTGCCCTCCTATATGAAAAGTACCTGGTTGCTATATTTACTCCGGTTTGCAAATTTGCAGATAAATTTAGATTTCGGATGGTCAAATTTTTCAACAAAAAAAAATTAAAAATTACAAGTTTCTTTTTAAAAAAAATATATACTTGAAATAAAATGATCAGGTTTTTTTTTTTCCTTTTTGTTGCTAAAATGAAATCTTCAGTTCCACTTGGAAAAATTTTATTATTATTATTAGGGCTATATGTATGTACAGAGTTGTGTAATGCACGGTTGGTTATAACGACGATTTTTTTGGGTTATGGCTACGGTTGAACCGTCGCCATAGACCAAAAATAGCTATAACGACGGTTAAACCGTCTTCATAACTCAAAAAAATTGTCGTCATAACCGATCGTGCACTACACAACTGTGTACATACATTTTTCCCTTATTATTATTATTATTATTAAATTAAAATTTATTTTTAAATCTCTCAGATTAATTTTTAAAAAACAAAACTGGTCAGTTCAGTAATACATTTGTAAACACACGTCGATAATTGGATAAAAATAATATTTTTTAATCTTTCCGTTAAAAGTCAACTCGGTCTAACAGAATTTGTGACAGTTTGTAAAAAATAAGCAGTTCAATGAGTTGACTATTAAAAATTTCACTCCAGTGATACATTTGTAAACCGGTGTCGAGTACAGGTGCAAAAAGTGTATTTAACCTTGAAAATTACCTAGTTGCTAGATTTACTCCGGTTTGCAATTTTTCAGATAAATTTAGATTTCAGATGGTCAAATTTGTCACCAAAAAAAAAATTAAAAGTTTTTTTAAAAAAAAAAATAGACTTGAAATAAAATTATCAGTGTTTTTTTCCTTTTTTGTTGCTAAAATGAAATCTTCAGTTCCACTTGGAAAATTTGGATTAGCAGCTTGTATTAATTTGTCAATTGCTTCTTGCTAATACAGGAGAATCTACTCCTTAAGGTTCTTTTTTCCATTAATCTTTTGATTTGTGTAAGGTTCATTTTATATAATAATTTCATAGACAAATTTTATCATATCAAATTTTATTATACATATATTATCATATTTTTAGTGTTTATTAGTGAAAAATGTCAAAAAGTAAATTTCCATATAGAAAAACATATTATAGGTGGCCTTTCCATTGAATTTGCATTCATTTTTATAGCAAGAGAAGGTAGGGGAAAAGTACAGCAATTTGGAACCCTCTGATTTTTGTTTCTGCTGTCCTAATGACTTCAATTATCAACTTGATTGATCTAACCATGTTAACCAAATCCAGAACTCAAAATCCTACCAACTCCCTTTCTTGAAGCAGAAAGGCTACATTTGCTTCCAGATTCCATAGTACTGCTGCATTGAGTATTGAGGCACAGGGAATTTCAAAGGAGAGTAAATCTAACAGTGGGCGTTTTATTTTGTTTCCCCTTTACAGTTAAAATGAACATTCATGAATTGTTCATGTTTAGACAAAATCAAGTTTTTCTTAGAAAAGAGAAAGGATTATTTACTATTCAATAAATTTTCGAGTAGGAGATACAAATATAGCAAAAACTTGTAACAAGCTCTCCATCAAACTAGAGTTCATCACAGTTTTTCATTACAAAGAACTTGTACATTTATTAAACAAGAAAATTGGATTGGATTGGGGTGGGGTGGGGTGGGGTGGGGAGGGGAGGGGCATTCTACAAATCTTAACTAAATAATTAAAGACTATCAACATCATAGAGCAACAACACTGCTCAATAGCCGTAGACGTTGAAGTATCTTGCCACCATGATATGGATTTTCAGGAAATGGCCGAAATATGCATGGAGAAACGAAAGATCAGTGTTCTAGAGCACTTCTAACTGAGACTCGAGTATCTTGCCCCATGCCTCTGGATATTAGGTCATGGTTTAAGAACAAAACACTGACGGTTATATCATCATGAAAATGACACCGCACCTTCTTGTCAATCTTTCGAAGATCTGAATATTGCATCTCTCGTTTTCTAGCCGCTTCCTGGAGGGCAGCCTTGACATGCCCTTGGCACTTCCCCTGTATTAGAAGGGGGGGCTGCCAGATCATACCAATAACTTATCATCTATCTGCAAGAAGAATATAAACATCTAATAAATTATATCATTTCGGGCTACCAACCAGCATAACATCAGAGTTGAGTACAATTCAAGAGAAAGTATGACTATCAATAACTGCAAGTTTGCAATTAGAAATGAAGTCTAATTTGTTTGTGCCTAGTAGCAATCGAATGAATATCCACCATTTGTGACAAGATAACTACTACAATACTAAGTTACTTTTTTTTTTGTGCGCGAGAATGTGCATGCTCATTTGCATAAGCATTTTTTCTTTCATTCTTTTATTTGTTGGGGAATGATGCTGTTACGAATTCATGGAATTAGAGATAGAAGAAGATATAATGGAAATTAACTTTTTCCCAAGTGCAATCAGCATGTTAAATAGTATCAATTATATACAAAGAAAATCAAATGGCAAAAACTATCAATAGTATACAATAAAAACCATAGTATTGAGATTTCTATATCATCATTTTCTAGGAAAATTGGCAGATGAAATTTTTGGGAATTGGCATTCTAAGGTCAACAACAAAAATGATGCATTATGGTCTACCGCAAAAAAAGCTTCAAAATGCATAGGGATTAAAAAGTTAATTTAGAATTAAGAAGATAAAACAAGAAGACAAGAACATAAACTGTCACTCCACTGCACATAAAGAGAGAGGAAAAACTCTTACTGCACGAGGATAGGATTATTGTGGACAATATCCACAGCTTTTTCATTCCTCAATTGCTCCCATAAACTATCAGAAGCAAATATAAGGAAAGAGTCATTTGGTTGAAGAGGATGAGAAATAATTGACGGAGTGGCACTCATGATAGGCATGTTCATTGGTTCAGAAAGTCAGAATTTCCCATTAATTGGTTCCCATTTAAACTGTGCATGCTTCGTATACTCATCGCCTATAGATCTACAAACCTGCATCAAATACTGACATCAATAATGCATCATATATATACATATTGTCAATGCTGTTACAAGTCACATGACATAAAATGGTGACGCCAAAAGGTACGCACATTTTTTTAGTAGAAAAGTTAAAACACTTTTTCCGGTCTCCTTTATGATTAAACATAAAAAAAAGATACAAAGATACAGCACTTCCGCTCATCTATTGGTCCAAATTTTATACTTTATTTTTTGTTTGAATGGTCCATCAATTCAGAAAAAAGCACCAAGACCAGACTGCTTCTAAGAATTATATGCATCAGTTGGTGCTAATGGCGTCCATGCCTAGTTTTCCAAGATAATTCTGATTGACATAATAGCAATATGGACGGCCAATAAGGTTACGTCTCTATGATATTTAGTCCACTGTCCTTAAAAATAAAGATTTTAAAAAAGGAGTAGATCAGGAGGCTGTCTACATAGTCAAAGAACAGGTTTTGTGCGTACAAAAACATAAAGAGAGCAATTGATACCAAAGTAAATAAAAGAAAATTAACAATTTTAAGAAGTTTCTCAACAGAACCTTATTAACCATAAAATATTATTAAAGCAGCAGTAGAGTACACAGAATAACCTGAATAATGTCTTTTACTCTCCAAACACAAAGCTTCAGGACAACAATTTGAGGTTCGTCTGGATGTAATTTTTGAAGTTCCTGCCTAGTCTCCTCAACATTGGCATTGTGTTCTGTTGACAACTGTATGGCAGCCATAACTCCAGTGTTGCCAACTTTCTTCCCCAAAACAACATGGGAATCTCCAAGATTTGCCACAAACAGAGTCTGCTGATATACAACCCCAACTAAACATCATGCTCCACCCGTTGCAATATTGGGTCGAGTGTTCCACATTTCTGTCACAAGAGCAGTAAACCCTCTCTGTTTCAAGAAAAGCTCTATTGATTGTATCAGGCGTCACAGCACCATGGTTCTCAGCTGATATTGTTGCATAAATACCAAACCTAATAAAACACCAACATAAGAAGCTTTCATTCTAAATTCTTAAACCCATAAAATAATGACATCAACATGCCCCAAAACCATACTAAGGACCCGTAGATTCAGGGAGTGGGGGGAGAGAGAATTAGAACACCTAATCCAACCCTCCTTCTGAAAGTCATGCAAGGACTTAACTACAATAGCATTAAGACTTTGGGCCTATAAGGATCACTCGTGATATTTTAACCAAATAAGGAGATAAAAATACCAAATTGAACTTTACACTTTGAGAATCAATTCAATATCTAAAATCTACAAACCTAAGCTCACTAAATATTGTCCAATCAATAAACAACAAATCTACATTTAAAACTCAAACACCATATCTAACTAAAACTACCTCATAGCAGCTAAGCAAATCTAAATGTCACTCTTTATAACCATCCCCAATTTCAAACAAGATGATTCACCAAAATTTCATAACTTTTTATAACAATTACAATGTTTCAAAAACTTTACCGGATCAAAATATTGAAACCACAGACCTTGGAAATTCCGAAACAAGTGATCACACACGTATCGGGCAGTCTCAGGGCCACTATGACCATCATAAACACCAACAAAGGTCCCAAACGGACCAGACTCAGGGCCACTATGACCATCATTTCGTTGGCTGTTATTTTCAACGCCAGTTTTTGTATTTTTCTATTTATATGGTAAATGATAAGCGAACTTAAAATTTTCATTACGAGAACTCCATTACTAGAATGGATAATGTCATAATTGTAAAAAAAAAATAAAAAAAATCTCAAATTATAGGGTAATAATTATCGCTCTATGTATCACTTTTTCTCTTTGTTACAAAATAAATATAGAATCTTATTATATATGAAAATAAATTTATATTTTATTTTTTAAAATTTTACGTTAATTACAATATAATTTGGTCATAAAATTTGTTGATATGAATATAATTTTTTGTAAACATAAGATAAAAGTTTACACAATCACTCCTGAAAGTATAAATATAATCTCATCGTTCCACAAATTATTTAATCATTCTTAATTTTTGAAATTTAATTTAAAATATTATTAAATTTAAAATTAAGACGATTCATTAAAAATTATGAAATAATAAAACTTATAATAAGTGATACTATTTAGATAATTTACAATAATAAATATAAATTTATTTCAAATTAACTTTAAAAAATCAACAATAATTAAATAATATATAACGAAATGAGTGCAAACGAGTGCATGTTGCATCTCTCAATAAGATATTGTTTTCTTAATATTTATATTTTTAATAAATTATTCTTATATTTAAGAACAAAAAAAATTTGCAATACGCACACATATACACGGTGAGAAATCATTCAACAATAAGATGTATATTACATCAGATAAATACTCATTTCATCTTATAAAAGACTTCTATTTTTAGACTACTATTATTAAGAAAAAATTTAAGACTTTTTAAATATAAATATAAAAAAAATACTCTTTTTTATTGGATGGAGGTAGTATGTCATAATTTTGGTCCGCAAAATAGGTGTTGGATACTCTTTGAAAAATGTACAAGACAACCTTGAGAACCTTACTTTTTTTTTCGGTAGGATAAAGATAAGTATATCTATTTTTGTCCCAAATAATATGGTATTAGTTTATTAGTTAGATATATTTCTTAGCGATGGATATGTCATAAAATATAATTTGTGTTACTCAAAACAAAATTTGAGAGCTCTTCAACCTTTTTAAGTATGCATACTAGTTTATTAGACCGGGTAAGCTACGGGCCTTGTTGGGTTATTATTTTTTTGATAATTTAATAATTTTTATGTATAATTAGTTGTTAAAATTTTGTAATCAAATATATAATAAATAATAGCATAACAATTTATAAAATTCAAGATAATCTAAATAAAAATAATAATAATTGTTCAAATATATAAGAGTAATAAAATTTTATTTTGTACCAAGTGTAAATTTGTTATATTTCATAAAAATCTACGATGATATCTTACCAATACATTTTTGAAACTCGAAAAACGAAGAGACATAGGATGTCTTTACATGAGTCTCTTCGTTTTTCAAGTTTGATTATCGTTTTTATATAATTTGAGATATATTATTAAGTCAACTTAAAAATTAAATGCATAAATATATCATGAAACTTAAAAAATAAAGAGAGATGAATATTTTACAAATTCTAATATTTTCACGTCTATCATTAATAATTAAAAAAAATTAAAGAAATTAATTTAACTAAAAATTTAATACTATTAGTTCAACTCAGTAAAGTAATATGAATTATTACCTAATTAATCCTTCAACTAATTGAAAAATAATCTCAAGTTCTACTTTTAAATATAGGTATAGAGTTGGTACGTCCAACTGTCCATGTAACTATGGATTTTTAAGTATATTTGGCACGTCAACTGTCCGAGTAACTGTGGAGATAAATGAGCTAGAACCCTAGAATGTCCGGGGAAACATAACTCAAAAAGTTTGGATTTTAGTATTTTACTGAACCGCAATTGCTTACAGTCATATGAAAAAAGAAACTGATTGATATTATTCACTGTACAAAATGGGGCAAGTGGCAACACAAGAATATTTTGTCGCCCATGTTGTTTCCGGTGGACAAAATAAGGGCACACATAATGTCAGCTGCATCTCTTGTCAATATGCCTGCATATGCGACCAACCATTTGCTTATTAAGCCATTTTCATGAGCTGGGATTTGTGTTTTAATTTGGTAGAGTATGTTTTTGTAACCCTTTCAAAAATATATATATATATATATATATGTTTTTGTAACTCCTTCAACTGGGAATTCAGGGGCTTCTGCTGCTCCATTCTACCCCATTAGACCTCTGCTTGAGGACGAATTCGTCTTTCTTTTTGTACCAGAATTTCTGTCAGAACCCTTGATTGTAAGCTGCTGTTGTTTAACAGCATGAACCATTTAGAAATACAAGTTTTCAAAAGCTGAGAGTTTAACTGGCTTCAATGCTCACCCAACTTGAAAATTTTAATTTGTACAAAGGTGAGTTTATTAATTTAGTTACATGTGAAATTCCTGTGATCAGGTAATTGATGTCTGGTTTCAAAAATAAAGTTGTTGTCATCAAATAATGTACCAAATTGCTTGTTTATGGATGTTATGAGGAACAGATTAAGAAGCTTTTTAACTTTTTTGAAGTGCAAGCATGTATATGCATACAATTTAAATACAGGGAAAGGAAGTAAGCAAGATCAACCATTGAACTGATGGAAAAATAAAGTCATACATTATGAAAATCATGTCTCTCGATCAAGGCCAGTAGTTTAAGAAGGATAATATATCTAATTGCAAAGAAGTAAATTGTGATATTTCATTCCATAAGCCTCCCTTGTTTTTCTCCATTCAACCTGTAATTTCCAGTGTATTTTTCATTGCCCCAAAAACTTCTTCAAAACCCTGAGAACGAGCTTGCTCATTAGCTGCTGCTGCTTTTTTCCCTTTTCGTTAACCTCAGTTTACTTGGCAGTAGTTTTATCAACCATTTCACTCAGCTGTACCAGGAATTCTTCATTCAAAGAAGAAGAATCATTCTTGCCAAACACCTCAACAAGAACCGGATACAGCACTTCAAAAAACCTTTCGATACTTTCGGCCAAAAACTCCCCAGCATGTTGATAACCCCCGACTCTTAACAAATCCATTACTATATGCCTTGCAGGCAGTTAATATAGCACGCCCACCATCGTCAAAATGCTCGACAACCAAATCCTCAAAATTGTTGGGCGGTTTTCGCAGCAAATAAATCATGGTATAACAAGACATACAAAAAAAGCATAGTTATAATTCCTCGAACCTTTCTCGTAACCGTGCAGCCTCATTGACAACAGGCTATAATAATAATAATAATAATTTACCTAATATAATAAAAAGGTTATTATATTAATTTATCTCTAATGCTGCATTTGGATTAAATGAACGTAATGGAGGAGGGAATTGAATGATTTCAAGATATTTTAACGAGTTGACAGCAGAGAAAGACTTGACATTCAGGCGAGCAGCCCGATGGTGTGGTACATAGTGGTATTTCAAGTGTGTGTTTAGTTATTGGTGGTGGGTGTTGTAATATAATGACAAAACTATCTATATCCATTTTATAGGAATAAATTTTATTCAACCACCTCTCACATGGATTAAAAATTAAGAGAAATGAATGAATTTTTGTTTTACCGTAATAATTTATCCTCCAAAATAATCATCAAATATACTATTTTTTTATTTTATTCTTTCCTCCATTTCATTTACCCAATCCAAATCATAGCATAAAAAGTTTGTATATAATAATTTATCTATTATAGTAAATATTCAATTGCCTCAATTCGCATTCGATACACAACTCTACTTTCTCACTTGATGGATGTATGCTTGTAGAATTTCTCACACAACATAGTTATTTTTGCCCCACAATATAACTGACAGAGAACCACAAATCGTGACTTACTGCATAAAATTCTTGCGTCTATTCGAAATTGGGAAGGAGTCGTGAGAATCATAACTCCCGAGAAACTCAGCAAGTGAATATAAGCAAGTTCTTGGGAATGATCAATGCTAAAATATTTGGACTTCGATGGTAAGTCTGAAGTGTGTAGATCTGAAGTGTTTTACAGGGTAAATTGAGCAACTTTATCCTCTTTCCTACACTTTGGTGGACAAATAAAACTCAGAGAATTGTTATTTTTCCAAGTAAAATTGATATAATAACAAATATCACTTCCCAAAATATTATTATTACGAGAGTCTTAGGAGCAAGTACATCTACAACTTGGAAGGAGGCTTTTTCGAGCTCCGACCTGTAATAAATTCCTGCATCTTCTTGAACTGTTCCTTTGTCATTCCACTGTAATACTCATGAGCCCTCTCCTGAAAATTACAATAGAATATAATTCTGAGGCGTAAAGAAAACAAAATCTAACAAATCATCATGCAAACACAATCAATCATATAAACAATCTCGTAACAATCTTTCTCTCACAACGATCTTTCTTTCCTGTTTTTTCCGAACTTTTCTGCTGTCTAACTACAAAGGACAGCCTTCAAGTCACCGATACCAGAAACAAAAACAGCAAACCATTTAAATTTTGGACTGAAGAAATTTAAGTACCTCCAAGATTTGGTCATTGTAATAACCAAACACACGAAACAAAGGGCATACAAATTAAAATCATTTGAACATTACATGAATAAGAAAACCACTTGTAATTTTGTTTCTTGTAAAGTTACAAGATTCATGTACAAGGGAGCCAAGCGAAAAATTAAGAGTATGCTGATATAGTGTTTAATTTGTGCAGTTTCATTTTTATAAATGGTTTAATGAAAGTCAATAGGGGATCACTAAATTTCAATACTATTTGATGGTGGACAGAGTAAAAAAAAACATAAAAGAGAGGAACACTAAAATTAGTACCTTCTCTAATGCAACCGCATGAGCTAGATCTTGCTTGAGGCCATCGTTGATAACTGCCTTGTATTTCAACACCAAGTTTTGATTGTTTTTTATTATGGCCTCTGCAACTTCTCGGGCTTTCTTCAACAATTCACTTCCTTCAATAACATGATTCACCAATCCCCACCTCTCAGCTTGTTCTGCAGTTATCGGCATGGCTGCTAGGGATACTTCACGAGCTCTGTTAACTCCTATAATTCGAGAAAGCTTTTGAGAGAGACCCCATGAAGGAAAAATTCCGAACCTACAAATTCAACATAACATCACCATTTCATAATAATTTAGAAGATAGGACACTAGTAACACCTTAAAACACTCAAAAGATGGGACGGCATTCATGAAATCATGTAGCTGAATATCTGTTCTTGCAAAATGAAATCACACACCATATCAAACATAAGGCTGTACGTAAACAAGTCGAATCGATCCAGATTCTAATATGCTCGGATTCGATTCGTAAGGTTAAATTATTACTCGAATTCAACTTTGATTCAAGCTATATTGAAATTTTTTACTCAGATTCAATTCGACTCAAATTTTCGTTACTTGAATTCGATCTGACTCGAATTGAATTATATTCAAACTACTCGTGAATCGCATATTCAAACTTGAATTCGAGTATTCACATATTAACTAGTTTTATAATACATATAATTACTAATTTAACTTATAATACTTAGAAATAAGAAAATATAATTATAATTACAATTTACAAATATAAAATTATAATTAAAATTACAAATAAAAAAAAAAAATACTAACTAATTATTCAAATTTTGTTCGATTGTGTATATATTATAAGAGAATGTATCGAATATCAATTTTTGAATATGTATCAATCGAGAATGTATTGATTGAAAATTCGAGTAGTTTGAATCATACATAAATGAGTCGAGTATAACTTTATTCAGTTTTTACTCGTATTTTTATTCAAACTATTTTTTGTGCTCAGATTTGAATCATATCATTAATGTATTCGAGTCTCACTCACATTTTTTCGAGTCGAGCCCAAATCGAATTCGAACAGTTTGGTAGTCTGAATATTATAAATTATAATATGCAAAATTTGTTTGCAAAAAATTTAATACATTCATATGAATTTGAAATTTAAAGATATAATACTGACCGACGAGGATGGGCTTTTTTCTCATATATGATCACAAACCGAACTACAAATTAACATTCGTAAAATTGATCAGCTCAGAAAACAAACCTAGCATGAGTATCTATAAACTTGGCAGTTTTGGAAGCAACCAAAATATCACATGCTAGCGCCAACTCGAACCCACCCGTCACTGCGAAACCGCTAACCGCCCCGATAATCGGTTTACGGCACCGCTCCATGTGGGCCGCCAGCTCAGAAATTGAATCCGCTCCCTTAAACACGTCCTCAGCCGCCGTCAAATCCACACCCGAGCAGAAAGCTCTACCTGACCCGGATAGGATCACAACCCGCACCGTATCATCGGAGTCGAGGCTCTTGAAGGCTCCCCCCAGATCAGCCATCATCTGTTTTGTGAGCGAGTTCAGGGACTTGGGACGATTAAGCGTCACGTATGCTATCCCGTCCGGTTCCCGGTTTATTAGTACCAACTTTTCCGGCGAGGACTTTCCCATTTAATTTCTTTTTTTCTTAGCTATTGCAGAGTTCACGTCAGGTTGCACTGATATGTGGAGTATTTTATCTATATAAACTATTTAAAAGTAAACTCCACACATTTCCAAGTTCGAGCAGCAACTTGAAGGTTGATAGCTACATCCCCGCAATTTTCTTTAAAAAATAAAATAAAATTGAAAAAGATTCAAAAGGAGGGATACGACATAATAATAATAATAATAATAATAATAATAATAATAAAATAATGAAGAAATTTAGATGTTTTCCATATTTATTCTAGATGCTCGTTTAGGCCGCCATAATAATTTTTATACTTTTAAACACCAAGTCCAATGAAAATCAATCAAAAACCAACTCTACCAGCAAGAAACAGTTGCACAATCAGTCAAATAATGCAACCGACATGATATGACTGGCCCATAATAAACTATATATGAGTCTGCATGCATCTGTTTCTATTATAAACAACTGCGAAAAATTCAAGGGGCCGGTAATTTTCCTTGACGCCGCCGGTGAGGACTTTGACGAAGCACTATTTACTTTCGGGCAACAGATATTAGATGTTTTTCAACTTTCATTTAGCTACCTTCCTTGCTTGTTTCAGCATCTTGTACACAAAACAAAAGTTTGAGTACAGCAACTGAATTTTGGCACATCTAGCAGGATGATCACATATCCAGAATTTTTCCTGACCCAGTGTTACAGTTTCATAGTACGGTGGAGAGATGTTGATTCTCTTGGCTGTGGTTTATTTGATTCTATTCCCAAAAGAAAATAAAACAGTACCGATCTTAAGGGACAAATATATTGCTAGTAATGGTGAAAGTTCTAACACTGCTAGTTTCACAAGTGAATTCAGCATAGATAATAACCACCCTGTAACCTCTTTTATCGAGAGCGGTGATATACACCTTAATTATGCATTTTAATATTCTCGTCTTTATTATTTTATATATTTATTTTATTTAATTAATATATTTTATTTTATTTTATAAAAAATAAATAAATAAAATTGAGTTGAAAATTGACTTTTAAAAATTTTTAGTTGATTTTTATTTGAACTCCAATAAAGAGACGTGGAAAAAAAAAAAGAATACTTAGAAGATACAGATAAAAAGTTTAATTTTATCTAAATGATTGAATAAAAATTTACCAAGTTCATTATATCTGGTTTAGAGCATAAGTAGTTAATTTCCTATAAATAGAGGAATATTAAGAGAGGATTATATATCAATTATATATTAGATTAATTTTATTATTAGTTTTAGGCTACGAGTAGGAGTATGATTAAATTATTTCTTGATTATACGTTCGTTGAAGGATCTTCAATAAAAGGGAGTTTTTCTTCTTCTTTATTTTTATTATCTTATTTATTTTAATGTCTAGCTAATTTATTTTTTTAATCTAGGATGAAGATGAAATTAAATAATTATTCATGATAATATCTTTCTATCTCTTCTATTATTTGTGCTTTAATGTTTAATTGGTTTCGTCTTCATGTTTCGTTATTGAAATATTTTCGTTTTATAGTTTTTGTGCGACTTTAAATTAATGAAGAAATTTTGATAGATTATTGTTAAGATATGAACTTTTCATAATCTATGTTTGCTCCAAAAAGTTTTGATGTGTTATAGTTAATTCTTAAATTTTCATAGTCTATACTTTTACCCAAGTTATTTATAGAATTACTAAATTAAAGGAAAGAGAGATCAAAACCATAGTTAATTTTTATTAGACTTGATTGATTTATTTTCCGAATTATGTACACCAAATCAATGGCATAATTTAATTTATAAACTAGAAGATATTGGATTATTTATTATGTTTATTGTTTAATTAATTCAGATTCCTAAGTAATTTTTCTCATTATTAATTTTTAAATTTACATTATTTAGTTAATTAACTATTTTTAATTTTAATTTGTCTAAAATATAAATTAAGAATTTGATAGGTAATCTAATTTTTATTGTTCGACCTATACTCGTCAGTTTTACGATAGATATTTTGCAGTACATAATTTTATCATATCAAGTGGCTCGGTGGTGCAGGGTGGGTAATTGGTTGAAGAAGAAAACTAGTAATAATAGACATACATTATAAGAAAATCATTCATACGTAAACTTGCAAAGCTCCTTTTGCTTCTTTTGATAAAGAAACGAAGAAAGAAAGTGCCAATAGAAGCTGCCTTTCAAAAGCCCTCTTGCTATTTGATGACTTTCGCTTGGAAATTTAATTTTCAATCAGAACTCACAGGTTTTTTTTTTTTCGGTAGTTCTTGGAATGAATCTTCGGATCAAGCATAGACCCACCCACAGATTTCATGAACTGAGAGAAGAACACCGGGCATCTTTATTTAAGTTTTGATAAGTTACAAGAACAGGGACATAGTGGTAAATCTGAAGTGTTAACCACAGCTAATTGATTATTATTTTTTAAAAGTAACCAAAGCTAATATATTCTCTCTTTCCTAGCTTTTGACGGCCCAACAAACTTGTTACAAGAGTAAGATGAGTAAGAAGCACAAATGTCTACAACTTGGCAGGAGGTTTTCTCGAGCTCCGACCTGCTATAAACTCCTGCATTTTCTTGAACTGGTCCTTTGTCATTCCACTGTAATACTCATGAGCCCTCTTCTGAAATTTTAAATTACAAGCACAAAAAGTGAGTCATAACAGAGTTTTCATAGAAATAAAATCTAACACTCCCAAATAATAACAATAACGATTATTAAGCACGTAAACCAGCCTCCATGCAATTTCTACATACTCGGGAGAAATTTGTCTGTAACATCTTCTGCAACAGAATTAAACTGTCTAATTACTAAAACAGGCTTCTACCACTAATATGTCCATATTACATCACTGATGATAGGAACACGAAACACAAGATGTTTTAGAACCTCAAAGATTTGGGGAATTAGCCACATATTATGAACTGAAGGTCATTAAAAATAATAAGCTTAGTAAACAAATCCACTAAGGGTTTAACAATTATGTCATCTAAATCATCCACGGCAAATAAAACATTGGTTATGTTTTATCTGCTGAAGTTGGAAGATACGTGTACATGGGAAGGCACACATCAAGAGGATCCAAACATTAACAGAATTTATATGTAATAGGATCACTGATCAATATCACTTGAAGGTAGAATTTCCAAAAGCTATCAAACAAACGACTCCAAAACTATTACCTTCTCTAATGCAAGTGCATGACCCAGATCCTGCTTCAGGCCATCATTTATAACTGCCTTGTACCTCAACACTAAGTCTTGATTGTTCTTTATTATGGCCTCTGCAACTTCCCTGGCTTTTTTCAACACTTCATTTCCTTCAACAACATGATTCACCAAGCCCCACCTCTCAGCTTGTTCTGCAGTTATGGGAATGGCTGTTAGAGACACTTCACGAGCTCTGTTAGGCCCTATAATTCGGGAAAGCTTTTGAGACAGACCCCATGAAGGGAATATCCCGAACCTGCAAGTTGAAGGTAAAATTACCACTTTATCATAGACAACAGGAATTGAGAAAACACGTGAATAAACGAAAAGAAATCAATAAGTAATAGACTTATAGCTGATAATACTATGAAACTAACAATTGTCATGATTAGAAACATAATAGCTGACAAGGATCTGAAAAGGTTTAATACCTAGTCGAAAGACTGCACAAGAAACTACCATGCATTCAAATGACTTGGCCACAGCTCAAAATGCAAAATAAGTTCATGAATATATTTAGCTGTTTTGTCTCATGCGACTTAAACATATATTCAGTAAGAAGTGAACTAAATAAGAAGTCCATTTTGCCTACGTTTTTATTCCTTTCTTTGATGTTCAATACTCCTTGCTCATCCGGTCAAATGTAGCATAACAATCTTGATGCAAGACGAGAAAGTTAGTTGGACCAATACAAAAGGTTGTGGAAACCTAATTGAAGTCTAATTAGGTGTTTTGATTTAATTAGATAGGGTTGTATTTTAATTAGGAGTTATCTGTTATCTTTTAGAGTTTTAATTAGATTGAGAGAGTGGATGTAGAGTACTATAAATATAGATGTAAATACCCATTATTATTATTCATTCATTGATATATAATTATTTAAGTTTTGAGTTCTCTGTGTGAGACTGTTCCCCATCATTTTGGTATCAGAGCTAAAAAACCTAGTATCGTACCCAAACCCCAATCCAAACCATAACCCTAATTTGTTCTGCCACCTGCACCCCCTCATCTTTTGTTGCCTGCCAAAACACCATCTGACACCAATAGCCAAACCAAACTCACATACCCAGAACCCTAGCCTACTATTTACCTTTATCTCCAATTGCAGCTAACTCCCAACATCAGCGACATCACTTGTACGCTATCACCAACTATACAAATAGAAAATCCCAATCACAGGTCAATATCAACCAACCATTCTTATGCAGTAGACCCAAATTCTGTCTTTCTTGAAAAATACACAAGAAAGACAAAGAAGAAGTAGCAGACGAAAGAGTAGAAGAAAAGAAAGAAAACTTACCAGACAAAGCGCCGCCACCATCCTTGCCTCACGTCGACGTCCCCTTCAGTGTTTGTCGACGCTACCTCCTGACGCGCCGCTCTTATTCATCGCGTACTGGAACAAAAGAAAAAAAAGAAGCAGAAAAGAAGAAGAAAAGTAAAGAAGAGAAGCCTAACGCTGCTGCCGATCTGCGAAGTTAATATCTTGGCAAATTGCAATTTGCACCCCAAGGTTTCGTAAGAATTTTATAATCCCCCTTAACTTTTAAATCTTTACAAATACACCCCTAAACTTTTATATTATTACATTTTAGCCCCTGAAGTTTCCTTAATTTCAGCTTAGCTCCTGTACTTTCAGTTTTTACATCCCAGCCCCTACAGTTTCAAAAAAATTCAGTTTAGTCCTTGTCGAAAAAAAAAGAAAAAAGAAATATATATATATATATATATATATATTTTTTTATTTGCAAGAATCATGGTGAATGCCGAAGAAGTCAACGCTAGGCTTGACGTTTACATGTCACAACAAATTGACGTCTTACAAAAATTGAAGATTTCATCGTAGCATTTGCAGCCAATGCGGCAAATGTTCAGACAGCTATTACTGCACTAACAGCAAAAATTGATGTCCTTACAGAGAGCACAAATAAAGGATACGAAGATGCTCGTCGGAATGTGGAAAATCCACTTCCAGGTCCTAATGAGATACTATTACAGCAGCAAGGACCTAATTTTCATGTGCCGGACCCCAAATTGAATGCAGTGGATAGAGGAGCTAAATTGGATGTTAGTGATTTCAATGGAGATCAAGGGCCTGAGTTATTTTTCGATTGAATTCACAGTTTGGAGAGTTTCTTCCATTGGTACGAACTATCTAACGAATGAAAGCTTTTCTTTGCTGAGGCGAAGTTAAAAGGGACAACCCGTATTTGGTGGGATCATCATCAATGAAATCTATATACAGCTGCACGAAGATGGGAGGATATGAAAACTGCTATGACACGAAGGTTTGTGCCTCCAGATTACAAGCAAATGGCATGTTTACAGTTGACGGAATTGGTGCAAGTAAGTAAATCTATAGCCGAGTACACATCTACATTCTACAGTTTGGTTACAAGGTCAGAATTCCCATGGATTGAAGATATGTTAATCTTCATGTACCGTCGGGGATTAAATCATGAGATCGCTAGTGGGGTAACTTCTGGAAAAATTATGCTCTTAGATGATGCTGTTCAAGTTGTCAACCAAGTGGAGGATACCTTGAGGAGGAATTCTGTTAGGCCTTCAGTACCAGTACAGACTCGGAATGAGAGAACTTTTATAGAGCCTTTTAGAAGCAAGCCAGTGGAGACATCATCTACAAATTCTTCAGCTGCTAGTAGACCAAATCGTACCACAGGTTTTTCTAGTGCTAGCAACAATCCTACCTCTCGGTGTTTTAATTGTCGTGGTTTTGGTCACATGTCCTTCGAGTATCCATCTCCAAAGATGAATGTTGCATCCCCTACTTCTAGAGTTGTTGTTAACAAGGACTGTGAGAACACTGACATTAACGAAGAGGTGTGCCCGCCGTTAGACATCGAGGGTGAACCTACCGAGCAAGACTTGGACGCTGATGCACATTTGGAGGGATGTTTAGGGATTCTTCGACCTCTATTGGTTACTAAAAAGCAAAAAGATGATCCTAAACTCCATCATGGGCGGATATTTCAGACACGAGTCAGGTGTGCGGGACATATATGTTCTCTTGTGATTGATACGGGGAGTTGTACAGATGTCATTGTCGAGGATGCAGTTAAGAAGCTTGGGCTACAAGTGGAGCCTCATCCAAACCCGTATGATGTTGCTTGGGTTACCAATATCAAATTGCGGGTTACTCAGTGATGTTTGGTTACGTTTTCAGTTGGCAAGCTTAAGGATGAGGTAATGTGTGATATTCTGCCCCTTAAGGTTTGTCATATCATTTTGGGGAGTACATGGTTATGGGATCGTCATGCACACCACAATGCTCGTGCCAATACTTACTCGATTATGAAGGGAAACACAAAGTTTACTCTTACTTGTGCTTTAGATATGGCCAGATTGAAGCTTACGAAGAATTCGTTAGTGATCCGAAGTGGTTGTTCATGTATTTCTAACTCATCGGAGTCGAGTTTTTCGCAACGGATGAGAACTGATGCAGGAGGAGAAAGTTGGTTGGACCAATACAAAAGGTTGTGAAAACCTAATTGAAGTCTAATTAGGTGTTTTGATTTAATTAGAAGTTATATTTTAGATAGGGTTGTATTTTAATAAGGAGTTATCTGTTATCTTTTAGAGTTTTAATTAGATTGGGAGAGTGGATGTAGAGTACTATAAATATGGATGTAAATACCCATTATTATTATTCATTCATTGATATATAATAATTTGAGTTTTGAGTTTTCTGTGTGAGACTATTCTCCATTAAATTTCATACAAGCAAGCAACATATTACAATTTGGTAAATTTTATTCATCCGCTCAAGAGGTGGGGTTAATCAACAAGCAAATTGCAATACACGACTTTGCTAGTTCAAAATTTATTTGGCGTGATCACAGTCTAATGCCTCTTACTGGATCAGTAGTAACATATAATTGAGAGGAGCGCATCCGCCAATCTGGAAAATCCACTTGGGTTGTCTTACAATTTTCAGGAAATGCTTTAGAACCTATTGTGCTTCCAGAAATAAGTCCAACTTTGAACCACACTACAACAGTAAATAGGTGACTAAGTTCCTGTCAATGATTAATATATACAACTTCAAAGACAAAGTCATTGCTAAAGGATTATGATTGCATGAGGGATAAAAATATTCAATCATTGAACTAGAAAGATTGATTGTTAAAGTAATTGCAAAACAAACTCGTGTGAGACTTGTAATACCAAAAATCCCTTATGAGGGCTGACAACCAAGTTACTTCACAGCAGACGTTGGACATTGCCCTATATTCAGCTTCTGTGGAAGGAGGGCAATTGCCATTGTTTCAAACAAGTAACCTGGTTACAGCCCTCCTTATATAAGGTTACCATTTTCTAAATTATTTAGTTTGTTAAATGTAAATGAATATTTTCCATCCTTGTAGAGATGAAATGATGTGGCAATCTCCTAACTTCTCAACTCATATTGTATTTACCAACTGTTGGAGTCATATATATGAGAGGATCTACATCAGCTATATTCACAAAGAGTAATGGCTATCACTTGTTCCAAATCAGTAAACATGTTGTTTCTATCCCTCAAGAAAACATGTCCATTTCTGCATATAAATTAATTTCAGAAGCCTAGGAATAATTATTAAGTTGTAATGTATTTGTTATGCACAGATTTTTTTAATGTACAGAACACATAAATAACCGTATCAAACAAATTATTAGCGAAATAAGCATACAAAAACTAAAAATTAAACCTTTTAACTCAAAATGACTAGTTCCCTGCGGAATAGCATAAAATCAAACCCAGAGCATTGAGCTAGGGATATGCAACCAATATGAACAGAGCATTAAGCTGGTGATATGCAAATAAATACCACAAGAATTAATAGTAATAATAAAAGATGAGCTAAAATCACATACCTAGCATGAGTATCCATAAACTTGGCAGTTTTCGAAGCTACCAAAGCATCACAAGCTAGCGCAATCTCGAACCCCGCCGTGACGGCAAACCCGTTAATTGCTCCGATAATAGGTTTACGACACCGCTCCATCTGGATCACCGGGTCTGTTTCCGCATCCTTCACATCCCCCTTAAACACGTCCTCAGCCGCCGTCAAATCCACGCCGGAGCAGAACGATGAACCCGACCCGGAAAGAATAACGACTCGCACCGAATCGTCAGCGTCGAGACTCTTGAAGGCTCTGGCCAGATCCCCCATCATGCCCTTCGTCAGCGAGTTCAGCGACTTGGGACGATTAATCGTCACATACGCCATCCCGTTCGATTCCCGGCTTACAAGTATCAACTTTTCCGGCGAGGAGTTGACCATTTTCAATTCACAGATTTGAGAATTCCTTCAGTTTGTATCCAGTATAATATATTAGGTATTCATGGATATAATCTATTTTATTGTAATGTTATGGATAGTATGAAGTATTGCGTGTTGAAGTGTGTGGTGTCTTGGGATGTTGGCCCAGCAGTCTGGTATTATCCATAGTGATGGCACTAAAGTCATAGTTAGTATAGGAAATTTTAGTAACCGATGTACGCTAAAATCTGTATTCGTATTTAATATTTATGTTAAAGCGGATATTAGTTATATTTGTATTAAAGTAAATATTATTTATATTTATATTTATTCAAAAAAGATACAAATATGAATATATTTAAATTCATTATTATCTGTATTTGTAATATATATAAAAAAAATTTATTTAATATTAATTTATAATATATAAAAATATTAATATCAATTGATTAACTAATTTTTTGGTTATTAAATTAAAATTGTGAAAGAATCTTAGAAAAAAAATTGTAAAATTGTAAATTTTATTTTGAACAGATACTGATGTGAATACGAATATTTCATGCATTTATTTATATTATATTATACAAAACAGACATAAATATTATTCGACAAATATGAATACGAATATTTTATATTATATATGTGTCAGACAGGTTATCAAACCCGAAAATATATAGAGTGGATAGATCACTAGTTCAACCAGTAATCGAACCGTTGTTGAACCGGTGACGTCATAAATACATAAAAATATATATTATTAATAAAATTTTAAAACATCTAATTTTTTATAAGCTAAAATATAGTGAAACTATGTTACAATATTACAAAAAATATTTAATTTTAAAAATAAAAATATTTTTGTACCAAAAACATATTAAAAAATACTTTAAAATCGGTTAACTGGGTCAACTTAACTGATTTTACCGGTTAGACCAATGGTTAACCAATTCAATCCAGGTTTTGACCAAAATCGATTTTTTTGGGCTAAATAGGATTGGAGTGCAAACAAGTTTCGGTTTTAACCGATTGAATCGCCGGTTCGATCCGATTTTTAAAACCATGGTTAAAATTGAGAAAATAGAAAAATAAGGGAGAGTGAAATTTAATTTCTATTGTGTTTTTGAGTGGAAAAGATGAGAGGAATTAAGTCACCATTTTTTATTGTTTCAATTCATACACAAATTTTTATTTTGAAAAAGGAAAATCTATTTTTGCAGGTAAAGTTATTAATTCCATAAATTTTATATTGAGTTTTGAAAAAGTCTAATTTGTCAAAAAAAAATCACAAAAGAGTTCTCTTTTTATTAATAGGACTATAAAACGATCCAACATCTTCAAGTATGTCATATCATAATTTATTATTATGTCACCATTAATAACTTTAAAAACAAATAAAATAACAGCTCCTCTGGAAGCAGCATCTGGTATTCATGAATCATGGCAAGTTAGTTTATACGGCTAGTATTGGTGTTAGTTTAGAGGCCTCCGGGATGAGAAAAGTCCAATTTTTCTCATATAATGATTGAGAAATAACTCTGCAGAAGCAAAATCATCACTATTCTATCTAGCTCTGGAGAAGTACCAGCTCCAGTTGAACAAGTGCGATGCTAATCAAGTGTAGATATACTGTCAAATCGAGTGCTAACAAGATCAAAATAAATAAGAGAAACGTCCAGATACAGGCAAGAGCAATCTTCAGTCTGGCTTGATATGAAAACAACCAGCCAATGGTCATCAATGGGGTTGCAATTAGCAGCACTCTTCGTTTGGATCATGTCTACTACATTCAATACTTCTGTCATTGTAATTTCGGCAAATACAACGTTTATCCCATTATAATTGGCACACTTTGTATAATAGGTCACTGAACTTAAAAGAAAACTGCAATCAACTAACTAGACTAATTAAAATGACGTAATTTTATAATCATATGAGAGCTGTGTTCTATCCCCATGGCATCGAGTATGGGGAGCGTCACCATTAAGAATGATTTTAGCATGCACAAACACCTCAAGTTCACAGTTTATAGTACCTGATTTCCAGTAAAATACACTCCATTTTAACTTTGCACTGTGTTATTACCTATATTTTCATTCACACACATATGCATGTGTCATGGTAACAGGTACTCGTACAAGTTCCTGATAAAGTTAAACAAAATTATGGTCAAATAAAATTAAGAAATAAGGAAGAAAGGTGACAGATATTTTTTTTATACCTATAATACATATTAGTACATGAAACAAATGGAGCAAAGTATCCCAGTGAGCAGTTAATGCCTAAAAACTGTGTGGTGAGAATACATTGAAACTGAACTACTGCTACACATGAATTAGTTTGGAATAGCATGTTAGTTACAGACAAACCGCCTAATCTTCACAGACCCTAACCAGCAGAATAAAAAACAAAAATGTATATATTCCACTCTTTCATTCGATTGTTGCCAGCTTCTCTTCATCTACCTCAAAAGCCTTCCTGGCTTGTTTCAGCTCCTCGTTCATAGACAAAAGTTCAGTACAGCGGTTAAATTTTGGAGCATCCTACAGGGCCATGTATTGGATATATCATTAGACTACAGTCATTGAAAAAAGAAATATATAATTCTCATACATATTAAGAAGCACGTGACTCTATGAATCATATTGTTGGATCTCTCTACCTCACATCATATTTCAACCTGGAAAAATATAAATTTGCATAACTAAGTGCTACATATTACACGTAAGAAACATTTGTCCTCTAAGCTTTATGGTTTTATTGCTTCAATTCTCGAACAAAATAAAATTCACCTCATCATCTTTAAGGGAAAAAAAATGTTTAGCATTAGAAAGGAAGTAAATTCAGCATAGCCAGCCTCTTGTATGGAAAATGAGACTTGTAGGTTTAATGTAGGCAGGTGAACAAGAAAAGTAGTAATAATAGACAAGTGATCAACCCCTCATTTAACTCATTTTGTTCTTGATAAAGACTCAAAAATGAAAATGCTAATGAAAGCTTCCTTCCTGAAATAACTTCTGCTTTAAAAGTTCCGGAGTATTTTATATTTTAATATTTTTTACTTAGACTGACAAACAGAAGATCCTATTGATCCACTAGATAGCCATTTCCAAGAGTTCCATGACAGCATCCTCAAAGTATTCTTAAAATTTGCTCATACTCTATGAAGACTTATGACAGGAAACCTAAATATGCTTTTGCTTGATAGTAAACACCAACGAAGATAACATATATAGATAGGGAGGGAGGGCGAGCGTGGGGGGACCGGAAGAGGGGGGGGGGGGGGGGTTGGGGGGGTATGTGAAACAGATAAACAAATTAAAAAACTTCAACAGCTGAGGTAAAAATCAAGAAAAGTTACCTTCCGCACTAAGTATAGAAAATCCTCAGTCAAAAGCTTTCCCCGCTTTGATGCAACATCTTGTGCTTTATGAACCTGCATATTTCAAATCTAATGTCAAAAACATTCCACATGATCAGACTAGTACAAGCAGAGAAACTGCACAGCAATCCTGCAAGGGGCCTAACTGGAAGGAGCCTAAGTGGATTAAATATATCCTACATAGTTCCAACCCTTCTCCCTCAACTCCGTGAAGTGGTGGTTGGCGGGGTTGGGAGTAAGAAGCTCCACTATCGATATACTACCTTCATTGCACTTTAGAAGGCAAAGATATTTGACTGTTTTTTATACTTTTTTTAAGATTTTTCAAAATCCATCTATACGATATATTTTTTACATACCTTAAATTTGTTTATAACATACAAATATATTAAGAACACAAATATATATATTTTTTCAAAAATGTATAAATGGGTTTTTGGAACGTCTTTAAATCAGTTCCAGAAACAGTAAAAAAAATCTCTTAAGTGGAACGGGGGAGTAGTAGTTAATAAAGCAGACAAATAGAAGTAATTCAAGCTTACCAAGTCTGTGACGTACTCAATAACAATGTCCTCGACAAGCGCCACAGTTTCTGGAAGGGGCTGATAATACAACATAAGAAATTCATGAATTCAGGAAAAACTAAGCCAACAACTACAAAAATCAGAAATATTGTCACCTCTGCCTACAGTTTCTTTGTTTTCATATCTCTGTTTATAATACATATTACAATATATGGAATTGTTTTTTTTGGATTTAACAATTTTTAAACTGTTCTTTGTTTTAGAAGAACAAAAAATAGCACACGTTTTGATGGGGCTTGCATAGATACAATGGTGGGAAATGAAACCAACTTCATCTGTAAGTTACTTCATGATACACCAAGCAACCTAATATAATCATAAGTTATCCACTAGTTCAAATTTGAACAAACCAAAGAGAAGCTCATTAGTAACATTCTTATTAAATTAATCCTACGACCCCAAAGATAATAATCAAGGCCCCATCCATCCACACACACAAACGGAGACACACACACATAGATGGATAAACTTGTGCATACTTAAAGTACCAAACTCGATAACTGTTTCATAAATGAAAAAGAAATTTGAAAAATAACACTTACATTGGGATCATCTCCAAAACCATACATCATGTGCTGCACTGTTACATTCAAGAGGAACACAATCAAAATTTCTGCAAGTAAAAACCTTAATAACAAGTGAAAATGTACAAGATACTTACAGTCTTTCTGGAAAACAGCTCGCTTACGCTTAAACGTAGGCTCTGATTGCTGGGATAACCCCACTTTCATTTTTGAGGAGGATCCTACTGCAGAGTTGTTCATTATCTACACAGCAACAACCTTCTCTGATCTATTCCAAAATTAATGACATTCACATATTAGAAATTCAGTTAAATGGAAAGACATAAAAATATTTTCCAATTGTTCCACAAAAAGAGTCCCATTTCAATATTTTGAAATCAATTTGTGAAATCCTAAATTTAAAAGTGTTATGATTCATTTAATTTTAAAAACAACAAATTTTGTGATTTACAAAATATGAATAGATAAAATAAATTATCTTAACGCAAGCTGGGTGGACATACAAGAGGAGCAGGACATTCATCTTTTGGAAGGTGACTATAACACATTCAAGATAATGCAGGAGAAACTTGCTAGTCTTGTGTGTCTGTAAGACACTCATCCACCTGGATGAAATGGTCCTGTCACATCTATACAATGACTACGATTTTTACTAATTAAAAATAAATAAAATCATATCAATTTTTTAACGAAATTACAAAATGATTCCAAAAGGTAAAAATGAGAATTTTTTTGAACTGATTGAGTATTTTACTAAATGCATAATTCAAAGTGCCCTAATTCCAAACTGGGGTCTTCACTTACAAAATTTATGACCCAGAAAATTATGTAAATTGATTTGTAAAATAGGAGAAACTGCACTAATATTTTAATTACAATTTGCAGAATTAACACCATGTGTCAAGCAACAAGATTAGTAGTTATTAATTCAACACCACCTTCCAGTTCACACATCAAATTCATGAAATATAAACATATTATATACGAAGATAAATAAAATCACTTATCAAATCCATTTTATACCTTCTTATTGAATTGAATTAAGATAACCAGGAGGTAGCTACCAGTTTGAAACTTCTCCAAGCATTCAGGAAGGTAAAGCTCTCGAGCGAGTGACTGCGAATGAGAGCGCGAGACTGAGGAAGGACGTTTGATCGGACCAATTATACTGCAATGGACTGGGCAACGTGAGATTGTTCGGCTGAGTCTTAAATAGCCTGCTTAAGGGTCGGCCGGTAAGTTGTACGCTTTAAGGATCTGCCCTATTATTTAATACTCTATCCTTCACATATTAAACCGTACACTTTTATTTTTTTTATTTATTCCAAATTAATTATTTTATTTTTAAATTTATATTATTTTTACTCACTTTTTCTCAAATATATCTTCCACAATTTCTGAATACATTTAATTAATTTATAAAAAAGTGAAATTATTAACAACTTAGTCAAGTATTAAAATTTGAAATATACTTATATATTAAATGAAAGAGAATGAGTTAAAAATGTTAATTTAATAAAGATATATTAGTAATAAATTTATTAACTTAATTTGCGTGTCATTCAAAAATTGGGCTTTTAATGTGACGAAGGGAGTAGTACCAAAAATAGTCTTATTATAAATTTTATAAAATTAATGAATATTAAAGATATATTTTTATTTAATGTATATTCATAATAATAATAAATTATTAATTTATTAATTAGTATGATGATAAAATTACGTGACAAATTTAAAATTTTTATACTATTATCACTAAAAAATGAGGTATTTTGTAAAAAATAAGAAAATGATCAAATAAAGCTTTTTTTATGAAATATGAGAAACTAGTACCAGAAAACCTAAAGCCAGCTCCAATGAACGTGAGCATGAACGTGAGCGTGAGCGTGAGCGTGAACGTGAATGTGAATATGAACATGAATTATTATTTGTGGACAATATTTTTTGTACATAATTTGTATTCATAGCATTATTTTATGATATTATATTGATTTACGTTTGACTTTTCTAGATCAATGTGAAGTATTTTTAAATTCGATGTAAGTCATTTAATTTTAAAAAAAAAAATTATAATTAATAGTATTTTTTATATAATTTATAATATTTTTATAATAATATTTTTTAAATTAAATAAATTCATATCACTTTTAAATATAAAAATATTTTAAATTTAACTTTAAAAAATTAATATTGTACCTACATTTAAAACGGTTAGCATAATCTACTTGGTTAGCAAATCATAATGATGTTCTTGAGTATAGTTTGAATCTCACAGACCACAAAATGTACCGTTTTCGCCCCCCTTTTATTTTAAAGTAAACTAACTCATGATCTTTTACGAAACTTTTGTTATAAAATTATTTTAATTTTTAATTTTTTTTATATTATTATCAAATTATATGATGAAAATATTCTACTTAACGTTGACTATATTATATATTAATTATATAATATTTAATAAAGATAATGATATATTTTGAGATTTTATATATCGTTTTTTTAATTGTAAGTCACGTAAATAACTATAGTTAGTAAAATTTTAACATGTATTTGATATAGTGAATCAATTTTATAATTATAGTCAATCTCATATATTAATATATGTTGCAATTACAATCGTTATTCGGCACAAAACTCTCACAATAAATAACATGATTCATTTAATAATATTATTGTTATCAAGAATATGAATTTTAAAGAATACTAATGAAATTAAAAAATATATAAAAATAAAAGATAGTGATAAGTATATAATTATATGATAGTAGAATATAAATATTTTTTTTTTGAAATGAAATAAAAGATGTAAAAATAATTTATTTTCCTAGATTTTAAGTTTCTATTCCTAAATTTTAGTGTTGAAGGATCATTCCTAAATTTTATGATTAAGATACGATTTTGTGCTATTTATTATTATTATTATTATTATTATTATTATTATTATATATATATATATATATTTAGGGTTAAATGGAATTTTATTTATAGTTAGGGATTTATTGCTAAATTTTAGTATTAAATAGAATTTTATTTATAGTTAGAATTTATTACTAAATTTTAAGGTTAAAGGATCACTCCTAAAATATAAAGTTGAAGAAACACTCCTAAAATATAAGATTGAACTATGATTTTGTCTTATTTATTATATACTAGCTTACAATCCCGTGCAAAGTACAAACTTTGTTTTGTTATAAAATATTGTATTATTTATACTTTTTTATATTATACAATACTAATCTATTAATTCTACTAATAATAGATTAATTTTTATATAAGGAAAATATTTTCTTCTAAAATATCATATTTAACTAATAATGTATAAATAATTATTAATGAAAAATTAAATAAGTTTAAAAATCTACAATAATAATTCTTCTACTTATATAATATAAATGAGAGTATTCCCTCTATAAAATAATTTATTTGTTTCTATATTCCTATATTGATCTATTTATGTAATAATAAAATATTAATTAAACTAAAATAATTATATTTTATAATTTAATAAAAAATATATTATATAATAAAATATTATTGTTATCAATAATATGAATTTTAAATAACACTAACTAAATTAGAAAATATATAAGAATAAGAGATACTGGTACTAATTAAATAGATAATTATGATAGTAAGAATGCAGATATAAAGATTTTAAAATTAAATAACAGATGAAAAAATAATTTCTTTTACTAAAGTTTAAGTTTCCATTCCAGCATTTTAGAGTTGTAGGACTATTCTCAAGTTTGAAGGTTGAAAGACTATTTTGTGCTATTTATTATATATAGAGATTTTATTTATAGTTAGAATTTATTGCTAAATTTTAGTGTTAAAGGATCACTTCTAAAATTTAGGGTAGAATAAAAATTTTATTTTATATATATATATATATATATATATATATATATATATAGAGAGAGAGAGAGAGAGAGAGAGAGAAGGGACGGATCTAAAGCATATATCTTAAATAACATATCTTTATCAAAACGACGCCGTTTTGAAGATTTAAAAATAATAATAATAATATTAAAAAGAAGATGTGACATTTTTGCGGTCCCACTTATTTTCCTTTTTATTTATGAGAAAATGTCATCAAAAAATCTTCAAAACGACGTTATTTTGATAAATGTATGCTACTTAAGGAGGTTTATTATTTAAGAGTTATGTTTTTGAACCGTCCTCTCTCTCTCTCTCTCTCTCTCTCTCTTTATATATATATATATAAATTGGTGAAATGAAATTTTCTGTTAAGGCTAAATGAAAATTTATTTATAGCTATGATTTATTATTGTTAAATTTTAGAGAGCCACTATTAAAAAATAAGGTTAAACGACTACTCCTAAAAATTAGTTTGAATGACGATTTTGTATTATATATATATATAAATTGTATTCTGTTAAGAAACAAACTTGGGAATTTGTTAAGTTTAGCTATCTCACATCCCTACGGTGCAAACATAATCTCAAGTGCAACAGGTTATGTTATGTTTGTTTGTAAAAATTATGTTTAGAATTATATTATTTGTATTAATTTAACATTACTTTAGACTATTTTATTCCATGATAAAAGATGAATAGTCTTTTAAATAGTCCTATGAACTATTTTTTTTATCATTCTTAAGACTATTTATGAGGAATTATATAATCTCATAATGAGTTTGAGATTAATAATCCATCTCATTTTAAGCTATTAAATAGTTTTATATGATTAATAGTCCAATATTATGGGACTAATAATCCTTGTAATAAAATAAAATAGTCCGAAATAATATTAAATTAATATAAATAATTCAATCTTAAATATATTTTTTACAAATAAATATAACCTTAATGTATTAACCTTTCAGACAAGATAATCTTCTAATTTAAAGTTTTCGTCTTTGTGTGACAAGACATTTCTTTAACTACTTAAATTCCTACCCAACAGGAAATTGTGTTCCATTATGTAAAATTAGCAGGTGAACCCGTGATGCACAAGACCATTTATTTAAAATTTGTATGTAAAATTCCTACCGAACAAGAAATTGTGTTCCATTCTGTAAAATTAGTAGGTGAACCCGTGATGTAAAATTAGTATGTAAAATTTATTTAAATATTATAATTATAAATTTTAAAAAATATGCAATATATATTGTTAATTAATCTATTTACGTACTTATTACGAAATTTATAAATAATATAAAAAGTCTCAATGTTGAATTTATGTAAATTTTGTAGTGGTAAATATCTATTAAAACTGTGAATGTATGTTCTGATGATGTTGAAAGGTTTTAAAAAATGGAAAAGGAAGGGAGAAAAATTTATATTGAGAAAATGGAATAAAAAATAAAAGCTGAACTCGTTTGACTCAATTCATTTGAGTTAACTTGATCAACCAAATTAACTCTCTAAATAAAATAATATTAATTGATTGTCATATTTTTATATATAGGAATTGATGTGTCAAAGGAATTTCTCATCACAGTCTTCTTTTAGTGCAAAAAATTGTGAAGGGAACGAAAGCTTTGAGTTCATTGTTCCTTGTTTTCCCCCCTATTTTCGTTTTTGTCACCAAGTTCTTCAATTCAATCAAATTTGTGAAAACAATTGACAAATAATAATGTAAATTAGAATGAGAAAGGCAAAGAGCCTTTATTAAATAGAAATGTTTTGAGCACACGTTAAAAGAAGAAAAGAAAGTAATACTATGGACACAAATTATACATAAAATGTTGTGTACAAATAGTATAAAAAAAGAGATAAAATAAGAATTGACACCTACCATTAGATATTTTACACATTTTTATTGACAAATAATAAACTATACATAAAAAATTATGCACAAACACTATAAAAAAGAGAAAAGATAAGAATAGGGACCTATAATTAAATATTTTATGTATTTCTATTAGTAAGCAACACATATGTCCACTACTCTTTGTACATAATTTTTTGTGTACAGTTTGTACACATAGTATTATTCTTTGTATTGATCTACCTAATGTTGAGAAAATCAGACCGGATCGACGGTCGGACCGCGGTTCGACCTGAACCGGTCGACTTTTCGGTCCAGTCCGGCCAAAAAATCGAAAAGTCAACGACCTGGTCAAAAATTGGTTGACCACCGGTAAAACCGGTAAAATCGGTAGTTGAACTGGTTGACCCGATTTTCAAGTATTTTTTTTCCACAAAAATACTTTTAATAATATTATAACATTATTTTACTATATTTTTGCTTATAAAAAATTAGATATTTTAAATTTTTATTAATTATTAATAATATATTTTTTTATGTATTTATAACGTCACTGGTTCAATAACAGTTCGATCACTGGTTGGACTAATGATCCATTCACCCGGTAAATTTTTCGGTTCGATAACCGGTCCAATTTTCTAAAGATACCACATGTTGCAGCCCACGAACCCACAGCATCCAAAAAGAAAAGAAAAAAGAAGAGTCAATTTGGAGATTTTATTCAATCCAATAATGAGGAATACATAAGACCAAACAAGTACACATAATTCTTTCCAAATTATAAATAACTAAATACACGTTGTATAAGTATGACATCTATATTGAAAGAAAGAGTGCAATTCCTTCTCTGTTGAACATTTTACTAGATAATTTTCCACTGGATCCATATATATATATATATATATATATTGTTCCTGTATTTGTCAGGTCAAGATTCAATAAGCTGTCTAAGATTTATGGGTGAAATGTCATCAGATCCACCATCCATCAGACGCTGTGCGATGACGGCATTGGTAGCATCACTTGGATGGTATGCATCCCAGAAAACATACTTTGATCTGTCTAAACAAACTCTTGTTGGAAGAGGACCACAGGGGAGTATTCCCCCATGCCGCCCAGCAGAAGAACAGCATGCTGAATTGGCATTGCTGAAACCTGTTAAAACAATGAATATAAATAATGACATATTAGGAATATGACACTTCGGACTTGTTAAATTTGCTCCATTTGGGGAGTTGGACGTGTACATTTGAGAGGTTTTTAAGCTGTGTTTGTGAGTTAAATAAGTTTCGTTTAAATGAACGAGATTCTTAAGCGCGTTTGGATTTCAAAACTCAAAAATACCAAACCAAACATGTACTTTATAATCTAAAGTTAAAAATGTATCTATGCTCTTAGAACAGTTAAAAAAAATGTATTCTCTAGTTTTGGAATAGAGAAAGTATTAATTACCATATGATATGTAATTTTGAAGGATATCAACTACAATGTGGTAGACATCTGCATAAAGAAATTTTGATCCCTCGAGATTGGTATCAAGCTCCACTAGAAGACTCTTTAACTGCCTGTTGAATGACTGGGCAAGCTGATTTGGCAAAGGAACACAATTGTCCCCAGATAATAGATTTATATCCCTTTGATAGGGTATGCACCCAATTGGACCCACATTTGGCACCACAAATTGTCTAGCACCCAAATTATATAGCCTCTAAAACAGGAAGAAAAAAAAATTAAAGTGAGGCTGTTGAATTCAGCTGCATATTTTAGAAATGATTATGGGGTTGCAGAAAGAAAGTTGTACCGTAAGTTGAATTCTGTATCTTGAAATTAAAGTTCCCACAAACTTCTCTGGAGATATTAATTTTTGCTTAACAGTTGTAACCACAGGCAACAGGTAGTTGTTTAGGAAATCATTTGAACCTATTGCAACTGAGAAAACAGCCGTTCCCAAAAGCTGCATTGCCGCAGGAGCACCTATTTGTGAGATTATATCTTGCCTGGTATTAGCGAAGTTATCAATCTGAGCATCCAAGTTGATTCTACCAACCTGTATATTATATGAAAGCGCATAATATCTCGAATTATACAAAAGCAATACGTTGCATTATTGTTATATGTATATAAGAAACGGTAAGCAAAATAATCATCTAATTAGATTTCACTTAAATCTTTTAAGCTATGTTTGCAATTCAATCCAAGTCTTCAAATTGGAATTGAGCGCCAAATTTTAACTAAATTCCAGATCTATAGAATTGCAATTGTGCTTTCAATTCAAATTCCAGAATTTGAAATTGAGTTGCCAGGCATTTCGTTAAAATCATGGGTTGATGTCATGGAAAAGAACATACAAAAATCCTTCCAGTTTCATTGAGAATTCCTCCTCCACCGGAAGCATAATTGACACCGTGCAGAATTACAGGTCCCACGGTGGTTGGAGCAAAATATGGAGGAGCAAAATCTTCAAAACCCACTTGTTGTCCTGGAGTAACCAAAATTTATAAACGAACATATAAAGATTTTATTTTATTTTTACTAAACAAACATATAAAGATTTTTCCAAAGTTTGTCGCATAAACTCAACTTTTGTTCTGCCATTTGCATATGGAAGAATAAAATCTTACCTAAAATATCGGCTATTGTTCTGCCATTTGTGTATCGTCCTGTTGGCTTCCCAAAATCAATACCATTAGGAGGGTAATTAGCCTTGGAGAGAGACACAATGTAGTTATTGTTTCCGGCTTCAACCAAAGAATCTCCAAAAACAAAATTAGCAGAAATTTTTTCTGCCGAGCAAATGCCCAAACAAACAAAGACTGTCAAAACTTGAAGCACAACGCCAACAATAACTCTTTTAGGTGATAGATTAGCCATTACAATCAATGTATCAGAGAAAAAACAGTTCTGGGTATGCTCTACCAATACAGAATCTGCATGAAAAAACTAACAAGTAAAGAAAAATTTCCCCTTCCTCACAATTGAAGGAGGAGGAAGAGGAGGAATCTCAACAACTTAACAGAATGCAATAAATCTTCTTCTGAAGATTTAATATTGTTCAATGAAAATCAAAGTTTTAAATACCAATTTAATTTTTTTTTCAGACATTGATCAAAGACCTTCCGCTTTACAGAAACTAATGCCTTATTTGTGATTCAGTCAGAACATACATCAAACACACAAAAGGGGTGCAAAAAACGAAACAAACAAAAATGACCAGGAAAAAGTATTTGACAGAGTTATTGGCTACTCAGTGTCGTGGGTTTTTTAGATTCTATGAAGTACAGATGCATAACAAATACTTAGAAGCAGAAACGATAAAGGGTATTGAATGCTATAGGATGAGAAATGTTGAATGTGGAGCAGAGATTGTGCAGAGACGTACCCTTTTATAGATTATTTTGGGGAACAGCCGATTGGGTACAGAGATAAAATGCACTAATTGCGCTGCAAAACCAGAATGAGTCCGTGAGAGAAAAATCATTGTTGGAGCCAACTGGAAGTAAATGAAGTCTTGAACAAGGCACTCGGAGTAACGAAAATTTGGGCAGCCAAAGACCCGACGGATGCAAGCGATCCGATCTTTGTCGAATTTGAACCAAACTCCAACACTATTAGTCAAACTCGATCATGTTCGTATAACATGATCGAACCAATACACATATGCGAGTTCAGATTGTTAGTTGTTCGTGAACGTGCTCGAGTTCATGAACATAGTCGAATAACATTATGTTTGCGAATATCTAAACGTTCACGAACACAAACTCGTTCGCGAACAACTCATGAACATATTTGAATTTGATCAAGTTTATGAACATTTGAATCTACTATTTGTATTAAGAATTTAAAAAAATTAAACATGTAAGAAATACATTTTGAATTCGAGTATCTTACGAACTATTTGCGAACCAATTGAATCGAACCCGAAATGTTCATGAACAAAATCGAACTGAATCACATGGTTTGAGAACATGTTCGATCGAGTAATTAAATGCAATACCATGTGTAAACTCGACTCGATAAGTTAATCAAATCGAACCAAACTCATGATTCAATTCGTTTGCAGGCCTAATTAGAGTTCAATGAGGTCAATATTTTTATGTGGTTTAAAGGGCTTTTTTATGTGGTTAAAAGTGTCTCTTTGGCGTTGACTTATTTTAAAATGACTTATAAGTTATAGTTTAAATTGACTTGTAACTCATTTTATGTGGTGACTTATAAATAAAAGTGTTTAACATTATATTAACTTATAAGTCTAAATTAAGTTAAAATAAAATATGAAGGTGTTTGACTAAAAGGACTTATAAGTTAGAATAAAATATAAAGACTACTAAAATAAAAGTAAAAGAGTCTTTACATTTGATCAAACTTGTTTATTTTAAAATAATTTATAAGTCATTTTTGAGAAGTAAGAAATTGTTAGTTCTCACAAACTATTTATAAATTATTTTATAAGTTAAAATAAGTCATAACTACACACTTTAATAGTAAAAAAATCAACTTATAAGTTCGTTTAACAAACTTAATTATAAGTTGTGGTCGAACATGTCCAAAGTAGGACTAGTAGGAAGGAAGTACAAATTCATGATTATATTAACTAGAGACAAATTAATTCAAATTGTATTACGATAAATTTGTGTCTATTATATATATATAGATAAGTTTTATTATATATTGCGATAAATTTAAGCTGAATTACGATTGCGAAATATATCAATACATAGAATTGAATTGAATTATGAGATGACCCCATTTATTACACATCTCTTAAACTGACAATTAAAAAATTGACATAATTCAGTACAAATTTGTCGAAATATATAGCAGAACTCTATATAGATTTCACACAAATCATTTTTTATTATAACAGATAGCGGACAAGTCCCACATTCATGTGAGGAAAAGTCGTGTAAAAATATCATTTTTTTAATGTAAAAATATCAATAGCACAAATAAAGAATATTATGAAGACAAAATTGACCTTCAATATAAAGATTGAATTATATCAATTTCGCTCCAATTGCTATGCATCAGTAAAAAAAATTCCCATCTCACTTCGTTGATAGCCTCAATAATGACTTGTTCTAATTAAGTCGCAGTAAGCATTATTTTTAATAGGAAGTAGTCGAGTTTGGTGCCACTACAAACCAAAACTATCCAACTTCCTTCATCATTTGGTACTCGAGTTATTGATAAGGTTTTTCAGGTGATGAATAGTTATATGTTTCTGTAAGCAAGCCAACTTTTAGTTAACTTGCATGGATTCGTTAATTAATACTCAAAGAGGCCAACTTTTAGGTAACTTGCATGGATTCGTTAATTAATACTCGCTCTGAGTCAAGTTATTGACTTTTTAAAAATCAAGTCGAGATATTTTTGAATTTAAATTTGACATGATTTATTAATTTTTTATAATAATAAATATTTTAGCCAGTAATATTTTTTAGATAGTTTATGATATTCATAATTACATTGACAAAAACTAAATGAATTTATGTTAATTTTAAATTTAAAATTGACTTTTCAAGAGTCAATATTAATCTTACAATTTAGAACGAACGTAGTATAATTTTCAATTCCAATCCTAATTCATTACATATTTCTTTACTTTTTCCTCTATTTTTTCACATTATTTAAAAAAAAAATTGATGCATTTTGTTTACAGCATTAAGTGTGTTCAAGATAATTTTATGTACTTCCTCCGTTCCCCAACAAGAATTCTATTTGGAAAAAAATAAATTATTCCACAAAAAATATTCTCTTTTTATTGATATTAGTATAGACCAAAATACCTCAAGTTGTTATCATAATTTCTATTTTGCCATTCCTACTAAATTATAAAATTATTATTTTAGGGCTAATCATGAAAAAAATAAAAAATTCATCCGTTCTAAATTATAAAATCAATATTGATTTTTGAAAAGTTAATTTGAAATATTTTTAAACTCAAAATTGTCATGAATTTAATTAGTTTATGCCAATGCAATTATGAATATTTTGAACTACGTACAAAGTACTATTATTTTATAAATTTATTATTTTGTAAACTTAAATGAATCGTGTTATTTTAGAGTTTAAAAATATTTCAAATTGACACAACAACAATTTTATAATTTGGAATGGAGAGAGTACATTTTAATTTAATTTTTTTAAATTTTATAAATGAAACTCTATAAGGAAATAAGAGAGTAATTAACATGCAGAAATTAATGGGAGTTCAAAATTAAATAGAATCATTTTGATGCTCAAATGTGGGCATGCAAGGGCAAAGTTGCTAAGCCACACGGTAAATAGCAATAGCAGGAACCTTGCATCGGTTTTACTATATATATATATATATAATCTTCTTAAACTAATTAATAATATATTTTATATTATTTTTTGAAAATTTAATTATTTATAAATAATTTGTCTTTAATTTTTTTTATTAGGGATCAATAGAAAGTACGTGCATATAAATATATATAGAGTTAACAATTATTATATTATTATTGTAATCAAATATATGTTTTATATATGCAATCTAAAAGTATAAAGTTATTCAAAAAATTTGATTCGAAAATACTGCTCCAAACTCTCACTAAATTATTTATAACCGCATAATAATTTTGACCCTGCTGAATATTTTTTCTATTTTCGCCAATGGATATATATATGTGTGGTTATATATATGAAACTGTAATATAAAATGATGTGGGTAAACAACTTAATAAGTACTCAGTATTCAACTGCCACCGAACCTAATGTCGACCATTTCAAAAATCAACCAATGGGATTACAGAATCCCTCGTATTTAATGCTAAGTTGAGAACTTAACATATATAGTCGTTTATTGTGTCGTAGCGTAGCGTCGATATATACCACAATAGTCTTCTGTCCTTTATAGCTAGATAGCCTATATGTATGCGTATATACATATTATATATATGTGATTATGCAGGTTAAGTTTGCTAGCCATAGTGGCGAAGTCGAATTTTTTTATTTTTAATGTTGGCAAGATTTATTTAGGCCAATACAATTATAAGTTAAAAAAAGGTGGTCTAAATTTGATATTAGCGTGCAGTGCAATTAATTTTTCAAAATCATGGTGACAAAAACTCCCTCTTTTTTTGAAAACCTATCTTAACCTCTTCTTAAAGAATAAATATAATCTCCTAATCAAATACAACATCTCTTTTGTCTTATGTGAGTGGATCATAATTTGTGCTTAATTTGTTAGGTTGTAGCCAATATCTTCTTCATAAAGGCTTGCACCATCTGTACAATCTTTCAGACTTTCTCGGTTCTTTCCCGTGTTCTTCTTGCATGTACAGTGTTATATGTCTTATAACTATATATATAATATAACTATATATAATTGTTAACGTCAAGATTTACGCGTTTGTTGAAAATCACAAAAATACGAAACACCAATTATATGCACTTAGAAAAATCGTTAGAACCCCGGTGAGAGCGATGGTTTAGGCCGTCGGGATATTCAGAGATAAGAGTAAGTACAGGTCAAAGAACAATAACAATGAAGAGAATAAAGTATTAGAATATTATAAAATTTTGTGGGTAAAAAAAATAATAATACTCTAACCTTGCTTAATTATGGATGTATTTATAGAGGAAAAAAATATGAGTAATGATATTTTGCAATGATCCATGTAATGACCTTTGTAAAAAATAGTGAAACTCACCATGTAAGTGGTGGGTCTCATTATTTTTTGCAAAGGTCATTACATAAATAAGTGGCAAAATCATTACACATATCAAAACTCATTTATAGATATGCATCCACCCGAAATCAATTAGGAGTGAGAGTTTTTTTTAGAATTATTTTATAACACCAATTAATTATTGATAGATTCATTCTCAAATTAGATCTCCGTATCTCCCCAACATCTAGATCAAACCGTCTGGAGAGAAGTATGTAGGCCAATCACCTAGGCCGGACCTACATATGATTCCCTTCACCTTATCCAGACCCATAAATAAATAGGATTTCACCTTCGCTCAATTCATAAATAATTATATCCCAACAATAATATATATAAATGCCAATTTTGAAGTACGTACAGAAATGAGTTTGCATGAAACGTAATAGTGTAATTATTGGCTACAGGAAATATAGATGGTCAATTTAACAAAACATGTTGCAACATTTTGCATTTATTTATTTATTTTATTTTTGTTAACAATGGTCTCCAAGCTTTTTAGACCACCCAAACTAATAATTCAAAGACACAAATAAATAGTGCAACAACGTGTATCTATCTATCTATATATGATCTCATCATTTTCATCATATATTTTTTTATGTCTTTTTCTTTTATCACTTGATAAAATTAAATGGACAAATAAGGAGTTTGCGTGCCCCAAAATGAGAAATCCAACTAAATTTGTCATCGGTGAAAAGTGATTAGATTTTCATATAAATATTTCAATATTGCTAATAAAATTGAACTAACATAATATATACGTGCATGTTAAATGAAAAAATGATGGCTTTAATTTCCCTCAAAACATGAAGCTTAAAGTCAATGGGAACATTAATTATAAGGTGATAATCGTATGAGAAAATTTTCGCCTAGTTTTTTCTGGTCTTTGTAAAACAAAATTATTCACACGTACACAAATTATGAAGGAGAACTATGTACGTCTACCCATTGTTTCTACAAATGGAACAATCTATTCCACAAATAACTTAATATTGCAAGGCTTTTTTGTGATATTGTTGGGCCCAAGGCTCCCGTCATTTTTTATAGCCAACGTAATGTAAGGACATTGGTAAAACATATATGCCAAACTTTGAAGAAACGCTGATCAACTTAGGGGGTGTTTGATAAAAATTGAATGAGCTGAATCTGAATCTGAATCTAAATGAGCTGAATCTGAATCTGAATGAAAAAAGTTGTTTGATAATTAACATATCTGAAAGATCTGAATGACATATTTTTAATATTTTACCCCTCTGAAAAAATTCAAAGTTGTTGTAAATTTATTTAATATTACATAATATAATTTTTTTTATTTATTTTTTTATTTTTTTAAATTTTTTTTTTATTTTTTTAATTTTTTTTTTCTCCATTCAGCCACCATTCAGCTCATTCAGCCACAAATTCTGACCTTAACCATTCAGCCGCGCCATCTGACCGATTCAGCCATTCAGACGAAACAAACGCACTTAACCATTCAGCCACTTACCGATTCAGATTCAGACCCCCATTCAGCCACTAACAAACAGCCCCTTAAGTCGTTTACATTTCGTACATTACATGCCACGTACATTACTGCTCTAATTTTTGGATAAAGACTAATGAAAATAGAGTGTATATGTGAAATATACATTCATAAATCATAATGAGTAAAATTGAGATGAACGTGTGACCATGGCAGCTTCGTTGTATCTTTTCCTCATGATATATGGTATTGTAAGAGATCATAAAAAAAAATGGTGCCAAAGTACGTGAAGAAAAATAAAAATACACGTGGGAAAATCATTTTTGAACTGAGAGAATATAACAGCCAAGGCAATGGGAAATTAACCCCTAGCGGTTTAAAACGGTATTACCACTGTAAAAATGGGGTCCAAAGCAAAAGAGCAAAACAACCACACAAGGATTATTGGAAGCCCTACGTCGTAGAAATACCTTCCCTAACTGGATTTCCCGCGCTAATGTAGCACTAACATTGAAGTATTTACCTTCCAAATAATCACATCAAAAATGAAGGTCAACATTTCAACCTCAAACTCTTTCAATGACCCCCTTGGCAAACTTTTTTCTCATGCAAAATTTGAACCAATTTCATCAAAAATAGTTATACCCCTAATAAAAAACATGACTACATATTCTTTCCAATCTTCAATATTTGCTAAAACCATTTATTATGTTGCTTTTGCATTCGCTTTTATTACATTATTAGATGTTGTCCATGGCTCATCTGATCAATCCCTTATCGATGCTAATCTATTGACAAAAAAGATTGGCACCAACCGCACAATAGTTGTTGATGTCGACGGAAAAGGGGATTTCAAATCCGTTCAAGCTGCAATCGATTCTGTTCCAAATGGGAATTCCAACTGGATCATTATCCATCTTAGGAAAGGGATTTACAGGTAATTTATCAAATCATTATGCACATTGTAAAGGTAAATAAATGGCACCTAGCTAGGGCTATTGCAAGTTATATACTCCCCCGGCCCGTTTCACAAAGAAAGGTTTTATTTACAAATATTAAGAATGTACATTCGTTCCATATTTATCTCTAAAAATGTGAATTGTTAGCGGTGATATGATAAATGAAATATGACGATAAACTTGAGTATATGTGTAATTTTATTTATACTACTATCAAAAGAGAACTTTTTTTGTGCAAAAAATTTATTTTCTTTAACAAAATGGGACTCTTTTTATAGAACATAATGAGTATCATAAACTCTGTTCTTCCTAAATGATAGTACCATTTTCTTAGTAAAAAATAAAATAAAAATAGGACTCTTTTTTCAGTACATATGAAGTATTTCCCTAATTGCAATGTTCATGAAATACGAGTGCAGGGAACAGGTGAGCATACCAGCACACAAGCCGAACATATTTCTGCGAGGGAAAGGAAAAGGAAAAACAGCCATTGTCTGGTCCCACAGCTCTGTTGACAACACTGAGTCTGCCACTTTCAAAGTTGAAGCTCCGCATTTCATTGCCTTTGGTATTAGTTTCAAGGTTCATATTTTTTCCAAAAGTCACTGCATATTCGTCACATTTTTATTTTAATCCGCTTGCGTGAATATATATATATATATATATATATATATATATATATATATATATATATATATATATAATGATGTAATAATTATGGACACCAATGTAACATATTTTTATTTGATTAATTGGATTTAATTTGTAGAATGAGGCTCCCACCGGAATTGCTCAGACCTCACACAATCAGTCGGTGGCAGCACTTGTGGGAGGAGACATGGTTGCCTTCTACCATTGTGCATTTTTCAGCACCCACAACACTCTTTTTGACAGCAAAGGCAGGCATTACTATGACAATTGTTACATTCAGGGCTCTATTGACTTCATATTTGGCCGTGCTCAATCCCTTTTCTATGTGAGTGCATACCATTAAAAAAATAACCTTAAAATTCTTCATTTCGATTGACTTGAAAATGGAACTTATTCTCAGTTGATTAATTGGTCATTTTGCACAAGTATAGATCATACAGATATGTTGAAACCATAAGCTTTATAAACATTAATCCATGTCTCTGTTTTATGAAAGGGTCTTATTTGCCAAAAAAGAAAATTTTGTTTTAGAAAATGAGTTCCATGTTTCTCTTAAGTATTAGTATAAATGACACCATATCTTTAAGTTTACTAGCAGAATTATATTATCATGTCATTATTACTAAATATATTAATTTAGGAGTACATGTGAAATTAAATTATAGATATTCTTAAACTTTGTAAATTAGACTTTTTTTGTGGGACGGAGAGAGTAACATGTTACCCGTAAATAAAATCCCTCAATATTTGACTACTTTGGTTTTAATTATTACATTTGTGGATGCAGAACTGTGAGGTATTTGTCATTGCAAACAGAAAGCTTGAAATTCATGGATCTGTGACAGCTCAAAACAGGCCTACCCCAAATGAAAACAGTGGATTTGTGTTTATTAAAGGGAAGGTGTTTGGATTTGGAGATGTGTACTTGGGTAGTGCTAAAGGAGCCTATTCAAGGGTGGTGTTTGCTAACACCTACATTTCAAAGACTATTGTACCTGAAGGATGGACCAACTGGAGATACCCAGGCAGTACAGAGTAAGATACTTGACATAATTATGAGTTTTATTTGTTTAATTCTCTATAAAAATCATCACAAAAATTAATCAAAAATGATTGTATTTGGTCCACCAATTAACTTGAACAAAGTACAATCATTTTGAGTTATTTTTGTGATCATTTTCATCCTCAAAAACATAATTGCGGGAGTCTTATGTACCTGATACGACTTTTTTTTTTTTAAAAAAAAAATTGATCTATTTAATGAAATATTAATTTTTATGAGGTGAAGAAAAAAATTCTCATGTGAAAAATGTGCTGAATTGGAAACAGACACTTACACCAAGCAGAGTACAAGTGCCATGGACCAGGATCTACTCCAGACAGGCGAGCTCTTTGGTCGAAACAGCTCAATGATAAAGAAGTTGCTCCCTTCCTGTCTATAGATTTCATCAATGGCAAGGACTGGTTGCCGGCTTGGTTTTGAAGTGCAATATACATGGATGCCGCTAAACGTGCCAATAGCTACTCGATCCATTTTCGCAACAAGACTTTAGCATGCAACTGCTTCAAAATCCTGCTAACTAGCATTATTTATGGATCTTTAATCATTTACATGTGAAATAAGTGTAACTAATAGCATATTAATGTTTTGAAAAACTTGTTTACGGCTACGAAATGTTGAACTTGAACTGCATGCATGCATATATACATATATATTGAAAGTGAAAAGCAATTTATTTGTTTTTGTTAGGTAGTGAGAAGCAATATATTGAGCTGTAGTGCGTGCATTTTGTGGTGATGGTCGATCATGAGTTTGAAGGCATGGAAAAATGGGAGAGATGCATGGATGCCAATTTTCTTAAATTAAATTGTACTTAATATTATATATGGTCAACAAAAAGTTATGTCATTGAGGCTCCATTGAAAGAAAATGTATGGTCTTTTGACCATTAAAACTTCATTGAAAGACCTATAGACTTATCACCCCACCACATGTATTAATTAATTAAGGCTCACATCTGTAACTATAAGAGAGTCCAAGTGTTCCGGGCATGTCATTCTCCCGAGCATTACAGATTTATGGTGCAAATATTAGCCAATCTCAAGTTATGTTTTGTGGATTGATTTATCGTTAGTGTATCCAGTACTTTATTTTATTAACAGTATAACAATTCACGTGAAGGTATAAGAATGATGTTTTATACTCCATTCACTTTTAAAATATAGTATTAATATTAATTTTTAAGATTGGATTAGTATATTTTTAATTAAAATCGATATAAAAATAATAAAATTTATAATTAAAGGAATTTATATTAATTTTTAATTTAAAAATATTTTAAATTAATTTTTAAAATCAAACTAAATTTTATATTTTAGGATGAAAAAAAAAAGTATACGAGTCTTAGATGATAAATTTGAAAATGCCAAATTTAATGGGGAAAAAGAAAGGGTTCTTTATAAAAATATACAACAATTAGAAAGTAATTACATCATTAGTGCATCTACAAAATAATTACAAAAAGAGGACAATAAATTCAAACCATTCAATTTAACATTAATAAGGAAACCTAAAATCAAGGACAAATAACTGTCATAATTAATAATTCAAATTCAAAAACTTGAAATTTAACAACAAAAATAAATTCATAATACAAAATTTAAATCATAAAGAATGAAAAATAAAAAAATTATCTTATCTATCATAATCTTTATCTTCCTCGTCATCTTTCTCCACCGCTTCCTCACCCTCTTCATCATCGCCTCCTCCGCGAATCTCCGTCTTCCCTTCATCCTCCTCCTCCGCCGTCTCACATTCATCATTATCTTTATCCTCCTCCTCCAATGATGTCTCCCCTTCATCATTCTCTTCATCCGTCTCTCTTTATCATCCTCCTCCACCGCAAATCTCCGACAGTCCTTGGTTGCGCCGCGGTTACCCTTTATCATCATCCTCCACCCCGAAATGGTTACCCACAAAAACTAAAATGGTTACTTTTGTATGAATATTTAACTACCAACTACAACACATTCAAAATAAATTTGTAACCTAATAAAACTGAATTGGTTACCGTGGTTTGAAGGTTTAGCAACCAACTACATGAAGGTTTGACTACCAACTGCATCACTTTCAAAATAAATTGGTAACCTAAGATTTTGGTTACCTTGATATGAAGGTTTGATTACCTTGAGATGAAGGTTTAGTTACCAACTGTGTTTGGTTATCTAGATTTATTGCACGAAAAAACTAGTTACTACACATTCAGGAATTGGTTACCTCCATACTAGTGTTTGGTTACCTAGATTTACTGTACAAAAAACTAGTTACTACACATTCAGGAATTGGTTACCTCAATACTAGTGTTTAGTTTCCTCCATACTAGTGTTTGGTTACTTAGATTTATTGCAACAAAAAATCGCCACTTACCTCATCTTCTCCTCTTCTCCTCTTACCTCCTCTTCTTCATGCAGCTCGGCTTTTTCATGCTCTGCGCCAACTTTGTCCGCGCCAAAAATACCATGAACATCATACTCATCAACGTCCTCGACGCTGACGCTGCCGGCCTCTTCTACTACATTTTCGGCTTCGTTTTTGCCTTCGGTGCCCCTTCTAATGCCTTCATATTTACGCTCATGGTGGCGTCAATAGAGTCTTCACGTTCATGGTTGAATTTCTCGATTTCTCCAAGTAACCAAAACTAGTATGAAGATAATCAAACACTATTATGGAGGTAACCATCAGCGACAGTGTGGTTGGTGGTGTTGACGCTGAAGAACTGCGCCAACTGATCGACGGAGCAACTGATTTTCGCCATAGCTGACTAATTTACTTTAAAGAGAAATACTGATAAGAGAGAGGGATTTGAGAGGTTCAGTTTAATTGAATTTCTTTTTATGGATAGTTTGTTTGACTTTTTATTCAACTTTTTATTTCAATTTTTTAAGTAATTTAAATTTTAAAATTTGGAACCAACTACCCATTAAATCACCTAACTAAATTAATGGAATAACAATGCACTAATTTAAAAATTAAATATTAAAAATTTACTAATTTTATAAATATTTTATATATGTATTTTTATTATAATATTTTAAAAAAAAGTACTACTAAATATAATTCTCCCAAAAGAAAACGATACTGAAAAGCAGCCTATTGATGTCAAGGCCCACGGGCCACGATGTCTAATCAAAGCCGGAGCTTTACAGATGTTGACCGGGTCATTCAAATTTGGTCTAGTGAATGGATCTCTGACCCGTAAGAATAAAATGCTAGTAGTGCCACTTCAGAAATCTCTCTGAGAAGCATTGGGAGCGGACGAAAGAAAGAAAGAACGACAAGGAAAGGGAAAATGGAGGGAGGAACGGGGGAAGAAGGGATGATAGAGAGAGTGGAGGACTCAAAAGACCTGCAGCAGCAAAGCAAAGCTCTTGACAAGCTGACTGACCATGTCGAAGATCGTCAGCTCGATTCCACCCGTGTTCAAGAGGTATATTAATCTTAACCCTAGCCCTAGTCCTAATCCCTCTTTCTCTCTCTATCTTAATATATAATGTGTTGTGTGTGTGGGCAGGCTATGGCATCGATTGCTGCATCAAAGGAAGCTGATTTGAATGCTATGAGACTGAGGTCCGTTTTTCTTCTTCGACTGAATATTTAATTTATTATATTTGGGGTATATACGTTGAATCTGTTTGGAAAAAAGTTTGCTATAGGAGTTGTATGAGGACATTATAGTGTCAGGTTTCTCAAATGAGCATAATTTATAATATAGCATATAAATTGGACTCTTTGATGTGATAGGGTGAAAGTTTTTTGAAACCAGGATTCCGTTCGTTTCTAGGAAATGCTTTTCTGTAATATGACTGACTCAAAAAAATAAAAATTAATACCCAAGGTCTTTGGCCCGAGTGGTACTACCCAACACCATGAGGTTGGGGATCAAACCGGCATGCCAGGTAGGGTGTGTGAGTTTGTTTAAATTTCAGTCTAAAAAATAAAAATTAACTTGATTTTCTGGAAAATGTTTATTGTGTAATATGTTTTTTTTGTTTTATGAATAAATATTTTTATTCAAGGTAGCTTTACATCTTCTGGAGAATTGGAGATACTATGGTTGGAATTTATAGATATAACTGACATTAATTTGTAATTACACTTTTGATCTAAAATAAACCATCAGTTGAATAAGCTCACACCTTTATAATAACATGTTTTCATACTAATTAACAGTGCCTGGCTATTACTACTCAAATATGCTGCTTTTATGAACCTGCTCACCTTTATAATTATACGTCAAGTAAAACTAACATTGCCCCTCTCTGGCACCTTAACACACATGCATGCTATCATGTCTAATTGCATATGCATGCTTTCATGTCTAATTGTGGTCAGGTTAACTTGGTTTATGTTGTGAAAGTCAACTAGGTTTATACTTTATACTGAGGTATAGAAATCATGGAATTATAGTTCATGGTTATCTGGTTCGTGTTGTGATATCTGAGATGCTCAAGGTTATACCTTCAAGATGTGGCTATAAATATCTTCTTATTCAGGAATGCTAACCCCTGATATCAAGTAAGAAATATTACATAACTGGGGATTTTAGGCATTGTGGTTTGTTTTTACATGCCTGTTAAGCTAAAACAGGCCCTTAGAGTTCATTGTGGTTTATATTTACATGTCTGTTAAGCTAAAACTACTTGTGATTTTTCTTTTTCTTCTTTTTTTTTATTTGGACCACTCTTTATAGTGTGATAATTGTGCTTGGTTCCTCGTAGAGAGAAAGAATTGGCAGCTGTTAAGATTAATGCCGCCGAAGTTGACATAATTGCAAATGAACTAGAGGTTAGTCTATGAAGAGATCTTGATGTCTTATCTCATGTTTCCATTGATTAACTGCACAAGGCTCTAATATATCTTCCTTTAAACTTGACATCAGTTGGACAAGAAGGTGGCTGAAAGAACATTACGTGAACACAAAGGTGACGCTGTTGCCGCAATACGATATTTGCTTCGTGCCTAAGTGTAGAGGAATTCCGAGTTTGATGGATGAATGATGTCATGGTATACATTATGACCATGTTAGCATAATAACCACTTAGAAGGAAACTAGTAATTTTGTACTATTATTTACTCTGTTTGCAATATATATATATAAACTATTCCGATGTCTCCACTTACGCCTGGAGATTGTGTTTTTTGGTAATACCAATTTGCAAAAGCAAACTAGCTATTTTTTATATATATTATTTCTTTTTTGCTATAATGTGCAATGATGTCTCAGGTTATAGGCAGAGGTGTTAATTTATTTTATTTTGTAAACCTATACTACAATCTCTCTCTGACTCGGAAAGATATTGCTATCAAATTGTACCAGATCAGTTTCTGACCTAATTTACAGAATTATTTGAAAAAACTACTTTCTGGTTTATAAAATCTTAAAAAGAGTAGTTGGTGTTCTGACTTCTGAGTAAGCAGATATGATTGTATTCTTTCTATTAGCAAATTGTCAAATAAATTTCTCTGTTCAAGATCAAGTAATGGGATACCTGTTCACGCGAGCCTTAAAAAGTATATAGCAAACAAAACACCGACTTGCAACCTCAGTATAATCAACTCCGAACAAGATCATGTCAAGTATGTGCATAGCACCCATAAATGCCATGAACTTGAAAAATCATCTGTGCTCACAAAGCCTTTCTATACAACTGAGAGTTTAATAATTGGCACTCGAGTTGAAGCAATCTTTAATTGAATAAACATAGTAGTACAATAAATCCTACAATAGGAGGCGTTGTTTCATTATTTCAAACGTTTAGATATTGGGTGCCTTCTGCTCAAGTTTCTTGAGTTGTCCAAACACTTGTGTATAGGTCACAAACGATGTCTGTTAGATGAATGCAAATATCACACAAACAGCTATTGGTGAACGACAGGACTCCAATGTGTAAGGTTCAATAAAAGAGGGTCTGTTGTGATTTCATGATGTCAATAAACACAAGCGAATTGGGAATTCTCACATGAATGACAGATTCTTTCTTCAAGCACCCTGCAATCCAATTTGTGGTAATGACACAACGAGCAATTGGGGCAGCAGCTGCAGTTCTTTGGCAATAGAGTCATCAGTTCTGATGGCATGGCAATCCCCTAAACTAAGCTACAGACTATTTGTGTCTATCACTCTCTTAGGGCGGTATCTCCTGCATTGGAGCCGTCTGCTTGGAATTGATGACATATTGCCTCTGCATATCTTTGAGCTTTTCCAGTAATTGTTGGAATGTTGGGCGATTTTTTGGTTCACTGGTTCAACAAAAGTTGTAAATTGTATATCAAAGCTCAATTCACACTAACTACTTCATAAGTTGAAATCTTTCCAGACCTGAATATTTATCTTTAAAATAAATGATGATAAACAAACAATGCATCACTTAGGAAACAAGCTTGAACAAGTTAAGAACCTGTGCCAGCAGCTCTCAATTATAGAAGCCCATTGTGGATCCATGTCTTTTGGGATATCTAGCCGTTGGTTCATGAACCCTACAGCTCCAATCACCTGCAAGTATCCTAAAGAAATTGTCTCGCAACATGCCAAACTAATAGGTGCAGCTTTTCAGTTTTTTTTTTCTTTAAGAGTGTAATTACATTGACCTACCATTTTTCATGCCCAAAACAGTGAATTATCTTTAGCAAAATGACAAGTTTAAATAATCCAGAAAGTCAAAAGGTTAAATTCTGGTCCTGCTGCTTTATGTTTCTTTCTATGTACCATATGTCAAAACTAATAATCAATGGTTTATGCCTCTTTATATACCATATATCAGAAAGCAATGGGAGAGAGACAATTTACCGTTGCCACCACCAACCGCAACCATTACTTTGCAAAGGTGGGTCTTTGCCAGTGACAGCCATGGTGGATCTTTAATAGTGACAATGGCTGTTAAATAAGGTGACAGTTGTTATTAATTGTCAGTATTTGACGCTGGTGGGTCTGATGGCAGCTGATGGTGAGGTTTTCGAGGTAAAAATGGAGGTCGCAGTCTAGTCCTAATCCACAAATGATTTTCTCTTTCAGAAGCTACCACATCAAAACAATCTATCGTAAGCGGTTGTGGATGCAGTAGTTGTGGTGGTCAAAATGGTGGCTTCAATAAGAGTTAAACTGGTTATGGTGGTAGTTGTAATAGAGTATGTGGTTTTTATCATGGTGAGTTGAACTAGGACAGCGGGTGGTTCAGGTAACGATGATCGGGAAGTGCGAAATGAGGTGCACATAGTAACAAAGGAGAAAGGGGAGGAGTTGGTGCTTCCAGCCTGCTAAACATGGGGATAATGGCAATTACTTGTTAGTTGACTGTTAGGTCATTGGTTATAAACTGAGTACTCATTCCATCAGAACAAGAAACTCCGATTTACCTTGCCAACTTTGTTACGAATATTATGGTTGGTCTAAGATTCACTTAGACAAAAAAATTCAAATCGATTAAAGAGTAACATTTGAATTTTTTTCAAATTTTAGGATATATATATATATATATATATATATATATATATATATATATATATATGGGGCCGCATCCACAACAAACGTTTGTCGAGAGTATTGTTGCAGCAACCAAATATAAGAGGCAAATTGGTTGTGAAATTGTCTGCCGCTAGAAGCTCTAGTCAGGGTCAAAAAAAATTTTTTGACCCTGCCGCTAGAGCTTCTAGCTACAGAAGCCAAATTGTGGCCACTAGAGTTTCTAATAGCAGTATGCTGACAACAAATGTTTGTTGTGAATGCCTTACCTATATATGTATATATATATTTGTTTCATATTTCCATTATGTTGATCGACCGTTTAGTATAGTAGGTAATGGCATAAAAATAGGACTCTTTATTTGTGAAATGGAGGGAGTACTAATTTTTTAAGATTAAAATTTCTTATTACAAAGAAATTTATTATTTTTTTTGGGTCTATGTGAGTCTTAAACAAATCTTAATATATCTTCAAAAAAAAGTCAACAAGACAACTAGGACTATTGTTTTTTTTGGTTCTACGTGAGTCCTAAACAAATCTTAATATACCTTCAGAAAAAGACAACTAGGACTCTCATTATCCGACAGAGGGAATACCTTTCATTTTGTCTAATGAGGGGGAATGAACAACTTCAAGTTTACATAGGCAGTTTCTGTAATTTATCACTTCCACCTAAGAAGGAATTTGCTACCAAAAGAATGCAATGCTTTGGTCATTTTAAATATTTGAAAAGATTTTAGTGCGGGCCTTCCAATTCAGAGGAGAGGCCAATATATGTTCCCCTGCTTTTTGATTCCATCTAATAAAATTCAACACATGCCAATGCCAATTTTATGTTCCAATGTCAAAATAAAATATATTGGGAGTAAATAATACCTGCATTGAGTTAAGATTATCCCAAGGGATCTTCTCAGTGGCCATTTCCCACAATATTACCCCATAGCTGTATACGTCAGATCTAAATGTTCCAACCAAGAAGAAATGTTAAATTTAAAGGTTCATAAAACTCAATTTCAAAAGGAGCACCGGCCTAATGTATTAAGACATACTTCTCATCTGAGGGTTCATTACGAAGAACTTCTGGAGCCATCCATTGAGGCTACATAAGAAGAAAAAAAAAATCGCAAGTCAAATCCAAAACTTTTTCTTTTTCTGCAATGGCACCCAAAAGATACAAGACATGAATGCTAGTGAAGTACCGTTCCTTTTCCTGTTTTTGTTGTTAGAAATGTATCATGCTTGAGACGTGACAAACCAAAGTCACCAACCTATTCAATTGTAAATAATGAGAAATGCCTGGTATTGACTATATTTATTTTTCTTTTACTTTCTAATGTAAGGCAGGAGAAGCAATGTAAAGAGGTTAAAAGGGAAAAGAAAGCAACAAATAAGCAGCAACTATTGAAAAACTAAGACAGACCTTTACAGTCCAGTTCTTGTCAACAAGAAGATTTGAAGACTTCAAATCACGATGAATGATTGGTGGGCTGCAGTGATGAAGATAATTCACGCCCCGTGCCTATATATGGGTAGCAATAAGACAATGCATGATAAGTAACCATGAGATACAAATTGCCCGAAAACATTTTAATTACTCGACGAATAAAATACACTTCAAATCACTTGGTTTCACTTCCTAAGAGGAAAATGGAAATACAGATGAGAGCAAATACAGACCAAAAAGTGGAGTCCATGTCCCTTTACTGAGCATGTATACTGTTCATAAATAATCTATACACAAAAAGTAAATTATACTCTGATAACTCACTATATCCAACGCTATGTGAACACGCCGTCTCCAGTCTAATCGAGAAGTACTCCTCTGTAGTAAGCGGAACAAACTTCCACTGCAATACCACAAAATAATTTTTTTTTAAATTTCAAAAAGCAGAAGCTTACGATTAAGAAAGAACTGATAAACTGATATTTTCCCGCTCTGTCTCATTTTTTATGCGACCTACTTTAGTTTTGCAGAACTTGTGAACCCCCCAGCATGAGATACACCTAATATGTTCATTCTCTTCATGGAGGGGAATTTATTGAAAAGATTGTCTAACTTGTTTTTTCCAGACTGTGCTATGTCGATTATATCGCATGAAATAGAACAGAGGGAGTATTACCAAAGAGGAATGAATAAGTTAGATACACGTAATGAACACGGAAGATTGCTAGCAACAACAACATATTCATAAGGAAGTGGAGAATAATACCGGGGAAGGAACTCCGTGACAATGCAGAGGCGCTGCGGTGAAGTTACAGCACCCATAAAGAGCAGAATGTTTGGATGTCGAAGCCTTTTCATAAGAGATACCTTCAAGTACAAAAAGCATAAACCTCTGACATCAGCAGTAGATTTTATAAATTATTTGGAAAAAAAACATTATCTCAGTCAGCTTCAGGTTAAAAAATGACAACCCATCTGATAAGTATAGATTTAAAAAGAATCTTTCAAGGCTTTCCTGTAGATAAGTTGTGTAGCCATTAAGTGCATTACTGATTTCCAATCTCCAGTTTTATGGAGAAAGGAAAACCCACATTTTGTTTTATCAGCGCCTAGTCATCCAATTTGTTTAATACCCCATTGAGGTGAGTTTATGAGACTTGGACCTAGTAATTTCTACAAGAAATCATTATGCACACGTTGGCCCATCATCCCACAAGACAAAGATTTCATGGCTCAGCTTTTCTCCTATCAATTGACAGTGAATAACTTATGAACAATGGTTGAGTTGGCATTAAACCCTTCTACATCTTCCGAACAGTTCATGCCCACCAAAAATAATATCCATGTAATGTATCTGTGAGACTAACCCAAAAATTGTCCAATATAAGCTTTCTTTAATTATTACAATTACCATATGAGAAAATCAAAGCACAGATTGGTAGTTGAAAAACTGTGCAGAGTGCATGTGCACCTAATATGACAAGAAGGAAAAGATAAAATTTGAATCATCCTTGTTTTTGGATAAAACTGAACCATCATGTTATATGGCTTCATCTCATAGGCATAAAGACTCTAAAGAAAAGTTGCAGTTAGAACATTAATTTAATTTAGTGAATTGATTGTAAAAAACACTACCTCTTGTCTGAAAGCATGTATGACATCATCTGAATATTCTTGCTTGGAAAATACCTTGACAGCAACATCCTGCACAACATAGGTGTCATCTAATTACATGTGAGACTACCAAATCCACAAGATAATATGGTTCTTCCATTCTTAAATGAAACAAGTATTTCTTACTACTATTTAGAAGTGAAGAAAGATGATAATATAGCATCATCTCCTTTCATCACAACAAGTTTGTGGTGCTCCCTTTACAACCTAGGTCTGGATGATTAGAGCAACTTCTTTGCTTTTAGCTGATGAGATGTACATTTCAGATATTTGGGTAAATAGCATAATTGCTTGTGCTCTAAATATAGCATGATAACCAAGTCATCTTTTTGCTATGTTTTGCATATTATGGATGAACTTTAAGATTTGGTTGAAGGAATTTGATCTCGTAATTTCTCATCTTTAAGTTGGACTATTAAAGTGCTTTCATGCATTATCTTGGCAACAACATTGTAAAAAGGAAGAGCCAAAGAACATACTGATCCATACCACAAAGCATGATATACAGTCCCACAAGAGCCTGCCAGAACATATAAGAAGGAAGTATCAGAATAGAACATGAGTAGCTATATGCCTTGATATACCTTTAGGAAAAGAAAATAGACATAATATTTATAGTTTTAAAAAGAAGTGCATCTAATAGATATTACAGAGGTAGCGGGTGTTATTCATGTTAAATTTCCTTCAAAGATCTTACACCCCAATAATAAACACTGGATATTATTTAGAGCTTCATTCAAAACGATGTAGTTGTAATAGGATGCACATTAGTAAATATTCCGACATCTAATAAATACAAACAGTATAAAACTATGTAAAGATGGAATATAGGCAAGTAGTTTCAGAAGCTTCACCAGCATTAAGTGAAGAGGTAAATCAGAAAAATGATACCTTGCCCAATCTGTTCTCCAATCGTCAAGTCTTCCCACATGATTTCGTAGTCCAAGGAATCAGTATCCACATCCACTCTATTAACGGTATTACTACTGGTACTACCGCAGCTACTTCCACTGCTTGTACTGTTGACGTTAAATGAGGACCAGGACCCCGGGGCATCATTATGACCTGTTCGGTTAATGTCAGACACTTGACTTTCTGGTTTTGCGGAAGCATTAGAACCCTTCTGATAAGCAGAGTCACTCTCTTGATCATTATGTAACCAGGGCCATACAAAACGAGCAGTCCTTGGCTCCAAGGCTTCCCGCTCATTTCCTTTCCATGGCCATGTTATACCTTTCTTACCCATCCACGCCTCCGCCTTCGAAGTTAAAATCTTGTGCATTCCGGGTTTCCCGTCACTCTCATCACCAGAATCTCTCAAGGATTTTCCAGTGGAATACTCGTCAAGAGCAGTGTGAGAAAAGATTCCAAATGGAGATGGGGGAACCTCTCCTCTTGGGGTGCTAGCCCCACTTGAAAGTGCATCTTCCTTATAGTCAGAATGACTGTCACCACTTCCACCTTCACGGTCCATGATGTTATCTCCAGACTTTATTTTTGATTTGACCTTGTTGCTCACCTTGGAAGCCTGATTTATTGTTTCTAGAAATCAATACAAGGCTTACACTAATTTTAATCTTAATAACATGAGATTATAAGAACTATCATACTGACCAAATTTGATATTTTTGAGGCAATTGCGACTTGCAAAGGCTGTTGAGGATCTAGCCCAAGTTTAGCTGAAGCAATTCTCCTAGACCGGCTAAAACTTGAATCAGATTCAGAGTGTTGTGCCCCAGATAAAGCTGACCTCGTTTCCTCAAATAGCTTTGAATCAGTTGATACACAAATAACCCCAATCAAATTGCCATTGTCATCGTAGAAAGGAGTGTTGGTGGCAATGACTTCAAACCTTTCACCTCTTTTAGTTTTAATGGGGAACTGCCCAGTCCAACTCTCCCCCATAGTCAACGTACGATTTAATATACTATAACCTACAGCATAGTCTTGAGGATCTGCTAGGAGATCAATAGGAGTCCGTCCATGAGCTTCGGCAGCAGAATAACCATATAGGCGCTCAGCACTTCGATTCCTGCACATTTGAATAATACTCTAATTTCATTTACTTTTAATCTTATTTTAACAAACCACATAACATAAAATACCAATCCAAACATTCAATAAGTAGTTTCTATTAGTTAAACATTAACTCAAAATCAAAAGCAATGGTCAATCTAAACTCTTAAATGCATCACCACTATACTATACTAACAAGCATCATATAAATCACAGAAGTACTCATAAAGCCAAACAATTAATCCTAAGAAAGAGAATTAGTCCAACAAAGAAACAATTGATCCAAGTCATCAATAAGTAACAATTAGAGGGACTCACCAGTAATATATGTGACCGTTGACATCAAATATATGAACCGAATGTCCCATGGACTCCAGTATATTCAAATACTGACTGTCACTAAACTTCACCTCCGGCGGAAGCGGCAGCGGCGGCGCCGTCCCCATGCTGGATTTACTAGCTTCAAGACTCCGACTCTCCCTCTGCAGAGGGGACGAATGCAGGAATGAAGCAGAACCCATCTTAAATGCCGCCGCTGACCCACCATCGTACCCTCCACCACCGGCTCTCCGACGAGGTGGCGCCGCCTGCCGCCTCTGGGGAGAAATGGAGTGGGACCTCTGACGCTCGAATTTGTGTTCGCCGGAGATCATGAGCTTAGACATCTCTTGCTTGAGCTGGGCATGCCCTGCTTCTAGCTCTTGGATCTTCTTTAGTAGCTCCTCAGCTGGTGGCGTTGTATTCTCCATTCTTGACTCTCTCCCCCTTTATCTATCCTCTTTACCTATATCAATACAGGTCTAAGCTGGATACAATCATAGATAAATTCTATTTCTCTTTCCCCATATATATGTGTGTGTGTGTCAATGTGTAGCCAACTGGGAATTTGCAGACTGATGTGGGCTTGAGAGATCAAGAAGCTAGCTACTCTTTTACCAACCTATTTTCTCTAAACTAAATCCTTCAATCCTTTTGGGTTTTGGGTTCTTGTTGCTCTCTATAATGCCTTTTTTTGGAATAGACAAATTGAAAAAGAAGAAGATTACAATCTGGGATTCTTCAAATTTCCCTTAACATCCTCCTCCATAATCTTCACCAGATCAAAGGGTATGTAATTACAACAATTACATCTAGCAGCCCTGCCAAAAATTCAGCTGCCTTATTGGTTTGCCTGTACACAAATCCAAATGTAATATCCACAAAAAAGTAAACAAATCCTCAATCCCATTAGCATAAAACCTTCAGTCATGATAAAGGACAGAAATGGCCAGCAATAACAATAGCAATTAGCCAATTCTCTTCTTCTTTGGATTGTTTAGAGGGTTCTGGTCCTTTTGGTTTTTGTTTTTTGCCGTTCATGGTCTCTTTTTATTCTAATCGTTCTTGGTTCTGTCATGCCTGATCCTATAACCAATCAATGTCGACTGAGGCATTGAAAGTGGCGAGTGGGTCCAATTCTCTCCCTCTCCCTTATTATAGAGTAATAGTATTTTTTTAATAAGATGATGAAAAATGAGTTCAAGATAAAGGTTAAAGAACTCCCATTACAGGAATTTAATAAACCAAGTGGATGTTAACTTCATTCATACTTTAAATTACCTTATATTTAGTTTCTCCAATTACCACTTTCTGGATTGGACAGACTTTATTAGAATACACCTCATGTAATTTGAGAATTCTTTTATTCTTTTCTTTATTTCTATTCCCTGATGAACTCGCAGTCATTTAAGCAAGCTGGTAGGTTTAATAAGTTCATAAAGGCATACATTTATGTCCAATAAGGAATAATACTGGAAGCTGTCAAAATCAATGAAGAGATGAATCGAGTATTACGGACTACTACACAAAGGGGAAAAACACGTCTTTTAATCTTCTTTATAATGAACGACTATTATGGAATGGTGCATCTCTTCTTGTTATATTATATATACCATATACTACTAGTATATAAAAAGGGAGAAAAGCGCATTTGTCTTCCAATCTTTTACCTAAACTTGTGGAATAGAAATCAAAAGAAAATTAATATAGTATCTTGTAATTTTATAAAACGAATTTTTTTGTTGTAGGTTCCGTAAATAATTATAGCTAGTATTATTTTAACGATATATTTAATATAGTGAGTCAAACTTATAATTTTACATATTCTCATATTAATATATACATCACAATTGTAATTCAATAAAAAAAAATTACAATAAATAACAGGACTCAAACCAAAAAATACTTCAAACATTTATTTTCGGAGGTTTGACCTAATTTTAATTTTTGTCTTAAATATATTCATGCTCCTTGCAATATTACCTAATTGTCGATTATTGTTTCTTTTTCCTTTTCTTTTTACTTATTAGTTATATGATATTATGGAAAGAATAAGATGACAGAGGTGGAGTGTTTTGGTTGCACATGGTGGAAAATGACATCCTTTTTTACAGTTACATAAACAAGTATATGGTAGGGAAGGACTCTTGATTAAATGCTTGGTTGAGCAGGAAGTAACAAGACTCTTTGATTAATCGTATTACTATATTTCTTATGTTTGTAAAATTAATTTTTTTTAAATTTAGTGGTTATTATTTCTTTACTATTGTAGCCATTTAAAAATGTTTTAGAAAAAAATGATAATTCGCATTTTAAGGGACGGTTTTATGCACATGAATGACATGAGAAACAAATGTTCATGGACAAGTTAGAAAATGGTGAATTAGCAAATTTCAAATTTTGTTCCTTTTCTATGAGAAAATCATATTATTCTATTCATTACACAGCTATTGCCCTCCCATCACCCCCTAAGACATGGACACGTGATGCCTGTACTACTCCCGCTCCCCCCAATCTTCCCTTCTCTCGAAAAATTATTCTATAATCCTACGACATAAGCACGTGATGTTCACGGTCATTTCAACATGTACAGTAAAAAGGTCTTCTACTATATACTGTACATATTGAAATGACAGCATATAAATAATCTAAGACACTATCTAACGATGTCTTAAGATCACCGAATAACTTCTCGCCCCTCTCCTTCCCCCTCTTTTTTTTTATGACCCTTTTTGGCCTTATCTCCACTCTCCTAGCCCTAGGAGTCTAGAACCACTGCATTCTTATTACCTAGTAAAGGCTCTATGTCAACTGGCAAGCGGACCATTGAACTTATCTAACAGCTAAGGGTCAATTGGGTTTTGGAATTCATAAATTTAGGTACACCTTCAAACAATGAATTTATTACCTTATCTAACTTAGAGTAAGGCCTAAATTACATTGTTTATTCCATTTTTTTAACTGTACGTATTATTATATAATTATATCTACATATTTTTATACTAATATTTTCCTTTTCAGGGTGGGGGAGGGGTTTGTAGGTCAAACCTTCTTTCACCATGAACAACTAGGCTTAGAAATGTTAAACTAGTGAATAATACTCCCCCGGTCCCAAATACGATATCAAAATGATTTATAGTTTTGTTACAAGATATTTCAGCTAAATAACTTTTAAAAATATAAATACACAACATTTCTCAAGACGAAAAGTCATGTTTAGTAAGTAAGTTGATCTTATATTTTGAAACGATCATTACTTAAAATCACCAAATAAACTGGCTTCTATTTTGGAAAAAAAAAATCTCTCTAGTCCCCAAAGCAACTAAGCTTTGGGCATGTTTAAATGATCAAAACATTCAACCCGAATTCCAAACTAACACAATCACAAGAAAAATGACAAGCACAATGACGGATGTTCAACAAAAGCATCAAATTCATTGTATAGAAACTTATGCAGATGAGATACTCGAGCATAATCATGTTTTTCATAACAGAAGAAAAATAGCCTTATTACAGAGAGGGGATGTCAAAGAAAAGGAAAAGATACTCTCTTGTTAGGCAGAGTATCTCTAGACCCCAAAGAAGTACTTGTTACATGATCATGTTTAGAGCTTGAGTCTAGACTTGCAAACAATACAAATTATAATAGACATTTATTATTAGAATGCCACTAATGGTTAATCCCCTCGTGGTTTATAACCAGTTCCTCAGTACTATTTCGGCATCTGATGTGACCACGTCAACTTGAGTTACAAAAACAAGGCCTATACTTGTCGAATCCCACATATAATTATAGGTAATGTACACGAATCAGAGTGCATAGCAGGCATGCTTTCCCAATAGGTTAGATGAAATATTATTAGCAAAATTAAGCAAGCATTGGCTGATTTGGGAAGCTATAGAAATACCTTGTTAAAGATTTACATGCAACGCAATGAACTAAAATTCTAAGAATCCAACAAACCTACTCAACATTCTTGGAGCCTGTGGGAAGTTCAAGATTGACTGCAAAATAGCATCTTTCGGACTCTCTTATATATTGGACGTCACCATTCATAAGCTTTAAAATTTTTCGGCACATGCTTAATCCTAAACCTTCCTGAGTCACCCATCGACTGCTATGAAACATGTCTTGAACCAGTTCAGGAGGAAGACCTTCACCAGGGCATACAATCCTTCACAATAAACATCAACATTAGGTTACTGAAGTAGTATAACTCATTTACTAGTTTTGAGTTGCTAATACGAAAATCAAAATAACTTCTGAAATATGCAGACTGTAGATGATCACCACTCCTACTTTTATGTTCAATTAATTCTGACAAAAGGAAGATCCGAACAAGAACTACAAAAGGAAATTCACAATTACAAAACTGATGGAGATTTCAAATTAGACCATGGAAACAAGCACACATTCACTCCTCAGTTCTAGTTTCTTTGAATTACCCCTGGAGTTTCTCTATTCTTTGAAGCACATTCATATCCTGGAAACAGTCGCATATTCTCTCCAATTATTGCTTGACAATATTTTATGTGTATTAACTTTTAACCGACTCCTTGTGCTATATGAAGATATACAATTACGAGGGGTATATCATCCTAGGAGATGGTTCTTAACTTGAACCATAAAAAATTTTAAGGCATCATTTTTATCTTATTTTAAGTACAATGACAGTTGGAACGATCATTGAAGCAATCCAGGTTCATGAAGATTGAAAAGGAAGTTTTTGGAAATTTAGAATGTCCTTTATCATCAGTATATTCAGATTTTGTAAAAGGCAATGTCAGGATTGCATACCTAAATTCAATACGCACAGTAGTAATTCCATCAGAAATTTGCTTCAAACTGGGTCGAACCTGAATATCTACCCAACCATCTGGGGATGGGGCATAACGCACCATATTCAACAGAAAATCTGCCAAGAACTGCTGAACTCTCACTTGGTCCCCATAAACAACCAGTGTTTTGATTTCCTCAGGAATATCACGGATCAGTTGTAGACCTCTTTCCCTCATCAATAACATTACTTGGCTAACTACAGCATCTATCACACTTCCAAGTAAGAAATCTGCCTTTTCGAGCTCCACAATACTAACATCAGAAGGAAAAAAAGATTTATCACACATCCTTTTCACAAATAAATTATGGTAGAGGTTTACTGAACATCAAACATGCTCCTGAAAATGTGGAAGTGAAGGAATATATAAACAAGAAATTAAGAAAAATCTAGCGTAGGAATCGATCAGAGATTGGAAATGATTCTATAACAGAGGACATGCTAGTTTTTTCACTTGAAAATCCAATTTGTGGTATATCCTCCAAAATTAGATCTAGCTGGAAAATTAAAGGATTGCTATTATTTATATTATGCACAGGGAGATAAACTTCGCACTTCAGGTTTCACCTCGCTGATACCAAATCATTGGAAAATCCAGATTCCTCCAAACTTTAACAGCGAGGAAAATTTTAGCATTAGCAATATCTAAAACTAATAGGGAATCGCATGGCCTATGTTGCATGGACTCCTCCAAAACCTTCAAGTATTCATTTAGGACAATCAACAACCAGGTACAGATTCGGAAAGTTTTAGCATAAATAGTATTTAAAACATTCAGTGAATCACATACCTTATATTACATGGACTCTTCAAAATCAAAATACTTCAAGTACCCATGTAGGACCCTTAACAACCAAGTAAGGATATGGATATGTGAACAATACTTGCTCAGATATGCCTCTACTATCAACATTAAATTCAACAACTCAATTTAGCATAAAATTGCTAATAAAACCCTCTAGATGTGTTCCTTTATTACATAATAACTATTATTATGGATAATATGCCAATTCTGAAAACTTCTTCACATAAAGTACTATGTAATACCACAAAAATAAGGATATTGTCCGGTGTCCCAATGTCATTGTATTTTTAAAATGTCCCCGGACCCTATGTCATTGTATTCTATAATGAGATGAATTGGATGCTTAGACACAAAACTGCACTTTGCACTCATACTCTAGGTTACCTACCTAGATACACTTGGTTTCCTCACTATATGTTAAGTTTTATGCCACAATCCATGGATAAGAATTTTTTTTTTAAGATGCTTGTAGATTTATAGTTTTTAGCCACAGCCTCAAATATTACTACTGTATGCCCCTCGCTTATAGACATAGTTACTTGCTTCATGAATTGTTAGCAAAAGCGGCTATCTTAGTGATTCCTACACCATGTCTTAAATAAAAATATCAGAAATTTTTTCTATGCAACTACTTCAATAAAGTAATGTCTGATAATACAAGCTACGTTTGATGGCCAACCTACACACTGAAGAAAAACAACATTAAGTAATGTCTTAACGTAATGAAAGAAACTCACCCGTCATCAATAATCTCCAGATCAACATCCTTAATAATCTTTGACATCTGTTTCTCACAAGCAGCACTGGTCTCGAGAAACTGCTTTTGATCTTCTGTTAAATCTGTAGCTTCGAGGAGCAAATTAGTAAAACGCATACCACTTAATGGATTTTTTATTTCTTGGCATATGTAAGCCAACTCTTTCATCCTTGCAAAGCATTTATTTTCTTGTTGCCTCTGCACTCTCAAAGCTTGCTGCAGCTCAGGACTCGCAATCTGCAAGAAACAGAAGGCTCCGATAATCTCGCCGTCCATATTAACCCTCTTATTTGCAGTCAAGAGAGCTTGCACATAATTTCCATTTTGATCAAAGAAGGAAAATGGGAATTTGTCTGTATCCTGTCCTCCAATTGCATTATGCAGGATAATCATGAATTTTGTGATAGCATCTGGGCCCTTCAGCCGACAGCAACTGCCAAAAATCTCTCCAACCAACATCTTCCCAATGACATCCCCTCTGCTCCACCCAGTGAGCTTTTCCATAGCCGTATTCCATTCTAAGCAACATGTGTTCTCATCTGAAGCAAATATAGGAGGAATCAGAGGGTTGGGACTATGTATGATGGACTTGTAATCACCTTGTATGTTGATAAATTTGTCCATTACCACTTTCTGACCAGTAATATCCTGACCAACGAAGCACACCCCAACTATATTACCAGTGTAGTCCTTGCTAGAACAGGCATTGACCACAACAAAAACGGCCTTCTTATCTTCTTCCAGTTCAAATGTCCTCAATTTTATTTCTATGTTCTTCTCTTCTTCTCCTGCATTAATTAAATACCAGTGATAGAATATCCATTACATTGACCATAAAAAAACAATAATAAAAAGAAAATAAAATATAAAGAGAAGATTACTATCAGGCCTCGTCATTTTTGAAATACAGGCAAATGCCAGCACTGTAGTGAATATAAAGTTGGCAATATTAATCTCCAAGTCTATAGAAAGAACTTTTACTGGTTGTTTTTCAACTTTATTTGACTAATTAAGAGTTTATTTGCACTTAAAATGCAATAAGCCACCTCATTACTGAACTTACAAATACTACCAGGAGATATTAGGCATGAGGGGACTACCTCTTAATGCATGAGATAGAAGCTGGTTAACTGTTTCTTCTGATTCTTGATAAACAAGTTCATGAACCAAGGACTTTCCCATTGCTTCCTCGACTGATAAGCCTGTCAACTCGGCAATCTTTGCATTCCACCCATTTATGCGGCCCTCAACATCTATTGCAAATATTGGAGCAGTTGCAGTCTCGATCAGCCTAACCATTTCTCTAGCAACTGAGCTGAGCTCATCCATCCCTTGCAACTCCATATCCACATCCTGAGCACGTACAACAGCTTTATTGTTTCCCTCAGTAATCTTAAATGAGTCTCGCAGAATAAGCTGCAAAGAATGAATTGCATCCATTTCAGCATTCTCCCAGGGTGAACTCTTACTCTTAACCACTTCCAGAAATGCTTTGAACGACGAACGTGGATGCATCCTCTGCCCATCATCTTTGTCCTCAGGGTGATGCTTAGCACCACCCCACTTGACCTCCTTTGCAGTGTGGGATCGGAACCAGAACAGGAAATCCCTTGACGTGATATTAGCAACAGCCATCCCACAAACTGCATCACCAAGCGATGCTCCCCCAGGATACCCAGCATCAGCTAAATTATCAGTACTCAAACCCGTTGAATCCCCATGGCAAGTCAATAACCACTCCACAATTTTTTTTATCTGGGATTCGTTTGGGGTCACACCTAATGGATAGTACTGCCCTTGGTAATATAATGCAGCCCCATCACACTTCACAAGGTCCATAATACTGGGGCTTTGAGTAACAATACCAGGAGGGGAATCTCGAAGGAGCATGTCACACAATAGGGTTTGGGTCCTCATAACACGTTTCTCCGACAGTTGTGACGCCAATTGCAATTCCATATTCAGTTGGAGTCCAAATGCCTGCATTAGAAATTCACAGGCATAGCGAAGTGGGAATGGAATGCACCGAGCAGAAGTGTGATGACAAACAACCAAACCCCATAGTTTCATCGAGTTTCTTCCCCTAATAGCTTCCTCATCATTCCCATTGATGATAACTGCCATCGCCAATGAGGCAATTGACCCCATGTTGGCCATGTACTGAGCATGGCAACCATGAGGAGCCCGAAGTGTTGAACCAACTAAACACAAGGGTTGCATAAGGGCTTCATCCTGGATTATAGGAACTGACGTGGAATGACAATCCACAATCATCCTAACTCGATTCTGCCTAAACAAAAATCTGGAAGCTTGAGGAATGTCGGTGGCAGGATAATGCAACCCAATATAAGGATCCAAATCCGACCTCTTGCTCTCCGCCACAACCTCGCCATGCTCATCTTCATGAAACTTATACACCATAACCCGATCATAACCTGTAAGGTCCCTTACATTTTGAACAACAGTATCACACAAAAGTTTAATATCCCCACCTGGGAGTGACTGCAAATGCGAAATTGCACGCACCGCTAGCTTCTGTGATTGCACAGCCCCAGCTATAGACAGGGCAGGGTCCTCTGATCTTGCAGGCTCCAAGTCAATTACAATCCCCACATCAATCCTATGCAAAATTGCATAAAAGGGTTTCCCAGAACTCTTGGAATGAATCCAAACTGGGTTTAGCAGTGAAATTTCGCGTGCCCTGAAAGCTCTTTCTAGCAAAACTGAACTGGAAGAAGTGAAAAGTGTTCTCACATCGGTCCCAATTGTGATGATTTCTGGTTTCTCAAGACTTGGGACCGATTGTGGGGTGAGACTCAACATTTCTCCGGCGTTTTGGCTGAACCCAATTACCCGAAAACTGGCTTCATCAATGGCAATCATACAACCAAAAGGTTGAATATGACCCCCTCTTTGAATTTTAGACAAATAAGCAGTTATTTGTTGTTCAGGAACAGAGTTTGTGGTTGCTTTAACAGACTGTGAATAATCAAAAGACTTGCCAGACTCCCCAGATTTTTCAAAAACAGCATGAAGCCGAGCATCTACAGTGTACTGAGCAATGGCTTTACTAACTGAGTCTCTAGCAGTACTTGTACCTGAAGACTGACCTTGAACTCGAGCTCGACCTTCAGCTTGAAATTGATGTGCAGACTGAGCATGAGACTGAGACTGAGACTGAGACTGAGCTGGAGATTGCTGATGCTGTGAATGTGTTGATGCTCTGCTTCTAGATGCCATTATCTTGAAATTTTTGTACTGTTTTCTTGAATATTTATATAATTCAGTTCAAAATTGGGTCTGCAGACTGAAAATCCCAAATGGGTATGAAGAATTTTTCCGGCTCTCAATTGGAAATTCTACTAGAACAAAATTCAGTGTCTTGTTCAAAATGGGTAGAACCCTAATGGGTATGAAACTTATAAAATAATCAGTAAATCAAGAAAAGAGATATTCTTGTATGAGTTGATTGATACCTATATACATGTATACATACACATATGTATAATTCTATTACTTATAAGAATATACACACACGCGCTTTACTCAAATGGAAAGGACTGAAGAGGGTGGTGGAAATAGAGCCCTTTGCTTTGAGGATTCAAGCGGTTGAGAAGAAAAACTCAAAAACAGTGGATTGCTTTGAGAGATAACACGTAAAGTGATGGCATTTCCGCTGCTCTACTTTTTCCCCTTTTTTTTATATATTTTTTTTTTTTGAGTTTGACGGGTTTCTTGATATTTTAATATCTGACTTGGACTGTATATGTGGCTACGGATAAAAGAGAGATCTCAGGGTCTTTTGTAATAAAAGCAAGGCTATTCTTCTTTTTTTCTTGGTGCAAGGCTATTCTCCATCGGAGGATTTGTGTGTTTGGAAAATGAGCCACGCTATACATCTTTGTACACACTTAGGATCCCAACTGGACAACTCTCCCACTCTTTGTGTGCCTATTAAATCATCAATTTTGATAACGACAAATCTCCATATATAAAATTAAATATTATATTTAGATATTATTAATAATGTACCCGATACAACTGTTCTTTTTTGGGTATAGAACTTTCATTTTTATCTACCTTCAACCGTCCAATTGGTTAACTTTATTCCCCCTCTCAAAAGATGAAGTAAATTTGTCAATGATAGTTATATTCCGTTTCGAGTCCCGTTATGTGTTGTCAAAATATTATATCACATATTAAATAAAATTATAAGAATGATATATTATATTACATATTTATTTAAAAAATATATTACTTATATTTATTCATATAATTTTGATAATCAAAAATTGACGTCAAAATTATAAGATATATCATTCCTCTTTAGTTTCCATCTTTTAAGTTTTATGGACATGCCCTCTGCCCTATATTCACCAATTTAATTTTGAAGAACAAGACCAATTACAGTTCACCCCACCATTCATGAAACCAATTTTGTTGATATTACCATTGACTTGATTATGATTCATTTGTCCTGTTTTTCCAATGTAGTATATATACTAACTAAAACATTTGATTGACGATTAAGTTGTGAGCTATACATACCAAAGAGCTGGATTTCTAGAATCTAGGATACATGCATTCTAATTTCCCTTGCTTTTACTTCATTAAAGGTTAGAGTAAAACAAAATTCTCTGGTGCAAGTGGTGAAGTGCGAAGTACATATAAAAAATTAATCCTAGCGTAACATATAGGCCCACCAGACCACTGGTGCCCTCGCGGACTCCATGTGGGCGAGGTCGGGTTGCGGGTCCCCAAAAACGGGTGCTTGACAAGAGACAAGCGTGAAACTGTCCCTTCCTATACTTCTCTTTTTTGTACCAACAAATTCTGCACACAAGCTTAATAACGGGCACCCTTGTTATTCACGGTGGCCTGGTGGGGGCAAAATTGTGTCCATCCCATAGTGGATCACATTCCAGCCACGTGGAAAGTAGTAGTACCATAAATAGACCCTGTCGTTAGTCACCTTTCAAATTTATTTCAAAAGAATTAGTACTAGTATTGTACTATTGGAGCACACCCACCACCAAGGATCATGATTTTAAGCGTTTCAAAATAAGCACCTTACTTGGACAATTATAAAATTAAATTACTTCATGTTTGCATTTTAAATGACTTTTGTAATATAATATTATATAAATTCAATTTTCCGTTATATGAATACAACTCATTTCTCAAATAAAACGGTTTGGAATCCAAATCCGAAAAGGACCTTTACTTCTTTTTGGGTAGAATATGCTACTGGCTTTGCAGAACAGTTCAACCAAGTATGAAATGCAACCACCGATCAATAGAGAGTTCTCAATCTATTATTTCTTCCTGGAACCAGTAACAAAATTCTCTTCATGGGTAACAACTAGGCCATGTTTCTAAAGGATGATTTTCTTTTTTGTGAGAATTCTCATGCCTAAAACTTACAACTGAAACGATCATCCAACCGTTGGCAGAAACAAGAATACTACCTAACAACTAAACAAGTATCACACAAGAAATCGCAACAGGAAACTCTGAATGGAATCGTGCGTTTGAGAGTGAGCGCTGTCATCAGGAAACTCGTCACTTCGTGTATAGAACATCTTCCCATGGGTGACGGTATAGCGGCTGCTTCAATCTCTTCTGGTCAAAGGTATGCCTGAGAATTCGAAGAAGTGTATAAAGTAATTAGAACAAATTTCATTACCAATCTATTCAGAAAGATGCCCAATCAACATTATGACAAGGCTATTGTTATAAGAACATAACCCAACTTACCCAATGAGACCAATGGAACGGGCTAGTACAAAGAGCCCATTCAGGTAACCGATTCCAACAATCTCATCAATTTCTTGCTTGGTGAACATTCCACTACCAGCTAGGAGATCCAAAAACAGGGACCCAATGGCACCATCAACATTAAGCACCAGGTTATTTGCTTTCGAGAGAGTGTATGTTTCAACTTGAACTGCATACTCCATGTACTTGACAGAAGGGAAATGGGTGCGTGCAAACAGTTGTAGAAGCTCTACTCGCTTATCTCTGTTGTCGCCTCTCTTGATCCTTTAATTTTATTTTTATGACAAAAAAGAAAAATAATATTCCTAATTAGTATTTTGACTCGCAGAAAATAAAATCTCTATATATAGAGCCAATAGCATGAAACAAAAGAGCCCAGTGCAGGTCTAGTAGTTGGAAAATCTGAATTTTGTTCAACTTCCAAAAAGTGAAAGAAATAAGCCAAGAACCTTCATACCTGTGTCCAATTCCTGGAACACGAATTCCCTTCTTTTTCATACTTTCAACAAACTCATAGGGTGTAATATTCTGCCAAGGCACAATGGTTGCAAACATTAGAATCTATAAATGGCCAGATTAGTTAAACACAACATAAAATCTGATGTGACATTGGGGAGCCAGATAATCTCAGACTCACCCTGTCATATGCATCCTTGAAGTATCGAGCAGCATCATCAATAGCCCCACCGAATCGGGGACCAATTGTTAGCAAACCTGTTGCAAAAATTAACTTGTTCACTCTTCCATTACAGACAGTTTGCAACAATGATCATTCATTTAAAGAGACCATAAATGCTTAGAATTTACCTGAAACAAGACTGGACATGAGGTCTTTTCCAGCCCTAGCAGTTACTATTGTGTTGTGAGCACCAGATACACAAGGACCATGGTCGGCACATAACATGATGCAAATCTGATCAAGGTTAAGTGCATTGATGAGAAAAAAGTGAATTACTAATAATTTAGCCATTAGAATGGTTTCTTGAATAGACCTTAAAAAATATGGTGCAACAATGAGTAAGAGAACATTTAAACTGAACCAGAATTTTTCAAATGTGTTATAAATTTATGATATCAAGAATAGGGATTTATATAGAACACCTAAAGTTATGCAAGGCTGACCTCAATGAAATGTGTACAGTAACGGGGAAGACTACGTTTGAACCACAATAGGGAGATAACATCACCCACACCATATCCTTGTTCAACAATGGAGGACATGGGAACGCCAGCATAACATGGCTCTTCACCTGAAAATTGAAATAACAATACAAATTCATAATAATCAAGTGGTTGTCCAAGCCATTTACTGCAATCAAAAAGGTGAAGTCCAAACCTCTTTCATCAGAGATGGTAGAAATAATATGTGTAGGAGCTCGTACTTTCCCACTCTTGATTGCAGTATTAAGATCCTCAGGGATTTGTGGAGGTTTAACTTCCGTTATTGGAGTGATCTCGCCTCCCTCAACCTAACCAATGAGAATAGATTTGCTTAGTAATTTGGCAGTGAAGGAGCAAACTACCATAGAGCAGCAGATAAGGATCAAGGTGTCAGGACTTTACCAATTTCTCAAATGTTTCCTTGATCGAAGTTTCAAATGCTTCATATGAAGTGGGAACAACAGCCCCAACATCCTTAAGTGCTCGATTCTTGGCTTGTGCAGACTCCATCTCTCCACCACTCTTTGCCCCCTGTATAGACAAACATCAAGAAAAGTTAAAGACATTCACTATTTTGTGATGGTAAAAAAAGGTTACCTTGTCCCCCACCCCAAAAAATTTAAAAAAAAAAAAAAAAGAACGAAAAGTCAAATGATAAGATTTCAAGGTAGTAGCTCACCGCATGACCAAATTGTACTTCTGACTTGAAAAGTCGTGCACAAGTTCCACTGACCCAAGCAACTACTGGTTTATTAATTTTCCCTTGTTTTAGAGCTTCAACTAGGGAATACTCGTCTCGCCCACCAAGTTCCCCAAGTACAACCATCATCTTAACCTGAGCCAGACCAGAAAATCAGGTTAAACAGAATTGACATATACAGCGAGCAACTGTTCACAAGTAGAGAAATGAAACATCAGAATGTCAAAACTTATATGTGATACATGCCATCAAGAGCCTAGGTCAGTAGTGACAATGCAAAAGAGGACCCACAGTTATTCCCAATATTGGACTAAGCTAAAAATTAAGAAGTAGATTTTATTTTCACGAACTTAAATTATATAAAGTTTTTTCATGACCTTAACTGATTTAAGATATCCAACACAAAGATCGAGATTGGTAAGGTACTTCAGATTTTCCTATTTGTATGAAATTTTCGGATGGTTGAGGACTTATATAGCTTCAGCATTAAGAATTGCATGGTGGAACAATAACAACCTTTACTGGAATAGTCATTGTACAGTGCCAATGTAATCAGTTCCAAGATCATTTTGATTATACATGGTTTGGTTTACAGGCCAAAACTATTCGACATCCTCTATCTGATATTCTGGATTATTTTGATAGCTACAAAGCGCAACTCTTTAACAATGATTCCCGAAAGAGAGTCTGTGAGAAACAGTGATATACCTGAGGAATGTTATTAAACCGCAAAACATGATCAGAGAGGGTAGAGCCTGGGAACACATCTCCTCCGATTGCAATACCTACGGTGGTTAGAAATTATCACCCAAATATATTCTGATCAAAGTTTGCATTAAGGCATTCAAGAAAGAACACTGTACAAAATGCCCATCATGTATTGAGTACCTTCGTAAATTCCATCTGTCACACGAGCAATTGTATTGTACAATTCATTAGACATACCACCCTGTGGTTTATGAGAATTGTTAGTATTTCTTGAAACCACCTAAAAGCAGATTCCGCTGCTTAGCATTCAAGTTGAGCACAATAATTTTCAAGAATATAAAAAATAAAAAATAAAAAACTTGACCAATATAAATAATATAACTTCTTTTTTTTCAATAAGTACACTATGATGAAATAGACCTCAACATTACACCATCGAACAAGTTCTGCAAGGTAAAAACTAAAAAATAGAAAACTTATGTAGCATCACCAATAATAGTTCTTAGAATATTAGGAAACTACAAGCTAATAAACAATAAATTATATCTTTGAATTTGGTTAGACTGCTTTTACCAGCAAAGTCGTTCATAAATAAATCACCTAAAAATTAAAGTATGAAACATAAATATGCGAAATAAAAACAAAGAAGGAACCTTTGGGATGAATACTCACAGATTTGGAGACAAAACCAACAGATCCAGGCCTATACAGTTTGCACTGAATGATATTATCTATTGTTCCGGCAGTGTCACCAATCTTAAAAGCCCCCGCTTGAATACCTCCAACAGTAGCTGGGCCGATAACAACCTGACAGAACATCAAAATACATCAAGATGCAATCTTAAACTCAGATACATTGACAGAGATCAAGTGCACAAGTAACATTAAGCCAAATTAGCATGGTTAAAATGTCCTCCATCTATAACTTAAAGACGAAAGTCGAGGTTAAAAATCATCATTTTCTACCTTCTTATTCGTTCTTGCAAATGCAATCAATTCCTTGGTGTCTGATTCAGGCACACCTTCAGCTATTATAGCCACAACCCTAATGGTTGGCTGTTTGAGAGCAGACATAGATGAAGCAGCAGCACTGGAAACATGGCAATTAATATAATGAATACGTAGTGGATTAAAATACTTTTGCATTCCTCGACATTATAGAAATTTGAAGACTGACCTTCTGAATGATGCAAAGTTTATGAATACATCAGCAGTAGGATGTGCAGCACAGGCGGCTTCAATGCTGCCAAATAATGTAATATAAATCAACGTAAGAAAACAGTCCAATATTCTAACCCCACAAAAATTGCACTGGCTTGAATGACTCGAGAACCCAAGTCAAATAAGCAAACTTGACTATGTCCAGCTCAAGAACAAGCTATTGTCAATAGAAGACCATACTTTTTGATTGAGAAATAATATTCCCAACTTGTAAACAACAACACTAAGCATATATACTCATTCCCTATATGTCCATTCAAGTGCATTAATTTCAAACTCGGTTATAAGCGGCAAGAGGATTATATTTCCCGCATGCCAGCACCGAGTAACATTATTTGCCAGAATCAGTTATTGAAGCGTCAAAGAGTGTCACTAATTAAGTTGTGAAAATTTAAAATTTTCACAGACATGGACTGAATTGTAGTGAAATAAATTGTCATTCGAAAGCGGCTTTTTCTACTGATTCAGATGAGAGATGACAAGTCAACGACACTGAACTAAATTAATATGTTAGAAGCATGTCAAAATATCCTTTTCGAATTCAAAATCATTACAAACTGGACCCAGAAAGGAAGAAAAATTATAACTCACGTTGAGTGTACTGGTATGGCAATTTCTTCCTGGCCAAAGAAGAGTTTCTGAAATCCCTCAGCACCAGGATTTATGATTCCAGCAACTGAAGGTGTTTCCCTTCCTGTAAATACAACAGAATAATACACTATAAGAGTGCTAAATGAAAACTTGACATCGGCAAAACTATAAATCAAGAATTCTTAATTATTATGAACAACAGTGCAAGAAGGTCTACACACCGCAAAGAAAGTCAAAATCAAGCATTCGTTGGATAGGTAGTTGCTTATAGTTGTAGAACAGTGCTTGTGTAGTCTTGGAGAAAAGTTGTCCAGTAGCCATGTTGTTGACTCAAAAGACAACCTGTGCGGAGAGGATTTTTTAGCATATAAATTATGATACTTTGAGCAATGGTGAAAGTTAAAGGTAAAATACCCGTGAAATAAACTGAGAAAAGCTTGTATGCATGACAGACTGACAATATAAAGTCGCATAAAAAAAAAGACACAGCATGGAATCAGCCTATAATATATTTTCTACCCTCAAAACATAAACATCTCTACAGAACATACAAACAGTTGCTGAATTTTCAAATTTCCCCCCATTTATCACAAGCTTCGTGATCCAACTGCTTGTTTTCTACTTCCAATAATTAATTACAAGCAAATTAAATTAAAAAAAAGAAGAAGCTCTGGAAACAAATAAACAACTGCGTTTTGAAGTTCAAAATTGGTACAGTGAAGCGTCACCTAAAATGAACACCCTAAAGGTTTCATGGAAGCACATGTTTTTATTTTAAATCCCAACATAAGACCTCCGTATACGCACAACTACATTATCAAATGATAATTTATAATGAATTTATGACCACTCAACACCCCCTAATTATAATTCATGGATACAGAACAGGATTATAATTTAGATCAATGATCCAAAAATCCAATGCACTATATCTACAGCATTCACAAGGATTCACAATTCATTGAAGAAATTGCATAAAAATGGAGACTTTCCTGCAAATGATGACTACAAGTACAGATAAATTAGCCACGCACCAGATCCCAATGAATAAATGCAGGAGAATAACAAGTTAAAGCCGAACCTCAAATGAATGGCCAACCGTAATGTAACCGCTCAGGTAGATCTGGTACCAAAATCTAACCAAAATATAAAAGCTTCAACTGCTTTACTAAAATACAATTAATTCACAGCATATGGCATGGAAATCATCGAAAATTAAGAAAATATATTTATTTTTTATAAAAGATCCAGTAATTTCAAGAATCACCCAATAAAGACACGAAGTGGGATCATCAAAAATTAGCAGGAAAACAAAATGCTAAAAAAAACAGATATAAAAATTATGACTTGGTCCACTAAAATGAAGATGTGTATTAGCTGGTTGTATGTATGCAGGTAAACAGAAGAAAAACGTTGCCTCGTGAATTCAGAGGAGAGCAGTGAGAAATTAATGCGGTAATATAGGAGTAAGGGCTTGCTTATACAAATAGATATATATATACAGTGAGAGCTCTATAAAGCGAGTTGGTAGTTAATTTTAGACATTTTTAGTAAATATAGACTATAGTTAATTTTAGTAAATAGGGACAGCACTTGGGGCGGGGCCGGGCCAGACCCAGATGGAATGGGTAGAGAGATGCCCACGTGGCGGGAAATAGTTAGCTGATTGATGCACTGCAACAGAAAATTTGTTGTATTGGACTGTTTGGGGGTTCAAATTTGTTAATGCAATTAATTATTTTTAGAGAGAGAAAGAGGGTTGGGGAGGGAGGTAGGGTTGCGGTTGGTGGTTTGGCTGGCCTGGTTGGTAGCAAGTAGCTATACCAGTATAACTAAAAAAAAGTAAAATAAATTGAGGTCACATTTTTATTTTGGGATTGATATTGAGGTCACATTTTTTCTCTATTTATCACGTTAAAAACGAGTTTTTTTATTATAATATTATAATTTATTTCTATAGACATGATTCAATCTACGGAATTCGAAAAATTATTTCAATTCTATGAATAAATTTCAATTTTAAAATTTTAGAGAAACACGGAAAATTAAAAAGAATCGAAGAGAAACTTATCTTGGTATAGGTGGGAAAAATTGTGACCTTTGCATAAAGTGGAAAAAAGAGATCTCACCACACTAGTTACCTTTGATCTACATAATATGAATAAATAGAAATATATAATATTTAAACATAATATTTATATAATATATTTATCTTAATTATTTAAAAATAAAATATAATATTAAAATTTTGTCATATTCTATTTTTAAATTGTTGAAATAAATATAATATTTAAATTTTTATTTAAATTTTGTATCACTAGCCACAGAATTATAGGAATAGTTCCAAAAAGAGAGTTAACTTAATAGCAATTATAGTGACAAGTATTTGACAATGCTTTAATCATGAATCCCATACTTTGTAAAAGATAATTATCTCATTTGAATTAATCCAAATATAATTTAATATAAATTTGGTGATTCTTGTTACTATTACGAAAATAGTACTCTTTTTATTTTAAATTATAATATCAATATTAATTTTTTAAAAGTTAATTTCAAAGTCAAAATTAGGATGAATTCGTCTAGTTTATGTCAATACAATTATAAATATCACAAATTACCTAAAAAGTACTGTAGGTTATAAAATTTATTATTTTTAAAATTTAAACAAATCGTGTCAATGTTAAATTTGAAAATATCACAAATTATTTTTTTTAAAATTAATATTATAATTATAATTTGGAATGAAAAGAGTAATATACTATAGCCTTATAGCGCAATTTTAGCTTAGCCTTAAATAAAGAGTATTACTTTTTATGTTAAGTTTCTTTTGGTGAAATATTACAAATTTATAGAACACTCATATATTTTCTTTCTTGAATGATCTTTCTTTAGTTTTAAATTTCATTTTAGTAGCAAATATTTTAAACGATAAACTAAAATATAGTAGTAATTTTAAAAATGTAAAAACAAAGAAATTTTTACGAGGCTCCTACCAAACGTCAGTATTTTATAATTATAATATATCAATGTACTAGTAAATTATTATCAGAAAATATATTTTGGTGCATGGTCTCTCAAAATTAATGACAATATGATGAATATTTTATGAAATTGGGAAATGAATATTAAAGAATAGCATGGGTAGGTGTCAAGTCTCTCTCCCTCCCTCCCTCCCTACATACTTTAAAAAATAATAATAATTTGACAACCACAGCATAAGGTGTCAAGTCTCTCTTCCTCCTAATTTGACAACCACAGCATAAGGTTGTATTATTTATATGCTATACAGTTTGTCACTGAAAGTATCAGAAAATGGTCTTATTATTTTGAAATTAGAATAAAAAGTAAAGTAATTTATTTTTCTTTTTAGTGGAGAAAACCCACTGTCGTTATTTTTTTTTTTATGCCGAGTACGTATTTTATAATTCCAAAACATATCTTTATGGAATTTTGAAATCACACAAGTTATAACTACTAGTCTTTACTTGGCATACATTATGTGTGTACGAGTAAAAAATTAGAAGTTAATTAGTGAATAAATAATTTAAGAATGAGAGAGAAAGTAAACGGTAAATAAATTATACGGTAATATTTTTTTTAACTATAGTATTACATAACTTCAAAAAATGTAATTTTTTTCTCCCCCTCCCTTTATAAAATAGATAAGGAACTAAGGAAGTATGTACATTTAAAAAAGAACTACCAATCTTCTACGCTAAGCTGGCAACAAAGATATTCTTTTATTTTACGCCAGCCACCTCCAGTGATTGCTTAATGCTCAATCCAGATTCAGCAAGCAGGGGCATGACATGATTGATAGATCCAAATGGAGATTCTGACATTAATAGCAATAGTGCAGGATGAAATAAGGGGCTATTTATTAGAATTAAATCGGGTTGAATAGTTGAATCGATTAATCATTTAAAATTATTTAATACAATTGTTTAAGTTTAAATAGTTGAATTGGTTAAATTTTTGAGCTGAATAATTAAGTAAAAAATTTTTGACTGAATGATTAAATACCGATTGAATGAAGTTAAAAAAGATTAAAAAATATATTAAATATTATATTAAATAAATTTACAATAATTTTAAATTTTTTTAGAGGGGTAAAATAATAAAAATATATTATTCAGATATTTCAAACATGTCACTTATAAAACAACTTTTTTCATTCAGTATTCAGAAATCTATTTCATTCAGCTCATTCAGATTACTTAAATATTTAAAACAATTTTATTCAATTTTTATTAAACACCTCCTAAATATGTTCATATTTTTTATTAAAAAATGGGTATAACCTGCAATATGGTTGTTCAAATTGTCCCATTAGGGTTAGACCATTAAAGCTGATAAATAAGATATTTAGAAATCCGATTATTAATTTTGTAAGCTAATATTTTATGAAACTAACATATTTTCTCGTGTATAAAATTATTAATTTTTTAAATGACGTTTTTTTTATCTCATAAAAAAATTAAAATAAAAATAAGAATAAATAAATGATGTTTTTTTTAATCTTATTTGGGACTGAGCACCAACTAACTTGGTACTCACTCATCTCCCTCGCGCGCATTTTCTCATATTCCTTTACAATCAAAAGGCTAAGGGAGGAAAATTCAATTACAAATATCAAACAGTTAGAAAATACAAACCCTCTGAATTAAGGAATGCACGGTCGGTCGGTTAATTGTCTTCAATCTGAAGATATTAATGTGTATTGGATAAATTGAAGGCTACCATTAATTTTGACTTTGGAAAAAGCTTACCATGGTTTCTTTTATGTACGTACACATATTCATGGCCCGAGTAAAAATTTTCGTCTGAAGAGTAAAGCTGACCCATATGCTTAGGAATAGACCTGATAAAATGGGTTTAAAAATCCGACTCATATTCATTCATATTAAATAAGTTTAGATTGATAAGTACATATAAAATTCATAAAATAAGTGAGTATATATGAACTGTTTATTGGACCTTAGTTATATACTTATTTTTTAAAGTTTAAAATTATTTTAAAATACACATAATTTTATACTCTCTCTCTTTAAAATTTTATATTTTCTCTTTTCAAACTATTTACTTTCTCCTCTAAATTAAAACTTTTAGGCTATGTTTGTTTACAAAATGTATATTTAGAATTGGACTATTTGTATTAATTTAAAGTTATTTTTGACTTTTTTATCCCATGATAAAGGATTAATAGTCCTTTAAATAATCATTGGACTATTTTTTTTATCATTCTCAAGGTTATTTATGAGGAATTATATAATCCCATGATGAATTTGGGATTAATAGTCCCTCTCATTTTAAGCTATTAAATGGTTTTATGGAATTAATATTCCAACATGAAGGGACTAATAATCCCTCATCATAGGATAAAAAAGTCGAAAATAACTTTAAATTAATATAAATAGTTCAATTCCAAATATGCATTTTGTAAACAAATATAACCTTAACGAATTGATATAAGAATGTTCTTGAAAGTTTCAATAATACAAAATACTTCATATAATACTCTATATGATAATTAGTCACCCTTCCATTAATATGTATATCTCTTTAAGTTAAAATCTGATTCCGTAACATGATTATTTAATTAATCATTACGGGTTGTTTTTGCAATTCATTCCTCAGTGTTTCAGAAAAGTTTATTTGGTAGTTGACGGCAAAAGGTCACAAATATATATATATATATATATATATATTTGTAACAACAAAAATAAAGTAAACATTTGAACATTCGTTATTTGCAATGATGATGGCATATACACAAAACCGACGTTCCACACAAGCATGCGTGATTATCCTCAATATTTGGAAGAAATGCTCGTGTTGCTATAGCCAAAAAAAATTAAAAGAATAAAATATTGTTATTAATTCAGTCTTACAGGATAGGTTTAGAGCGACTAAAAATTACTTCTAATAACTAACATAGGGACTGAAACATTTAAGAAATTGAAGAATATTTTTTTTTTCTATTAATAGAGTTCAGCCTAGTTAATGTCTAACAAACACCGTAGTTAATATCCACTGGGTACTTTGACTTTGGTTATTCATTAATCATTTTGAGAAATAATATTTTAGAGAGAGAAACTAAAAAAATAAATATATGAATTACTCCGTCCATTTATGACCGCCAATTTAGTTTATTTAATTTTTAACCAATTTAAACTCAACTCATATAAATTTAAATTTATTTATATCCGTTCAAATTCACTAACAAAGCTAAATCCAACCGCTGCTGATTCTTGCTGGATTGCGCCACTGCCCACTGATGCTTCATAAAAAGACCAGACATGATCAGCTCTAATAAAACAGACTAGGCGCTGTGTATATATATATATAGGATTCTTGGAGACAAAAGGAAAGAGAAACTGCAGTTCAAAGTAAGAGCACACGCACTGCCAAAAAGGAGCACCGAGTCTCCGCCTTCCATTTGCCATGCAGCAGCCGCCTAAACAGTAGCTTTTTGACTCTTGATTAAAAAAAAAACAACCATGATCCATCAGCTCAGAATCCAGAGCAATGACAATTCAAAAACATAAATGGGGTTGGTCGCTTACTCAGAATTCACCCTCCAAAAACATTAAAAGAAAAATTAAAAAGAGATATATCAAAAAGTTTAAAGGGTTTAGCTATGCACTAGGCTGCAAAAAAAGAAAAAAAGCTGACCATTAATGTTTCTTTTTCTCTTTAGGATGTTGGATTTTGCAATTTGGGTTCTTTCAAAATTCAAAATGTTGGGAATTGTTTGAGCTGATCAGCAAAACTTGGCAGACTTGAATGCAATTGGATCAAAAGAGAGCCTCTTGAAAGTTCTTGGATTCACTATTCTTGCAGAAGCAAACCAACCGCAATGGAGATGTATATTTGAAGGTGCACACCCAGAAACTCAAGTGTTCACTATCTGCACTATGTATTGTGGTATCCCAGTTGACGATCCCCTGCTTTGTGAAATGCTCAAATCTCTGTTTGTGCAACTTCCTGATGATGAATATAGACAATTGGTACTAAAATAGACTACCCCATTAGAGGAAATCAAATAAAAAATTAAAAAAGGTTCAAATTTTTAGGAAATTTTAGAATGAAAAACTTTACCATATAGCAAAAGTTTTCTGTGGTTCAGATATGCATGTTCTGTTTTGATAGTTTTAGTGCTTCCGTTGCTATTTCCAGATGCTGAATTTGAATATTCCCTGCATGAACCTGCAAAAGGAGAAATAAGAAAATGTACAAGTGCAAGATTTTAGTGAAAAGGAAGCAGAAGGATTAGTTTCAGAAGCTCAGGAAGGTACCTGAATGAAGTCCAATATCGAAGACTGTAATGACGAGTGCCATCAAGTAGCAGAAGTTATGCAAAGAGCTCATAATGGCCTTGAATGAAAAAAGAAAGCAAATTATTCTCAGAGTTTTGTAGTTTGGATTCTCATGAATACTCTCCTTGTTAAGATTAATTTCTACAATTATGTGTGTGTGAGAGAGAGAGAGACTTGTGAATGAGATTTCTTGAAATCTTGATGAGCCCCAACAGACATACAAAGATGCATGTGTATGGTTTTAAGAGTTTAGAGCAAAGTAGAAAAGGAGACTAGAGAGACGCAGAGGCTTTGAAAGTAAAATCACAATCGCTTCAAAGTCTTCTTGATTAGTTTTATTTTCTTCTTGCACAGGAATTAGTAACTAATAACTGGCATCAATTCTTGAATGTTTATCTACTTGAAAGGTTAAATGTTTTTTTGCATCCCTATATTTTAACTCAACTTACAAATACTTAAATATATATATTTTTTTATTACAGTCAATTAATTCATCTTTTGTTTTATTACAAAACATTAAAAAAAACCGTTAACTTAGTTTGACTTTTATCAAAAAACTCGATGTATGATTAGGAAACAGAAACTCCACCTTAATTATGATTTGGCAATTTAAGCGATGATGTTTCCCGCCCCTAAATACATGTTTTTTCCGTTTCAAGATAAAAAGTTCTAATTAACTTTTTACTTATATTAAGAAAAAAATTACAATAGCAAAATTATCCATATTTAAAAGTAAAGTAATCTAAATATTTTTATATTAAAATTAATTCCATTAAAGCATTTAATCCAACTTTCAACTCTAAGTTTTTGAATTCTTTCAAAAAAAAAATCTCATCTAATTGAATTTTTTTTGTTCGTAACAAATAATACTCCATAAATAAGTATAGAGAATAGAAATATAGAAGAATTAATACTAAGGTATTATGGAATTTTTTTTTTTATAAAAAATAAATTATTTAAGGTAAGTGAATATTTAACTTGAGACTATTTAAAATAATAATAAAGAATTTTATTCTAGAACGAAAAGAGTAATAATTTACTTGTTTGTTCTAAAATATTAGAGTTAAATGAGAATTATTTATAACAACATATGTTCAATTTTTCCATATTCCTAAATCCTCTAATATTTAAAATTTCCCGCACCTTGAGGCTATATATGTAGCAAAAATTCTACGGCAATCGGAATTTGGCGATCAGTGGCCCTCCTATGTAAAAACGTCCCCCTGTATTGGGTGTTGATCCCACTAACCTCACACTCGACCCGACCCCAACCATATTGATGCCAAAAATTGAAAAGGAGTGGGCAACCGATCGCTAATCCGATTGTCGTTTCCAGATCACAGTAGAAAAGCTCCTATATGTAGAGCAAGTTCTCCATCTCAAGCCAATTACAGTTTCTCTTGGTTTAGATTTTTTTTATATAAAATTAATTTTGTTATGAATAATAATTCATACAATGATAATACAATAACCTAATATAAAAATAATAAATTTTATTATTTTTATATTCGATAAAATATATACCTATCATTACATAACTCATATAGCAAAACTCACATAAAATATATCAGACCACCTAGAAGGCTAGAAATATCACATCCCCTGCCCTTTTGGTGTTTCCATTTGACAGAGTATTTTAGCTAGAACAAATAATAGGTTGGTCAAAAAGCCGATCTCCCTTTTCTATTTCACGCGATTATCTAAAATCAAATCGTACGTACGTACGTTATACTAGTGGTACCAAATTCCAACATTTATCTCCCTTACTGAAAAAAATATATATTCAGCATCTTATAAGATAGGACAAATGTCTATCACTTCTCAGCTATAATAAAGTAAGAGAAGGTGCTGGGAATAGCATTAGCAGGAACAACAGATACTTATTCAAGTAGCCTCCTATTTATGTCTCCCATTGTACAAAGAATAAATGTATAGATATTTTTAATTTATTCTTTATTTTCGATACAAAAGTTTAACTGATAATGATAATTGCAGTTATCATATTACATTACATGAAGTTATTTTTGTAATATCACTAAAAAGGTTGTTAGGCTTATAAGCAATATATACATGTATTCAGCTGAGAAATGTAATAACAGATTTCTGCAATAATAGATTTTAGTATTTTTTCACTATTATCACTAACTGTCATTTTGGTCAAATAAAACTCAAGTGAATAGAAATAATAAAAGAGAAAAAATCCCTTATCCGTATCTAATTATTAATTATAGTACACAATTGTCGTTGTTCACACATCACATGTGAATTAGTGGATTTTTCATAGTTGGCGCGGCTGCGCATACAGTCATTTTCTGTTTATTTGACCAAAACGACTATTAGATTGTATATCAAAAAAAAAAAAAAAAAAGAATGGATATATTTATTGATTTATTCTTGAACAATTTTTTTTTACCATTTTTTGCCAAAGCTCATCATGGATACATGCATGTCATAAGGCATAATGTACATCATCATGTACACAGAACAAGATTTATTTTCAGAGCTTAGTCCTAAACTCCTAATCCTATTTTCAAAGCAGTTGCACATCATTTATCTCACCCGAAGGATAAGGAAAATAATTACAAGGACATGTTTTGGTGGGTTCACTTTAGCAAAATTAATAACTTGTAAAAGTGACTACAATCATTACCATTATGAAAACGTGTTAAAATTTTCATAATTGACTTAGAGTTGTACATCATAAAAATATTAAAATAATAAAAAATTAATATATATAAATAGACTCAATATTTAATAGCTTAAAATTTTAAATTAAATTAGATTTCAAATATATAAGTGATAATATCTTATATACACGCACGAGATGTGTGGCTTTTTCGATTCTTCTCCAACAAAAAACATACATGCTACACTTTTTAAAAATTGTGACATTTGGGGTTTGTTAATTAAGTCATTTCTTGAGAGAAAAAAAATAAAAGAACAGTTTTGTCACATAAATTGCAGAGAGAAAGAGGGAGGAAGATGAATATTATGAATTATATATAGTTGTTGAAGAAGCTGTGAAAGGAGTAAACTTTTTGCAGGCTTAGCTGTTTTATTTAGTAGTACTAATTATTAAGAGGACTAAAAGAAGCTATGCCTATGAACAGTAGTTGGGCTTGTCAGTGGTTGGCATCGTTTGATTCTCATCCTTAGGCCTAAGGAAAAAATTATGAAATGAATTGATGAGATGAGGTAAGAAAAAGAATGGGAATGTAAATGATCATACATGTATAACTTTTTTCTATTGAAACACTCGTTGAGACTAGAATGGCAATCATCCGGTTTAGCTAGATTAAGATACCTTTCTTTTTACACTTATTTTTTAATTTTATATATATATATATATATATATATATTTAGTAATACAATTATTATTTTTAATAACGATACTAATGACACAATTATGTTTAATAAATTTTCTTGCATTATTAATTATTTATAATAAATTGTATTATATTATTTAATATAATATTTATATCGTTAAAAATATATAAAAAAATTAAAAAATAAATGTACTAGAGATATCCAACTTTGATTTAACTTATTAATCTCTTGCCCTCTTCTCTAAGCATTCTTTTGACTCGCATACAGTGCACGAGCATGCATGCTAGTTCAACCAAACTAGCAAAGTCAACCAATTAAGCTTTATTTATTTTCTAAGTATATTCATGTCATTATCAGTCATAAATGCAGTTATGATACATTTTTTCTATAACTGCACATTTTATCCCCCTTCAATTGAGCATATAAAGTGTCTCCAATATGATACTAAACACACGTACGTGTTCTTGGAGGCCGCTATTCCGGAGGTTGATTGGCGTGGCCATTGCCAGTCGACGGTGAGTATTCCGGTGATTGGGAAGGCTTTGGAAAATGTTTCTGATTTGGCTGTTGATTTTGGAGGAGTTTTGCAAGAAGGTTTTAAGCTAAAGTGGGAACCTGCAGACGGTGCTTGTCAATTATGTGAAGCCAGTGGTGGATTTTGTGGGTATAATAATTATATTTACGATCAGAAGTTTGTTTGCTATTGTAGTGATGGACGGCATTTGGCGAATTGCCACGATCAGGGTGATCATTTCTTCATCATATTTCTCTGTTAATTAAAAACAAAGTATAATTTTGAATTTAGGAATGATATTCACAAAACTTTAAAATTTAAAATTGACCTCCATAAATTTTTAGAAATGAACAAATTTCGTCACCACTTTTTTTACCATTTAGATATTTTTAAAAACACATAATCGTGTTGTTTCAAAAAGTCAAAATGAAAACGTTATTTTTAGCCGTTTAATTTTAATTAATAATGTAAAATTTATCAACAATATGTCGTATTGGTTGAAGAATATAGTTCGCTATGCATCTGCCATTGGCTAACATATATTTGGATTGATTGATATTGTAAATTTGCATGTCAGTTGAAACCAAATTTTGCAGCCGTAGGTGAGCTCTTAATTTTGCCAAGTACTTCTTTCAATTTTTGACCGTACGAGCATAGTCTTGAGTTTATTAACCATGTGGAACATAAGTTAAAACTATTAATATGTCATCTTCTACTAGTTACAAAAAATAGTACACACATTTGAGTGTAATAAACTCTCTAATAGGGTCGAAACTTATTTTTCGGGTGCACAAGAGAAGCATCATTGCAAATGAGTTTGATTATATGTGATGATAAATATATGTCGGACTGTATCGTAAAATATATTAATATATGAAGTTGAATAAAAATATAAGAGTACCTCATTTATTACATATATCTCTAAAATAATTATCACTAATACTTAATTGTTATTGACAATTAAACTATTGACGTAAACATTCGTAATATATATTATTTTGACATTGAAAATAATAGAGGGGAAGTTGATTAATTAGGGATAATTTAAGAATTGGAGTAGCATTTCTTAGTGAACCGAACCCAAACCACAAATGATATGAAAAGAAAAAAAATTCATAAAACACCTAATATAATGGAGTATAGATTAAGCAAAGTTTAATATATGAGTCTTGACTCAATCTTATTACCATATTTAATAAATCATATTATTTTTAGTTATTTCATTAATTACACTATTTTTTTTGTCTCAGTTTCATTTCTAAAATTTGTGCAATTAAAATTTTTTCTTCTTTTGTTTAAAATTTATTTCGACCAAATTGATTATTGTAATTTCTCCTTTAAAAAAAATATGAACTCTTAAACATATACACACTTCGAGTGCATGGTAAGTTAAAGGGTGTTTAAGTAATTGCACAAACAACCTTTGTCCTCCCAAAAGTCCCGCTCCATGAGAGATTATTTTATATTTTTAAAATAAATAAATAATATATTTTTTCTTTCAGATACTTGTAGGGGGTGTATTCAATTAGGATTTGTAAGAACTTATAAAGACTTTAAAAATTTAGTTGTATTCAATCAAGACATTTAAAGAGTTTATAAAAATTTAATGGTATTCAATTACAACTTTTTTAATGTCATTAAAAGTTATGTGGTATTGAATTAAGACTTTTACAAAATCTATAAAAGTATTTCAGTATTCAAAAATTCATAGATTTTAAAGATTTCTATCAAATAGTGGAGTTTGATAGACTTTAAAACAAGATTTATTCATATTTAAAGTCTTCCAAAGTCTGGCCTCATTCCCAAAGACTTCCAAATATTTGCCAAAAACTTTTAAATATTTGAGAAATAGAGAAGATGAAAATAATATAAAATAAATACAAATAAAATTAATAAAAACACATAATAATAAATAATTTTCCTAAAATAATAAAAATACTTAAAAACTAACAAATAAAAATAACATAAAATAATATAAATTATTTGAAAACTCACAAAATATATCAAAACCAAATTAAAATAAATATTAATACATTTAAGTACAAAATAATTACAAAAACTTAACATTTAGGAAATAAAAATATAGCATAGTTCATCCTTATCAGCTGTGTAAGCTTACATGTTAGTGTTGATTTAATATATTTTATGTGTCATTTATACTGGTGATTTGAAAATGCCTCTTATAAAACTTTTGATAAATAATGATATACTAAGTAAGCTGTTTAATAGAATTGTTCACATTTTAGCAACTGTTTCTATGGAGAATTTCCCTGAATAACCCCTCCTTTTCATTTGGTTGCGAATGTCATTTTATGTTGTTAAGTTAAAATTGTAATTATAATATTTAGATACTAGTAGTAAAAAAATAATAGAAATTTTTAAAGTTCTATGTGGTTTATAAACTTTTTCCATTATAGGGTAGTGTGTAATTTTCTCTAAATCAATTATCCTCTTAATTTTTTATTCATTTGTGATCATTGGGTTATGTGATACTCTATTATGTCAAAAGTGTAAAGATGAGGATGCTTTCAGACCAAACCAATCTATCCAGTTCATTATTTTTATAATTTTCTTCAAAGTATATTGTCCGACCTCTTCAACAAAATGTTTAATGATGTAAACTACAAGATATATTAAAAGTATATAAAAATCTATCAAAGTCTTTAGTAAAAAATCTAAAAAATATGTCACTTATTTCGTGGAGTCTTTAAAAATTATTTTAAAAATATTTAAAGTCAACGAACTCTATAAAAATTTATCACTTAAAAAGAATCTTTAAAAATTTTTAAAAACCTTAATTGAATACACTCCGTAGAATATGTAATTGTGAAACTCACAAATATACGAGAAAAAGATTATCTTATTCAGTTACTCCGAAACATGGAATAATTTCCCCCCCTCCATACGGACCATATCAGCCTTTCCACGTAAACCTTACAGTTTTCTCTGTTAAAATAGTGAAAGCAAACACAGGCAGCCTCTAGGGACAGAGAAAGAGAGATGAACCTTTTCTCTTCTTCTTCCACTTGCTCAAATCCCAAGTTTCCTCTCTTTTCCACCCAAACCCCTCCAATTCCCTCCAAATTCCACTTCCCAATTCCCTTCAAACCCATTATTTCCTCCCCTCCAAATCACCATTTCCTTCCATTATCAGCCAATGATTCATCATCCCCATCACCATCACCACCTCTCCAAGAACACCCATTTCCCCCACAATCTCCAATCGAAGAAAATGATAAACTTACCCAAGAAATCAGAGCTACCAAACAGTCTATAAAGGAATTACTCGTTCGCAGACCAGTAATGGAATCTTCAGATGAAGAAGAAAGATTCTGTTCTTTATCCCCATCATCAATTGATGCCAGTCTTTCTAAATTTGCCAAAAAAATGCCGTATTTTGAGCCCGAAAGAGTTGAATCAAGCTCAAGAGAAAGGCCTCTTATTGTGAATTTGGACTTGGCTTTGTATAAAGCTAAGGTTTTAGCTAGGAATTTTCGTTATCAAGAAGCAGAGAATATCCTTCAAAAGGTACTCCCTCTTTTCCTAATTAAGCTATAAAATAAATTGGTGGTATAAAATGCTTAAAGTATTTTGTACGCTGTTTATTTTTATTGATGTTGGTCAATTTTGGAATTGTGGTTTGGTTATGCATATGATTGATAATATTTGTATTGTGAAGTGTATATATTATTGGGCGCTCGTATGTGGCCCTAGGAAAGATTTTAGGCAAGCAATCTAGAGCAAATGAAGCAAGAGCAGTATTAGAGAAAGGTAGCCAGGCAACACAAGGGGAAAATCCCTACATTTGGCAGGTTATTTTCTCAATCTTTAATTCACTATAGTACTAAGTTTTACATTTGCAAATGTGTTTTCTTGCTCGAAAAATCACTTGGCTTTTCAAGTTACTTCAATTCCCAATGTGAAATCTCTTTCTGCATAAGTTACCATGTTCCATATTTTATGCTGCAACAAAAGTACGATTTTCGAATCATTAGTATGGGGTTTTGTCTAAGTAGCATATTTAGTTTTCTAGTTAAAGAAGTTACTTAACTAAACACCAATACTGTGGTCCATATTCTTACTTCAATTAACAGAATAAGTGTACGATCTAGCAATTTTAGCTTTTAAGAATATGTACTACTTAAGGTAGATACAATGTTGCAAAATGAACTTCAAAGTCCAACCACTTGTTTTATAGAACTCAAGCACATGATGCTGATTTATAGGACACATATTCAAGATTGTTTTAGTGCTGACAATCACCTGTATGAAAATGACTTAGAAGGGTATATTGTATTAAGCTCAGCTTGTTTATTGTACCCTAAATTTCTGATGAAGTACTGACGTGTTCCTTTTTAACAGTGCTGGGGTGTTCTGGAAAACAAGATGGGAAATGTAAGGAAAGCTAGACATTTATTTGATGCTGCCACAGTTGCTGACAAGAAACATGTTGCAGCTTGGCATGGATGGGCTGTTTTAGAGCTGAAAACCGGAAATATTAAGAAAGCTAGGAATTTACTTGGAAAAGGTCTCAAATATTGTGATCAAAACGAGTATATATACCAGACACTTGCAATGCTTGAAGCTAAAGCAAATCGGTTTGAGAAAGGGAGCTATTTATTCAGGCAGGCTACCAAATGTAATCCCAAAAGTTGTGCCAGTTGGCTTGTAAGTGTTCTTTGAGATGATGATTCTAAGTTCGTAAAAAATTGTGTCGACAAAGTGCTAATTATATCCCTCATCTTTTGTTTCTATAGGCTTGGGCACAGCTTGAAGCCCAACAGGACAACAATGCTGTTGCTAGGCAGATTTTCGAGGTTTGTTGTTCTTTAGCTTAGATTTTTTTTGTTAACTTCAGTATCAGTTTTTCATGATTAGAAAGAAACCAAGACTGAAATCATCTTCAGAATTCCTTTCACTTATTTTTATGACATATCACTCTGCTATGTCGTATAGTTTTGCAATCATTATATATGTGATACTTTCCTATCCTCAAGCAGAAAGCAGTCCAAGCCAGTCCCAAGAATAGGTTTGCCTGGCATGTGTGGGGAGTGTTTGAAGCTAAATTGGGCAACATTGATCAAGGAAGGAAACTTCTAAAGATAGACCATGCACTGAATCCAAGGGATCCTGTTCTCCTTCAGTCTCTTGCTTTACTGGAATACAAAAACTCAACAGCAAACCTTGCTCGAGTCTTGTTCAGAAGAGCCTCTGAATTGGATCCATGACACCAGCCAGTGTGGATTGTATGAGTTTGTTCAATGTTTTAGTTACACACTTACACTCGTAATTCTAGCCTTTTCCCCATCAACAGTGGTGATACTAGAAACGCTAAAAAAAGTTGAGAAGTGAAAAATAAAGTCCTCTATATTATTAATTATTCAAGTTCTCTAACAGAAGCTGATTGACTTGGGTTAATGCAGGCTTGGGGATAGATGGAGTGGAAGGAAGGCAACATAACCACAGCCAGGGAACTATACCAAAGAGCGTTGTCAATAAATTCAGCCAGTGAAAGTGCTGCACGCTGCCTCCAGGTAAAGCCATGCAATTTATATGATTTTCTTTCCAAGGCTATATCGTTATACTTTTTTCTTTTTGGTTCATTAAAAAATTGGTTCCGAGTGCTACAACTCTGCAACAATTGTACATTTTCTAAAATCAAGACTTATATAATGAAATTGCAGGCTTGGAGTGTTTTAGAACAGAGAGCTGGCAATCTATCTGCGGCTAGAAGGCTATTTAGATCTTCGCTGAATATAAATTCTCAGAGCTATGTTACATGGATGACATGGGCAATACTGGAGGAAGACCAGGGGAATGCTATATGTGCTGAGGAAATCCGTGACCTCTATTTCTAGCAGGTATTTCTCACGGCCAATTGCATATATTAAGCCATAACTAAAGGCTCTCGGCCATCACGTACTGTCCTTACATCGAGTGATTCTGGAGTTAGGTTAGATTTAAAGTCTTGCAAGTTAACTTGTGTTGGAATATGCATGTTTGGACTCAGCTTTACTTATTTACACTCACTTTAGGTATCTACACTAGTGGAATTTCGAGTTTCAGCACTGAATATCTATGTTACAGATATACTTGACTAAGAGCCTAAAAGTAAGAAATTACCTGCTAATGATATTTGAGGCTAACACTAGACTGATTTGTGCAAAACAGCGTATAGGTTGACGATGCTTCATGGGTTATGGGGGTCTTTGACATCATTGACCCAGCAATTGATAGCATTAAGAGGCTATTAAACATAGACCAGAACACAAATTACAAGGTAAATAGTTCTAATAATAGCTGGGGCATCAAAGAAGAATTGATTGGCATGTCCACTGAATTTGTCAATGGAAAAAATAAAGAGAATGGGAGTGGTTTCAATTCAGATGCTTTCATTCAGGGAAAGCTGTCTCTTGATCCATCTAAACTGGACATTATGTTGGAAAGAACATTTCAGAAACCAGTCACAGAGAGTTTCAACTCTTCAAGAAGGATATGGAGATCCAGTAGAAGAACAGCTAAAACATTGCCAGTGATCTGAGCCCATAAATTGCAGCAAAGAGTATAATTCGAGATCAGTTATGCAGCAGCAAGGAGTACAATTCGATATCAGTTATGCTGCATGCTTTGTTCATAACCTCGAGAGGTACATGAATTTTATTGTCATGGTAACTGCGGGCCTAAACTGTAAATTTCCAGCGGTTCAAAAGACTGCACAATCTTTTCATTTCCTTTTATTCAACAGTCTACACAGTTGAAATGTAACAATAGCAATTCTAAGTCAATTGGCAAAAGAGCATAGAATTTTGCAAATGTAACTTGTTATTCTGAATGTACATTTGAAAAAAAAAATGCATCAGATAGTTTTCTACGGTCTGTTGTAAGATTGCTCGGTATGTTAGCTTCTTCATTTCGGGCCAGAATTCAGTCACATCTAGCATGGTAACAAGGTTATAACTTATGTGAGACTACCTACATGATTATTGCCTACACAAGCTGGATCATTAGAAATGAAAAATTCATTAATTGATAAATATATTGCTATGCTTTCAGCTGCTATTTACTTCTTAACAGCCTTCATGTACTCCTATATAATATAAGCTCACTCTTGAAACAACACAATTCATGTTAAGCGAGGCTCCAAAACAGTTATACGGGTAACAAAATCATTGATATTCGATTATGTTTGGACATAAATCAGAATAGCGTGAGAAAGTATTGTTAATAGATATCTATTTCTCGCATGACCACAACTATAAAATGTTAGAAGGGGAAATACAAGACAAAAGAAAGTAACATTTCATTTAAACTTCAATGTCTGTCGTAATAACCAAATTACTCTTCCGTGTGATTTTCCTCTGATTGTTGTTGGGAAACCTTGACCTTGATCTTTGGCAATGTGACGGATGGTTCTTCTCGGAGGGCCACAAGAGCCTTGACCATGTGAATGCTCTGCTCCAGCTCCTTCGCTGCTTCTCTGCGCTCGTTGGTCTTCTTTCCCTTCATCCTGCAAAATTTTTCACAAGGGTTTACCAAACTTATAAATCTTCCAATGCTTGAATAACAGTGGCAGAAACCTCATCTTGTGGTGCCTGGCCTCCCTATCAACTCTGACTTTTTCAATCTTCTTAACTCGGCAAGATTCCTGTCATATCTCTCTGGCCTATTATGCTTCCTCTCAAATTCAAATGTTGAATCCTTAAAAATGAGATATAAAAGAAAAAATGTCAACCAAAATCAACATTAGTCAGATACCATTCAACAAAAAGTATGGACATCTAACCATACAAAAGTAAGTTTTGCACCTGGGTCATATCCCTTCCATGTAACCGCCTATAGGCCTCGGTCCATTTCACTTTGCGAGGGTTCCTCTTCATCTTGAAATTATTGTGACATTTAGAACGACAAAATCTGAAAATATGCATTTGGCAATAAATTATTGTCTGTAACCATAATTTTTTTTTTGAAAAAACCCCAAGAGCACAAACTATAAGTAGAAATGCAAAGCTTTCCCTTTCCCACACCCAAACCCTCTATAAACTCATTAGGAAAAAAAACAGAGAACATCAGCTTAGCATTCAACCATACCTGTTTAACAAAGCTAAAAGGTTGACATTCAAATAAAATACTCAATCTCATGCTAATGTCCAGTGGGGAATGCAAAGGTAGAATGAGTGTTGATTAACTAGTGCTTCAAATGAATGTCAAATTTGTTATACATTCGCTTTTTATCCCAAGGAGGGTCTTTTATACCCACTTTGGCAAAGATGGAATACAAATCATATTGCCATATTTAATACTCCCTCGGATCCGTAAAAATGGAGATTTGGGAAGCTAAAAGACGTCGGCAGAGACTCCCGCTGATGGCTAGAGGAGGTAGAAAATAAGTAATAAACGACGTTGTTGAATCTATGCTTAGACACGGGCTTCACTTTTGCACTAGATCTCTATAACTAAATACGATGGTTTTTAAGGTTTATGACGACGGTATATATTGTTACTATAGTCTCTTTTTTTTGTAGAATGACAACGAGACATACCGTCGTCATAAATTCTAAAAACCGTTAATATAAATTTCGATACAGAAAAATAGAAAAAATCATCACAGAGGATCTAAATTACTTTACTTTTTAGTGGAGGACCTGAACCCCTCGTGCCAATTTAGAAAACACAGAGCTCGTAAGGTGGTAAATAGTTGAATCCCAACATATAAAATTGAATTCAATAAATCTATCCGTACGATTCCAACAAAAAAATCTCACTTGCAAATTTATCTTGTATTACGAAAACACCTTTAATTTTATTTTTATTTTATTGGTATTAATATAAAGTGACATAAAATATACAAGTTTGTTACATAATTTTCTTATCATATTATTCTGATTCAATTAACAATTTATTATTTTTAAAGGTAAACATTAAACAAATATAAAAACTTACTACTTACAAAATTTGTAAATGAAATTTTAGACAAATTTAAAAACTTACTATTTACAAAATTTGTAAATGAAATTTTATTTGTGATACTTAATTCTAACTTCGCTCAAACCTGTAATCTTGTAACAGAGGCTTTTTCAACTAAACTATCACATTTAGTCTAATTGAATTAATAATTCTGTATGTGTTAGAACAATGTGATTAGCTAAGGGGTGGCAGATCTGATTGCAGCTTATTTATAAATAGAACAAATACTAAAGATTTTTTAATTTTAATCTAAAGGATTTATGCTACGTTTGAATTAAAGAAATGAAAGAGAGAAATAAATAGAATGGAGAGAGAAATGATTCATTCTATTTCAACTGGAATGACTCATTTCAGGGAATGATTCAATCCATTCCAGCTGAAATGAGTCATTTCATACCCTTTTTCAAGAAATAAAATTCATAAATTTAGAAAGGATATGAATGATCCATTCCATTCCAATAAAGAAACTAGACACAATTTTTTTCAATCTATAAAAATAAGTCATTTCATTCTCACATTCAATTCAAACGTAGCATTAATCTATCGCACCGTCTTCACCAAAATGTAATGTCAATTGATAGCAAACGTATGTAACTTTGAACAATACTAGTGGTTTGAAATTTGGATTTCAAATAATGTCCCAAATTTAAGATCCATCACGTTACCCATGTAATTATTACCTAGACGAGAGTAAATTTTACAATGTATTCTGTTGGACAGAACTTTCACCTTCGTGCGCCAAATACCATTTCATAATGCTTACACGTACAAGAAGAAAATCTTGTTTGCGAAAGGTGAATAGAAGGAAAATCAAGAAAGACAAATAAAGGATAAATTTCTTCGGAGTTGAGTAAAGAAATTGAAAAGATGCTGACGTAAATCAATCTTCAAACTCCCCACAATATCCAATCAATGAAACACACGGTAAATAAAAATCCAAATACCAATTATTTTGGAAAACAAATGACAATAAAATCAAAAGAAAATCATTACTTTTCCCCTTCAAGAGCCCCAAGATTTTTGTATATTAATCTATCATAAATGCAGGATCACGTTTATTATTCATGTAATGAGAGAATTGTGAAAATAACAGTTTTATATATACAGACAGAAAAAATAAAATAATACGACAATGACAAAAGAGCCAAAATAAATAATAACACGATCACACTTTAGCAGCTAAGTTTTAAAACACCATGGTCCAAATAATTATAATACTCGAGACAATCTCAAAATAAAATATAAGATAACAATCGAAATAATAATATATAGCAACATAATTTCCTCTCCTTTATCGGCTCCTCAACTAGACTTAAGGTTTGTGATTACTATGGAGCAGGCGAAGCTAACAGCCTTGATCCGAATTTTTCTTATGAAAATAATAATTTTCTTCTCGATATACACAAATACTAAATATTCAGTGTTCACACAGTATATCTTCTATGTATACAAATTATTTATTCGCATTTTTTTATCATTACTATTATATTTGTAAGAAGAATTAAGGAAGAAAGAAGAAAAAAATATTAATTAGAGACTTACCGTGCCAAATTTCAGTGCTGAACCACCTTGTAATTCAGAGAGTGACAATTTTTCATACACATCAACGTACTGGTACTGTATTGACATAATTTTGAAATCTGAATAGCTAATGAAAAAACCTGGTTATTTTATTACTGCCAACGTCATCCCGACAGTCATTTGGGTTGTGGCATCCTGGAGGACTAGAGCCGGCAAAATAAATCAAGAACCATGGACAGCCCAAACCACTTATCCATTTAGTTAAATGTCGGATTCACATTTTAGAATAGGAATTTGGGCCCAATCTGGATAACTGTTTTCAGCTCAGATTTATCAAAAACAGGCATATGACTTGCACTCTTCTCCCACTCTCACCTTCGCCCAAAAGAAAGACCCGGTAGTTAACGGTACACGACGCCTCCGAGAACGTTGATCAATAAACTCCCCAAACCCTCTTCTTCAATTGTTAGATGCCGCGTACTGCCTTTGTAATTATTGAGTGGCTTCACATTTAATGATGTAGGACTAATTATGCGTAATAAATTGAGGGGTTTATTCGTCTCCTCAGTTTATTGATCAATTTCACATCTAATGATGAAAACCCGATCTCAGCACCCCTCTCCGAGCAATCAAATATATAAATATGATTTATAACAAAGGGTTACTATATATGAATACTATTTTAACAAATACATCTTACACGATTGACATGATGATCTAAGAATTGAATTTGAAAGCAATTTTTTTTCAACCGTTACTAAGAGGCCCAACTTTTTTCAACCGTTACGAAGGGTAGCGGCTAGTGAGAATTACTTACTAACTCTCTCAGTCGCTAAACAATCGTCATTTTGTCTCTATCCTACCTATCACTAGGAGTGGCGGCTAGGATCTCCTAACCGCCTAGCAGCCAAAACTAAATATTGTCGTCTTCAGACCTCTACTCCTACTGACGGCTTGGACTAAAATGTCGTTTTGTCTTTACCAAATGATGTCGTTTTAGAGGAAATCAAAATTTCGTTATTAAATGAGACCCCATTTGAACAACTGATTCGAACTCGCATTTAATCCCACCCATGCACAAGCAAAAATTATCATAATGCATAAGTTTAATTAATTCACTCATTACACTCCAATAAGTACCTCGATACATAATCAACAACATTTTTGAAGTTTGATATATTAACCAAACAAGATGTTGACAATATTTACACTAGCATATTAAATTATCATAAGATTAAAGTTCAATAATTCTTGATATTAAAAATCTCTTGGATCAACAAACACATTCCCCACACATCTCATCCCAGTGATCAAGTCCTCCTCACCATCACTACTGGAATTCTTCACGCTCTTCACGTACCAAATATCCTCAATGCATGACAATGAGGAATCTCGAGGAACAAGCTCTCGGAGAGGATCAGAAAACCCTAACTCTGTCATTATCGCCTTACAATCCTTCACATTTTCAGCCATTTGCAAGGCAAAGCTCCACAAAGATTTCACAAGCTCCTCAAGCCTCTCTCCCTCTCCATAAAGCCCATAGAGGAACAAAAACCCTAAGGGTTTTTCATTTGAGTCCTCGCATACCAGCATTTTAGGGTTATCTTTTGCATGGCTAATTAGTGTTGCATGAGAAGAACTTCGTCCTTGATGATTATAAGCCTCACAAGTATTCCAAATGCTAAAAATTGCCCATGAGCTTTGTCTAGTTACGCCGGTGTTAATGTCTACAACATTGTCTTCTTTGAAGTAACATAGCCATGTGCCGAGGCTCAATTTTTCCTCCAAGACTAGGTTAATATCTGTAGGATATATGTCTTTGCCTACAAGATGAGTCTTGTAATAAGATATGGCTTCATTAACAGGCAACTTCTCTATTTTTATATCCTCGGATAGGTCTTTAAATGGTGGATTAACCGGTTGAACGAATATGTTTAGTGAGCTGAATTTGATGTAATTGCATTTTTTATTGAAGAGATTTGTGGAAGCAACATTGTTCTCCTCTGTGGCCAGAAATGTGTAATTTGCACCATTTATTGTGAACCATTCTTCCATTGATTGTACAAGCTTTAGTCCGATTCCAGTTCGCCTGTGTATAAATTAATGCATATCGATCGAGCAGATATATATGTGTCACAGGATCACGCACATAATAATGCTATAAAATTTTAATGGGATCATGACTGCATAAAATCCTCAAAGCTATTAAGCTGGATTGATGTATGAAAAAGACGAAAAGATAAAGAGGAAAAATATAGTTTATAATTAAATGCCAATTAATTAGATATATACATGTAACTAGAAACGTATCTCAAAATACAAATAAGAAAGGGAAAAAAAAGCATTTAACACTCATCCGTAGTTAATTTGTTCAAATTTGCTCTCTATCTTTTTGCATTTTGCCATGCCATTAATTAATTTCATGATTCTTATTAGGTCTTTAATTGGCTATTAGAAAATTTTGATGGATCTAACTTAGTACACCATATATAGTACATATTTAATCAAAATTCATGCAGATCATGTTTGTATGTAGGATCGAAGTATACTGTATATATAATATAATTTTATCGCTAATTCACTATGGTGTACATTAGGTTCTTGCAATTAAAATCATGCACTATGTATATTGTCTCAAATTCCTTTACGTGACTTGTAAATGAGTTCTACTCAAGTTGATGTAATTTTTTTCACAGTATGATAATATATAAGCATTGGGATCAGAGAGATCTAGAGAGACTAGTACCGATGCATAGGAGAGACTCGGAGGCCTAGTATGCAACCCAACGTCACATCTCTTTGCCCTGCAGCTCCAATCTCTACATTCTTAATGCATCCTCGAACCATTCCGACAAGTTCCCCATTGTTTAGTAGCTCCGCAACCTATATTTATGTATCCCATTTATTGAGCATTGATCATACACACACACACACACACACACACACACATATATCAAGATAATAAAAGGAAATGCAAAACTTAATTTGTAATGATCAGACCAACTCACCAGCATAACATGGACAGGATAGAGCCTAATCCTACACAAAGGATCATCACCTATCATGTTAGTGAATATGGAGATCCCGGCTTTATTAGGCGAAGACCCTATCTTACAGCTCTTCTCAAGTTTCATGGCCACTTGAAAATCTTTTTCCTCATTGTATTCCCTTATTAGAACCCTATTACATATTTCCTCATCCATTTTCTAGTGAGCTAGGTTACCAGAATCTGAAACTTTTCTTTTAATCAAGTCATGTAATAGTGTTACCTATTTTGTGAAATGGATCACTTTATATATATAGCGATATATGCCCATGCATTGATTATTTACCCTAATATCCCCTCCCCCCTTTAGAAAAGGGCTAGCTTCTGTCAAAATCATAGTATTCGATAATGACAGTACTCTCATCATTTACAAGCATTTTTTAGTTTTACTTTACTAAGCAAATAGATTGGCATTTTTTCATCAGTTTTTCATACAATATACATACGGACAGCTTATAATTAAGTAGCAAATTATTTAGATGTGGTGCACCACAAAATGTGAAACCATAGTGTCACGGATATGACGCAGAATCTCTGCAGTAAGTTGTACAATCTGTTATAATGTCGTATTGTTATCCCAAGAAGTCATGCATTCAAAATTTGGGAGTATGAAAGAGTTATGATCATATTTCATTGCATAACCTTGCTTTGATGCTTATTTGCTTTGATTATATCTTTCTCCATATACGAATCACACAAGAAACTGATAAGGGCTTTTTTTTAGGTTAATTAGTTTTATATGTGATGAATTAGAAGTCCGATATTTCTTTTGATTTTTTTTTTGATCAGCGAAAAATTGCATTAATAATAAAGTAAAATACATTAGATTTATATTAAAAAGACATGGATATAAGATCAAAGCAAACAACCCTCAAGATACGCTCAAACTATATTTCGAAATCACCCCCAAAAAACGTTCAACACTAAAACAAAACATAGCTACAGCTAAAACAGAACTACACAACAGAGCACCAAACAATACAATCTCTAAGCAGCACATAGCCATAGCCATGGCCCAATAAGCCATTTGTGAGTACTGTTACACCCTTCAGACACCCCATGGATTAAACCCCATATGAATGTTCTTCTTTTAATCAATTAACTCTACAGTTGTTACCAAACAAATAATTTCCTTATTAAAAACTCTCTTATTTCTAGCTTTCCGAATAGCCCAAAGAGTATATATGTGATAAAATGACGAGCCACGGCCTTTGTTGTTTCGCATATTCAAAAAACTTAGCACCCATAATTAGATCATGAAAGTTACCTGGTAAAGAGAAGCAGATACCCCAGCAACTACAAATAGACTTCCAAATTCTCCAACAACACAGACAATAGATAAGAATATGGGCTGAACTCTCCAACTGCTATTTCTTAATTTTGAAATTACTGTTTTTTTTTATTTTTTATTTTTTGTCTTTTGGCCGCTTGTTCCATCTTCGTGAAAATTAATTAAGGTCTTATAAAAACCAAAAAAAGAATATATTATTTTTTAAGAAAAGAAAGAAGACGTCGGCAACCCTTGGTGATCATGAAATTGTGTAATGAAGTCTTTAATTTCCTTGTAATTTTATTGCTTAAGTCACGGATTGATGCCAAAGTCATTGATGTGGCAAAGTTAAAAGATACGCTGCAGAATGTGAATTGTATGTATCTATAGAGTCACAACTGAGATCACTAGTACACTTAACTAGTTGTGTTTGCCAGAAAAATATATACATACTATATATATATATATATATATATATATATATATATATATATATCAATCAATTAACTAATTCATGCTGATGTGCTAGCTAGTTTTCAATCATGCCAGGTCCCAGAGCTGTTTCTTGGAATAAGTCTTGAGCACCATAATTTTTGTGTCCCTGAACTCCTGTCCTACGTACATAAACACTCACTTCATGCATGAAGAGTATTTAGGGACATGCCAAAGTAAGAACATCAAGTTAGCAAAAGAAAGAAAGAGAAGAAAAAATTAACTACATGAGCATGCTTATATATAACTGAAAACAATTTAAGTTCTGAGAAAATTATTGTTGGACACTTTCCAACCGACAGCTAATGCTTCTACAAATATATATGTAGCAATGCAAAACTTTTTTGTGTACAAAATTCTCACATTGAAATCTGACGATAGAAATTAAAAATGGAATAAAAATAGAACAAAAACAAAAGGGGAAAAAAAACTTATTACTACCTCCGTCCCAGGATAAAAGTCCTATATTGACTTTTATGGTCAAATTAACCATTTTTCAAATCAATATATTTTGTTATTCTTTAATATATATATAAAAAGCTTATAAACATTATAAACTATATACAATTTAGTACTAATCTCAATATTTATTTTTTTGAAAATCTAAATATATATGTTTAATTATTGATTTTAAAAATGGTCAATTTGACCGCAAAAGTCAATAGAAGACTTTTATCTTGGGACGGAGGGAGTATATTTTAGCGTTGAAGAAGGTTTTGCACCTAATGAACAGCCATGACCCAACAACCATAAATTACTTGTCATATATGTCCTAGCTACTTTCATTTCACTTTTGAATATATATCAGGTTCTTATAATTACAGACACAGGCACGGAGGTTTTCTGGAATGGAAAAGACCACCAGGTACTTGTATTAATCATACAAATACTACCCTTTTCAGTTGCATTATATAATGAAAAGATGTATATATATATATATATATATATATATATATATATATATAGAGAGAGAGAGAGAGAGAGAGAGAGAGAGAGAGAGAGTTAATCGTTAGATTCTTCATTATATTTTCGTCTTTTGGTTCTTTCTATATGTTGTTAGATTCATGTATGAGGTGATGCGAGTTTCAGATGGGCAAGCTGGGATGTACGTACTTGAAGAATTGATTCAGAGACACCAGTTGATCAAAACATGAATAATGGACTGAAATATATGGATCCGGTTAGCATAAAGTTAACTTTATGGTAAGTTAGACAATAGGTCAATACAATGCTGACACGCATAGAAAAACATCCCGGCCTGCGCGCGTATCAATACTTTATTAATTTATTGTCTAACTTATCATAAAATTAACTTTAATCGAATCCGAAATATATGTACTCCATATATAAAGTTTTAACTTGTATTAACATGTCATGATTTTAGGGTGGTCAAAGATGAGCTATTACAAATGATATTAGACCAATATATGTTGTTACCCATGAGGCGACGTAGGCAAGGGGGTGACAAATTATGGAGTAATTATTTAACGGTCTCGAGGCACTGTCACGTGGTGTTTAAAGTAAATCACATTTCTCTATTTTAGTGGGTCCATAATTGCAAACAGAGCGGTATCAGTAAAATAGGAAGATTATGTTGGACTATTATATAATTTTTCCAAATTACTTGGACTATTAAATAATTTTTCCAAATTATAGTGTAAAGTGTAAATTTTGAATGAGTTTATGTTGGATAAAAATAAGCGGTTAAAAATGTTACTAGAGTCCACAGGAGGAAACCACGAGAGGAAACCTATGGCAAAGTTATGGCATATATTAGAGTCCACAAAAGATACGTGTCATAGAAGTATGGTGGTTGAGTGAGTTTGGAGTTATTAGTGTGCCTAATGAAGAGTACATTAATTAACACCTAACACAAAAATTCAAAAATTTAAGTAAAAGAGATTAGTTATAATCTAGTTTCACATTAAAATATGTGGGATGAACTAATCTACTATAAAGTAGTAATTCTATAATCAAGAGTACTAATAATTAAAGTTTGAATTCTGATAGATTTATGATGAGTTAAAACTTGTACAATCTTAGAATAGTGAATTAAGTCTTAATTCAAATCCGTTTAAACTCAAGTGTCACAAATAATATCGGAAGTTGGACCCGAGATTGAATAATTTAAACTTTTAGATCAAATTAATATACAACATGTGTGATTAGGCCTTAAAATTGTGAAATATCCCACTTCCCTTACATGAGTGAAACAATAGGTATTAGCATTTTACCAAGCCATCAGAGTATCCTAAAATGCTCTCAAATTATTATGCAAATTGTTCGAGAACAGTTACTAATGCTATGCTATGGGCATACAAGTTGGTGTGGTCGAGTGGATTTTTTCATATGACTTGATGTGCAATACTTGACCTCAAACTTAATAATCTAAAATTTTGGTCCAGTTTGAATGGCGAAAGTGTTTTTGGCTTTACCCCCGACATAAATTGTGGCTGGGAGTAAAATATTCAAATGTGGGTGCACATGTTTTGGATCTTATGCTATTCCCATTTCCCAATATCTATTGACAAGAGATATTGTATGACTATTGTACATACTTCTGATCGTGATCTGTTAAATTTGATTTGGCTGTAAAAGTAGTTTGTGGTCGACCATCTTCCATAAATGGCCGTTCTCAAAAAAATAAAAATAAATAAATAAATAAATATATATATATATATTCCATAAAGGGCCCACAGAAATTGTTTGCTCTGAAGATTGATGCTTGAGTTTTAATTTGTTGATCCAACTATATATCAACCTGCACTTGGGAATACACTACTAGTTAAGTGCCAGTCTGTTTGGTTGACGTTCGGCAGGGAAACGAGTGCACGATATTATACTTGCTCTTTTTCAAATTGAGAGTTAGTTTTTCTGTTAAGATATATAATATATATATATATATATATATATATATATATATATATATATATATATATATACATCACAAGCATATTGGATTTTCATTTCCAAAAAAAAAAAAATTTAAAAGAATAGTATACATGGATTTTCAAAATATATTAATTTAAATTTTTGGATCAAATTATATTACAAATATGTGTTAGTGTCTTGTATTAAAAAATGTTGCAAGCAATTCGGCAAATGAGTTCAAATTGATGCACTATGATTTATTAAACCACTAATTGCACATTCTACTAAATATTCATATTGGAATGTGCCTAAAATAAATTATTGTCACTACAAATTATTAAACCCATAATCGTTGTTTTTCAAGACACTAATTTACTGTCGCTTTAGCTAATTCTTTATTATTGTACATGTAAACTTAATTAAGTTTAATTAAATTTATACATATTTTATTTAATAAATGTAATTTATATAGAGAGGTGATAAGTGCACTTAATTTTTACCATGTTTAATAGTAAGGTTAATGTGACCAAAATTTATTTTAGGGTTGAGCTTAACCAATAAAATTTATAGCACGTTTATCATTTGCATTTGTCTTTATATGTATGTACATATATATTTCAAAACTCGAATGAATAAGAGTTAATTAGATTAATTTCTTGAATTTGTACGGTGAACACATGCATGGACTTAATTTTATCTATGTTAAGCACCAACGCAATCAGGATTGTCGACTTCTGATTCAATTTTTAGGCAAGAAAGAAGTGAACGAGAGAAAAGTTAGGTTCTTGTGAGAGTTGTTGGTAGTTTAATAAGGAAGGTCGTTAGGCTTAAGCCGAGACTTAAGAGAATGAGTCATAGTTGCACTTAAAGGGACTAAGGGGGTGTTTGGAATAAAATGTGTCATTTTATTAAAGAGAAGACAAAAGTTCTTTCACTCAAGAGACTAGGGCGTTGGGGTTTAAACAACAAGGAAGTTACCATAGTCTTCTTATGACTCCAAAAGTACGAAATTGATGGCCCATAATAGGAAAAATTATTGTATGCCGCAGGAACAATGCTCCATCCTCTCACATGAGAGGGGGTCCACACAGGTCACATCACGTGTGGACCTCACTCTCATGTGAGAGGGTGGAGCATACTGTAGCGTTGCTCCTGGGGCATGCAATAATTTCTCTCCATAATAGGGCACTGGGTAGTAGACTTTCTCTTTCTTTGAAGAGGAGTTGTTAGGTGAAGTATTTCAAAGGATTTGAAGTCACGTAGGTAGGAAGATGAATTAATACTTATATCAAATAGTCTTGCTAAGGCACATTCCTATGAAGTTCAAATAGTAAAAGAAGAGACGAGCAAGTGGTCAAAAGAAAGCTCTTTCAATGGTTGATAGAAGCTCAGCCTAGTTTTTGCCTTTTTTATCATGTTGCCTTGGCGGAGTTTTGATTTGTGTGCCCATTCAAGCAAATTAGACTAAAGGGGAGAGAAAAGGTATCGAGTTAAATAAAAGCCAGTAGTTTTGGGTTGGTCAAGCCCCAAACTCAATAAATCAACTCGTTAAAAGTTTGCTTGAATTTAATTTGGGAGTGAGTCGAGTTGAGCTTGAACAAAAATTTAAATTTGAAATCAAATTTGAGCCAAGTTTGGTCAATAGGTTGTTCAACTTATTATAGATCCGACCGAATAAAAACAGATAAATATATAGAATACTTATTATATATTTACTCTCATAATTTATATTTTTCTAAACGTCTTTAATTTAGATTTAAGAACTATTTTTTCTTTAAAGTTATTTTTTTTAAATACTTAGTCAATTTTAACTAATCTGATTTAAATAATTTGGAGATGTATTACTATCATGATTATTTGTATATTTGAAGTTCAAATTTCGTAGTTTTGGTGATATTTTGATATTATAATTTGCAAAGATTTTAATATTTTTATTAATAAGTTGTCGATATGAGCAAATGTCATTTTAATAATGAGTTGCATTAATTTTTTGTTATTCATTTTTAGCTTATTAATTTTGATACTTTTTTGTTCAACTTGCTCGAAAATTAGGCCCCCAGACTTTTTTGAACAACATATTATAATACTCGAATGGGTTGAGGGAGGGCCCAAGCTCATTAATATTTGATTGAGCTAAGCTTAAATAATTTTAAGTTGCTTAGTTCAACTGTCAATTCTAAATACAATTATACATAACTTAAAATAAATATTGGTATATTAACAATTTATAAATAAATTCATGATGAGTAGAGAGGATAACAATTTTTTTTTATTTCAAGATGTGGACCATCCAATATTATTGTAATGAAAAATTTAATTTTTCCCTAATAATTGTGACTTTGTTTATAAATAGGTACCGGTTAGTGTGGAAAGATTTATTCATAAGATTAACTTGACAGTCTTCTAAAACGACACCGTGAAAGGAAAATAAGGTTGACTCACGCTCCACCAAATTCCAAATATATTTCAGCGCCAAACTAACTCGCTTCAAAATGGCAAATCCCCGCCAATTTTTTTTTATCACAATTACTAATTAGGGTTCGAACTTTTGATCGATAGACCAAAAGGTTTCTCACTTCATCCGTCAAATAAGAATCATCGACCCAAATTTGAACTATGAACTCTTATTCCAATTCGGAACTCATGATCAAGCAAATTGCAGATAACAAAATCTCGGCAATGGATATAGACCAAATCCAAGAGCCGGAACAAGAAGAACAGTTAGATCCATTTCTCAAATTCATCGACTATGCAAAATCAGTATTATCTCCCGAAGAAGATGAATGCGAAGAAGAATTTAACGGTCCAGGTTGGAGCTGGATTGTGTCTCGGATCCTCAAAACCTGTATTGCCTATTCAAGTGGAGTCACCACTGCAATTCTTCTTTCCGATCTCTCTCAGGTCCGTACAATTCATTGATTTATGTGGTTTATTTCTGTATTTGTTTAATTCTGTAGCTGTTGTTGCTATTTGCGTTACAATTTTTTATGTATAGGCTTGGAGTGAACAGTACCGGGGTGGTGCTCCGAAGAAAAGGCCGGAGTGTATTAACCAGCTGGCGAAGAAGCATAAGGGAGTGAAGCTTCCGAACACAGTTACAATTGATTCTATGTATGAGAAGAATTTCTTATCATTGAGTAGTGTTCTTGAAGCTGTTATAGTTGATGCTTTTCTTCTTCCAGGTACAATTGATATACTTGAGTGAAACCATTAACCATTTATTTGCTATGAACTTAATTAGTTGTGGAGCTATTGTACAAATATTTATTCGGATGATGATTTGACAAATTGGAAGTTAGTTTATAGATGATGTTATTTTTCACAATAGGATCCCATGCTTCTCAATTGTATGAGTTTTAAATTTCTGTAGGTTTTTCATGAATGTTATCAGTATTAATGTTAAATGTCTATTTCTCTTAGGGACAAACATATACATGCTTACCTTGGGGGATTTTTGGAGCTCTAATACCATTGATCTATATCTACATCGCAGGTAAATGGAGCTACTATAGTGGCCAAATCATGATTTCTCTAACTGAAATTTATTAATGTGAGAATATTTATGATGAGCTGCTTGTTTAAGTTTAAGAAGTGTAACACGTCATGACAATTCCAAAAGTATATCATATAGTTGCATCTAACTTTTGCTTGTGAATTGCAGTTTTTCTCTGTATAGGCTGCCAACTTCATTAACTGACTTTGATTAGAGAGCTCCTGTGCCAATAATAGTGTTAACTAGTTTACTTAATGTACTTTGACTCTTATTAGTTTTAGGAGAAGCTGATTAAAATGTTGGTCAGTTGAGTTCAAGGTATAGGCTTCTAGGCTCTTTAGTAGCGTGTTTAAATAAATGCTTAATAAAATTGCCTCCTTATTTGCTTCAAGCACTTTGGAGATGTTGATGATTGGGCTCAACATCTTGAATTACTAGTCATATTCATTTGCAGCAAGCTGTGCGGAGCATTGGCATTTAGACATATACTGCTTTCAGTGCTTTGTGTCTGGATATGCATGTATTCTGCAGCACATATCTAATATGTAATCCGCAGCAGATATTACAGCTTAGCTGATTCTAATTGTGGGATTCTGAAGAAAGGGCGAGAGATATTTGTAACAGGATGCTATCTTCGAAAAACTTCTGGAGGATCTGGTCATTCACGACTTTTACCAACTGAATATCTTGTAATATTGCTAGATGAGGTACTGTTCATTCTCTTCAGGTTTGATTTTATTCATGTGCCCCCATAGAAATTTGCATGCTCCAACCATATTCTGAACAAAATTCAGTTTATCAGAGCCTCATCGGAAAATCGTTGTATTGAACTTGATTAATGCATAGTTTCCTGTTGTAAGCCTTGTGGTAAGGAGAAATACGAGATGCCCAATAGTGATCATATTAGTTATGATTGTTTTTGTGTTTTTAATTGAATTGATGAATACTTTTTTACTATTACGTCCCTATGTTGCACTAATTTCCAATGTTATGCATACGTTAATTCAACAAAAGTATAATACTGAAGCATCTATGTTCATTTTAATGTCATGGAGGAAATGACTGAGGTTTTGAGTGGAAGTCATAACTTCAACCTCGTGTGTATATCGTGTTTGAAGCCACATGTTGGTTTCGTATGATCCTTAAAAGTGGTACTGTGAAAATTCTCTCCAATTGGCTGTTAAATTTTAGAGTGTTTTGCAGGACCTAGATGATGATGCGATGCTGATAGGAGCACAGTTCTGTTCAGATTCTTTCTCTTCCATTTCGCTTGATGCAGTTAATAAAGGTGCATCCTATTCGTTATATGCAAGGTTAGTTAAAATCACTTGCATTCATGCATATTAAAGCAACCTGACTAATTTTCCTTTTCTTCTATAGCCTTATATCGACACAGCCATCTATATCTGGATTGTGTGCCTATCAGATGCTTGTGCACACATCTAATATCTGAGATTTAAGGCCACTTTTAATCAGTTTATGTAAAAACTTAAACATGATAACTTAAGATTATGCATATTAATGTTTAGACCTAAATCCATATCTCACATTAGCTTGTATATTGGTGTCCATCCCCATATTTGGGGCAAAATTACACAAAAAAATAGCATGCTTATATTAATTATTACATCTATATGTTTGTTCTCACAGGATTGAATCTATCGGCTCATTAGAAATCCATTTACAGAGGAAACAAATCACTCTTGTTGATAATGATGGTATCAGGTTAAAGTTCTTGTTGTGGGGTGACCAGGTTCTACTTGCCAATATTTTCAGGTAGAACGTTGTTACCGACTCTTTCTCTACTACTGTTTCTTCTCTCATACGGACACAATCCAATTTCTTACAGTGTGGGAAGTATGCTTGCACTAGATCAACCTTTTATTGCAAGTTCTAAAGATATTGCTCTTGAATCATTTGAAGAGATATGTCTCGAATATGGTAGTGCGACACAACTCTATTTGGTGCCTTTAATTCAACATGAAGAACAGGTAAGTAATGGATATTTAGAAAGCATAGAAATTTGGAATGTGAATATAACTCTGGTCTTCTCAGATATCTGTAGCAGTGACACAAAATCGGTATCAAGGATCAAAATTGTATAGTGCATTAGATCCAAGCCAGGGACCTAAAGTTTCTCAAGTGACCCTCCCATGTGATTCTCGGGGGTCCATAGACTTCAGTAACTATCCTTTTCGAGTAAGTTTACGATTTCTAAATTTCAAATTTTGGTCAGAAGCAATTCAACCTTCTAGTTTCTTTCTTCATGTCCCAGTATATTACTTAAATGGACAATAAGCTTATACTGTATGTAGAAAGATGCAAATACTCAGGGTCCATTATCTATGCAAGTTTGCATGTCTATAAATTTCTTTTATCTTCAATCTTCACTTTTGGGTTTGAATTCTCGTAAGGACAATTCAACACTTGCTAACTCAGTGACATAATTCAATTTATAACAGTGACATATGGGAGTAATGCTCTTTTATTATATAAAGGAAGTTTTTATTGATGAGTAGAGAAGTAATTATAACCATGTTGAGGACAATAAGACCTCCCAAAAGAAAATTAAAAGAAATGGAAGATAATAAGTGGGAAAAAATGGGGAATTAGTTAAGTTAAGCATCACTCACCAATCCTAAAGTATGAGCCAAAGAGAAGTTTAGAGAGAGTCTATCACAGAGAAAATTTCAAGCCACAAAAAGTCCTAATCCTCTTGATCCATATTCTCTGCAGAAAAACAAGTAAATCTCCATATCATTTGTATGGCCAAAAAGCCATGAAATTGAATAGCAGTCTGTTGCCGAAGATGGACAAATTCAATATTCACCCAAAACAAACTAAACAAACAACAATACAACCGCTAGGCTATCAGACATTGAACGAACAAATGAGAGTGGGACCACAATGCTGCGTACATGTAATGCACATTGGAGGATACAGATTTTAAGGCCTATACATTTGACGTATTTTGTTAGTGTTAGCCAACCTAGAGTCAAGGACCACAAAAAAGTCTTAGTTTTCAAGGATACTTTGGTTTTCAAACACAGTCTTAATTTTCTATGCAGTAGCTACTTAATGATTTTCATTTTCTAGATTAATTTTTCATTAACCTTTCTTACATCTCAAAGTCTTCCAGTCATTTGTGGTCGACCTCCGTGACAAGATTACTGGCATCAGCCTCTATGGTATTGTTACAGACATAAAAAGAGAAAATAGTTCCGCTGAGACCAGTTTCTCTATGCGAATTGCAGAGACAACTGGAGCTATTTGGGCAAAGCTACATTTTGACAAATTTTGGTAGTAACATTTTTTATTTGCCTTTATAGAAACTAAATTAAAATAAGTTGTATAACAAAAATGTCATACTTTATCTATTCTTGATTACAGATTATGCTTTTCAGGTCATTTGGAAGGTTAGGCCTTGGTCACACCGTGTTTATTTCAGGCTTGACTTGCTCTAGGACAAAGAAAAATTGGTGAGCTTACACATTCTTTAAGTGATGGGAACTATATTTATCTATTATTTAGATACTACTTCTAACACCCCAAAATACTCTTTTGGCATCAAAGAAAGTAAAGAGAGGAAATAGTGAAACCGAAAGCTCTTTTCTTTGAAGTTTATGCCTAGTAATATCTTTGGCTTGCATTCTTATTCTTAAATTTTACATAGGGACGTCTCATTACTTGCTTAATTATTTTGCTCGACAGCCTAGAAGTTTTATGGTTCGAGAATGATGTTGGATCTTTGTTCGTCAACTTAAGTTGTTTGCCAGCACTGATGAACTCGTCTTGTCTCCACAAGTTATCATACCTTTCTGACCTATCCAATGGGACAAGCAGTACACATGTATGTTGATTTTAATTAAGTTATTCATGAAAAAGCATTTATACGCTTCCTTATTTCCTATTCTATTTTTTTATTGGATACTTGTGTTAGCCTTTTTAAAGTCGATATATTATGTCTTGCTTTCTCTTGGAAAACGTAAAGTGTTGGTTGTCAATCCTTGGCTTCATCTTACAAAATAAAAAATAAAAAAATAGTGAACTTTTTCTGTTAATAAAAATGCAGATTCGGGTGTGTTATGGAGTCTCGTGTTGTTATTTTTCTGCTTGGAGGTGATGAATATATAATTGATTGCGCCAGAAAAAAGATTTGCTTATACTAGCAGATATGGAAAGTAGAAAGGAGAAGCATTGTATTGTTCTTTCAAGCAACTCGTTTGCCAATTGCTCACTAGATCAATGACCATGGCTTGGCAATTCCAAATAACGTGCTCTGTTTTTGAAATGCTAATAACACCAGAACATTACCTAATTTGGTGTTATCTTATGCCTGTCTTGAATTTTCAGATATGCCGGATTTGGTTGGATCAAATTGATCATGTAACTACGAGATTTTCACATGCCCTTTGTGGTCATTTTGTAAACAAGACATCCAGTGAGGCTGTTGAATGCAACTTCTGTTGTCGTAGTTGTGATTCTGAAGTAGTGCGTGCTTTCCATCTTAAGATAACTCTTGCAGACGAGAGTGCCAAAGTTTTTGCATGGTGTACGGGCCATGCTGCTACAGAATTGCTGCAAATATCCCCCGACGAATTCTATGAGCTGCCTGAGGTAATGCCAAGCTCTCTCCCTCCAGTCTATCTATATATATTGGGATTTGAAGTCAAATTTCTAAACATTAGACTATTTTTTCTGTCTAATGTAATTGCATAAAAAAAAATAAAAAAATAAAAATACATGATAGCTCGAATAGTTGCAGAAATGTAAAAATGAATCTGATTTTTCTGATGCATAATTAACAAGAAATTGAAGCTGTGAAATGTTTTTTCAAGCCCCAAATAAGAGGGGGACCCATTTCACATTAAGGATCAGATGCATTAGTAAGTAATCTAAGCAAAATTCTCGTTAGTTCGTACTGTTTAAGCTTGCTGAAGAAAATGATTATTATTTTTTTGTAATAAATACTCCCTCCATTGCAAAATTAGGGATTTTTTTTTTTTCCTTAATTCCAAAATTAAAGATATGTTCTTATTTTTAAATTATAAAATCACATGAAATTTCTAAAATTTCATTACTTTTATTCTTAATTGATTTGCTACCGATACTACATTTATAATTACTATTAGGGATAAGTTTAAAAGTAAATTTTTCCTTAGATGGCATTGTTTTTCAAGTGTAGCTCTAGTTTCAAAACAGAGCGAGTCCTATTGAAGTATGGGGAAAAAAATAATTCGAGGAAATGTGCTCATTTATATCATCGGGTTTTTTATTATCAGGAGGAACAAATTATGTATCCGTCTTCTTTGGAGCATGAACATGAAAGGTTCACAGTTGCTATCGTGAACTGTAAAAGGCAGGGTTATGGAGTTGCTGACAGTCTAACGCAAGACAATGATGCAGTGTTATGGGAAATAACTCGGGCACTAAAAAGTGAATGAAATTTGCTGCAATGTTTTAGATGATTTTTCCTGGCTACGAAAAGGTGACCTTAAATTTCAGTTTGGTGGAGGCAAGTCGGGAAGAGGAAGAAGAGCAAAGGTAGATCAATGTATCAAGTTACTGATGGGCGAAAAAGTAAATTATTTTAGCGAGCAATGAATTTTGGTACAGGTGAGCTGTTGTATCAGAATCATCTACTATCTGAACCAACTGGTGTCTGGGCAACACGCATAAACATAAACAAATGCTCATGATGTTTTGTATCAAATTAAATATGCTGAATTATGAATTGTAAAATCCATTTGCAATCAAATTTTTGAGTAAGCTTTATCCGTTGCAGACTCCAATTTTCTTTTTGTAAAGGCAATGCTTGATGTAATATTTGGAATGGCAACATTATTTGAATTCAATTCCCAACAATTATGGAGTGTAAATTTTGTCAGATTCTCTTTCGAATAACCAATAATGATGCCATATTAGCCTTTTTAAAAAGCAGATTAAAACTCTTTCTAATGATTTGTGTATGTTGCACAAGAAAAAGAGAAAAGTGAAATATAAAATTATAGTAATCAGTAGTTCAAGTTAAATGCTTTTCCTCGTTGGGGAAAAAAAAAACCATTTTAAGCAACTTATCATCAGTATTCCAGAATATACATTTCCACTGAAAGGCAACCCACGCAAAACCCAGTGGCGAAAAAGTTTGTGTTGGTCAAGAGGCTAAGCCACTATTCAAGAAAACTTTTCATCAGATTAAAAATCCAAAAAACATTACCAACTGAATGGTACAATGCTCAGTCATTTCTTCTCTTATTGTTGGGAGGCGAATTCTGCTCTTTTGTGATTTTCAAGACGTTGACCAAGGCACGCAAACGGTCCCAAACATTCAAACCGTAGAGAGCTTCTACAAGTGACTCAAGGAACTCAAAACCATTCTCTGCAACAGGATACTAGAGTTGCAACGGAGATACTATCAGTTCGTGACAGGATTTCTGAGACTTAAAAATACGAAGTTAGAAAAACTACCTGGATAGGCTTTGGAATCTTTGTTTTGATTAATGGCCACCATCTATCCTCCACAACTGATTTTACAAGGCAGCATCCTCGCAATCCTTCTATACCGGCAAACCTTCCAAACCCGCTATCTTTTACACCACCGAATGGCAGAGACTGGGAAAAATGAGGATCTTAGTGCAATGATATATTTATAGTCTACCTAAGAAGTACCCATAATCTAACTGCCAATGATTTGATGCTCAGAAGAGGGACATAACAAGTTGAAGTATTATTGGGAAATGAATCTGAATCTAACTACATTCCAAATATTTATTTTGCTTCCATTAACATTATTTGTTAATGGTTATATCCTTTCAGTCTCATCTGATATTCTCTAGTTTCACCTTCATCACCACAATTTAATTATTTTATTAATTGTGTTATTGATATTCTACACAGTTGATCAAACACAAACATTTACCTGACACATGTAATTTGATGCAAAATCATTGATTGCAGCAACTCCACATTGTAACTGGGAAGCTATCTGCTTTGCGCGGTGCTTGCTCCCAGAGAAAACAGCGCAGCCAAGCCCATACTTTGAGTCATTTGCAAGCTTGACAGCTTCTTCATCAGTGCTGAATTTCATTATTGGCATAATTGGTCCAAAAGCCTGCGTGTAGAATGAGGTCGTTTGAAATAAGCAAATTACCTAGCAATGGTACCTAACATATGAAAGGCGGCTTAAATACATCCGAGGCACCAGATGAAAATTCTGGAAATATTAAAACTGAGGCGAAGAAAAATAAGCACAGTTTTCATAGCAGATCAGCTAGATTTCCAAATTGCCGACTTCAAGCTCTCTATCTGTCCCTAAGTAATCCATGCCTTGCTAATGTGAAACAGAATCAAAAGCTCACACATTTTTAATTTCTACAAGAGGCTCTAACACTATCATTTTGTTTGACCGATGAGTAGTTGAATTACCTCTTCCTGCATCAACTTCATTTTGTGGTTTACATTTACAATTACGGTTGGAGGGAAGTACTGATCAACAGCGCCTTCACCTATATTGCCAACACTTCCGCGAGCAACAATCTCAGCTCCTTTGTCTGAGGCATCATTTATGAGACTGTGAAGCCATTCAGAATGCTCTTGAATACATATGGCTCCCATGTCATACTTTTCGGACAATGGAGGGCCCTGCACAGATTATCACTTAAAACACATTTAAAGGAAAATAATTTAAAATAACATGAAGACTTATGCATTGGTGATACTATGATCCAAATAAGCATGCAAATCTTCTTTTGTGACGCCAATGCAGGGTTTGATTACCAAGAAAATATTAATGCCCAAAACTTTACTTTAAGAAGGGGCATAATGAGTGAATTTTCTCCATAGTATCATTTTCTAGCATAGTTATTTAATATCAAATGTCATATACTTACAGCAGTAACAGATTTCACAATCTTCACTACTTCAGCAACAAATGAAGAATGAATGTCCCTGTGAACATAGAATCTCTCAGCCCCTGCACAGTTCTGACCACTTGATTGGAGAGCAGCCCTAACAGCAATTTGTGCAACCTATATTGTGCTCACGATCTATCAGAAATTAATGGAACTTGAAAATACATAATTTAACTGCGGGTGTTCAAAGTATTCTTATATCAAAGTGAAGAACTAACAACTACTTCTAAATCTAATTGATGGAAAGACAGAGAGAACATACATGTGGCACATCTACATCTTCACACACAATGAAGGGATCTTTTCCACCAAGCTCAAGTGTGACTGGAATCAGTGTCTCTGAAGCAGTTCTCATTATCTGCATCAACATCAATTGTGTCAAGTTTTGCAAGGTCTAATCCAATAAGGAAAACAATTTATTGGAATCAAAATTTCAAACTACTTAGAAAGATGATATACTGAAACAAACCAAAAAGTTTATTGTGCATAATTTAAATATATATATATATATATATTAAACAAATAAATAAATAAATAAAACAGTTTTCAGTATCACATGCAGTAGACATTCAACATGCTTATGTAATGCATGGATGGTAATGCAGTGAAATTAGATACTTAGAACTGAAGTGAGCTTCCAGTGTTGTGGCCTTGTAGACCAGTAGAGGATCATACCATTTTACCCACACCAGGGGATCCCACAAATATGATTTTGTCAACCGAGGACACCAGTGCTTCTCCTGTTTCAGCAAACCTGGCAATGGAGTTTTATCGTATTAGAAAAATCAACATAATATAATAGAAAGACTACAACACAATAACACATACCCTGTTATTACTTCAACCAGATTCTCAGGAGCTCCTACAGCTGCAAGGGCTGTTTGGATAATTCGCATATAGAAACATCCAGACCAACTTGCATGTTCTGAAACCTACACAAACAAACATATAGCTTCTTGTCAAATTAGTGATTTGGTTTCAGTATGCACCTATATGCAAACTATTTTGTCCTTTTCATCTTTCTAAATCAACATATCAGTATCTTCTAGTAAACTCTGTGATAACAAGGTATGTTACTAATATGTAGAGAGGAATGGGAACAAAGAAAATCTTCTTACAAATGTAGCTACTGTGATGTATAATATTGGAAAAGCAAGTGAAAGTCATGATAGAAATCAGAAACAGGCAGTCATATTTAAAAGCCTTGACAAGAGATAATTCATAACAATTAAGACTTGGGACTTAGGGATAAGAAGAAATCAATTTATTTCACATTTTAAGATTTTAACTTTCCCATTGACTACAGCAAGCTGATAACATTCTCAAATGAATTTAGATTTGACTAGAGCTTTTCATTGGCTAATGCATCTGTATACAAAATAGTTTGTCCTTTTCATCTTTTTAGAAAAATATATCACTGTCTTTTAGAAAACTCTGTGATAACAATTTATGTTACAACTACATAGAGAGGAGTGGGAATGAAAATAATATTCTCACAAAATATCTACCATGCTGTAAAGAAAAGCAAGTGAAAGTAATGAGAGGAATCAGAAACGGGGATTAATATTTAAAATACTTGAAGAGACATCAAATAAGGAGGCACTGAAAGGGCATTGCCTGTTTAGACTACATACCTAAACTCTGCTACCCATCATATTCATCTCCAAGAGCAATTACTGGCCAAGTGCGTGCCCAAGCATTCACCAGTAAGTATATGAATAAACCCACTCTCTAATTACATCACATGCCAAGCATTTAAACAATACCTCCATGCATGCATCAAGACTCAATAACCAAAGAAATTACTGGCTAAATGTTGGAAATTCAAAAACTATTAGAATAACGAAAAATATAATAATATTTGACAAAGATAACTTAATAGTAGCATGTACCTTGACAACAATGCTATTTCCAGAAAAGACTGCCGCCAACATTGGATTAAATATGTTATGAAATGGATAGTTCCATGAAACGATAGCACCAATAACACCTAGCGGTTGAAATTCCACTTTGGATGTCTTGTGAAGCATAGACCTTCCAGAAGACCTGAAAGCAATCACATTAACAATGAAAGATCATCTTTAATTATCCCTAGTAAACATTCACCGGAAGTAGCACATATTGCAAAAATCACACCATATACAAGTAATGCTTTACTCATTGTTTAAATCCTTAAGTCATTCAATGAGCGAACAATCGTGATTAAAACACTAAGAATGCAGCTCAATCTACAACAACTAAGAATTGAATAGTTCAGACTTATAGCGAGTGGATAAAAAATGATAAATAAGCAAGTGTAATAGAATGTTCCCCTGAAAGCATAATTTTAAGAGAATACACAATTTTGGTGTGACAAATGGGGAAAATAAAAAGAAGAAGAAGAAGAAGTAAGGATCACGTCCAACTGACACAAGATATATCAACAAATGATTGGCCTAAAGCAAAAAAGATGCAGCACAAGAAAATAGAACATCATAATTGCTGTAGACCTTCAAAATCGAATTAGAGCTCAAAGTTGAGTCAAAGTTACAATTTTTATCATTACTGTTTCATGTTCTGCAAGCTAAAATAAACACGAGAAAAAAAGATGGTGAGCTACCGGTATTCAGGCTTTAGCCACCGCTCACCCTCTGAAAGAAGCCAAGAGATCTTTTCACATGTTGTCATTATTTCTCCCAAGGAAGCATCTACCATTGTCTTTCCAGTGTCACGTGAAGAGATTCTAATCAAAATGAAAACCAATTACAGTAGTGCTATTCCTTCAACGATACTTGCAGCAGGTGAAGCAGATTAATGCAATGGACATGTACTAAATCATGCAGGAGAGGACCTTACTTGCATATAAGCTCTTGATGTTCAATAATATACTTCAGAAGTATCCGCAGAAATTGACGTCTTTGCTTAAAAGAACTCCTTGCCCATGTTATCTGTGCCTTCCTAGCCTGTGCCACACGCTCCTTGACCTGAGCAAGATGTTGGAGTTCATCATTTTCAATCAACAGGTTATGAATTCCATGTTCATGTTCAAGCTACAGCTGAAGATCAATGATAAAGATATAAAAATGGGCAGCAATTAACAACTTCAAGGAAATAGTATTCTACAGGAAAGATCTGAAAGCAGCCAAAGAAAAGACTAACAATAATTTAGAGAATAAAATGCAGAAACATTAGCATAAATGGAGAGTTCATAAATCCTTGTGCCTCCGTAAGTTGGACAGAGAATTAACACCTATCACTCATGGTGAGTGATATGCAATACAAATTTGATGATTTGAAAAATTGTACGCTTAAAAAAGAAGAATAACACCTTACGATAAGAGTGAGAGGGGTGGTACACACACAACATACAAAATCAATATCAATCAAAACAAGCATAAGTGAGCACACAGTCGCAAGCTAAGCACCAAATTAATGCAGATTTTAGCCCATATGCTTCATAATGGAATAGAACAAAATCCTGCCAGTTTTAGATCCCATTGTTGACATCACAGTATCTGGGCTTCTGGAGGATAAGTTGCTTCAGTCCAGAGAATCAACAAAATGGCTAATTTTATGTAAATACATACATAACTACATCACCAACCTCATCAGGTTTCAGTGCTGGAAAGTACCCCAGATACTTCATTGTTGCAGGCTCGTAGCACTGAACTTTGTCCGGCTGTCTTCTCGAAGGTATCTGGATAAAAACACAAACAAAATATTAGCTACTAGATGTCTCAAACTCTCAGTCCAACCACAAAAATCTCTTAAGATCTTCTATATGAGAGCAGAAATGTGTTGTTGAGAAATTAGGCTCACAAAATAACACTAAGATAACACGCACACAACTGTATGAGATAAAAATAATGACACAAGAATTTTACGTGGAAACCCAACTGGGAAAAAAACCACGGGGAGAGATCTCAGAAATCCACTATGAAAATAATATGGAGAATACAACATTTCTTTCTGAGAAAATAAACTCACTGATTATTTTCTCTCTTTCTCTACCTAGCTCACTCTTTACTCTAACTCAACTGAGTTTTTATCTCTTGCTATCTCTCGGATGCTTTTCTGATGTTAATTTATAAGCTTCCAAGTATGCGTGCTTTATAGTGCATATGAGGAAACAAAATTCCTCATTTCAAGGAGCCAATTTCAAACAAGGAGATTTGGAGCAGACTTTTCGCACGCCAACTAAATCAGTTTGTGTGCTAGCTACTGTGGCTACTTTGACAAAGTGGGCATGCATTCATTTTATGGTTACTGACAAACCAAAAAAGGAAGACAAATGTGAGCCAATATTCAACAATCTCCACCTTGGCTCATATTCTCCAAATATTACGTATTGTGAACTTATTCGTGTTTGTGAATGTATCCCTCTCCCTGGATACTCCACCACGAACTCAGCATTCAACGAAATGAATTAAGTCCAAGCAATGCTTGAACTTTTCTGTCGTAACTGACTTTGTGAGCATATCCGCGGCATTCTCCTTTGTGTGGACTTTGCGAACTGCAATGTCACCACTATTCAGCCACTCACGAATCTTGTGATACCGAACATCTATATGTTTGGTCCTGGCGTGGAACACCTGGTTCTTCGCTAAATGAATAGCACTTTGACTATCACACTGTATCTGGATACTGCCCTGCTTGAAACCTAGTTCTTCAACTAGTCCTTTTAACCACAAAGCCTCCTTGCTTGCCTCTGTCAACGCCATATACTCAGCCTCTGTTGTTGATAATGCTACCGTAGACTGCAACACTGACCTCCAACATATACATCCTCCACAAAAGGTGTATACAAACCCTGTCGTAGATCTCCTTGAATCTAGATCTCCAGCATAATCCGAATCAACAAACCCTGTAACCTCACTTCTCGCAGTATCACGATCAAACATAAGACCATAATTGGTTGTACCTGCTAGATAACGAAAAATCCATTTGACAGCATTCCAATGCTCTTTCCCTGGATTTGCCATATACCTGCTAACCACACTAACTGCATGTGAGATATCTGGTCTTGTACATATCATGGCATACATGAGACAACCTACCGCATTTGCATACGGTACTTTGGACATAGACTCCACCTCATCCTCTGTCTGTGGGCCCAATTGTGAAGATAACTTGAAATGTGCTGCCAACGGAGTGCTAACTGGTTTAGCATTGTGCATGTTAAACCTCTCCAAAACCTTCTGCACATATCCTTTTTGAGTTAACCACAGCTTTCCCACCTGACTATCTCTGTGAATTTCCATACCTAGGATCTTCTTGGCTGACCCAAGATCCTTCATTTCAAATTCACTGCTCAATAAATTCTTCAATTGAAGAATATCTGTCATCCTCTTTGCTGCTATTAACATGTCATCGACATATAACGTCAACAGTACTAGAGAACCATCATCAAGCGATCTGAAATACACACATGGATCATACTCAGAACGAGAGTAACCATGAGCCACCATGAAGCTATCAAACCGCATGTACCACTGTCTCGGGGACTGCTTCAAACCATAGAGAGACTTTTTCAAGCTACAAACTAAGCCTTCTTTCCCTGGTTCAATAAACCCCTCCGGTTGCTTCATGTAGATCTTTTCTTCTAAATCACCATGGAGAAAAGCTGTTTTCACATCAAGCTGCTCCAACTCCATATCCTGTGATGCTACGATAGACAAGATCAACCGAATCGATGTGTGTTTCACAACTGGTGAGAAGATCTCATTGTAGTCGATTCCTTCTCTCTGAGAGAATCCCTTTGCCACCAATCTGGCCTTGAATCTTTCACCTTCTTTATCAGACTGAGCTTCCTTTTTCCTGAACACCCACTTGCATCCTATAGCCTTTGATCCTTTTGGAAGTTGAATTAACTCCCAAGTCTGGTTCTTCTGTAAAGACTCCATCTCTTCTGCCATCGCTATCGCCCATTTATCATTATCCTCGGACTGAATAGCATCTTGATAGCTAGTTGGATCTCCACTACCTGCAATCAAGGCAAAAGCAACCATGTCTTCAAACTCATATCTCTGCACTGGTTTGCTGACTCGCCTTTCCCGATCTCTAACAAGATTATAGGACCTCTCTTGGGGATCTGAAGGATGATCGTCTTCAATCTCTTCAGCTTCTTTGTTCTCTTCAGGAAGCTTCACCTCAACTGGGTGTTTCTGCAACTCATTTGTTGTAGATTCTTTATTCTCGGATTTGTTCAGCATGTGTTTCTCATTAAACACCACATCTCTGCTAACAACCTTCTTCTTGGATACTGGATCCCATAACCTGTATCCCTTGACTCCATCTTCATATCCAAGGAAAATGCACTCCTTTGACCTTGGATCAAGTTTGGACTGTCGCTCCTCAACCGGCAAATGAGCATAAGCTGGACAACCAAAGATTTTCATTACAGAAAAATTAACTGGTTTCCCAGTCCATACCTCCTCAGGGATTTTGTAATCAATTCCAGCTGAAGGGGATCGATTTATCAGATAGCAGGCTGTGTTGACTGCCTCAGCCCAGAAATACTTGGGCAAACCTGCATTCAACCTCATACATCTGGCGCGTTCCAACAGAGTTCTGTTCATCCTCTCTGCAACCCCATTTTGCTCTGGAGTTCTTTTAACTGAGAAGTGCCTGGTGATACCTTCATCCTGACAGAACTGTAGGAATGACTTGTCCTTGTATTCCATGCCATTATCTGATCTGAAATACTTCAGCTTCTTTCCGGTCTGATTTTCTACTTTAGCTTTCCATTGCTTAAAGATTTTGAAAACCTCGGACTTCTGCTTCATAAAATACACCCACACCTTTCTGGAGTAGTCATCTATGAAGCTGACAAAATAATGGGCTCCACCCATTGACGTATCTTTGATCGGGCCCCAAACATCTGAATGTACATAATCAAGTACATTCTTACTGGTATGTGCTCCTGCCTTGAAGCTGACCCTTCGTTGTTTGCCGTACAAACAATACTTGCAAAATTCCAAACTGCAAGTTTTGACACCTTTCAGCAACTGCCTTTTGTGAAGTTCTTTCATTCCACCTTCACTCAAGTGACCAAGTCGCATATGCCATAATTCTGTGCAATCACTGTTGGAATTATCCTGCACAGAAATCGCTGCTCCACCAGTAACTGTGTCCCCTATCAACTTGTAGAGGGTGCCCTTTTTCTGACCCTTCATAATTACCATTGAACCCTTGATAATTTTCATGACACCATCTCTAACTGAGATACTACAGCCTATAGAGTCAAGTACTCCAACCGATATCAAGCTCTTTTTCAATTCTGGAATATACCTTACATCACCCAATGTTCTGACGACCCCATCAAACATTTTAACTTTGATGGTGCCTATCCCGGTAACTTTGCAGATTGCATTGTTACCCAATATCACAGAACCACCATTGCAGGATGTAAAAGTATCAAACCAATCCCTGTGAGGGGACATATGAAAAGAACAACCGGAATCCATGTACCAATCTGTAAGGCTGCTACTGTCTCTAACGGATAAGAGATCTCCCTGTGAAGCTTCATTTTCTGCCACTGTGTACAGCTCTCCGTCGCTGTAGACATCCGCTTTCTCAGCAACATTAGCAGAATTTTCAATCTGCTTACCTTTCTTTTTGTTCTCCTTTTTCAACAATGGACACTTATTTTTGAAGTGACCCTTCTCGTGGCAATGATAACACTCAACCTGAGATATATCCTTCTTGCCTGATCTTGACTGAGACCTTCCTCGTTCCTTGCCGAAATTCTTCTTTCGATTAGGACCCCTGCCACGTCCATTTGAAAATGCAAGAAGACTATCTCCTTGATCTCTGGAAGTAGTGCCCCTGAACTTATCCTGGTCCAGGACTGCAGACATCACATCATCAACTGCAAGCTTTTCCTTCCCTACAAGGAGAGTAGTCTGGAGAGTTGAGTATGAATCTGGTAGAGAAACAAGAAGCAATAAGGCTTTATCTTCTTCATCCAGCGTTACATCGATACTGGTCAGTTGGGTCACCAATCTATTAAACTCATTAATATGATTGGTCAAATCTGACCCTTCTTCCATCCGAAGCCGGTACAATTCCTTCTTCAAATATAACCGGTTTGACAGAGACTTCGACTTGTAAACTTTCTCAAGTTTCTCCCACAAGTCTTTCGGAGAGGTTTCTGTCAAAACCTGATATTTGATCTGTGGCGCCAAACTCAATCTGATTGTTACCACAGCCTTTGCTTCAAGTTCTGCCCATTTTTCTTCTGTCACAGTTGCTGGTTTCTTTTCTTTCCCTTCTAGTGCCTTCGCCAATCCTTGTTGAACTAATACATCTTTGACTGTACTTTGCCAAATACTGAAATTTGACTTTCCATCAAATGGTTCAACATCGTACCTCAAACTCGTACTTGTCATCTTTGTATTTGTGAGCTGCGAGATTTCTCAATAAACGGATCGTTCCTAGACACCAACGGCGTGAACCAAAAGCTCTTGATACCAATTTTTGAGAAATCAGGCTCACAAAATAACACTAAGATAACACGCACACAACTGTATGAGATAAAAATAATGACACAAGAATTTTACGTGGAAACCCAACTGGGAAAAAAACCACGGGGAGAGATCTCAGAAATCCACTATGAAAATAATATGGAGAATACAACCTTTCTTTCTGAGAAAATAAACTCACTGATTATTTTCTCTCTTTCTCTACCTAGCTCACTCTTTACTCTAACTCAACTGAGTTTTTATCTCTTGCTATCTCTCGGATGCTTTTCTGATGTTAATTTATAAGCTTCCAAGTATGCGTGCTTTATAGTGCATATGAGGAAACAAAATTCCTCATTTCAAGGAGCCAATTTCAAACAAGGAGATTTGGAGCAGACTTTTCGCACGCCAACTAAATCAGTTTGTGTGCTAGCTACTGTGGCTACTTTGACAAAGTGGGCATGCATTCATTTTATGGTTACTGACAAACCAAAAAAGGAAGACAAATGTGAGCCAATATTCAACATGTGTCATAATAGAAATCTTCACTGATGCGCATCTGGTTACCTTTAGTCAGAAACTAATGGATTTATACACATTTTAAATTGAGCTTAGATCCTATACAAGTAGTACTAGAAGACCTTTTGGATGTTTACTAATGTAAGTGATTTGTACAATCAACCACCATTATATCAATTGCAAAAACTTGTGAGAGAACGTTTCTTCAAATCAAGACAAACTATAAAGAAAGAAAAAAGAATATTTGCGTTCATTTATTTGTTAAATTTTTTAATATGTGATTGGTTGCATATATAAGACAACCAAATTCCAACTCGAACTTTTTACCACTTAACAGAAAGGAAATAAGCATGAGAACACTACAAGCAATCAAATTGATTATAGTGACATCATAAAATCAATACCGCTTGAGAAGATTTTGGTCACAGTAAGGTCAAAGCTAGGGCACTAAGTGCTCCTCCTTTTCACACAATTCCTCAGAGAAATTGAGCTGCGCTTGAACATGATTCTAGACTCCCATTCTTACATGAGGAAAACTCAACCCGTAAAACTCAATTAAGATTGCAAATGCTTGGTTAAATACGAAATTAACATATACAAAAGCAGCTTGAACAAATTGATGTGTTCCACCTCGAGCTCAATTAAGCTGAAACTCTATAAAACCTTATGGAGTTGAGCTCAGAATCCATAGTCAGATTGGACTAATTTACAGTCCTAGTCTAGGCAATTGCATCCAACAATAGACAAACAAATTAACAATCAAATGCATTCCAGTACAATACTACCCCATTTAGATCCAAACACATGCAAATAATTTCGGTAATTCATATCACTCAGAACTAGCATCCAGTTCAATGAAAGTAAAACAAGGAAAAATTTGAGGAACTTACGTAAATGAAACTGTTTTCCTTGGTTTGATTCCCATCATCTAACACTGTCATGATCCAAAACAGTAAGAATAAAAAAAGGACATCAAAACCAAACATATATAAATAAATAGAGACAGACAGAGAAAAGTAGTTACTGTCGAAGGCGTCGACATCGATGGACGGGACGTTGGAAGGAATGAGCATCAACAGGAATTTGCAGATGACAAAAGCAAATGCTAGAACAAGCAAAGGCCACCAAAACGCCATTTCGATTCTCAGATTAAACCCTAGCCTTATTACTTTTTCTGTGACTGTGAGAGGGCCTTTGTACGAACAAATCGGAGTTCGCTTTTTCTATATATTTCATTTTTCTCGTCTGTTTATACGCGCGTAATGTAAATCAGTGGCATGTTTTTGAGATGCATTGTCATTTACACGTGTAATTAGGATAATTGTATATGAAGATTGGCGTGCGACGAACGCTAACGTGCACGATCCATAGATGCCATGACATCAAGGGTAACTGTAAGTACAGAATCGAGCTTGTACTTCTCCTCAATTACTGAAATGCCAACAATCGTGCTTTTGAGGTCTCTACACGATCACTGTGTTACATGAACAGAGTGTGGAAGGAAAAGAAAAAAAAGAACGTAAAATTTAAAGTTATTTGTTCAATTCTTTTGTTATTAAATTTTTTAATAAACAAAAAATTTAGTCATTTTTATTACTAAAGGTTTTCATTTAATAACGGATGGACTTGAACACAAAAATTAAATAATATATTTTTTATAAATTTTAACATACTGTATATATTATAAATACAATAAAATTAATATAAGGGTAAATTAATAATAAAAAATATAAACATAAGTTTTTAATATTTATTTTGTCTTATAAACTTAGTAACAACATGAAAAAAATACACAAATTTTTTATTATAAATTAATTTTTTTATTCTTTTCTTTTTCTTTCAAATCTTAAAGACTCTAATTTTTTTTATCTGTTTTTTTTTTTTTTTTTGTAATAAGGTTACACCTTATAATAAAAGAGTCCTATTAAAATTGAAAAAATAATAATAATAAAAGAAAATTGAATCTGTTTGTGACTAAAACTCTCAGTAGCCCACGTTCAATTTATCCATAATAACCATATTTTGCTGTTACTTCTTTTGCACGGTTCAAAATATTTTATTCTTTCAGAATTACTACTGTATATCAGTTTAATCGATTTTCAACCATTCTTCTTTTTCATTCTTTTGTCCAATTCTCATCTCGTATTTTTTATTTCCAAAAAGATGTAGTCTAATTGAGTTATTTTGAATGACAAAGTATAAAGTGAGGCTATTTCCGCTAATCATAAATCTTACAATAGATTACTGAATTTTAATTACAGCGCAAAATTATCATAAAAAAATGATGAGGAGCAAGTGAAATTATTTCTCAGCAGAGATTTGATGAAGATGATGATGAAAATCATTTTATGAAAAGTAAGTGAACTTATTTAAGAATTGTTTTGTTGGAGCAAAAATTTTGATTTTTTTTTTAATTTTATTTTAGAATTTGTACTTTTTCTCCATCTTTAAATTCAATTTATCTTTTTATCATATGCATATAACTTTGTAAATTACATTAAATTTTAAATTCTAACATTGTTTATGTTACACCCAACGGGCGTGCAGTTTACTAATATTCATGATATTAATATAATAGTAATGACATGGTGATATTTTATCTGCTAGTAACATGTTAACAATTTTATTTAACTTCATAGTTTTAAAATATATATATAATTTTAATTTTGAAACATAATATATATATATATATATATATATATATATATATATATATATATATATATATATATGAGGAAGGATCAAGAACATACATTTTTATTAAGTATACCAAGTATACTCTTTTTAGCGGCGGACCGACGACAGTTCAATTCGTCGCCATGAATTCGGTCTGTCGTTATAGTTTTAACGATGGATAACATATGGCGACGGACTGAAGTTATGGCGACGGACAAACTGTCACCGATCCGTCGCTAAAGGAGGTATACTTGGTATGCTTAATAAGGGGTATGTTCTTGAACTAAATCATATATTATATATATATATATATTTAAAAAGGGAAAACTTTGATATTAGTAAATTATATAGACGTTGTTTACTCTTTTCAATACTAAAAGTTAGAAATCTAGTCCTCTTCCATTTTTTATTTTTTTGTGTCTATGTGTGTGTATAATCAAGTCCACTGACTCAAATAGGCCACAGGTCTGATCCGTGTTCCATGTTTAGTTAATCACTGGTTAAGAATTGAATCCCGGATTTTGCTTTTGCAAAAGGTTTGAATGATTTGGTCTCGGCCTAGCTAGACAGTTGTTTACTTGTTTTTGTTCCACTTAGCTAGTCCGGACTTTACACGCCAGGCCATTTCTCGAATTAAGTTAACTAATAATAATAATAATTTGTTAACATCTGTAATAGTGAATTGGTAATCAAAGATTAGACGTTAAAAGTGGATATAAAATCAATCAATCAATTATAGCAAAATAACAAGATAAATTCTAAGTCATTTTCGTTGATCCCAGTCTACTTCACAGTCTATTTTTATTTTTAGTAACTCAACAATTCAAAGGTTTTTTTTATTATCTTATTTTTGTGTGTCATAAATTCATTTATAATAAATTTTAAAATTTATAAACCAAATACATATGTTTTCTTTCTTATTTTTATTTCAGTGTATCTAGTTTAATATTTGATTAGTTCTCTGATTCTCTCACATTATCTTTTATATATATGTAAACACATGTACGATAACTTTTAATTCGTTAAAGAACCCCAATAAAAAAACATATAAAACTTCTGATATTTTATAATAAACATATACAATTAAATAAAAATAGTATACCCAATAATCCTTCTCCTTTTACATTGACCTTTAACTCATCAAAGACCCACACAAAAAAATAAAAATAAAAATAAAATACTACCATCTTATCTTATCTAATACATACAATTACAACAACAAATTAGTATAAATGTTTAAAATATACATAACGCTTTATATAGAGGAAGATATCCGACAAATTATTTTTAAGTTTATCCGTGTTATTTATGAGCTATCAAGCTTGTTATGTGCATGATTATAGTTGATTATAATTACTAGTTACATGTATAGTGAGTTATCAATTAATTACTTTGCGGTTACTTTTAAAATAGCCATGTAGCAAGCAATCTAAAAAGATCAACACTAGCTTCTTTATCAAATAAGATGTTGCCTTGAACTTCATAAAATCTTTGTCCACCTTTCAAGCTATTACTAAACCTACAGTGTGTGGGATTTTTCTGGGTCTGTTTGTCTCTTTCTTCTTCAAGTTTAAAATCATATACATAAATCACAGTTACTGCAGCAAATCAATCCATTGTATAAGCATCTATTTATTTTATAAGCTTTTCTAGCTTGTTGATGTCTTGAACCCTACTATGCGCCAGTACTTGGACTCGCTGTTGCGTCATAAATCACTCACAAGTGTATCATTTAAGCCTATGTATTCTTCTCTTGTTTGCCCTATCTAACATTCAGACCTCAAGTTACTCAAAGCTTATATTCTGGACTTCAAACTATTGTAAAGCTAGGAATAAATAAGCATAACTACCAACTGAACAAGCCACATTTATTCCACTTTTACCTGTTTCAGATATGTATTTTCTAAGAAGCAATCTCTAAAGCTGTCTACAATGGGAAACCGCACCTTTTTTATTTTATTTATTTTTTAAACACGACTGAATTCATTAGTTTCTTTTGCATTTTTTAAGTGTATTAGTTTCTCTTGCCTTTTACCAAGAGAAAAAAGGAAAGGGGTTTCTCTTGCCTACTGAACAAGTAATCTTGGATTCCATTGTTCTGCCTTTTATTTTGATTGGTACTACAGGACTTGTACGAAAACTATATGTACATATTTAGCTGGCATCACTTCTGTTTTACCTTCAACTTATAATTAAGTGCGAACACCAGCCAATGCCATCACCTTAATTCTAATTGTATTAGATCAGTCCTTCAACAACTGCAGGGGTCTTCTAGCTTCACAAACAGTTGTGGAATTGAGCTTGATCCGAATCAAGTTCAATAAAAAAATGGAAGCAGAGAGCAGATCAAAAAGACATGTCTCCGTTGACATTATGCAAGAGGATGAAAATCTTGTATTTTCTATCAAAGAGAAGATGGAAAAATTTCTCTCACATTGTATCTGCAGAGTCCCAGGCAATTTTTCCAAGCAAGATAAAAAAAATTACATCCCTACATTAGTTTCTATCGGCCCTTTCCACCGTGCCAAAGATATTTTGAAGTCCGTAGAGGATCACAAGTGGCACTATCTCAACACACTTCTCAGTCGAAAACCAAATGTAGAGGCAAGCTTAGACAAGTGTGTAAAAAGACTGAAAGAACTAGAACACAAAGCTTGAAAATGCTATGGGGAGGATGTTCATCTGGAAAGCAATGAATTTGTACAAATGATGTTACTTGATGATAGTTGCTTCATTATTGAGCTCTTTCTAAAATTTTCCATCGAAATTTCAAGACGTAGAGGTGATGCATTCTTCAACACACACGAGAGATTTTCCCGTTTGAGAAGTGACTTGATGTTACTAGAAAACCAAATTCCCTTCTTCATTCTTCGCGGACTATTTAGCTTTGTTCCGATCTCCAAACAACGGAGTCAATCCCTCACTCAGCTCGCCTTGCGTTTCTTCAGAAATATGATTTTGGAAGAGGTTTGATCAAGGCTTCAACCATTTACTTGACCTAATTCGCCAGTGCTATTTCCCTACATATCGTCAAGTGATATCTAATGGCGAAGAAACAAAATTGGACTGTGCAACAAAGCTAGAAGCAGCAGGAAGAGGTTCACCAATGAAAGCTTAATGAACATAAACTTTGCTGAAGGGTTACTCTGAATTCCACCTCTGAAAATTCAGAATCATACAGAAATGTTATTGAGGAACTTCATGGCAATGGAGCATTGTTACCATAATTGCTCAAAGATTGTTACATCTTATGTTTTCCTCATCGGGTGCCTAATTCGGTCTAACAAAGACGCAAGATTACGCTGCCAAAGGCAAATTCTCACCGGTTCTGAGTTCTCGTCCAGTACCGTCTTTTTTATTGGAAATTTATTAAAAGATATTTATTATTTTGGTAATCCTTGAATCATATGCCGGATAAATCATAACATACTAATAACATATAAATAAAATAACTAAATTTTTTATTATAAGATATGGGTCATTTAATATTTTTGTAATAAAAAATTTATTTGTCTCTCTACTAATTATAAGTTTGTTTGAAAATAATTAGTATGTAAAGATTTATTCATCATATGCCACTAAGCTACTCTTGCCTTAAACTTTTGGACTGAAAGTTTAATAAATAGGGTATTGATAATAAAAATATTAATTTTACAAGATACTCTCACGTTTTTATAGACCCTATTTACTGATTATATGAAAAACACCTTTTAGAATTAATATTTTACATATAAAAATATTAATTCTCAATAAAAAAAACTTGTACATACCTGATTTTCAACTTTATGCCCATGCATAATTGTCTAATAAAACTCATAAACATGCCAACCAACCAAAATATGTTTAACAAGTCTGTATTATTACAAATAAGCCCGTGTCAAGCACGGGCCTTATCTTTCGTAGTTTTATTTTAGTTTTAAAGAATCAATACGCGTGATTAATATTAATATTTAAATATCGTTTATAATATTTATAATTATAGTTATTTTTTAAAATTTAAAATTAGAGATATATTTTTTACTTTAAGTACAAATAACTATAATTATTATAAATTATCCAAAAATTATAATCGTTAGAACATAACTAAAAATACTATTAATTATTATATTTATACTTTTTAAAACTTGAATGAATACATATTAATTTGAAAATTTTAGAATGTTAAAAATATTCTTCAAGAGTTTAAATGTATCTCTAATTTTAAAACGGATGTAATATTAATTGATTCAATAATACTCAGTTATGTTCCAATCGTTATTCTATTTTGTTTTATTTAATTTTTCTACACGTCATATGTTTATCTAATTATTTTAAATCTCTTTTAAGTTGTATTACAGTTGTTGGTTGTTATTTTTATTTTATTCTATGCCACTCAGGTTACAGATTCACTGCTCACCGTATAGTGCTTATGCTTTTATATTTTTAATTTACTTAGTGTATACAAATACAAAGCAATAGCATGAATTGAAAATAATTTAATTTCAAAATATGCATATATTATAATTTAATATTGAGTAACCAATAGCAAAATATCAACTATTAAACTGACCTTTTTATACCCATATTGCACGGTCTATATATTTTATCTATGTGTAGTATTTCTCGAAATTCGATCTTCAATTTTTTTTTTTAGACTTACCTACCACTCCCTCTCTTTTAGGGTGGGGTACATTCCTACCGAAATGACCATTCATAGTTCAAACTACTGTAAGTGTATAGTTATTAAGATGGATTGATGAATAATTTAAATTAAAAATGAGGTTTAATAGATACTTGCTGTCTTGGGTTAAGAGATGAGGTTTTATAGGGTGCATGTTATATATCTAAGGATTGTGATTTGTACATGACAATTAAATAATTAAAAAAAAAAAAAAAAGAAGCTAATCTATGCATGCAATCTTACCCAAAATAAATTTTTAAAAAAGGACCACATAGAAACAAAATAGTATTTCAAACTGTCAAATGAGAAATCAAAACATACAAAAGTCAATGTTTATGATCTTCTCCAAAAAGAAAAAAAAAAAATAAGGGAAAAAAGGAATTAAACAAAGATTCTAAATAGATGTAAAGTTGCCTACAAAAAGAGAATTCTAATTATGATATCTATCATATTAACTAATAGATATCATATAAGTCAGTGACTCAGTTGCCCGTAAATAGAAAGAATGCGTCATTGGGTTAGATTCTTTGTAACAATTTTTTTTATTTTTTTGTGTTAAGGCGAATAACGACAGTATATTTTATCGTCGTAATTTTATAAAAAAAGACTATAACAATAATATATATTGTCGTCATATATTTTTAAAATTATCGTCATAGATCTCGATACAAAAAAATAAAAAAATTTAATTATAAAAAATCTCATGTCATGCGTCATACCTTATGAGATGGGCTAAATGCTTCTTAACTCGGTATATTTTATAACAACTTATAAGCGAATAACTAATTTTTTTCTTCTTCTTGCATTCGATTCGTTGAACTACAATTTTTCAACAAAACGTTAGTAATTCCGTTAAATCATTATGACGTTAAATCATTATGACGTTAAATAATTTGTCACATCATATTCCACGTAAGAGAGAAAACTGACATAAATTTTTTTAAACTAATTGACTGGAAATAAAAGAAAATTAAGGGGAAAAAAATTGAATTATTGTTCATCTTCTTCTACCTTTATCATTCTACTGAAATTTCATCAATAATCCAAGAATAAGACCAACAATTTCAATAGATTACCACCAAAATTATTTATCCATTAATCCATGAGGAACAATGAAGAGGAAACATTTTACTGTTCATCCACCCAAAATAAAAGAAAGTAGCAAAAAGTAAAACAAGCACAAAAAAAAGATGGAAAAGAAAGAGATTCAAAAATCAAAACAATCCAAAACACCATCCAACTACTGCATCCAAACTTTAACCCTTTTCACACCATACAACCGCCACAATCAAACCCAGGCTATCCCCATTTTGTTTTGGAATACTATGTCAATTTCTCGGATCAAATCAACTAAAATTTCAGATCAAGATCTGTTATGAAATCAAACCTATGTAAGAATTTTATAATTTTTTTACTAAATTTTTCGTTCTAGTGAGATTTCCAGTAAGTTTATCAAGATCTGACCTTACATCAATAAAGAAGAAGAAGAAGAATAAGAGATAGAAAAAGGAGAGAAAAAACTTATTTGGATCAATGAAGAAGATAGGAGAGAGAAAACTTATTTGGCAGCTAGACTGAATGCTTTAAACGGGAATAAATTAAACCATGTCACATTGTAATATTAAAATTTCGTTAAAAAAATAATGCCCGAGCACAAGTTAACTGTAAGAAAAAATAAATTAATTTATCGTTTGTAAATTAGCCTAAAGTACACTGAGTTAAGAAATATTTAATCCCTTATGAGATAATACAAAAAATAAATAAAACATTAACCAATTAAATTCAAATATAACTTAATAAATCAACTCGGACCAACCAAAATATTTTTTATAATAAAACGTCGTTTATAATATTATAATAAATAATAAATAGATTGAAGCATAAGATATTACAAACCTGTTCCGTTAGTAAGAAAATTTAGTGGAACTTTCCAAGTGCAGTAGCTATATTAACCTGTGCACTAACTAAACACGTATTTACGACCCGTCCATGAAAACAGCACCATATTCACTGGCTTTCAAAAACTTCTTCAACAGAAGGAAAGTGATGGCAATCGTAAGCCCTACAGCAGCCCAAGTGAATAAGCGATCATCAACTGGTCTCTGAACCCTAATTTCTGGCCTCTGCAGCAGCTGCTGCTGTTCACTCGAGTGTCCAGCAGTAACCAGCCTTGCAACCCCCATTCCTCCTTCGGGAACAGGGTTTGCATTCGAAAGAACTTCATGCAGTTCTTCAGCTATCCTCTCATCTACCTCAGTATTAGGGAGCTCTTCCGTAGCGGCATGCACATCAGCATTTTGAGGACTGACCTGGGATTCACCATCTTTGTTGGTGGAGTTTTCTTCAGCAGCCTGAGCAGGGATAAGTTGAGGAACCTGGGGGGCCTTGCTCAGCATATGGTCATGAATCTGCAAGAGTAATAGATATTTAGTTGTGAGGCCTTGGACGTAAATAACTGACCGCTGCAGTCGGCCAATAACAAACCTCATCAATTAGCTGTTGACGTTCAGGATTCCCGAACTTTGGAGCAGCTTCACAGGATTTAATTGCAAGAACACGCCTTTCTTCTTTCTTATAGTCTAACGAGCCCAATGCACCATTTGGGCTGGTGGGCATAAATGCAATTAGTGCTACTAAAGCTGTCCGAACTGCCAACAACCATAGACATGTACTATCAAAATGAAGAAATTTACTGCTAAGTTATTATTAGTATCATTCTATTCTGAACATGAGACAACCATGACAAGTACTTCAGAATAGTTTCTAGAATCTAGTGTTCCTTCCTAGATGCTTTTCCACTATTAATTATCATGCAATGTACATCATGAATCATGACTGCAAGCAAACAGCATGACATATTGAGATTGGCGTAAAAGATACTGATATTGGTGCAGAAGCTATTGAAATTGGTATAAAAGATATTAAGGTTGGTGTAAAAAATATTGGGATTGGTGTAGAACTCCAAAATAAGGATTCAATGGACCCATTTTTAGGTCCTCTACATTTTAATCAATGATAGGAGTTGAATCAATGAATAAGTTAAGAAAGAAGAAAGCAGAAGTTTAGGACATCCCGAAAAGAAAAGAGACACCTAAATCCAGCCAAAGGTAGAACTTTAGTTGTTGCTTCAGTCCAACAAACATAACTGTAAATATCTATTTTTCTTATATATATACATAACTGTAAATGTCTTAATGATATGAACCAACTATAATTGTTTAAGAAAATGATACATCTCAAGTGTAAAACGTCGTCTCTTGTTTTGTTGCGAGAAGACACATCAGGCAGATTACCTATGTATTTGCACTTACATACATTCAATTTTTAAATATGTCATGATTCCCATTCCCCATATCGATCTTCAACAATTGTGTATGAATGGCTTCGAGTTAAGAAACTGACCACCTTCTCACCAAATCTGAGACTGATCTAAAACTCTCAAATTATGGAACACTCTTTTTAGCTTCAAATAAATAATAATATTACTGCAACAATTAGCTTGTAAGTATAGATTTGTGTGCTTAAATATTGAAAGCTTTCCGTTAATATTAATATATATGTAAGATTATGCAGTATCTTTTAGCCACCCCCACCCCCCCTTCTTTTAGGCTTTTAGCCTCACGCACATCTGTTTTAATTTCTTTTGTAACCTCCACTAATAAACACAAAAGGGCAAAGGCAACAAACATATAAATGGTCGTCTAACAATTACATAGTCAATATGCTCAATATTATTTCGTTTGAGCTGGGAATAAAACTTACCACTCCATGACGGCTGCCAGTGCTCAGGATGATGATTTGATATGCTTAAGCATATCTTGGTTTGGGTTTCAAATCGACCATTTGGCTGAAGCAACGACAAGAAAGCTAATTAGCAAACCAGAGTGAAGTACTTGAAATAACATCCGAAGTTTAACCAGCAAATAAAATGAACATCCTATATAAAGTTTAGTATAAGAGTTTTGTATTAAAGAAACATTACAGTCAATAGCATAAATGAAGGAGGCTTAAACGGGTATTCTGAAGGCAACTGAATTCTTCCATGATAGATGCCTCCCTCAAACTCGGTTTCACTTGGTCCCCTGATTGCAAATTGCCATTCAAATATATTCTCCTGACATCATAATATAAAGGCTATCAGACTACTAATTTGAAACATCAAACATACATTCAAGCACTTCATCACAACCTAAATTGTAGATTCATAAATACATAACATATAGAAAGAGGAGAGAGGAGAGAAAGGGATAGAATTTCATATCGATGGAAACTTATCAATGCAGCAGCTTCATATATTAGGTGGAGAATAAGTTAATTCAAATGATAAAACAATTCATTTGTATATAGTTAGAGGAAATACAATGAGTGTGTTGGTTAATAAAGTGCGACGTAATCTAGCCCAACCTGCAAGTTGCATATGAAAATTATGGGAAGTTTAGTTCAGTTCTCATAAGCAAACTCGAAAAGAATAATTAGGACGTAAGACAGAAAAAAGACAAATCATGATTCACATAAAAAAATTCAATTTAAACAAAACATTCATACTATTATGAGTTAAAATACTATAATGTAGTATATATATTGCCTTGAGGTTCTAAAATACCAATTAAAAATGCTTGAAACATTAAAATATAGAATCAATACAAGCTCAATCAACCAGAAACAGTAAGAAAACAGGAAAAACTCAAATTCCAATTTCCTATCTCCCAAATTCATAGCCAATTTTTTTGACATAAACTCACCAACTAAAAAATCAATATAAACATAATTGTTGAAGTTGGCTTCATATATTGGTCATCCCTTGTTAATTGCATGTCTTGCAAATTTATTCACTTATGCACCTAGGAACTTGAGATCACCACCTTTGTCAATATGCTACTGCTAATAGCACACCAAACTTATTAAGTTTGTGTGCTGATGGATTTGATCCTTGACTAAGTTAAGAATGTCTCCCAAGGTTTTACTATAAATAGGTTGCTCAGTTGAGCAACGAGATGCACACCACAATACCAAATAGCTTAGTATGAACAATAGAGAGAAAATAACAGTTAGTTTATTTCTCAATTTGTATTCTGCATATTGTTTTCATAGTGAATTTCAGAGATCTCTGCCTGTGATTTTTTCAGTTGAGTTTTCTACGTAAAAATTCTTGTGTCTCGTACAATAGTGTATGCGTGTGTTTATCTAAGTGTATTTGTGTGAGGTAGATTTCTTTAAAAATAATTATGAAAAACCTCATTAATTTGATTCTATATTTCCAACAGAAAAATTCAACACAAATAATTATATTCCAAACATCGAGTACGACAAATACTACATAAAAGAGAGATGCTAAAATAGATCCATAACTAAACCAGCTGTAGTTATTTGAACAATGAAGAAAAAAGTAAAATCGACTTGAATAGAAACCTCGAGGGGGAGGCTCATGAAATCATCGGAGGGGTTGGATTGCATCTCTTTCACCTCCTGTAAAATCCTCTTCACCGCTGGATTCTTCCGATTGTACTTCTCTTCCGCCATATTAACTTACCGTAAATCCAACCACGTCACCCTAAACAAACGCTATATATTTGTCCTATTGATATAGCTTTGGGATACAGCCATACAGGGGTGATTTTTCTGTGTGTGGGAGAGAAACAAAGAAAAGTTGTTGGGGACTTGACCGTGAAATTTAGTTGGGGGACATGTCGTTTAGAGAGCAATCTGCTTACGTGTCGGTTTTTGGTGGTGGTGTTTATCAGATTTTTGTTACTCTTGGTTTAGTGTGGTGTCGGGTCGGGTTTTGAGCACGATGTGGGCCTTGGAGAGAAAGTGGTTTAAGGCTTGAAGGGGTATATAGATTTTTTTCCTGGGCTAATTGTGGACAGGTCAATACTAAATCCACTAGCTCATTACAGTATTCTGTTGCACTATTTTTACATATATTTTTAATATTTTTATATAAAAATAAGATATATGAAAATATCAATTTTTTACTCTATTTTAATTTATATCTATATTATTAATGATGATGGGATAAAATAATCACTCTCTAACTTAATAAATTTTAATTATATTTTTTCGATAATTACACACGTAGTATGTGTGATAATAGGCTAATTACCCTAATTAGTAAGTACTAAGCAGTGTCATTAAGTGTCAAATTCAATTGAATATGCAAATTGAGTTTTTATTTTTATTTTTATTTTTATTTTCATTATATTTTCAAAATTTGACACCGGGACACACTGTGATTATTAAACACGGTACTTAAAAATCCCACGGTCGATCTAAAGTTGAAGATCAATAAAGAAAGGTTCTGCTTTTTAGTTTCCTTTTTATTTTATTTTTTCTTTCTCCATAAAAAATGGTTTTGGGATTATTGTTCATCTTCTTCGTGGGGCAAAAAGTTGACCATTGGTATAAATATTTTGTTGTCTCTCTTCCACCTACTACGTTGATTGTTACGGTTTAGATAATTCTGCTAGATTCCAGAAAATTAAAAAGGGTGAGGAGAGAATTAGAGAAGATAAATTGAAAAAACTTTAATTTATTTAATTGATATTCCACTCATTCAATAATTCTACTAATAAAATGCAAGTGAATTTGAAATCTAAAAAACTCCCACTCACCTCAACATTTGATCCGGACCGTCCAAAAAATAGGATAAATCTGACCCTTCGTTGTTTTCTCTTTTAACAGCACGAAGAATCAGTCCCTTCGATTCGTTGAGCGGCATCTTCCTCTTCCTCTCCTCCAAACCCATCTTCCTCTTCCTCTCCTCCAAACTCATCCCGTCCAGAAACTGGTGACTTCGTAGGGGGCGGTTTCTGCCGCGGAAGCAGATTCGTCGGGGGAGGAGGCGTCGGTGACTTCGACAGCCGGCGGCGATTTCGGCGACTTGACTTTCAGGTATGTCGGCTTCTTGCTTAGTCTCTGCTTGATTGCTTCTACTTTTCTTTTCGTTCTTCTCAGGTTTTCGGACTATGGGTTGCCGATAATTGTCTTCGGCAGAAAAAAATAGGGTTTTTGATTTTGAGGATTTCTGATTTTGGCTTGCTGGTGGCAGAAAATAGTGCTAGAGGTACGGGTTACTGCTAGTAAACATATATAACGGTCAAAAGACTGAAAATAATCTTAACCGTTGATTGAAAATAAATCATATTCTTCCCTTCTACTCGATACATATTCTACTGATTAATCTGTAACATCAGTTTATCTCAATTTTGCCGTCTTAAACTAACGTAGTTTGCAACTAACTTTGACATATCATAAATTCACAATTACTTGCACCATTAATTTATTCATGTCAGTGACGAATTCTACCCTTCAAATTTGGATGCTGCCGGCAGTGAAGATTACGTCAAACCCAAAGCGGGTTTACTGCAAAACGACGAAAAATCAACTCAATCCCATGTAAGTCTGTCTCCCACCCAGCCTCACGTACCCAATTTCGTATACATATTTAACGGTATGTAAGGTTTCGTGGTTAGTACCTTTTATTTTTATCATGTCCCTAATTTTCTGGCGTATTTCTTTTGTAAAGGTGCTTCATCAGTTACAAATTATTAGATCCACAAGTCAATTTTAAATTCTAAATTGGCACGAATTTATTTAATTTATGTTAATATAATTATAAATATTATAAATTATTTAAACTAATTATAAAATTTATTATTTTTAAAATTTAAATAATTCATATTAATTTTAAATTTAAAAATATCTCAAATTAACTTTTAAAAACTAATTAATCTTATAATTCGAAAGAGTGGAAGAAGTATCTTGTATATCTTTCTTGTTTAGTTTATTACTGTTTTTATTTTGTACTGCTATTGTCTATGTATCATTGTGTATTCTTTCGACCTTTAGTTACACCTTCATTGTTTGCATAGAGATCTGAATTGAAATCAAGGATAGTTATAAATCTTGTCTGAATAGTACACCCTTGGTTGCATAAAAAAGAGTCAATTTGCAAACTTTGTGAATGTTAAAAAGATTTTTTTTTGTTTCATGTATACCCTTAAGATAAATTATTAGTTTAGTAGTATATGGTATATGATGATCATTTTATACTGTTATAAATAAAGTGTATTATTTTTGTGGAACAATAAATATTTGCAAATGGGTCAGGAGTTTTCAGAAGCATTGAATTTGTCGTCCTTGGAACTTCAGGAAAGCAATCATGTAAAGAATCATCAGTACTTGAAGTTTCGAGTTCTCTTCTTATTACCCTCTTTTACTAATTTTAATTTTCCAATACCCTTGTCACCTTATTTTTTCTTTCTGTTTTTTTATTTAATTATCCAAATAAAACTAGATAAGTAATAAAATGTCCCTCTCTATGTGAAGACTACCTTATTTTGATTACCAGTAAAAAAATAAAAAAGTTGGTGACAAACTTTTCGTACGGCCCACATTCTCGTTTGTTTAGATAAGTTTATGTACACAACATCTACCATTGGTTACATGAACTTTTGCTTATTCAAATATGATATTTCTCTTGTATTGACTGGAATAATAATTTCCCATTGCATTGTATGATATACCATTTGTTTGTTTGCCCAGTTTTTTTTGACATGTAAAAGTCAAGTAAAAATAGTGTCTTGCGATCGATTCATACCGTTATCTTTCTATATTTCCTTAGAAACCAAACAAAGCATATTTTCTACTTTTGATGTCTGAGTTTCTTTGGACGTCTTTGTAACACCCCCTTTCCGACTAGTGGAAAGGCCGACCAGTGGAAAGGGAGGCTACGCACAAAGGAACTCTAAACAGAATGTCAAAATAAAAAGGAACTCTAAGCAGAGTGTCAAAACAAATAAGAAAACTCTCTTCACACTTGCCTTTGAATCCCCTTGCAAACCTGCCGGAAGAAAAACACAACATAAGCCAAATGCCCAGTACGAATAAAGAGTGCACAAATAAGAACTGAAATTGAATAACAAAATCAACTGAACCAAACTGAGATTAACAAAATCAACTGAACTGAATAACATAATCTTACTGAACTAATTTACTGAACTGAACTGATTTACTGAACTGAAACTGATTTACTAAACTGAAACAGACCCACTGAACTGGACTGACTTACTGAACAACATAAAAGGCTGAATTGAATGGTTGTGTTTATTTCATACCGAGCTCAGAACAAAACAGAAATATACCTTGTCACAAAGACAAGTCCAAATACTGCCACACAGGCAGACACACATTGGACTGCAGATCCAAATGTATACAAAATCGAAAAGGTGTGCTCGGCAGTACGAACAACACCAGATCGCAGAACAGAACAAAACAAAATGCTAGGGCCGACCCATACGCCTCCCACAACAAAACACCAATGCCCACCAAAATACAAAATGGAGACGCCGTGGACTGATCACACCGCCACGGAAGTGTCATGCCTCAGTGCCCAGAGACATGCATGTGGTACCCCCACAGGTGGTTATAGCTCAGGTATACCCTACGGTACTTTCTAATAAAAATATCATGTCACAACGAATGCGACACAATATCACAAAAGGGGTTCTAATACGCACATGCTAAACCGAAACAAATCGACACAAAGTCTCCCAAATATACTAGCATGTACGTTTCTATAGAATCAAAATAAAAACTAGACATGCTTAAGAGTACAAGATAAGTTGTGAATATCTAAAATCAAACAAAACTATCATATGCATTTGACTATGAACAATATATCGAGAAAAAAAAATATCCAAATTCTAATGAAGAACAAAACAAACAAATTAAAATCAAAGGAATATTGCTGAAGGAGTACGGAATCCGTACCTGGAATACGCAATGTAATTCCCAAAATTATATTGCGAAACTGACTCGTTAAATTCCCTCCATCGGAACTAATTAAACAAAATAAAGGAATAAATAAATAAATAGTTAATCAATTGATTAAGTTTTACACATTTTCTATCTCTTAGGCGAATCTGAAATCCTTTCGTTCTAAACAAAATTCTACCTAAAGTTATACATACATAAATATTCTAATCATGGTAACGTATTAATAAATAATATTATTCTTGTTCCTTCCGAAATACATATAAGTATATTCTCAAAAATATTCTTTCCATTTTTTTTAATTCTATTAGAAACAAATAGTGTTATTGTTATTATTATTGTTATTATTATTATTATTATTATTATTATTATTATTATTATTATTACCAAAAATAATAATTTAATATATCAAAATGCTAATTACAAACAAAAATATACCAAAAATATATATACTAACAAACTAAATAGCATACAAAAATTAAAACTACAAAATTAAAACGAATACAGAAAATTAAATAATTACACAAAGAAAGAAAAAGAGACATACCCGAAACTATGAGGTTCGCAGTCCGCCCACGTCCTCGACACCAAAATTTTTAACTAGGGAGGTCCTTACTAAAAAGGTCATCGCACAAAAAGGTTTCCTTAAATTGGGTAAAACCTTAATGTTTAGGTATTAAAATGGGAAGGGGGCAGACTCCTATATATAACTAAGGAAAGGGAGGATGACTTTCAAAGTTAGCGATGTGGGACAAAAATGAAAAAGGAACCGGGTATTACATTACCTCCCCCTTAAAAAGGATTCCGTCCCCGGAATCAAAAAAATAAAATGGGACGAACTTAATTATCAAAAGATGCAAAAACTTCACTTGAATAGAATTTTTCACAAAACAAACGAAATAGTTTTCCTCCGAAATCTTATCAAAACGGATAGTGCACCATGTGCAACAGATGATAATGATAACTCTTCAGCACTAAGACAAGAAATACATTATGCACATGAGCTGACTATGAAGGCAAAGCTAACTGAAATGCAACTTTGTCAATCCTTTCTAAAATCTCAAATGGGACAATAAAACACAGATTGAGTAGTTTCCCTTGCACCTTAAGCACTTCAAAATATCACAATCTCAATTTGAATTAGTTCTCAAATATTATTACTCCAAATAATATACCACTAAAGTATCGAAATCACCATATTAAACTCCAAGTCACATTCTATTATCTGCATAAGCAAACTGTCTACTCTAAACTATTCAATGTCTCTCAAAATCTATTAAATCTCATCACTTAATATATAACCATTTAAATAAATCAATCATCTCTTAGTGCAAACTTTAGTCCAACAAATTCCAAAATCTTCTCATACTATTATAAAATCTTCATACAACAAAACTCCAAAATAGCTGCAAAATTGATCATTAACCTCAATGATTAATCTAATTATCTCGAATATTTACAACTCAAGTTTACAAGAGATCATCTATAAATACCAAATAGTTTTCACTTATCATATTGTCCCATCAATACACATACCTCACATCATCCACGAGCTTAACACAAATCCAACACGACCTATATCAAATCCTTACGTCTAAGATCATAACAGATTATTACTAAAAGAACTCTAACGATTAATTCTCCAAAATCAAATATACTTGCTGATACAAATACTCATATCATAACCATATTACATATATGATCATTTCTTAACTGTGAAATAAGTATAGTTTTGAATATCGAAAATATTGAGAAATTGCTTTTAGAAACCTCAGTCCGACTATGTATTGAAACCGTTAGTGTTTACGCTAGTTCCGGAACAATTTAGGACCTACTAAGGCGCACACCATTAGATACCCTACGGGGGGCGCTCTTCGGGGCGCGTGCATGATAAGATACCTTAGTAGGGGGCGTATCATTGACATTATCGAACATAAGGGCCGTGTTACAAGGCTGCTGTAACCTTAGTCGTTCTGTGGATTAAAAGATACATCGAATATATTGAACTTATCGAAATCGTTGATCGAATATATTGAGTTTATCGAAATTTGTCTTTGAATTGTGTTTTGTAATTATTGATTTTGGTTTTGAAAATAAATATTGACTATTGTTATTAAGAAAAATGTTATTCCAAAAAGTATATTTATTACTGTTATTGAACAAAAGGTATTTCGAAAAAGTGTTTTGCAAATAGTACTTGATCCACCTAAATAGTGAAGATTGTTACTTGCTGGGCTTCACCGTTCACCCTTACATTAACTTTTACAGGGTCCATTTTTAAGAGCCGAGCACTGTGGATACTTTTGTGGATGATCGAAAGATATTTTAGTTTAAGATGTTTATGAATATTTTAGAATTATGATAAGACTTTTGTTATTGGAGCTGTGTTTCCAAAGTTATGTTTTCGGTATTTGACGCAGAACGGAAGTACAAGAGTTTACTAACGTAAGCTCTTAGAACGCAAACTGGAATCCACCAGAGAATAAACTCAATTTTATCAATAGAAAAAATAAATTATTCCCTTAATTCAACCCATGAGCTGGGTTTTATAGTTACAGACTTCCTTTCCAATCTATGATAGGATTCTTAGAAATATGGAAACCAAATCCTACAGAATAACTAACTTCCTATTAAACTTCTACTACCATAAAATAATCTACTTCCTAATTAAACACTATTACCATGAAATAGATTTATTTTCTATTAATAATAATTAAATAATAATAATAATCCGACGTTTCTACCGAAGAGGCTGAACTCCCGAAGACGAAGCTTTCCCGAAGAGGTCTGACTCCCGAAGAGACTGAACTCTCGAAGACGAAGCTCATGAAGCTCATGTCCGAAGCCCTTTCTTTGACTTATTCTTTCCCAGACGTCTATCTATCTCTTCTTCAAATTCTAATGCCATTTGTCCTACATCAGTCCCTTCCACCTGCAAAGAACTCGACCACGAGTTACTTTCTGGATAAAGTGGCTCATCACCATGAAACCCGTAAAGATCAGCTACATTAAAAGTACGAGAGATGTTCATATTTGGCGGCAGATCGATCACGTAGGCATTATCATTGATCTTTTTGATTACTTTATACAGACCATATTTCCGTGGCTTCAACTTATTGTAAGACCCGATCGGAAACCTTTCCTTTCGCAGAAACACCATAACCTGATCCCCTTCGGCAAACACCTTCAAACGTCTCTTGGCATCGGCCGCAGCTTTATACTTCGCATTCGTTTCCTCTAACCGAGCTTTGACTTCGGCCTGAACATCTCGAACCTATTCGGCCATGTGTTCAGCAGCAACACTCGTCTCAGCAACCTTCGGAAGACGAACCAAATCTAACGCATGTTTAGGAGGTTGTCGATATACTAAAGCAAAAGGAGATTTACCAGTACCAGTGTGTACTGCATTGTTATATGCGAACTCAGCTTGTGCTAGTGCCACATCCCATTGCTTAGGCTTATCTCCACAAATACTCCGAATCAAATTTCCTAATGTTCGGTTTAGATTTTCGGTCTGTCCGTCTGTTTGTGGATGTGCAGTACTGCTAAATTTTAACGAAGTATCCATACGCCGCCACAATGTGATCCAAAAATGGCTAAGAAACTTTGAATCTCGATCAGAAGTGATAGATTGCGGAACCCCGTGTAAACGAACTACTTCCCGAAAAAACAACTGAGCAACATGGGATGCATCCGAGGTCTTCCTACAAGGTATAAAGTGCCCCATCTTTGAGAACCTATCGATCACAACAAACACAGAGTCTACGCCCCGTTGGGTTCGGGGAAGTCCCAAAACAAAATCCATCGATAAATCCTCCCATATAGCATTCGGTACAGGCAGCGGCATGTATAGACCTGTATTCTGAGCTTGACCCTTAGCAGTCTGACAAACATAGCATTTTCGAACAAAGTTACCCACATCGCGTTTCAACTGAGGCCAATAGTATCGTTCGGCTACGCTACTGATGGTCTTATCACGCCCTAAGTGTCCGCTCAAATGCCCTCCATGTAATTCCCGAATCAGTTTCTCTCTCAAAGAACCCCGAGGAATACATAACTGATTTCCACGGAATAGGTAGCCATCAGTCACATGAAACTCTCCTTCGGTCTGCTTACGGTCACAATTTCCCCATACCTCAGCGAAATCTTCATCGCCTTCATATAACTCTTTAAGGAATTCAAATCCAATAATTTCTTGATGCATAGTGACCAACAAACTCGAACGACGACTCAATGCGTCCGCCACTGTATTCAGGGCACCCGACTTATGCTTCAAAACAAAAGGAAATTTTTGCAAATAGGTTGCCCATCGAGTATGCATATTTCTTAAGCTTCTTTGGCTATTCAGGTACTTCAATGCCTGATGATCAGTATACAAAATGAATTCACGTTGAATCAGATAGTGCTCCCAATGCTTTAGAGCACGCACAATAGCATAAAATTCTTGATCATAGGTACTCCATTTTCTCCGGGCATCACTAAGTTTTTCACTGAAAAACGCCACTGGCCTTTTTTCTTGGGACAAAACGGCCCCGATCCCGACTCCACTAGCATCACACTCCACCTCGAACAGTTTTTCAAAGCTGGGCAGAGCAAGCACAGGAGTAGTGCATAATTTTTCTTTAATGACTGCAAAAGCTGTTTCAGCTGCTTCTCCCCATTGAAATTTACCCTTTTTTAAACATTCTGTAATGGGTGCCACAATGCTACTGAAATCTCTGATAAATCGTCGATAAAATGTCGCCAACCCATGGAAACTCCTCACTTCCCCCACTGTCTTGGGAGTTGGCCATTCACGTATGGCTATCACCTTTTCTTCGTCAACCAATATCCCCTCTGAACTGACCACATATCCAAGGAACACTAGGCGTTCGGTCATCCAATTGCACTTTTTAAGATTAATAAAAAGTTTATTTTCGGACAACACTTCTAGCACTGCCCGAAGATGCTCCATATGATCTTCTTCATTCCGACTATAGATTAGTATGTCATCAAAATAAACGACAACATATTTTCCAATGAAAGGTCGTAGTACCTGGTTCATAATCCTCATGAATGTACTAGGTGCATTGGATAATCCGAAGGGCATAACCACCCACTCGTAGAGCCCATCCTTTGTTTTGAAAGCCGTTTTCCATTCGTCTCCAGGCTTGATTCGAATCTGATGATATCCACTTCGCAAATCTATTTTGGAAAATAATTTTGACCCTTCCAACATATCCAGCATGTCATCCAATCTTGGGATCGGAAAACTGTATCTGACAGTTATCTTGTTAATTGCACGGCTATCAATGCACATTCTCCAACTACCATCTTTCTTTGGAACCAGTAATGCAGGGACCGCGCACGGACTCATGCTTTCTCGAATAAATCCCTTCTTTAATAATTCCTCCACTTTTTCCTGCAAAATCTTATTTTCCTTGGGACTCATCCGATAGTGAGGCAAATTAGGTAAACGAGCTCCCGGAATTAAATCAATGTGGTGTTGAATATCCCTCAAAGGTGGAAGATCATCTGGTAAATCATCAGACACCAACTCACTGAATTCGGTCAAAAGGGACTGTACCTTCACGGATTCCACAATTCTTTGTTCCTTTTCTACCACCAGAGCTCGCACAACAATAACATGTACCTCCCGTGCTTCCTTAATCTCGGACTCGAGTTCAGTTGCTGAAGTGATTAGAGAAAGTAAGGGAGGATCTTCGGCTGCGGTTGTACTTGAGCCTCCATCGGGATTTCGTTTTGGAACCATTGCAATCTTCCTGCCATCCCATCCGAAGACAAAAACGTTGTCACGACCTCTATAGGTGACATCCATGTCAAACTGCCATGGTCGTCCTAATATCACGTGACTAGCATCCATGTCGACTACGTCACAGATCACTTCATCTCGGTAATGCTGACCGATCGAAATAGGTAGCCTGCAAACTTCGGTCACATTTACTTTCGGTCCCTTCTGAATCCATCCGATAGCATAAGGTTTCGGATGCTTTTCGACTTGGAGATTTAGATGTTCTACCAATCTTCTGGACACAAAATTCTCGCAACTTCCACTGTCAAGGATAACATCACAGACTTTACCCCGAACACTGCAGTATGTTTTAAAGATGTTGTTCCTTTGTGATGAGTCTCCTAACTTTGTTGAACACATCACCCGCTGAATCACGCAATTTACATGTTCCCCTTGTTCCTCAGCTATTTCTGCCTCACCCCAGAATTCGCCCCTGTCAATTCCTTCCTGAACCTCTTCTTCATCTTCTTCAATACCCACGAAGTTCACTGATTTCCTGGTCGGACACTCATTCGAACGATGCCCTGGTTGACCGCATCGGTAACACTTAAAACCTCCAGTTTTTGCATAGGGGTTTGGTGTTCGAGGAGTTTCTCTCGTGGGCACGCCTGTAGATTGTGTTCCTACAGGATTATTAGTGGGGCCCGAACCCCTTTGGGTCTGATCGATATTAACTTTAGGCTGATTCCTCCCATCGCTTGGTGAAAATCGGTTTCTGTTCGCAACTGTATTGGATGTCTCCGCCATATCCTTTTTATAGTAGGACGTCCGATTGTAGGTTTTCTCCATCAACTCTGCTTTTAAGGCCATGTTATGTGCTTCGTCCACTGTCCAGACGACTTGTAGTCCAATCTTGTCGCGAATGTCTGGTTTCAATCCTTCCAAGTATCTGGCCACTTGTTGTCCTTCAGTCTCGTTTAAGTTGTTACGAACTGATAGCCTAGTCCACTCCTCAGTATAATCCGTGACAGTCCTGTTACCCTGTACACAATTCTGATAACTTCGAAAAATAAATTGTTCGTAATCTGGGGGTAAGAACCTGTTCATCATCAGTTGTTTCATTCGCCTCCAGGATCGTACAGGTACTTTGCCTTGTCGTCGCCGATCCATCTGCAGCTTCTCCCACCAAACAGCAGCCCCGCTTCTTAATTTGTATGCTACTAAATTAACTTGTCGCTCTGCCGTGACTTCGGTTAATTCGAAGAATCTCTCAACCTCAGAAATCCAATCTAAAAACTCTTCGATCTGTAGCTTACCTTGAAACAATGGTATATCCGCACGTATCCTATAGTCAGCTTGATTTGGGTTTCGGTTTCGCTGGGGATTTCTTTGGTTTCCTGCTAGTTCTTCCTCAGAGTCTTCATCACTCAAATCTTCAAACTGAACATATCCCACTGCTCCAGGCTGGCGTACTCTTCCAGGGCGGTCAAGGGCAAATCCCTCGTGTCCAACTCTGTTGCCACGACCAACACCGTTAGGATTGGGTTGTTGCACTAACAGTTGTTGCAATAAGGTTTCTAGCCTCGCAATCGACTGTCGTTGTTCATTGATTGCTGCCCATAATTCGGCATCCTTGCGACCAACGTCGTCAAGGTTATCTCTTCCATCTTCGTTGTTAGCCATCGCACCAGGAAAATCTGGGCTCTGATACCAATTGACGCAGAACGGAAGTACAAGAGTTTACTAACGTAAGCTCTTAGAACGCAAACTGGAATCCACCAGAGAATAAACTCAATTTTATCAATAGAAAAAATAAATTATTCCCTTAATTCAACCCATGAGCTGGGTTTTATAGTTACAGACTTCCTTTCCAATCTATGATAGGATTCTTAGAAATATGGAAACCAAATCCTACAGAATAACTAACTTCCTATTAAACTTCTACTACCATAAAATAATCTACTTCCTAATTAAACACTATTACCATGAAATAGATTTATTTTCTATTAATAATAATTAAATAATAATAATAATCCGACGTTTCTACCGAAGAGGCTGAACTCCCGAAGACGAAGCTTTCCCGAAGAGGTCTGACTCCCGAAGAGACTGAACTCTCGAAGACGAAGCTCATGAAGCTCATGTCCGAAGCCCTTTCTTTGACTTATTCTTTCCCAGACGTCTATCTATCTCTTCTTCAAATTCTAATGCCATTTGTCCTACATCAGTATTTAGTTATTGAATCTTAGTGTAATTTTGATAATTAAAGACTGTTCGGTTTCAAGTTAATTTTATTATTGTGGAGTTATTTTTGTTTATGTTTGGGTTGCGCTATTGATATTGTTGCCTTGCGAGCTTTGTGCTTGCGGCATGTGAAACTACGGGCCTGTAGCGGGTTCGGGGTGTTACAGTTTTCATTTGTGAAGTTCTGCAGAAGGTGTAACCTGACTTTGGTGTTTGAGCATAATTTGTATTCTAACTTTAATAGATATATACCAGCAAAGTACTTAGCATATCTAAGTCCAAATGTCATTCCGAACATCAAATCTGAATTTGCCAAGGTGCAGGCTGAGCGATAATATTGAGCGCATCCAAGTCAATGTATTATTTGTCTTTACTGTTGGAATATGTCAGTTTGGTTTATCGTATGTTGAGAAATGGTCATATGAAAGAAAAATTTATTGTTCTTTATCTTTGATGTTTGAATACCTACTTATACGTGGAAGCTTGTAGGCTTTGGTTTAGTTAAATAGATCTTTAGGATTGAGGTGTTATATTGTCATATTTTGTAAACATTTGTAATAGGTTCAATTTGAACTATGAGTGAAATATTCCATTTGGAGCAATTGGATTTTAATGGATTTCCAGTTAAGTAGTGTCCTTCTAACGATTTTCAGAGTGGGAAAGGAGGTTCCATGGTATATCAAGCTCAGTCGTTTGGAACAAATGATTGGGGAATGTCTAAGGACATCAATTCATTTAATTCCTACCTTGAGTACGAGGATCACAAAGCCGAGGAAGAGCTCCTTTTGTCTAAAACTCAACAAAAAAAGCAATACAGTTGTTTTCAGAGTTTAAAGGTTTAGATGATTTGTCTTCTGATACTTTCTCTTCACCTCTTCAATCATGCCAGGAAGGAGAAAAGCTTGAGAGTATTCAGTATGAATCTCCTGACCATACTGAATCCTCGAATGAAAGCACATTTGCATTTCCTTTAGCATCACTTGAGATTCTTAAGAGCAGGTTCATTCAGTTACATGGTGAAAAGGAAAATGCATCAAGCTACGACACAGCACAACCAAAGGTGAGAGGCCAAAAATTATCAACTGATGAAATCCTGCGTTGGGTCCTGTTCCCAAAGGGTTGATGATCTTTCCTTGCTTAGCCATCCATTTTCCAGTTCAATCTCTTGCCTCATATATGAGGAGACTAAAGACATTGTGCTTGTCCAGTTTCTTCTCATTTCTGCTGAGAAAGTGGGCCAGCAACAGTTTGACTGTGCAAGAAAGCTCCTTAACTTGTGTGACGAGTTGTCTTCCACTAAAGGAAATCCTGTTCAAAGATTAGGGTATTACTTTTCTGAAGCTCTTCGAGAGAAAATTAATCAAGAAACAGAAAGAATCCCGTCAAAGGGTTCAAGAAAGAAGCAGTCGTTTGATGTCAAAGAGGCAATGATGAGCCCAACCCCCGCTGTCATTTCATTTTACAAAGAGGTACCCTTCTGTCAAGTTAGCCAATTCACTGGAGTGCAAGCCATTGTAGAAAATGTAGCAGAGGCTAAAAGGGTCCATATAATTGACCTGATATCAGGAGTGGGATGCAGTGTACAATATTGATGCAAGCTCTTGCCACTAGATGCCAAAGTCCCCTCGAGCATTTAAAGGTTACTGCTATTGGAACTAAATAACAACAAAAAATTGAGGAGACAGGTAAGCCGTTAGTGAGTTTTGCTCAGTCCATGAACATATCCTTCTCTTTCAATGTGGTTATGGTAGCAGACATACTATATCTCAATGAAAACCTTTTTATGATAGACACTGAGGAATCAGTTGCTGTAATCTCATCATATTTCTTGTGGACTCTGCTTGCATGGCCAAATCTGCTGGAGTATCTGATGGGAGTTATCAGAAACATTAATCCTTGCGTAATGGTAATCACTGAAGTTGCGGCGAACCATAATTCGCCAGTTTTTGTGAACCGTTTTATTGAAGCTCTGTTTTTGTATGGTGCATTTGTTGTTTTTGTAGAAGATTGTATGGACCGTGAGAATCCAAACAGATTGATTTCAGAGTCCGTGTTCTTAAATCAGTGCATAAAGATTATCGTGGCAACTGAAGGAGGGGAAAGGACAATACGACACGTGAATATCAGTGTTTGGAGGGCATTTTTTGCACGTTTTGGGGTGATGGAGAAAGAACTGAGCATGCCCTCCTTGTATCAAGCAAGTTTGATGCTGAAGAACTTTGCTTGTGGGAGCTCTTGCACACTTGATAGGGATGGAAAAGGTCTAATTATTGGTTGGAAGGGAACACCAGTTCATTCCCTTACTACTTGGAAGTTCTTATAGGCGGAAATGATTGAAGCAATTTGAACTAGGTTTTAAGTCTTCTACCTAATGATCTTTACTGAAATTTGTAATGACATCTATTGAACTCCATGGATGTTTAGTTATTCATGTCCATTTTGATAATGAATCTGATATTGGAGACTATTTGATAACCTTCCATTGTAAATCCTTTCAAATTGTACTTGTGTTTGTCATGTAGCATGGTTGGGTCTCACCTAATATTTGCCATCTCATGCCCATCTGTAACTTTCTACTTCTTTTTTTCCCAATAATATCACTGTGTTGGGAACATAATTAGATACTAAGAATCTATTATATGTTTGTCATTGAATATTTTATGTTTGTTAGTGAAACTGTTTATCCTCTATGTTTACCTATAGAGTTATTTTCTTTTGGTTGATATTCCATTGTCTTAGGAATATAAACAGCAAGGAAGGAAATGACACACCAGCATTGCATTTGAGTTTTCCAGTTAAGTCTTACCGCTACTTAGGATTTTGTTGATTACACAGAGAACATTGTGGAATCCATTTATTTAATTTTGGAGTTATTTCATACTTGACTGGTCACTTGAGAAGCTATGTAGTTAGACAAGAACACGTCTTTTCATGTCATTTGTTAGTACCATAATACCATTGGTTTCTAGATGAACGGGTTCTCCAGCAAGAAGGACATTTCATTTTTTATATTTTTCAAGTGTCTAATATGAAATCAACCAACTTGAGTTGCAGGATATTTCTTCTACAATCTTTGGGGGTTGTTATAATCCATATTTATAGTTATGAGAAAAACTCTCCATTTTTTTATGGGGTTTTTTGCCTTTTTTTGTCTGAGTCATCTGTTACATGACTTCTCTTTGCATAAAATCTGATATAATGTTGTGCAACGTTTACTCTTTTGTTAAACATATGGTTTCCTAGGAGATGGAAAGAAAGTAACCTTATTTGACTATGGTGTTTCATGGTATTTCGGTATTCAAATGTTGTAAAGCTCGCCTAAGAAATGTAAAACTTTTTTTTAATATGAGTGGAGGTTAATACTTATTTGTTGAGTTAGTTATTAGAGTTTCATTTGGCTGCCACGTGTTTTCGGCAACCTAGTAGAGCATGAGCGTTTTGTTATGTTGGTGGCCAAGTTTTTGGAATATAAATTTTGAAACACCTGGCTGGGATTCTACAAAATATATTAAATTCCAATCCTTCTTTGTTTACTTAGATTACCTACACTAAATATGTAAACTTCTTGTATTGCTGGCTTCAGTTCGCATGAGGCTTCATAAGCTCATGCGCAACTTCTTGTGGAAGGGGAATGAAGAGGGGGGAGTATAACCTAGTTAACTGGCAGCAGGTTTGTTTCTCGATGAGGCGGATGAGCTCTGGAGAACTGGGCATTCGGGACTTGGGACTTTCAACCAAGCTTTATTGGGGAAGTGGCTCTGGGGATTCTTGGTGGAGGATAGCAGTTTGTAGAGGAGGGTGAATGGGTGATTATTAAAGTATTTGGTATGGAGGGACATAAGTTTCTCCCTCGGGTAGGTCCTTTCTCGTATGGGTGAGGGGATAGGCAGGGTGGTGATAAGTTTTCCAGGCACACCGAGTGGGTGATTAGAAATGGGAGGAAGATTAGATTTTGATTGGGTTGATGGTGTGGTGGATTTCCCTTGGGGAAGAGATTCCCAAACCTCAGGATTATTGCAGTTGATCCAAATGCTAGAATTGTAGACTATTATTCAGAATCATGAGGCGCATGGTCTTGGCACCCACTTTTTAGAAGGAACTTACAGGTTTGGAAATTAGAAGAGGTCAATTGTAGTCTAAATTAGAGAGGAAAGTCCTTAATTTTAATCAGGCAGATCCCATCAGGTGGAAGGAGGATAGTAGCTATAAATTTTCGGTGAGATCCTGCACTTAGTGCTGCATAGAGATGAGGTTGGGACTCTGCCCTGGAAGATTATTTGGAGAGTAGGGGCACCACCTCACAAGCAGATGTGTGAAGTGCGGCTGTGCAGAGGAAAATGTGAATCATTTGTTGGTCCACTCTTAAGGTAGCGAGGAGTTAAAAACTTTATGGTCAATCGTGTTTACTTTTTGTGGTATCTATTGGGTAATGCCAAGAATCAAGATCAGTTTGTGAGTTGTTGAAGGTCTGGCATGGGGTGAAGTTGTGTAAAGATTGGAGGACGGGGCGGAACACGGTTTCATATAAAATTCAGTGGATTATTTGGAAAGAGTGTAACAGTTGATATTGGGAGGTCAAAGCAGGACACATTGTACATATTCACCATTCTTTTTGAGCTTTCTATATTTTTGGCACAAGGAGGCGTTCCTGGGTTCCACGATGCATTTTGTTGATTTTTTGAGAGAGTTTGTTATAGGAAGTAGGAACTGTTAACGAACGATTTTTCCCATCAACTTTATCAAAGTGAAAAAATGAAAAAATAATATATTCTTATATTAGCCCAAACCGCTTTTAAAGATAAAAGATATTTGAATGGGCTGATTCATAGTCCAGTCCTGTCATAATATGTAGAAATAATTCAGCTCAATTCCAATAAAAAATAATCATTAACCCATATTTAAAATAGGGGTCTAATACCCAACAGGAACCTAGTACTTTTCGTTAGGTTCTTAAGGAGGATTTTTCTTTATACTGGGGCACAGGGGTGTGCCTCTGTTTATTTTCTCTCCTTTGCTGTACTTCACGTGCAATCGGGTTCGCCCCACTTTTAGGTGCTTAAAGTGGATTTTCTTACTATTAAAAAACAAAAAAGAGCAGAGACCAGCGTTTCTAGTGGATTTTCCCATTAAAAAACAAAAAGGGACCGACTTGTACATTTGTTTAGTAAGTCATTCGGAGATAACAGGATTGGACATATTTGTAACAGTTTTAATTTGTCTAATTGGCATGCTTCATCAGGAGGGGAGTGTTAGAAAGTGTCCCGAGGGTTCGTGCAGGAGAATTGGGTGCAATTGGCATGCCAGAGCTTGTCTAGTGGACAGTACAGCACTTTCTATTGATTAGCATATATATATATATATATATATATATATATGGTCGATCTATAGCAAATAGTTGCTATAGATTTTTATAGGGCATACACCATCCATACTTGTTAGAATTAAAAATAAAAAATAGGCGTCTGTTATTAGTAGTGGACATTTAAAAAAAATTAAATCATCGACTAATAATAATAGCGGACACGCTTCAGATGAACGTCCGTTACTAATAGTAACGGATGTTTAGGGGACCTAGATTTTCAATTTATAATCATAATAGTTTACTTTTGTTTTGAAGTGTATGTTTAAAGGGTATTTTGAAGGGTTTGTTTGAAAGGTATAAATAATATATGTCTTATAAGAATTCACACCAAATACATATTATGGATAACTCCCCTATATATATATATATATACTCCCCTATGTGTATATATGTTCCTGTAGCCCTTTTCACATTTTATCTAGTAAAATACACATTGTTCTTGCTCTTCCTCTCAGTTCTCGTCTTCTTTCCCAAACTTCTTCTCTATCATTTTATTAGTATTCATATCATATGGAATGCTATAATATAATGACTGGATTATGTGCTCATCTAGCATTGAATGTTTGAAATCTTCATGAAGATAATGGTATGGGAATACAGTTGAATGATATCAGATATATTGTGTTTGAGCTGCGTGCAAAATTTAAGCCTTGTGTGTTGGTTAGGGATCCAATTATGAAATATACCATTTTTTTCTTCCTACGTAAAGAAAAAAAAAAGAAGAAAGAATACAACTCTTTATGGGAATGATTAATGCCTGATAGGTTGTCTTGGGCCTTGCCGTTTTCTGTTTTTTTTTTTTTAATGCTAAATCGCCGTTCTATACTTATCTCTTGCTGCTATATACTGTTTTTTTTTTTTTTTTGTTAAGGGAGGAGCCTGCGACCTCTACCCTTTCGGTGTTATACACTGTTTCTTGGTTATTAGTTTTATATCTTTAATGATTGATATGTGCTTCTTGCTGGCGAAGATCCAGATTTAAATTTCTGTAGTTTTGGCTTCAAATTCTTGCCTCTGCCTGTAATAGTACAATCTTAAAGAACTCAAAAACTGTTAAATGGCTAGTTAAGAAAGACTTGAACTCGGGACCTTATCTAAAGTAGTTAGAGAATGGGACAAACAATGCCAATCATACTTGAACAAAAACTTTTGTTTTACTCCATTGATAGATAGCTAGCTTCTCGGGGAATCAGTAACCTTGACGATGTCAACAAAGCGAACATTGAAGTTCTGGCTCTTGCTTGTACTCTCTTATGCGATGTTGAATTATTCTTCAATGTTAACACAAACAACCTGGAGCATTTATAAATTGTTATTAATTTTTCTCTACGGATACAATTAATGTGGTTTGTGTTTTTTCTTGATAGAAACTTCTATCTACTCTTTTGATTCCTGTCATCTGAAATCAACTGGGTTTCAAGATATTTAACTTCAGAAAGGCGGGCACAAGTAGTCAGAGATATTCTTTTAAAGGAGAGGACGCCGGAGAAATGGGTGAACATTTACCAGAAATTACAGAGGAAGGAAAAACTCCAACTGGAATAATGATGTTTGATCTGAATAAGGAAATCCCAAGTTCATCTTCTTTAGCATCACTAGAACTTCTGAACAAGTATGGAAATAGAATGAAGCGTGCCAATCAGGATCAGCAAAATGACCCAAGTAAGGATGAAACATGCAACTCAACTGGCAGGCAGGAGTTGTCGACTGTGGAAATCATGAAGGTAGCAGTTGCAAAATTCATGAATGCTATATCCTTAAGTTCTGGTGATATTTCCATGCTTATCCACACCTTTGATGGTGCTCATTCTAGTCTCTCTTGTGAGGTTACTGAAGATGTGGAACTTATACTATTTCTTCTCGCTTCTGCTAAGAAGGTGGCCGACAAACAGGTTAATCGTGCAAGAAAATTGCTCAGCATGTGTAATCACTTAGCTTCCCGTTCGGGTAATCCAGTTCAAAGAGTTGTCTACTATTTTGCTGAAGCTCTTGGAGATAGGATTGACCGTGAAACAGGAATAGCTTCATCAGACGGTTTGGAGGGTATCAAAAGATGGCAATCCGGTTTGGTAGAAGATATAACAACTGCGCAACCTTCTGCACTTGCTTTTCGGAAGGAACTACCCTTTATTCTAGCTGCCGAATCTGCTGGAATGCAAGTCATTTTGGATAGTATGGCCTCAGAAAAAAGGATCCATTTTATCGATCTTCAAATCAGGAGTGGATCGCATTGGCCGATATTGATGCAAGCTCTTGCAGTTCGACGTGAGTGCCCTCTTGAAATGCTTAAGATAACTGCTGTTGGAACAACATCAATGCAGGAGATTGAGGCAACAGGTCGTAGGTTGTCATCTTTTGCTGAATTCATGAGCTTACCCTTTTCATTCAAAATAGTTGTGATATCAGATGAGAAAAATCTCTCTGAAGATTTGTTTGAGTTAGAGGCTGGCGACGCTGTTGGTATCTATTCTGCTTTACTTCTAAGGAACATGAAAGCAAGACCCAGTCTAATTAGGGTGATTAAGAATCTCTGTCCGATTGTAATGGTTGTCATTGAGACAGAAACAAATACAGATCCACCAGCTTTTATGGACCGCTTCACTGAAGCACTCACTTTCTATAGTGCAAGTTTTGATGCTTTTGAGGCTTGCATGGATCGTGATGACCCATACAGGATGATGTTGGAAGGAAATTACTATCGTGGGGGGATTCAAAATGTTATCAAATTTGAAAGCGAGGATAGGATAATTTGTCATATGAAGATTGATGGATGGAGGGCATTCTTCAAGAGGTTTGGAATGGTGGAAAGAGAGATGAGCATGTCATCTTTATATCAAGCAAGACTAATGGTTGAGAAATATGCTTGTGGGAGTTCTTGCACACTAGACATGGATGGAAAATGCTTACTTGTTGGGTGGAAAGGAACCCCACTTTTTTCTCTTTCTGCTTGGAAGTTCCTTCAGCTGGAGGACTGAATGTGTAGAACATGTGGATCTAATCCCCAAGTTTAGGTTTTCTCATTTACAATCCTTTCATTTTATATTCCAGACATCTGAAAACTAACCGGAATTATTTTGAGTTTTTTTTTCTTTAAATAAAGTTTAATGTGGTATCCGGGTTTATATTAGTTTGCTACTCAATTTGTTCTCATTTGATGGAATAGGTAAGCTTGTACCCAAGTGTTTGATTGGATCATTGGAACAACGACCTTGAGGTTATTCTTCAAGGTCCCATACTCCCATTTCACTCACTCCTTGGGTTCTCATTCCACTTCTTTTCTTAATCTTCCCTTGCTATTAAGTTTTAACTTATCCTCTATCTTCTATGATGCTTGACAGGCTCTCTGCTATTAGTGAGTGACTATACTTGATCTCCCCAAGGTTATTGTATAACAATGATAAGATGAATTTCGATTAGGTTTATACAAAAGATTATATTTCTTCTTTCATGTTTCAGAATCTAGCTTTGTCGAGTCATCACTTCAGTACTCCTTAAGTTGGTATTCAAATAACGAAACTGCTACGGAAAAAATGCGTCTTAGAATTAAATTTGAAAGAGAGTACAGTCGGTCAGCTACATATAATTTACTTAAAAGCCTAAACCTGATCATTTTATATCCTCCAGAATCTGTAGAAATGTAGAAGTGACAGTCCACAAACAAACTCTCTTTGTAAATTCTTTGCTCAAACAAGACTGTGCATCCTGATATTTGGGTGCTTGTACTCTTAAATCTTGAGGCTATACAGAATCAAATTTTTTGTTCCTTTTATTTTTCCCTTGCAGTAAATATCTTAGAAATCTAGTTTTCTGAAAACCCTCTAGTTTTTCAGCTTTTGTAGCTGTTAACTCGAGTTTTCAAACTTTGTATTTGACTTAATACTTCATGTTTGCTTAACTGAGATCTTCACCAATAGTTAGCATATTGGTCGCTGGCATACTTTGTACCTTGCTACAACCAAAAAAGAGAGCATGTAGTAAGCTCTAAGAAATTAGCTTTGGTGACATTATAAAACTGCTCATCAGCTTTTCCATCATTACATCCCTCAATAAATAAAAAAACCGTGCTTTCAACTTTCTTTTCTAGAGTCCAGCCTTCTCTCTTCATCATGCCAAGGTCTCTATTATGCAAAACAATTTGGGTAGTGTCATTTGCAGAGGCACTTTTTAAATTTGACCTTGCACATTTGGCTATTCTAGAAAAGCATTTATATCAATTTCAGGGCCGGCCCTGAGGGGGTGCGAGAGGGACGACCGCACAGGGCCCCCAAATTCGGAGGGCCCCGGAATTATTTTTTTTGTATATGTATACTTTATATAAATATTGAAAATGTGGCTAATATAAACAAATCTTACCTTGGAGGTGCTGACTAAAATTCTTAAGTTCAAAGCACGCGACACGAGTTCAACTCCTACAGAGGACGAATTTTTTTTGCGTTTGAAGTGTTTTCATTGATGTTTTCTAAGATTTGTTTAGCATTTAATTGGTAGAGGCTTCTTAATTTTGAAATTTGGAAGTAATTTGAGTTTAAAATGTTTTTTTTTTTGGTGTGGGTTGGGGCCCTGTTGGAATCTTGTATGAAATAGTTTTTTTTTTTAATCATAATAACAAGAATGTTAATTTTCTTATTGTTTGCCTGATGCTGGAATCAGGATCTTCTAAGGTTATTTTTTAGTTAACTTTTTATGAATATGGGAGTAGAGACTTTGGAATATGAGTTGGCCCATGTGGCCATGTTTCTGTGGAAGCTGTAACTGAAGGCAAACAATTCTTTGTTGCATAATGAAAATGGGAAATTAAATCAAGAATTGGGTGTAAGTTTGGTTCACACGGAACAGATGAGCCAAGTAACAAAGAAGTGAATAATTTGCCTCAAAACAACTTTTTCAAGGATGCAACTGATGAATGGACTGCACCTAAGCAGGTTCACGCCGTATTTATGGTCAAGTATCGAGTATATGAAGACCAGAAAGTGAAAGCTAAATTGGAACTTGCTGAAAAAGAATATAAAAGACTGAGACAAGATCGATTTCAAAAGTGAGTGATGTTTTTCTTAAAACATTTCTGTTTCCCTAACCGTGGTTATTATCCTGATGAAACTAGCAAGTAAGGAAAATCTGCCCTTGCTGGGACAAATTTCTGGCGATTCCACATTATGCTGTTCTGTTATATATTGGTGTTGATAAAAAAAAAATTAGTGTTTTTATATGCGAAAGGGCCCCTATTTTTTTTCTCGCACAGGGTCTCCAAATCCTTAGGACCGGCCCTGATCAATTTCCAGGTATTGAATGGAGATTATCTGTCCTAGTGGATTGTTACTTCATTGTTAGTAAGTCCCTGCCCCCTTGATTGAAATGAGGCATAGTCGGATCAAGAGTGAGCCTATAATATTCATTGTTAAGATACTATAATTTGAGAATCTGAAAGCAGTACACTGTAAACATCTATTAAAAAAAATTGAGAAACAAGATGCAGTTTGTTGGAAATGTCTGCTAGATGAATGTGGGGAATCAATGATACTGCATCACTTGTGCTGGATTTTTTTGGCGAAGTCTTTCACGAGATACTTGGCTTGGATTGAATTGATTATCCTTTATGTAAGACAATGAGGTTCATTTCTTAGCGTACATAGATTAGCTTCTATCTGATCTCTAAATAATTCTTCCAGTAAGTCCTTTGAAAATAATGTAGGTTGCAGAAGTTAAGATGACACGGGCATCATGCCAATTTTGCTCCCTGCTTTTGCTAGATTATTAGTAGCTGTAGATTAATGCCATTGTTAGGATCCTTTGATGTTCTCTCTTGTCTTTCTTTTAATAAATTCTTCTTCTTTCCTTTCTGAGAAATTATAGATAACCAGCTCGTTACTTCATACAAAGTTTGTCACACTTGGAAATACTTAACCTTGTTCTTGCCCATTAGAAAAGGAGCACAATGGAATTAGAAGTTTCCAAGATTTTGGTTGTCAATCAATCTTATGAGTAACAATGAAGCAAATCAGGATTAAGGCGCGATTCTTAAAAGTCATGTAGATATCATTATCTATGAAGCATTAATTTAGGACGAGTTAAATTGAAATACAAACATTTAGTTCAACACTTGACGCAATCAAGAGAAATTGTTGGCAGTAAATTTTAGGCTGTGGTAACTATTAATAAATCATTTTGGTTGAAAATCTGGCCTTTGTAACACTAAATTGCAAATTTTCATTTAGGACAAATACTACAAAAGCATCATTTGATATGGCTGTGTGGTTACATGATGTGTTGGGAACTTGTTCTGAGATTTGTTACGAGCTAGACAAAGAAGAACACAGAAGTCACCTATACAAGGATTCCAGAAATAAAATGTTGCACCAACTTGTAGCTTGATCTGTTTCGAAGAATGCTTTTGAATTCCAAGGAGAATCTTATTTACTAAATATTTGAGTAATGGTCAGTTATTAGTGTCCACTCTATGATACGCCCACACAAAGATAAATGATTCATGAACCAACAGCAGCATAGGGTCTCTACTGGGACTTGACAACATATATTTACATACTGATTTTCAAGTCTATACATTGTAGTAAAATATTTATGTACAAATTTTATTCATTTCCTACTTTTTCGTATTCTGAATGTATGCCTGGATTGTGGCTGCATATGGACTCTGTAAAAAATTTCTACTTAAGCCATGGGTGCATTTCTTAGTTTGATTTTCGAGAGCATTTTACGTGTATTCAAGTAATAATTGCGCCTCTGCTACAGGACACCATATGTTGGAGTGTTAGATGGATGTTAGCCAACCAGTTTGTTAATGCTCAAACCTTGCCATTTCCAATCGCATTCTACTGAGTTTCAATGTTTTTTCTTATTTTCCTTGACTACTCTGCGTTATTTGTGTTTCATGCACCGGGGCATTTTCATTTTGATTTGGTTATTATTTTGTCACGGACAAAAGTTGGTTCATGTTGTGGATTCAACCATTCAAAGTACCCAGTAAACTATATGCCGGCTATATTCACTACACGGATGAAGGAGAGGTTTACCGTCTTAAAATGGATAATAAGACCACTTCTATAAAACTTTGCTTTCTTAAGATTTCTGGGCTGCTGGTATATGAATTAATGGAATAACTTGTCTTATGATTCATCTCCTGTTGACAAATGGGAATTCCCCTTTTGCCATTTGCTGTCCGAGATTTTTTATATCTCTTAGATACACATACGAATGCTGGCTGAATTGCTCACTATATTCCTTTCTCAGAATAGCTCTGAACATTTGAAACAGGGCGGAGCTTTTTCACCTCTAATTTATCCCATCAACATCTTGCTTGTGTTTGCATGATGACCATGGAGAATAATTTCTTTATGATTCCATTCAAGATAAGACAGCTGATGGAAAATCAATTTTCTGAAAAATGTCAAACAGAGGTCCTATTCTTCCTTGCATCCTTATGTTGCGGTTGGAATATTTTGTTCGGCAGTTTTGACTAGAGAATTCTAACCAGAGAAGAGGGGCTGGGACAGGATGTGTATCCTAACATATTTTGCTACTGTTGGAATATTTTTGCTGGACAAAAGTGTAGGCAAAGTTCCCTTTCTGATGGTGATTTCTGTGTTGTGGAGCTTTGTCATTTGAAATCTAATGGGTTTTAGTATAAAGATTCGTAAGGAGTATTAAGGACGATGTGAGGAAAAAGAAAAATTCTTTTACAGAAGAAGTTTCCAAAGACATGGATGAGGTGAGTGAACCATCTTCTTTTGCATCACTGGAGCTTCTGAACACGTACGGATGCAGACTGAAGCGTCTAAGAGCAAAGCAGGTTAACAACCAAAGTTATAATGCAACATGCACTTCTATTTGCAAGGAGTTATTAACCGTGGATATCATGAAGATAGCAGTGGACAAATATTTGGGCTTGTGGCGATCCTTGCATGCTTATCCATTCCTCCAATGGTGGTCATTCTGGCATCTCTAGTGAGATTGAAGAAGATGCTGAGCCGGCCCTGCTTCTTTTGGTTTGTGCTGAGAAGGTTGTTAATGAACAGTTTGATTGTGCAAGAAAGTTTCTCAGCATGTGTAATCATTTGGCTTCCAATACTGGTAATCCAGTTCAGAGAGTGGTCTACTATTTCGCTAAAGCTCTTCAAGAGAGACTAGATAGAAAAACAGGAATTATTTTGTCAGAGGGCCGAGAGGATTTGCAAAAGATAGCTATTTGATTTGGCAGAGGCAATTACTAGTTTGCAACCTACTTTACTTGCATACGGACTAGCACTTCCCTTCTGTTATGTTTACAAATCTGCAGGAATCCAAGACATCTTGGATAATTTGGCCTCAGTAAGAAGGATACATTTGGTTGATCTTGGAATCAGAAATGGGATGCATTGGCCTTTCTTGATGCAAGCTCTTGCAGTTCGACATGAGTGCCCTATTGAAAGTCTTAAAATAACAGCTGTTGTAACAACATCGCAAGAAATGATCGAGGAAACAGGCAGGAGGCTGTCACATTTTGCTGAGACCATGGGGTTACCCTTTTCATTCAAAATAGTTATGGTATTGGACATGAAATATCTCAAAGAGGATTTGTTCGAGTTAGAGGCTGGTGATATAGTTGGCGTATATTCTTCATTGCTTTTGAGGAACTTGATAGGACTACCTGGTCACTTTTAAAATCTAGTGATTAAAAGCCTGCATCCGGTTATACAGTTATGATTGAGCAGGAAGCATATACAACTTCACCGGAATTTATGGACTGTTTCATAGGAGGACTTCTTCAGTATAGCTCATTATTCGATTCGGTTGAAGCTTGCATGGGTGACTGCAACCCGAATAGGATGCCCTCGGAAGCTGACTATTTCCGCCTGGGGATTCAAAAAATTGTTGCCTTTGACATTGAGGAAAGGGCAATTTGAGATGTTAAGATTGATGGTTGGAGGACTTTATTCAATAGCTTTGATATTGTGGAAAAAGAGCTGAGCAAGGCATCTTTATACCAAACAAACCTTGTGATTGATAACTCTGCTTTTAGGAGTTTTTGCACACTATGGATGGGAAATGCCTACTTTCTGGGTGGAAAGGAACACTACTTTTCTCTCTTTCTGCTTGGTCTCCTTTCAGAAACCTCTGAATGAGCTAATTACACTGGGTGCTTTCCTAGTATTTCTGAAACTGTATTAACACAGTGGAACTCTTATAATTGGTACTGTGTTCGTTTAAATACAACTTTGTTGTAACAGACCTGGTTTATATAAAAAAAAGTATTAATCATTGTATGTCTTCTACATGTCTCCTCGTGGCTTGTTGAATTTCTATTTGATTATAATGCTAATAATAGGTCATGGATCAAATTAGTAGGAGTTGGTTTACGTGCTTCCACTTCTTTCTTTTGTAACTTGAGTTAAAAGTGAGTGTGCCTCTGACACATATGAGTCAAGCCAACGCAATGCCGCAGTAATCACTTAAGCAGGCATGTTAGAGGGGGAACAACAGAAGCATACCTTCCTCAATCCTTATGGAGGGCTCACTCCTGGTGCAGTCCTAAAATTCTTATGCCTCGACATGCCATTTTTTACCGCAACCAAGTTTTCACTTAGAAAAATGTTAGAATATAAATAGAATATTGTGTTAAAATGTAAATAGAATATTCTCATGATAGTTAGAATGTAAATAGAATATTTTAGGATAATTGTAACTAAATTATAGGGATTGATTATAATAACTTGATTGTAAGGATAAGCTTAATTGTAGGGATTGTAATAGCTTGATTGTAAGAATTGTTGTAACCTATTTAACACTATAAATAGAAAAAACTAATGAGAAGGAATTACCTCTCATTCACTATTTTTATGTGTCTTTCTTTCTATCTAAATACAGCAGTTTACATGGTATCAGAGCTTGATCCGTTTACTCAAAACTAAGCTTCCGGGCTTGTCCAAGACTTGATTTTTTTTCTATTGTTTGTTATTAAGTTTTTTCTTAGACTTTCTCTAGGTTACTACTGTTGCTTGTTTGTTAATCAGGAGTGATTCTATCTAGGGTGTTTTAAGCTGTTAATTATCGTCATTGAATTTTTCCTTGGATATTCTTGTTGCATTCATGATTTAATATGGTAAAATCTAGTATAGCTAATAGTGATGAAACTAATAGCATTAATAAGGGGTAGTTTGTCTTGAGCCACAATTTCAACTCTGCTTCCTCTCACTATGCTTAGTCAGGTATAGCTTCTCATGCTTTTAGTGTTTTGTCTTCATGTTCTACTTGGATAATTGATTCAGGTACTTCAGAACATATGACTGGAAATTCAACACTATTTATACACCTTGTTCAGGCAAAGATAAATTTAACAACTCTCACGTCACAAGCTCATACAAATGCAGGTTCCATCTGTGGCATGTATATAGCTAGATATGAAAACACGTTACCACTCTTTTTCCATGTCAGTGATGAGTTTGTACGTTGTGCATGGCTACAAACCGGATAAATTACAAAGATGGCTTATTTGTGACTCCTAACGACTCGGTCATTCAAATTGAAGAGTTCAGTTTCATGGCACTGAATGCAACTAGATTTGCTTCCGAATAATTAACAGTATTTGGAAAAAGGTTTCTTCTTATTTTTATGCCTTGTTTTCTTTACTGCCTTTATATGCTTCTTATATTTTTCTCTTTTACATGTCTGTGGACTTTTCCTTTTACATTGGACACTACAGTATACAAATCAATCAATCCCGTGTAATCAAATCAATCTTGTATAATCGGTAGGCTTTTCTAAAATTCAGATACTGGAAACCACATTATTTTAGTAATTGTCTTGGGCCCATGAGTTAAACTGGAGTTTTCTTGTGATTTTAGTATTAGGTCCCAAAAAAGAAAAGATATGTTCCAAATTAATACTTTAGTTTAATGTTCTGGGACAAAATGATCATATAGTTTTGTTTTGTTTTGTTTTGTAAATGACCTTCTGTCAGGAGAAATTTACGAGAATTTACTGCCGGTTGCTGCTGAGTTTGCAACATAGTAAATAATACTGAACTCACATAGTTGTTGTTTGTATCGTATATATAAACTTGGCAAGAATATATATATATATATATATATATATATATAATACAAATGACAATCTTAGGCGAACACATCAACATCAAACTTAAATTTACTTTGACGATCTTACATGATGATTTTATGGTAAATCAATAAGAAAATATTTTTACTCTTGTGAAAATAAGTAGGTGCTTTACCTATAAAATCGTTTCAATGAAAATTCATTGAAACTTGGGAAGCTACCTTCTAAAAATATTTACCATACTTCACAAGTTCAGTTTAGTGTTGAGAGAAATGTTCCCATATGAGCAATTTGATTTCGGTAAATTTCCTGATAAGGAAAGTTCCTCCAAGGATTTTTGGGGAGGGGAAGGAGATACTTTTGCAAAACAAACTCACTTGCAAGGCACAGAAGACTGTGGAGAGTCACGGGACAGCAATTCTTTTTGCTCCGACTTTGGATTCTATCTGGACAGCACATCCGAGGAAGGACTCCTTTTGCCTAATTATCAACAAGAACAATTATTTCCAGATTTTGGAAGCCTCGATGATTTATTCTTCAAACCCCACAAGGAAGAGGCATATTCGCTTCCCTTAAAATCACTTGAGATCATAAAGAAGCACAGAAGCAGGGTCAGACAGTTAAATGATGAAAAGATAATCAAGTTAAGCTATGATACAGCACATGATAAAGGGAGTAGCCGAAAATTATCAACCAATGATTTAATACGGTTGGCTAGAGAAATGCTCATTGGCTCCGGATTTTCCTCTTCACTTATTGGCCTTTCTGATGAGGAAACTAGACATGTTGAACACCTCCAGTATCTTCTAGCTGCAGCCCAGAATATAGGCAAGAAACAATTTGATCCTGCAAGCAACCTCCTCAACAAGTGCGATAAGTTTTCTACTAATAAAGGAGATCCTGTTCAAAGATTGGTGCACTACTTTTCCGAAGCTCTTAAAGAGAAGATCGGCCTAGAAACTGGAGAGAATTTATCCAAGGGTTCTGTGAAGAAGCAGACCTTGAATCTCCAAGAACAGCTGATGAACGCGAGCCCTGATATCATTGCGGTTCACCAAAAATTACCTTTCTCTCAAGTATGCCAATTCACTGGGATACAAACCATAGTAGAAAATGTGGCAAAGGCAAGAAAAGTCCATATAATTGACCTAGAGATCCGAAATGGGATGCAATTTACTGTTTTGATGCAAGCTTTTGCTGCTCGATGTGATTATCCCATCGAGCATTTAAAAATAACTGCGATTGGGACTAGATCAAAATCGAAGATAGATGAGACAGGTAAGCGTCTGATTAGTTTTGCTGAGTCCTTAAACTTACCTTTCTCGTTTAATGTAGTCATGATAGGAGACATGCTAGACCTTAATGAAGACTTGTTCGAGTTGGACTCTGAGGAAACTGTTGCTGTGTACTCCGCGTACTTATTGTCCACCATGATTGTATGGCAGGATAGACTGGACCATTTGATGAGAGTGATCCGCAACACAAATCCTTGTGTAATGATTGTGTCTGAAGTTGAGGCAGACCATAATTCGCCAGTTTTTGTGAACCGCTTCACTGAATCTCTCTTGTTTTACGGGGCATTTCTAGAGTCATTAGAAGAGCGGATGGATCGTGATGATTCAAACAGAATGATTTTTGAATCCGAACGCATTAGTCTGGTAGTGCGGAACATTGTGGCAGCTGAGGGAGAAGAGAGGATCATTCGACATGTCAAAACCAAGGTGTGGAAGGTGTTTTTTGCGACAATTGGGATGGTGGAGACAAAACTTAGCATGTCATCCTTGCATCAAGCAGAATTGTTGGTTAAGAATTCCGCTTGTGCTAATTCTTGCACACTTGGCAAGGAAGGTGAATCCTTAACTATAGGGTGGAAAGGAACACCAATATTTTCTATTTCTGCTTGGAAATTCAAGTGAGTGTGTGGGTATATATATGAAGCATTTGATATTAATACGAGTCTTCTATCCAATGTCTTCTGTTGTCTTTGAATGCTGTAATGTTGTTTATACTATTCACATGAACACTTTCTTATGTGCTAAGCAAAACAAAATGGTACACATGTTCAGCTATCCAAGCCAGTTTGGATAATGTAATGATCTGTTATAGATGCGCTCGAAGTTGCGTCATGAATCACAAATTTTAAATTTTAAAATGTCTTTCGAGAGCTCTACTTCTATCGGCCAACAGTTCTCATCTTTCTCATAGTAATACTCCCTCCCTTCTATTAAAGAGTGTCGTTTGCAAGTTATTATTTTTTATTTATTTTTAAATAAAAATAATTTTTTTAGACAATTGATATTAACAGGGTAATCTATAATTTTTGACAACATCACCCTTATATATAATTTCCGCTCCGACGGTTGGCGGCCGAGAATTCTCCAAAAAGGTACACGCAACAGCATAAATGCCGGTTGGAAACATGTCTCAAGGGTTTACTTCCTCAAAGCAAGCATCTTCGGGTAGATGGAACTTTAGAACTAGATTAATCACAAGTTTAAGCTTGGAACTCTTCAACCGACCTTTCCCTAAAAGCACCAGAAGTCCAGAACTAATGAAGTAAACAGCGGAAGGTCCACAAAAGAACAGAAAAAACTCAGAAGGTGCGATTTTTCATCAAGTTACAATAATACCCTTTTATCAATTGGGCATGGTAAGTGGATCTTAGTTTAGTTTTGGATCCCACAGGCCCACTTCAATCTTAGTTTAGTTCTGGATCCCACAGGCCCACTTCAATATGTTCTTAATCAAGATTTTGTGTTCTCACAATAAAAGTTGAAAAAATATTGTGAATATACTCGAAGTGACAAACAGACAACAGTATTAGATGATGCAGCCATGCAGGAGGCTGCGCCTGAGTTTTACATGTGTACAAGTGAGATGATGATTATACATATATATGCCCTGTTTTGGGCGAAAAGGAAAGAGAAGAGGAGAGGAAATGGAAGAAAAGAGCAGGGGAAATTAAGCAGGTTGGAATGACAGAGGTGTGGCTAAGAAAGCATCGTCATATTTATACGGGAGCTACCAGGCACCCTTTTCTCCTTAGCATTAGAGGTGACACTGTTGATTCCTCCTCTTTCTAGAAATGGCTGGTATCTTTTTATTTTACTTTCTTCCCTCTTCCTCCACACCTCTATTAGTACTAATAATTCTGTGATATTAATAACCATAAGTTCATTTAAATTCCATCATATTCCTCCACTTTCTCAATTGTTCTAGCGAATCTTAAAATTTTTAAATTTCGACACTTAAAATTTAGAGCGTGCTCTGCCAACAACATATTTGGTCTGTATATGATTGTTGCTTTTCTTATTTTGGTAACTGAACATATGATTGGAATTGAGTGTCCTCATCCATGAGTTCATTTGCAAATTTATTAGCAATTAAAGGGAGCAAATTGGTAATTCATGCAAATTAATATTGCAAATCGGTAATTCATGCAACTTTATGTACTGTTTCAGGAGTGTGGCATATATCTCTATATACTAGTGTAAATGTACAACTTGCACGCGTACATATTTGTTTTTGTTAAAGACTTGTATAGGGTAGCTATTAAGAAGTATATTTTATTGCGAAAGGAAAAAACAAGTGATGGGGAGTTTAATCTTCTGTCCCAATTGTAATCTGCTGGCTGTTATTCCTTCTTTTAATTAGACTTCATTTAATAAGTAGGTAAAGATTATCGGGCATGGTTATAAATTCTTGAATGCTTGTGTAGCTCTGCCTCCATTCAAGAACATTTAGCTCTTGAATATTTGATAGTTGACAGGCTGCAAAATAAACTAACTGTACTCAATATCAGCATATTATTATTCCTAGGAAGAAATTATAAAAAAAAAAAAAAAAAATAGAAATATAGCATTTGAAAAGACTAGTCTAATATCGTTAATTAAGGAACTCAAACAACACCAGATGACCAGATAGGGGGGATGAGGTTGTATCATGTCTCTGGCATATATATATATATATATATATGTATCATGTTTATTATAACGCATACATGATACAAATAATTGGTACAGAAAATTTGAGGCCCAAGATAGGACATATAATTGCCATGGCAAATCAGAAATACCCGCAAACCAACATGTATCTATCCATACACGCAAATTTAAAACTGGAAAAATCCGGCAGAAGTCATAATAGGCAGGGCCTGGGAAGGAGGCTGCCATGGTTTGAGCCAAGGGTCATCGGCAATGTCCACTGAATTATACCCATCCAAGCAACTGGAAACAAGTTGTGCGGACTCTAATCTCGTCCTTAATTCTTCTCTTTGAGCTCTCAAAACCCTATTCTCAGTTTCAACAGCTGCGTATCGTCTTGTGAATTCATTAATTTTCCCAATCATCTCATTTCTTTTGTTCTTGAAGAATATGATCTGGTTATTAACATCCTTCATGTGCTGCTCCCTCTTCATCCTTGACCGCCTTGCTGATTCGCGATTTGAGATCATTCTCTTTCTTTTCCTTTCATCCATCATCATCGCGTATCGCTCATCTCCTTCTGAGCCGGAGGAACGGGAACGTTTTGCAGTCTCCATTTTTTTGAATTATTAAATGTTAATTTATCTGTAAGGATTCAAAGTTGGTGATTGATAACAAATATATGAATGAAGCTGCAAATCTAAACAGAGGAAATGTTAGTAAATAGAGTAGGGGGGAAGAAATCATGAGATTACATAAAACCAATAGAGAAAAACAACTGAAAACGATTGAAGAAGGGTGGTGGCTAAACTCATATCAATTAAGAAAAAGGGGTGATGAATTTGGAAACTAATGATCAAATAAGTGGAAATTTGTTGAAGAAACCATATGCTAAAAGAATGTAGGAGAAACTGAACATGGAGGACTATAGAGAGGCAATTAGGAAGGATAGGTGAAGGATTGTAGGAGTTATCCATTAGAGTATATATAGAGTTTATTTTGTGGTGGTCTGTTCGAAGGTTAAGGAATCTTCTTGTGGCGTGACAATTTTGACTTAAATGGATAAAAGTTGGCTATTTGAAGCTTTCAATTATTTTTAGAGGAAATTATAAAATTTTGAATTGGATAATAAGGCTATAGATCAAATACTATTGTTCATTGTTTCAATATTATACCTTACTAAATCTTTATTTATTTCATTATTATTGGCTTACTAAATCTTTATTTATTTCATTATTATTGGCACCGTGTTTATAAAAATAAATCAAATATTGTATATGTCAAAAGAAACAATACTTGTAACAAAAATTAAATTTCCCTGATAAAAATTAATGAGTTTATCGTCATAAGCCACATAATTCACGTTTGAGAAATTGAGTAATAGCCGCCACAAGTCTTGGCACTTAAGCATGGAGGCTACTTAATTAGTAATGTCGTGAAGAAACTTTATTTCACTCGTTTAACTTTAATTGAAATACTATATATGATTTAACACTTGGGAATATTTAATATTTTTAAATAAATATGAGTCTCATTTATTATTTATATAAGAATAATCTTATAAATTATTAAAAAAAATTATGAAAATATCAACTCCCTTGCAGAAATGGACTGCCTTTTCCTCCATGGATAGAAATTTGGTTGCTATTGAAGGAAATTAAATGGTCCACGTCGATACTTTAGTTCATGACATGAAAACGGTAAGTGTAGTTACAATCCCTTTTGGTAGGACAAACTTTGCTTTAATATTGTTTTCTATATATTATTAACCATATGTGCGCATGTCTTTCCGATATATTGACACCATTTGTATACAAATACTTATAGTATAACTAAAATTTTAGATAATGTCCCTTAATGGGATTAATTATAGTGACCTACTCAAGCTTATTTCTCCATAGTTGAGAATTTATTTTTTTATGACACTTTTATTCTTTCAATTCAATTTAAGCGCAATATAAATGTAATATTTTTTCTAAACTAATGCGTTACTTTATTTATTGCTTCACCTGTATGTATGTATATATATATATATATATATATATACTAGTTTGTTTTGTTTATTTCATCGGTAAATATTCATGATTAAGTTTTATATTAAGGATGCTTTTTATATTTTCATTTGTTAGATATTAAATTCATCTAAGTACACAAAATTGAACCAAGTGTTAGATGTGAACTCAATGGACGGTTTTTGACTTAAATAAACTCCAATCCAAAACTTTAAATTTCGTCCTTATCATTAACAAAATGATACTTTTACACTTAATCAAAAAAATTATTCACATATCTTATTTTTATAAAAAACAAAAGAATATGACTCAACCTTTTTATAAAATACAAATAAAATAAGACCGTACTCTTTTTTTTTTTTTTTTTGTGGTTAAGATTAGGAATAAATTTTTCGAATAAATTTAAAATCTTTCTTTAACAAAAAGACATATATGTCGTTCTCGATCTTGCAGAGGACCAGAATTATAGTGCATGCATCTTCATCTTTTATGTCTATTTCATGGAGGAGAAAAAGAATAGAAAATAAAATAGTTGGCAGTTCTGCTGGAATACTCAAGTTGATTAGTGCTAGCCGCAACTCTTCTTAAAACAATACTTTAATAAATAAAAAAATCTGATAAATACAAAGTTTGCGACTGTCATTTTATTATCCCTCCTTTCTAATGAACTGGTTTGGTGACTGACTCGATAAAAAGTTTAGTTTAGGAGAGTCAAAAATTTATATTAAACAAATATGTGACAACTTAAATTTATTCAGAATACATATTTTTTGTTGGGATGTTTTAACTTTTTTAATTTTGTTGCATCCTTGACATACTTGACATAATTATTTCATCTTATTCATCCTGCTGACTATATGTTATATATTTTTTGAGTTCTGCTATGTAGTACAACATATTTGAACCAAATTATAATAATTATGAAATATATCAATACATGAAATTGAATAAAATTATAATAAAATCTTATTTATTACACATCTCTCTAACAAAACTACCGCTAATACTTATCTACGTAATTGATAATTAAAAAATCGAACTAAACATTCACAATATATATTTATTTGTCACACTTTTATAAGTGATATGTTAAGATAATTTTTAGAATATTGGTCTAAATCTCTTTTGGGACTCGATTTCATAATCATCCATCATAAGCCATAAAGCAAGCTTCAATAGTCCCAAAAATTGTTCAATTGAGGATGAAATATAGTATATCCATAGATTGGTTAACTGAATATCTCAACAATCAGATTTAAGAACCGCCAACTCGTGCAGATAAACAATCTTGAAATAATGATAAAATCTCAATCTTCAAACAAAGTAAAGACATCGGCTTTCCAAGGAGCTGCACCTTGACCATCACAACATTATATATGGATATAAATGCTAGAATCTCTACAATATTCCCTTCGTTTTGACTGAAAGAGAGCCTGACCATACTAAAATACCTAAAAAAACCTTATGACTTTAGGTAGACTTTCACTCTATATCCCTCTCGGTTGCCAAAGTTAGATTTGTTAGTAAGATCTCAATCAGGCGGAGTCGAATCCTCAGCCTTTCAGTCATCGCGGGTAAATATCTTCTGAAAGAATTTATAAGTTGTAGCATGCTACAAACGAAGTGATAAAATGAATTTGTAAACGAAACTATTTAATTATGTTATGAAATTCAAAACTAATGTCTACACAAATAACCAAAAGTTAAAAGTACACACATTTCAGTTCTCCCTACACCATTGTCCGCAACCATCGTCACCATGTTCATCCTCAAAATTGAAGATAATACACCTGTTGTGACAATTAAAAATGACTTTAGACCATTCATCTTAACCAAAACACATTAGTTACATACATCATTATAGCCACTGCAAAAATTTGGTCAAGACCTAGTAAAAAATTGCTAATGTAATGACAATTTTACCCGATAACTAAAATTTAATAGAATAACTTTCTATTAAACCCAAACAATGAGCCTTTTTCAACAACCCAAATCCATATAGAAAGGCAAGCCCAGAAGCCACTACCCTCTGCAAGCATTGATTTTTAATTTTTATTTCATCTGCATTATTGAATTTTGAGAAATGCTATTAATATCCTACACGTCTAAGTAGAAGGTTAGAACACCACTTAAAAATATATATTAAAAATAGACCTTAAATGGTTGTATACAGCATAAAGGACACTAAAGTTGGCTTCCGTAATGAATTTTTCAGACTTGAGGATCTATTGCTATAACCTGCAGAAGACCAAAAAAAAAAGGTATAACAGTCGAGCAGCCTCATCACTGGGGGGTTTAATAGAACGCATCTGGCCCAACATATGCACTGAACCATAAGGGTACCCCCTTTCAAAATCTCCCAGTTAAATTATTGTCTTGGTTTTCGCCACCCCATCCCCCCTAGGGGTGAAAATCGATCCGAGTTACTCGGTACCCGACTCGGATTCGACTCGAGAATATGATCCGGAGCTCGGATTCGGTAGGCATCCGAGCTGAATATGAGCCAAGCTCGTTTATGAGATTATAATACTGAACTCGAATCTGAGCAGCACACTGTTCGCTCGTTTTAGGGTTCGAGTACACTGCCTTCATCTGATCCATACTCGATCCTTACTCAATGAACCCTACTCGTTTAAGGGTTCGATGTATGACATTTGATAAATATAATGATGTTACTAGAAATTGTATTATAGTATAATTAATATTATAAATTTATCATTGTAATTTTTGTAACTTGTATTTTTATATATAAATAAAATTGAAGTTTTTCTAAATTTTTATTTTTATGTCTCATTTTAGTGTGATCCATCTCAGATTTGAGCTCGAATAGAGGCTCGCGAATTACTCGTTGTGAAAACGAGTCGAGTAACTTCGAGCCGAGTAGTATCGAGTAATTCATCGAGTCGAACTTGAGCAGCCTTAGAAATTATCATTTCGAATTCGAGTCGAACCTGCATGAAAAAAACTACCTTGATGGTGACCTGGTAAAACATTCTCTTAAAATGTCATACATTCACTGTTAAACATTACTTATAAAATACATGGATAATGTCTACCTTTTATCCTCAATTCCATGCATCAAAATGACATTCTATCAAAAGAAAAATAATCTATAACTTCTTTCACAAAGATATCATAGCAGTCCAATCACTAAAATTAGCAATATCTACTTTAAGCTTAAAAAAAATCCAAATCATAATAGGATAGCTCAAAAAATATAGCTGGAGAATCAAACACAACAGTTTTTATACATAGCTTTATAAAAATAGAAGGTTAACTTATCTCTTCTTTGTGGTACTTCAACAAATATGTAACATGCACTTCGCTAACATAGTATGAATCCGTACTATTTTTTTTTTCTTTTCGAAACAGTATGAATCAAAGTACAAAGAAATTAACCCCGGCTATTGGCGCAGTGGTTTAAGCTTAGCCCTGGGACGAGCCGTAAACCCGGACGTCCTGGGTTCGAGTCCCACTAGCAACAATAGTTATGCCTTAACAGGTAACGGGGCCACGGGTCGCACGTTTCAGGGCGAAGCCATGTCTTAGGCAGAGCCTGTGCGCAAAGCCTGGCCCGGGGTGGGGAGACTTAGTCCGACTGCGGTTGGGATACTCCACATTATCAAAAAAAAAAAAAAAAAAAAAATTGGGAAGGCAAACTTGCAAACTTGAGGGGATATAAAGTTATCTTCTAATTTCACAAATTAAATTGGCGAGATAGACAGGAACTTACATAGAGGGAAGATAATTGGGTTCCATTTGTCTAAACTTCTCAATAAGGCCATTATTGTTTGAAAAATAAAATCAAAAATAAATCAAAAACTTAAATTAATTAAACATACCTTGAGACTTGATGGCTTGACTGATTTTACTGTACAAATCGTCGAGATAGATACCAACTTAATATGTTGAGATTGACTTATACTTTGCAGGTCCGACTAATAGGCTCAATTAATGACTAATACGACAGGGTTATCAGGGGTTTCGCGAGGTTGCCCGACTCACCGCTGAGCTAGCAGGGTTGAAAGGGAGCAACACTCCCTGAAAGTCAAGCGGAGGTATAATTGGGTTTAGAATTTACTAGTAGCTCAATTTTAGATTTTACTAATTTATTGGGCTTGAGTCTATATTATGTTACTATAAAATATTATTAAGTATGTAAATTATTGTAGAACATGTAACACATCTAATAAATACATAACAAACAGATCTAGCCGAATTGATAATCCTATATTATGTCCTCTTATTTTTCCTTTTTCATCTAATTTGTGTGATTATACTAATCTTAAATTCAAACACACATGAAATTGTTGGGTTTGTAAAAAATAATACCATGAAGCTAAGCAACCTTGCGAATACTAAATATTTTTTCTATTTGGCATTTTATCAGACAGGAACGTGCGTATGCCAGAGAGGTCGGTAAAACTGAAACAAATCAAATTTTCCTATGCAAAAGTAAATTTAGACTTGGAGGGAGAAATACAGTAATTGAAGAGGCTTAATCTTTATGCACCTGGAATCTCTAAATGTGCCTTGAATTGAATTTTTCTCTTCTTTGATTTTCCATTTGTGAGTAGAAACGGTAAAAAAAAGCAGTGAAACAATTTTCTGTTTCTGGTTCTTGCCCCTGTTGATATAATTGTACAAAAATAGCAGTGAATTTGAGGAAGAAAATTTAGAAATTAGTGATAATGGAATTCAGATTGACAATTCGATAGATAGTTACCAACTGAGAAAGGGGGTCAGGGAAATAAAGAAAGGAGTCGGGGAAATAAAAACAGGAGATGAGGAGTGTGAAGAGGGGAATGAAGAGGTGAAAACTGAAGCAACTCAGTTAGCGCAGGTAAAATCGGTAGAGAAACGAAAACTCGACCGATCCGAATCAGACAAAAACTCGTTCTTTATCCTTTTAATATTATATTTTGACATTGATGTCTCGTTTGACCTTTTTAGCTTAATTTTGTTTGCACTCGTTCTTTATCCATATGTTCGATCAGATCGGATGTACGCAGCCAGTATATACGACTTCTTCAATTTTGCCCCAGCCCATTCCCTTAAATGCCTTGACCAAGCTAAAAAAATCGTAATTTTTCTTCTTTCTTTTACACGCACGAACAAGTATAAGTTGGGACGGATATTTTTAAGTTTTTCTTTCACTTTACTAGCTTGCAATTTCTTAATAAAATTGTGTCTAATTTTGCAAAAGTTATTTTAATTTTAATTTATTTTTTTTGTTTGTGAAAGTAAAGGTCATGCTCATAAGTCATTAAGATTAAGCATAGTCAGAGATTAGTTCTCATGCTTATCAACTGTTTGATAAAATTTCTCACCAAATATCAAAGGGTAATTTAAGTTAAGCTTAATTAGTAGAATGTCACTATGCCTTATTTTTTACAATCATGTAAGCATGTGAAAAATTACTATTCTGTCAATATACTTGAAATGAATTCAATCCTATAATATTCCAATTAGATAAGGTTTAAGTAAAAAAAATTACTTTAAAAAAATCTTTATTGATTTCACAATAGGTATTTAGGAAATGTTTACACACCTGAAATGACATAAGAATGTATTGGTTTTGTTTTTGGAGTATGTGTTTAAATGAAAATTGTTCATTCATTCATATTTTCTAAACATTTAAGACTTAATTTATAACTTAGTATTTTTTTTTGTTCTTAATTAATGGTGCATGTATATTGTAATGGCAAGTGCATGCATCTTATATTTTTGATTCTTCAGTTTCTTTGTGAAACACCTGAAAAGACGGGTAATGTTTTAGCTCTAATGAAGAATTTTTCAAACTAATATAAGGAAAAAGAAGGTCATATATTTACCCTTAGTTGTGGATATGCTCGCAGCGCCACTCGTAAGAAACAATATTATAAAAAACGTAGACTTGCTGAGACAGAACATGAAAGAGAGAATTGTAACAAGGTTAGGTGTGTTCAATATAAACAATCTGTTTTGAATTTGTTGTCAATTTTGCATCATCCAACAAAACTAATTATATTCATGATTACAAATAAAAAATTTCTATAAAAAACAAATAAATATAACGTGTTTGCATTTGTTTCATATAACATTATGCTTCATCATGGTGTTCAAAGTTCACGAATCATGTTTATTACTTGAAAGAGTATGGAAAAAAAATCTTATGATATCATCAGACGTATGGATTGGTGAGCACATTTTTTTGTACATAAAGTGGGGGTGATTTCAAGATCTACTCCAAGTACTCGATGGAATGCCTAATATATGATGTTTCTATCTTATACTTTTGTTTTAATATCTTTTGAAAAAAAGAGGTGGGTCAAATTAGAAATTACTTTCTTAGTTATCTCCATAACCATATGCATATAAAGTTCTGTTTTGTGACTAGCCAAGTTGACTTACAAGTTACACATTCATGTTAGTGTATCGTTGTTGCCTAAAAGTGGTTCATTTTGCATTCCAAACTAATTAATTTAAATTATACTCCATATAGATACGAATTGCATCTTTATCATTTATTTCAATATTGATCAACATTGACTTTGAAACTAAAATTTATTTGTTCACTTTCCATAAATAACACTTTTACTGTGCTTCATATTAGAATTGTCCTACTAAATTGATTACCAAGTTTTTAGATGAGAAGCTCCATGCTGGAAATAATGGTACATATGAAGAAGAATTGGAGGAAATGCTTAATAAAGTATTATATTTCTTTCCATTTATACATTTAAGGTGAATGCATTTAAATGAAAAGTAAGTTACCTCTTGCGTTATCTAGTCAGAGAGTTGGATATGGTTTTGATTTAGGGCAAGGATGTATTTGAAACCTTCTATGAGAATGATCTTTTAAAAGGCTAAGAAAAAGTACTTATATTGACTCAAAAAATTAAATTAATGATTTCTGATCTAAAGAATGTGGAAATTACTAAATTTATTGGCTTTTTTTACAAAAGAAAAAAAAGGCATGATTAATTATTTAAAAAAAAAAAATTCTTTTACATTTAAAAACGAAATGTGACAGTGAGTTTACTAACAAATAAACTTGAGATAGTTCAAGGTATGCATTTTTCTCTATCAATTATTTTCTTTAATAAATCTGTAATTGTGGGTTATGAGTTAGTACATAATTGTGCATTTTTAGTTCTTTTTTGACATAAATGTTTAGCAAATTATTAAATCTATAATTCAAAAAGGTTAAACATAGATGACTACCCTATCATGACTAAAACTATCTATACCTAAGACAAAAATGTGGCTGTAGTTTAGTGGTGAGAATTCCACGTTGTGGCCGTGGAGACCTGGGCTCGAATCCCAGCAGCCACATGTTTGTTTTCTAATTATTTTTCTATTTAAAACATGTTTTTTAATTATTTTTCTATTTAAAATAAAATACTAATAAGCCTTGCATCTCTCCATTCTTCAAGTTTTAACCACCTTTTCTAAAACAAAATATTATTTTTCTATTTAAAATAAAATGCTAATAAGCCTTGCCTCTCCATTCTTCAAGTTTTAACCACCTTTTTTTAAACAAAATGCTAACAAATCAGAAAAATACAAGAGAGAAAACGATATTGCTCTTAACTAAAAGCTAAACCATTCAGTAACTACAACTGTAAACGAACACCAACCTGAACAAACCACAAGATACGAGAAAACAAAACTTCTATCTGCAGCTCATTGAGCCATGCATGAAAATATATGAACAAAAAGAAGAATACATACATACATACATACATACATATATATATATATATATATATATATATATATATATATATATGCAGGCAAGAATCTTTGTATCCACTTAATTTAAACCTGAATAAACATATATTAAAAATAAGTTGCGGTTATATATTTTGATTGGAAATCTAGAAAACAAATAAGTTGTAATAAATGGACAAATTCTCAAAAATTGCTATGAGGTTACAAACTATAATCACATACCATCGTATTTTAAAACGACAAGGAGGGATTCAAGCAGCCGCTATTCAACATTTTCACCACTGCCTGTTGGTGAAGAAAAAATGACATTTGTCTAGCTAAGGAAATAAATACAAAAACAAAAGTTAAAAAAAAAAAGTTATCACGAACTATTAAGTATGATATAAACTACGCTACATTACAAAAAGAATGTTCCTAGTGTTATTCTACTTGGTGGTGGTGCAACTCAAATCATGATAGAAAGGCATCGACACATGCAGTCATGTTCCTATGACTGGAATATTGGAGTATTCGCCCTTGCTAACTTCACTAAAATTTCTTTTCTTTCGTGAAGATCTTGACGTCTCCACCTACCCTTTCTCTCTGTCCAGTTGGGCTTCAGTGCTTGATCGAGGAAACAAAGGAGGTTTATGCCTACTAAATTGACAAAATACTCTTTCAACAGTTTCACTAATTTCCTTTCCCAAGCCGTCGTTGTCCAAAATTAACTCCCTAACTGATTTAGAGGTGTTATGATGTATATTTCGTTAAGCCTGATTGGGTAACTAATATGAGGATAGACCCAATAATCCATCAGTTTGGCAGTTACCTATGAGGATTTCTAAGTCTGATAGGTTTGGGATCGCTTTCCTTATCGATTTAGATACTAACTAGTTGTCATATCTAAATATTAATTGGTATATGAGTTATCTATCTGGCATTGATTAGCATGACAGTTATCTTCTCCGACAAGGATTTTGCTACACAATTCCTATTAGGAATTGGAGTCCTGTTGAGTAATGTGAGTACTATAAATACATGGTGAATAATTGAGGTACACAGATCTGATTCTTCCTACTAAATACTTAGTGTCTCAATTGTTAACACATCTTAAAACCCGTACTTACTCTCACACCGGAAGTATTCCCGACGGCCCAAGCCGTCAAACACTTTTGGTGGGTTTTTTTTGTGTAAGTCCGAGTCCGAACCGGTGGTTGAATGTAAGGACGAAATTCGAGCGTTAACAAGAGGCCTTCTCGAGCACTGGGGTTCTGCACTTCTGCATAATACTATATTTATGCGAACAATTATCTTTGTAGAGTTTCAAGGCATGCGCTCAGCAGAAAACAAAGAAGGACAAACTAGTATTTACTAATCACAGGATGATAGTTGTTAACCTAGTTCAAATGGGAAATAACATGTCCAGAGAGAAATAATTAAAATATATATATAAATAACCTAATGAAGTGAAATGTTAAATCAGTATCAAAACCACTGAAAAAGACATATGACGTTTGATGAATGCAATTCTCAATTTGAGCAAATATGGTATTTACGATAACTAGTACATTAGCAGAGGATTATTAATTTGATGCAGAACAAGCTATAATACTTATCACCACCACTAATGCGTATCTAGTGCATGCATCACCGGTTATAGCAGGTTGAAAAAGTTGAGATAATACTCATGGATACATAAGTGAAGGAAAGCTTAAAGTTTGTGCAGCTGATGAAGTAGAATGCAGGAGAAGTTTAAGAGAACACGCACGCATTCATAGTTTAACACCACTTTTGAGTTTGAGTAAATTCGGCCATCACTCATACAATGTCTGCATATACGTACATTTCAGCTCTTCTCCATGGACCATAACAAATGTGAAAGGAGCCAAGAGAAAGAATGTTTAATGAATATAATGAACCATATATATTGCTCAACCAAAAAAACTGAACTGTACCGAGCATAAGGTAGAAATCGAGTCGTTCTGCATTTAAAAGAGGACGAAACACGACTAGCATATACGTGCTTACTAAAACTAATCATATCTGTAAGACTACAAAGATTATGATTGCAAAAAAAATATGTAACTAGAAATTCCAATCAATTCAAATTGGCAGTTAGGTAATTATTCAATCTTTCAAGGATTTCTCAACAGGAACGTAGTCAAGATGCTCAGTCAAGAGCTGTCACCAAAACAAAGACTTGTGCATACAATTTCATTAGTGCATTACGTGTGCTACATTTTTAAAAAGTTTATCAACCCGGCATAATGATCAGTTGGTTCTCCTCATTATGGTCATCCATGATTGAGAACAAATTAAAATTAGCCGACCCACTCTCTTGTCTATCCACACAACAGCATAGATTTCTTGTAGATGTCTCTAGTCTCCACAAGTCATTGAGGTTTGTAAGAAATTCAGTTTAGTCACATTAACAGTAAAGTCTTCCTGCTAACAGCCAGCCAGGTTCCAACAACAACGTCCACTTAACCTAAAACCGGTTACGAGACAAATATAATCTCTAGTTTGTTTATAAAAATCATACTTAGCCAGGATTAGATTATTTATCTTAATTTAATACTACTTTGTACTATTTAATCATTTGACGAGGGATTATTAGTCCCTTAATATTAGACTATTAATCTACATTTTTCATGGATTAATATAATTCCTCATAAATAGCATTATGAATGATAAAAAAAAAATCTATATAACTGTTTAAAGGACTATTAATTCCCCAATAATTCAAAATAGTATTAAATTAAAACAAATAATTCAATCTCAAATATATTTTTAACAAACAAACATAACCTAGATATTTCCATTGTACCCATATTTTGCAGTCCACAACCTCAAAGTTCGACTCATATTTTTCAAACTAAGACAGGAATCCTAAAGTTGCAGAAGTTCAGCTTTTTCGGATAGGAAGTTCAGAAAAAAATCTGAAGATGGTGAAAGTGTCCAAATGTGCACATACGCAAGTACCTTTACATTTTCAAAGGAAATAGATTCCTCGGTGTGACGGCGCCCGGACGGTAAATCAGCTCTACCGTTCCGTTATGATGTTACCGATGCAAGGCAAATTCAAGCTGATCCCTGGCGTCGAATTTTGAACAATGCTCACGAGTTGGGTTGGTGAATTATTAATAAATTATATTATTTTGTGAGAATATTTTTGTTATAAAATTCTTTTGTCGGCGTCGTAATTCTCTTATTTGAAAACTAGTCGTTTAACAATCATATGAAAATAATAATAATTAAAAGAGAAAAAGATTATGATAGAGTGGGAGAGTAAAATAGAAGTCCCAAAGTTGGTTCAGGACAAGTTCGACTAATAACCTCTTGCAACAAAAAAAAATTATCAGTTATTTTTTTTCTCTCTTAATAATATAAATATAGATATACATATTTCCTAGTTTGTAATAGCTTGTATCTTATTTATAAAAAAATAGAATATTATATACAAGCAATAAATATTTCATCTTTTTTATTAAAATAATTTATAATTAAAGAGAGTATAATACGTTTATACATTAGAAAAACTGATAATTAGGTATGTTTTTAGTTTATAATTTATTAGGCATTTTAAGAAGAAAAAAAATATGTCAAACATTACAACTTATTATCGTAATAAGTTATTTTAGATCAAATGTGCCAAATTGAATATAATAGTTTTAATTTCCGTTCCGAAAACTATCTTCTTTCCATATATTCTATTCTCAAACTACTTTTGATTTATTAATATATATCCTACTAAATTTCATACTTACTACTACAATTAATTACCTTCTAATCATAAATGACTTTTTTTCCCAAACAATTTGTTATTTAATTATTATCCTCTTATAATTCCCACTTTCACTACCAATAATATCTAATTATCTAATTCTTTTACCATGACTAAACTATATATATATATATACTTATTAAAGTTAAGTAAGATTTATTATCTAATTATCTAATGATTATTATTGGTTAATATTTGACCTTTTATATAAAAAAAAATTAATATTATTTAGCCAATATAGCTTTAGAATACAAATAAACCACCTTAAAAGAAGGGGATTACTATTTACACAAGGAAAAAATGATATTTTTACAATGTCTCACTCACGAAAAATTATTCAGTAATCCTGGAGCACAGGCATGTGGTGTTCCAGGCCAATCACATCTCTCCATTTTAGTTGTGTCTCACTGCATATAGCTCTGAACCTACTAAAATGGGGAGGGATCTACTAAAATGGGAAGATGTGATTGGTTTAGAACACCACGTGACTGTGCTCTAGGACTATTGAATAATTACTCCTCACTCACATATATATAAAAATGAGTTCCACTTATTATTCATACGAGAAGAGTCATGTAAAAATATTAATTCCCTAAAAAAATCATTTCTAAAATCAAATACGAATCAAGTCCTACGAGACTTGTGGTAAAAAGAAAAAAATCGCAAAAAAGTTGATTGTGTGAAAATCATAATATAATTACTCAATACGTAGTCAGTGTGCAAGTATAAATATAATACAATCATAAATCATTTGATTAAATTATTAAGTTTAATAATAGAAAAATAATTGATTCAATAAAATATAAATAAAATTATAATTAAAACATAACAACAATATAGTAATTCTACTACAAGAACTCGTGTTTCTCAAGTGACAGTGAGCATGTACATTTTAATATAAAAAAATATAAAATTATTCTTATATTTTAAAATGGAGATAGTAGAATACAACATATATGTAAGTAAAAAGTGTTATTTTTAAAAATAAAATGTAATAGTTGTATAATGTTTTTAGCGTGAGATTCACTTTTATTTGGTCATGTCACGAGTACTTTGTCAAAACATTATTTTTATTTATAAAAATATTAATTATTATAAAATAACTTTAATTTCATATACAAATACAAAAATAATAATTGTATGTGTTAAAATATTTATGAGTACCCTTTAGAAATCAATGCAACAATTCAGATAAAAAATAATAATAAATAAAGTCTTTGTCTCTAATATATATATATATTTTCCTTGCGGTTTTAGATTTAGAAGACAAGAATCACTGTTTGGGATTTACATATGTACTTTCCTTAAAAAGCAACTTGTACTTTTCTTTGGACTAATGATGAGATAATACTTCAAAAAGCGCACGTGGAAAGCGCGTGGAAGGTGCGTGGAAGGTGCGGTAGAGTACATGTCTATTTTTTATTTATTTATTTTTTTATTTTTGGTGCAAAGTACATGTGCAATGGCATATTTATGTACCTTGTTATCAGGCGTGACAATTTTGCGCTGTTTTCAACAGGACTCGGGACTGATTTTGATCCTTTTAGTTTTGACCGATGAAAATTGTTGTCGTTTTTCCTCGAATGATTTTGTTGTTAAGTTAGAATAAGGTAATTTTTAGATCTCTTGCTTTAAAAAAAATATATCATATTTTTATTTGTTATTCATGCGCGTGAGATATTGTAATTAATATAAATTTTGTTGAGATGTCGCGTGATAATAAAATCTCATATCAAAATATAAGAAGAAAAATTGAGAACAACCTAGACCATAAGCCTATTAAGTTAACTTTTTTTCTTAAGATCTGATTTCAGATGAGTGTATATGGATTGAATATTCCTAACAAGTGATACATGACTATGAGTTTAGGTCATGAATATGATATAAGCTACGTGTGATGGACGAAAATAACTCAAGCTCGTGGGATGGACGAAAATAATTCAAGCTCGTCAACTAGAAATAAGTAATGGGCTAATGCTCAAGAAAAATTGTGAACATATATATTCTAATAGATCATAGACCTAATAGATTAATTTTTGGGATTAAGATGTGGTTTCACATGAGTATGTATGCATCGAATATTTTCAACAAATTTGTGTTTCTTTAATTTTAAAATTAAATTTTATAGTTATTCTCTTTAATTTTAAAATTTTATAGTTATTCTCTTTATGTCGTAGTCGTAATTTTTGCTTGAATGAGTAGCTAATAAAAAATAATCACTTGTTATTTTCTCAATAATCTATGAACTTGAGAGAATTTATAAAAAAAAACAAAATAACAAAATAAAATAAAATAATTCAAGAGATTTAAGGCATGCAGAGATCGAATATAAGATATCGCATTCTGATAATAAATAAGTATGAAATAAAAAATATATAACACTAGTGAGGTGGAAATGGAGAAGTGTCACTCTGAATCCACTCATCCTACCTTAATAACTTCGTTTCATAGTGGTTTCTAATTTCTTCTCACATTCTAGCTGATGTTACTCATTTACCGACATAATCTTGTAAATTTATTATATTGATGATTTTTATTATATTTTTTTAAATATATTATTAAATAGAGTAATTTATTTTTAATTTTGAATTAAAAAATTAAATAATATGGTTGATCAATGTATTATATTTAACTTATTATTATAATTAATAATCGATTTAATATTAAGTATGATTTTCACCGTAAGAAAATAAATTTCTTTTAAATTTATATGATTTAAATAATAATAAAATCGTACGTACGTGTACTAAGATTATCATTATAATTATATTGCAAGTTTACAAAATTTGTAAATGAGACCAAAAAAAATTCCCGTAAAATATATGGATATTGCTCCCTCCGTCTCACAAAAAATAACTAAAAAATATATTTAAAAAAATACTTTATAAAATTGTGTAAAATACATATTCAAATATAAAATCAATACTAAAATATAAAGTCACAAGAGACGATCCATTCCAACCGTGTTGATTTACAATAATTAATCGAGTTAACTCAGTTTAACTCAATAACAATTGGTTTTCAATAAATTTCGCAATTGGCTTTTAGATACGAAGAGTTGTTCTCCAATTTGAATTATAAAATAGAAGAGCGGTCTAACTTGATAGAAATTGACTTCCAATAAATTTTTGCAATTAGCTTTTAGATACGAAAAGTTACTCTCTAATTTAAATTGTAAAATCGAAGACCAAAATTCTTCTCTCAAAATAACTTTTCTTTTCCTAATCAATCTGTATATAAATACATACATACAAGCATAGTATGAATGAAAGTAGCAAAAGAAATATGTGTGTATGGATTGTATTATTTGGATTATTTTGGTAGCTGAATTTGACTTTCTTATTGTCAAAACTGTGTTATTATTTGGATTATTTTGGTAGTTGAATTTGACTTTCTTATTGTCAAAACTGTGTTACTGTATCACCACCATAAACAACATAATTACATTCTTTAATGCCTAGCATTATAAGTGATTCACATTTTACTATTTCAGATTTTTTTACACGCGCATTGGGCCAATTAGGGGACAACTCTTTTATTTTGTGATATAAAAATTCTATTCTTAAATCTAATTTTATTATTTGTCAATTAAAAATAATGAAATACACTCTGCAATGTTTGATACTCCCAATGATCTAAATCATTATCATTTAAATATACATATAGAGAGTTGATATTTTTACAAATTAATTTAATATTTTTACAAAATTAAATGGGACCCACTTGTTAAAATATTAAATTAACTTATGAAAATATTAAATCTCATATAGAATTGATATTTTCACAATTTAATTAAATATTTTCACAAGATTAAATGGGATCTATTTGTGAAAATATCAAATTAATTTATGAAAATATCAATTCTCATTCATATTCAATTATTAACAAATAAATTTTACTATTTTAAACACTTGTTCGTGCCTTGCATGAGTATTATGTTTGTATTACATAAAGCATGCTTTACTTTTGAAAGCATTTAAATAAGGTGCACTATTTTTAAGGTAAAATAATGAATTTAGGTTATGTTTATTTGTAAAAAATATATTTAAAATTAAATTATTTGTATTAATTTAACATTACGTTGAACTATTTTATCCCATGATGAGAGATTAATAGTCTTTTAAAAAAGTCATATGAACTATTTTTTTTATCATTCCTAAGATTATTTATGTAAGATTATATAATTTTATAAAAAAAAATTGAGATTAATAGTCTCCATAATTTTAAGCTATTAAATGGCTTTATGAGACTAATAGTCCAACATTAAGAAATTAATAATCTCTTATCAAAAAATTAAATAGTACAAAATAATATTAAATTAAAATAATTAATTCAATTAAACATATTTTTTATAAACAAACATAATCCTAGAGTATTTATATGGAGTCCATGACTAAAATAAAAACTTATTTAACTTTTTATTTTATTTTTAAGTTATATAAAAAATGTACTTAATTTTTATTTTTTATAGGACGGACGAAGTACATTTTATTTTAAAAAAATCCAGCCTGATGCCTCGAAAATTAGAGTCCATGGTTCCTCTGAACGGCTATTCTGAATAGAATCCCGAGCCAATAGGTTCCGTACCCGTACCTCATGCCAGCAGTCAGCACTCCGAAGCGTACTTATTCGGTGTGAAACTCTATCCACGCGATAAGGCAGTAACGCGTGTGTTCCACAAATATCCCAATTATCTAATTTATTTATTTATAAAATTTATTATTTTTCTCCACAAAGTATCAATTTAGAAGAGTGGGCGTAAAGATTATAAACGCTTCCTTCTTCCATTTTATCTCTCTTCTTCTCTTTTCCCCCTCGCCTCACAACCCTCCTCGAATACCAACTCCAAAGTCAAAAGAATACAGAGGAGGGAGCTCTCTTCTGCATGTCTAAATTCACTCAATTTCATATTCATTGCGCCATTTATTTTCTCCATCCATCCGTATGAACCTTACCCCAACTCTTTTATGTAATTTTTGTTCAAACTCTTCTTAATTGGATCCCCATTTACACTCGTATTGCAAGCTCCTCATAAAAACACATAATTTTTCAGGTATTCATTAATTTTTCAATTGGGTCTCCCGAAAATACAATAGGGATTTGTGCATGTTGTTTATCAGAGTTCGAATGGGTTCTGTTTAGTTTCTTGAATAATTAATCCAGTTAGTTGATTCTTGTATGGCAGTAGGAACTGTAGAGAAAAGTTGTCATTCTTCTTGAATGTCCCTGATTCCCAAAAATTGAATTAAATTATTGTAGGTGTTTATTTGCTTTTCAATTGATTATAATTCCCAAAAATAAAATAGGGCTTTGTCTTTTTTTAGGTTCAAAATTGTCTTTATTTAATTTCTTGAATAATTCTTCATTTGCAGTAGTAAAATGTGAAAAAGCTTCAGTCGTAGGGATTGTTTGGAATTTGCAGAGGAGATTGGAAGGCTTATGGGCTATGGTGGGTCAGGTTTTGGAACCTGAGGCCTGAGTTTTGGGCTTCTGGTGATTGCCCGTCTGGTTATCATTCTTGGAGCATAAGGGGTAATTTTTTCCACTTGGAGTCTTTATATTTTTCCTGTTGGCTCTATACATTGCCTGTTAATACTTATAATGAGTGGATTTTTTTTAGCTGTGTTTATACCTAGTACTTGACTTAATGCATTGATAGCTCTGGGTGGTATTAGATTACCTTTTCTGATGGGTGGAGGTAATTTGGTTGCCATATCTTGTAGCTTGCAAAGTTAGAAAGCAAGTAGCTGCCTTCCATTGATATGAAACAGCATTCTTGCATAGCCTGTCATAGTCAGGATGAAAGAGTAGGGTTGCGTCAGGCAAAAAAATTTAGCTACCTCTCATGAAAATGAATCCCAACTTAAAATTCATTTTCAACCTACTCCAGTTAGTTTGTGATGAAGTGTTGGTTGAGTTCAGTTTAATTTGCTATATCAATTTTGCTTGTGATGGCATGGATTACGAGCCAAGTCAATTGGTGTTTTTGGTTGCAAACGTGTTAGATTGTTTAGAGCACGGCAGCATGGGGTTCTCCTAATAGAAAAAATGTACATGAGATCCGCCATAATCTATTACTATTACATGTAGCACTGAACTAGATCTGCCAATCGGTGTAGGAATCAACTTAAAAAGAAAAGCTTTGGTTTAGTGTTAATTGAAATTCATATTGTTTGTCGAAATTAAGTAGTCAGTGTCACATTCATATAAAATACAATAGTTGAAAAAACTTTCTTTCCTGATATCAACGGTAGTTCTTAATAACTCCTGAAGCCAGAACACCACTTCCGTGAACATCTGGTCATATATACATTTTTTTGCTGTCTTAGAAAATCCCTAAGAAATATTTGATAACACAAAGATTTGAGTTTATCGTTGGTTATTGGTAACCTAAGAACAGTCCATTCCTAGGTGGTTAGTCTTTGCCAAGAGGCTCACAAGGAACCTGAAGAGACTAAAGGCAGTTTTTCTTCTTCTTTTTCTTTGTCAATTGACCAGTAAGGCATTCTAGTTCACAAGTGAATTTTTATCTTTTCTTTCTTTTCATTTTGATGCTAATAACAGCTCTGGACTTTATTAAAAAGGATTATTATGACTATTGATAGTTTCCTCAGCCATTGGTGTGAATTAAATTGCAAACATGATCGATGTCTTTTGCGTAATATCTAACTGAAATAACCAAATATGCTGGAGCTATATCTGGCTTTTTTTTACTTGCAAGCCTACAAAATGTGGTCGTTTGTAAATATATGTGAATTTCTATTGAGCGCGTCATATTTCGTAATAATGTTGTGAATGAAAGCTTGGTGTACTAGTACTATTTCTCGGTTTTGCAGGGGAAATGGCTCTTCAGAAATATGTCCCTTCTGTTAATGCACCTTCTGCGAACATGAAATCTTTGAGGTTTTCCTGTAAATCAAATGAGAAAACTCAAGTTGCAGTCACAGATGGAAGCCAAACTGAGGCTGACGTGGATATTGATCTCAGGGAGGTCTATTTTCTGATAATGCATTTTTTATCCGCTGGGCCCTGTCACAGAACATATGGGCAGTTCTGGAATGAACTACTTGAACATCAACTTTTACCTAGACGATATCATGCTTGGTATTCAAGGACAGGGGAAAACAGCGGGGATGAAAATGACAATGGCTCTTCTTTCCCATTAAGTTACAATAAGTTGGTGGAGAGGTATATAAATTTACCGTTTTCTTGCTCCGGTACCCATCTTTGTTTTTAATAACTGCTACCTGTGTGGATTATCAATAAGAAGGTTGTACTTAGATTTTTCTTACTTAATTTTTTTGTTATTTGCATTACGTATATTTTAGTGGCATTTTTCTTTTAAGGACTTCCACATGATTCATGTGACCATTCATCACTAGTATCCTAATTTTAACCAAGTACTCCTTGACCCACATTAATTGCAACACTTCTTTTAGCGTGTTTGGCACGTTGTTTTGGATAAGAATATTTAAATATTATATTTTATACTCACTCTGTTCCAAATTATAAGACTAATATTAACTTTTAAAAAGTCAATTTCAAACATTTTCAAACTCAAAATTGACATGAATTCATTTAGTTTATTTCAATATAATTATGAATATCATAAATTATCTAAATAGTACTACTAGTTATGAGATTTATTGTTTTTAAAACTTAAATGATTCATGTCAGTTTTAAGTTTGAAAATATCTCAAATTGACTTTTAAAAAGTCAATATTAGTCATATAATTTGAAACCGTCGTATAATTTGGTACTTTCAAATGTTACATTTTTATCCATACTTTAATTTTTTAGTATGTAAATATGTTTTTAGCACGTCTTAAAATCCGTGCTACATACACACACTAAAAGAAGTGTTGCAATTAATGTGGTCATCAGTTTCACAATACTTTATGAATTAGCAGAAGAGTTCAGATATGATGGTAGCCACTTCACTTGACTAAATAATGCTTGAAGGCTTATTTTTAATTAGTCCATATCTTTTAGCAACTTGTGTTGGTGGTCAACATTGGGTTATGGCTATCTACACATAAATACCTGAACATAATATAAGAAAGGATCCATTTAGGTGGTTCCAATTAATTTAGATATTTATTGAGTTTCCTTTCTAACTTTGTCTGGTTCTCCCCAAAAAAGCATCTTGGTTTCATTATTTTCTTCATTTGATCTGTGTAGGTATCCTCACATTGAAAAAGATCACTTGGTAAAGCTTCTGAAGCAACTGCTACTTGGTGCAGCCGCTCCACAGGGCATGGTCAGTGGGAATGCGTTGAATGCAGCTGCTGTACCTACTCTTTTGGGGACTGGCTCCTTTTCACTTCTGGGCAGTATGTGAACTGTATCATGTTTTAATGCTTGAGAATGTGTGACATAGTTAATCTCTTTTTATAATTGGATTCATTGACAAAATAAGACACCGTTAGGCTTGGGCGGGGGAAAAGACAAGAAATACAGTTATGCTGTTTCTTTCATTTATACCTTATTTTTAATTGGGTGTATAGCGGACGGTGGTAGATAGAGTTACTACCATCCTATATTTTTCTCTTTTTGCAAAAAAGTTTTCAAGCTCCTACTCCCTTAATGCTCTCTCTCTCTCTCTCTCTCTCTCTCTCACAGATGATCAACTTAGAAAAATTGATAAACATCCCCCACAATACATGCGTTGGCCTCATATGCAAGTTGATCAGGTGCGTGGGTTAAGTTTAAGGGAAATTGGCGGTGGCTTCTCCAGACACCATCGTGCACCTTTGATTCGTGCAGCATGTTATGCCATTGCAAAACCTTCTACCATGGTGCAGAAGATGCAAAATATTAAAAAGCTTAGGGGACACCGTAATGCTGTTTATTGTGGTAAGGTCCTTGTCACTCCGTTCTGGTATCGATTAGCTATTGCATGTTATCAATCATTGCGTATTCCCTCTGAAGAATCCTTGATGCAAAAGGTTAAAGGTGTCTTTCTATGCTGTATCCATTATCAAAATGAATCCTTATTGAAAAAGGTGTCTAATAAAACTGTATCATATAATTTTGGGTTGCCTTTGCACTTCCTTTATGCTTCCCCTTTCTTGGCCCAGCCTCTGGCTGATGCTGCTAATTTCAAAATTTTTGTTTTCTTCCCCCTTGTTTATATGTTTCGACTTCAGAGTAGCAGAGGATGTCAGACTTGATTATGATATGGATAATAATTTAATAATTTCATTGCCTGCAGCCATATTTGATCGATCTGGAAGATATGTTATTACTGGTTCAGATGACCGGCTTGTAAAAATTTGGTCAATGGAAACTGCATATTGCTTAGCCAGCTGCCGGGGACATGAAGTGAGTTCTATTCCATCAAATGCATGTTCATCAACCATTAAGTATTTATTTGTTGCTTCATTAGTTTGTTTGAAATATTTATGCTTTTCCGCTTGAAAGGGTGACATTACTGACCTTGCTGTGAACTTCAACAACACTTTGGTGGCCTCTGCTTCAAATGACTGCATCATCCGAGTTGTAAGATTATGTTCTAACCTAACAATTATCTTTATTTTTGACCATTATTTCTTTTTTCTGACTTCTTTTTTTTGTTTTATATAGTGGCGTTTACCTGATGGGCTGCCAATTTCAGTTTTGCGTGGTCATAGCGGAGCAGTTACTGCAATTGCATTTAGTCCCAGACTAAGCTCTCCATACCAGCTTTTATCGTAAGCTGATTTTTTTAACTTATGAGCCTTTCATCAGACCTTGTTAATAGATATAGTTAAAACTGATTGAAATATAGTTAAAATTGATTGAGCTGATTCTAAGTGTAGTATCACATGTACATTTTGAAGGAGACTATTACCATGTCATTGCTTACTGTGGAGGCCCACTAGGCGCTCATTGTGTTACACTAGTTGGCATTTTCTAGAATTTTTTTTACATATTAGGATTTCTAATATAGTGTTCTTGATTCATCCATATGATAATTATTCTTGTAAATGTCCTAGATATTTTAGGGAATGATTTTAGATAGCTGATCATAGAGACCTCCATTAGATTTATACAAGGGGATGCCAAAGCTAGTCATTCGTAAATCATAAAGCAGTTATAATAATGCTTGTGTAATATGAAAAATAAGTGTTTGATTTTTAAATTTAGTGTTTTGGAATGAAAGCGTACCAACATTAGTACCAAAAGTGCACAATTCAGTACCATGTTCAAATAACGGGCAAGAGTTTTTATTTATTTATTTGTTTATTTATATATTATTTTTATTTTTTTGAAATTCCATTTGAACGAGCTTCCACTTAGCTATTGACGCGAAGTTGCGAAGTGCCTGTTTTGTGGAGTCGTGTGGTGGCCTATAAGAGATATGAATTTGAAAATTGCGTTTGTGTATTTTGTAACATAATTAGAATTGATTTTAGCCTTAGTGCTTTTGGATATAAAGGTACTTTAGAAGTTAGAAATTTGGTGTTTTGAACCTTTGTGTATTAACTTGTAAACTTATCGGATTATCCTTATAAAGTGCTTTTAACATTATTTACGAAACACTATTTAACATTTATATCAATGCAGTCCTTCACCCGATAGAAACTTGCATCATCTTGTTATCACCCACTGATTCACATTGGAGCTTTGTATGCTGTGCCCTTTTCTTTTGGAGCTTTCTAATGATTGATTTTTTTAGAAAAAAGTAATAGCTGGAAAGAAAAAATCTGCCTGTTGGACTGTATCTATCGTAGTTTACAAATATTATGCTCACCTTCTTGTGCGTTAGTCTTATTTCTTCCTGAATTAATTAGATGTATTTTGTTTATTTACTTTTTTTGTAGGTCATCTGATGATGGAACTTGTAGAATTTGGGATGCTAGACACTCCCAATTCAGTCCAAGGATATACTTACCAAGGCCTCCGGATCCTGTTGCTGGTTAGTTGCTGCTTTTAATTGTCTAGTGGCTTATTTTCTCTGATTTATGGGTTAAAGGACTTTACCTAGGTTTTCCTGTGAACAATAGGGAAAAACAGTGGCCCATCGTCAAGTACCGCTCAACAGAATCACCAGATTTTCTGTTGTGCATTCAATTCTAATGGGACCGTTTTTGTCACTGGAAGCTCGGACACTTTTGCAAGGGTACAGCTAAATTAAGCAATTTGAACTAGTACTTGCTGGTTTTTCCTCTTAAAAAGTCATTCTCAAAATCCTAACCATCCTTTATTTTTTTTGTTCATAGCAGTTTGTGTGAATTGACCATATTAACTTAATAAAGAGCTAGCTACTTGCAGGTGTGGAATGCTTGTAAACCCAATAAAGATGACTCAGAGCAACCAAACAGTGAGATGGATATTTTGGCTGGGCATGAGAATGATGTCAATTATGTGCAGTTCAGGTTAATCTCTCTGGGTCTTGCTTCAACTTTTATAGATTGGTTTTCATGCTGATAAATGTTGCTTCCCTTGTGATACAGTGGTTGTGCTGTGGCATCTAGGTTTTTATCAATGTCTGATGCCTCGAAGGAAGACAATAATCCCAAATTCAGAAACACATGGTATGTTTGTATATTTGCCTGACGCATCACTAGTTATGGCTCTGTCTTTATTCTTCCCAGTTTCTCCCCCACTGGACTCGTGGAGGGGTTTCTTTACTACCTCTTTGATACATCTTCATGTTTCTAGGTTCACACATGACAACATTGTTACTTGTTCACGGGATGGCAGTGCGATAATTTGGATTCCGAGGTCGCGTAGATCACATGTGAGCTTTTCTTACCTATCTGCACTACTTTGCATGATGACTATGTTTTCTGTTTGAGATGATCAAAGTAATGTCTGCATCTTTATATTTTCCCAACCGAAGTGGATAATTGTACCCTTGTTTCAGGTAAAGGCTGGACGTTGGACAAGGGCATATCATTTGAAAGTTCCTCCGCCCCCAATGCCACCTCAACCTCCTCGAGGAGGTCCACGTCAGAGAATTCTCCCAATTCCTCGTGGTGTTAATATGATTGTCTGGAGCCTAGACAACCGGTTTGTCCTTGCTGCAATCATGGGTAAGCTTCTTGTGCACATATCATGTATGAATATTTTAAATTGAAAATTTTAGTTTAGTTTATTTGCTATTCATATGAGTTTTTTAGACAAATTATAAGATGCTAATAGTACCTGATCTTCTAGTGTAGCTGGTTTTCAACAATTTGCAGCATATGAGCTTTTCTCTAGTTTCTTAATTACTGTTTTTTTTATTCAAAAAGAAACATTGATATTTCATTGTTATTTTGATCTTTTATTGCTGACTTGTTCATCTATTGTCACGTTGTCATTGCTGACTTCTTATGTTATCTTAAATCTTATATAAGTTAGACATTTTTGTCGGGACCTGTGTCTGTCGTAAACTGATGCATCCTCCTAATTGAATCTCCTCTTTAAGTTCCACACTACCCATACAAGAGCGTTTGGCTTCAGAATACGTGTGTTTTTTCCCCATCCACATCCAGCACTCCAAATACGCAGAAAAGGAAAAATCACCTCTATGATGTGGGTGCAGAAAATACAGGATGGGTTAGACATGAAATATGGACTTGAACGGTGTCTTCAGTTTAGCTGAAATTAATTGCAGAAATTTACATAAAGAATAGGAGTAATCAGTAATGCCAATTGATTCCATGAGTGCTAACGACTAATGGTGCTTTAATTTAATAATAAATGGGTCAGTGGGTGTTCAGAGTGAGGTGGAAGTGGTTATAGATATCTTGTAAATGAGGTTTTCTTTTCCTTTTCTTTTCTTTCTTTTCCTGGTAACTAAACAACTGCCTAACTAAAAAATCTATAACTAATCCTCATATTGTACGCTTTTGGATGAAACATATTTATAGCATTCTAATTTCTCTGATGTGTGGTCTTTGTGTGTGCTTGTGTACTTGAGTTAGATGTTTTTTTCTTCAAGAACTCATGGTGTGTTCTGTCAATTTTTTGCTTAATAGTTTTCTAATGATGCAGATTGCAGAATATGCGTCTGGAATGCCGTTGATGGCAGCTTGGTACATTCTTTGACAGGCCACACTGAATCTGTAAGTGGTTAATACCATATTTTTTTGGGGTTATTCTGTTAATTTTAGTGCATCATTTATTTCATTACTAGATTTGTTGGGATGATTACTTCTTGCTCTCTTGTTACAGTTCTCTCATTTATTCCATTGAACCAATTTTTAGATGGTATTTTACAGATCATGTTGGATGTAGAAGTAATTTGTTGATGTGCTAGTATCTTAAGTTAATTGCATATTTTTTAATGTCTTATTGCCTGTTAATACCTACTAGTTATGCTTTTTAATGGAAAAGAGTCAAATCGAAGCCTTATTGAGCTCGAGCCTGCAAAACTTGGACTGAAATGCAAAACCCACCCCCGAATTTGTATGCTTTTTACGAACCCGTTCCCTAATTTTTTTTATAGCAAAACTCACCCTCAAACATATATTATTACTAAAATGGGGACCCCAAGACCAATTGCGTTAAAAAGTTTAACGGAAAATGGACATTATGAATGGAAACTTGGTCATGTGAGTTCCATGTCTGCAAACTACTGTCAAATTAATCACTAGTTACATTAATATAGGAAAGATTGCTCTATTATGTTAATCAATAGTGCTAAATATTGTATTTGGGTAAATTAATTAGGTTATTATTTATGAGTTAATTAACTACTCCCTCCGTCCTCAAATGGATGGCCTAAGGTACAATTTTTTTTTGTTCTCAGAAGGATGGCAATAAGTACATAAAGTAAAAGGGCAAATATGTCATTTAGTGGGTCCACTAGTATATAAAAAAAAGAAAATCTCATCATTTTATGTAATTTTGTGGGGCCACTAAGGATAAACTTGAAACTTTTTCTACTCTTTCTTGTACTTCAATTTTCTTAATTTGGGTGCAAAATGTACTTTGGACATCCTTTGGAGGACAGAGGGAGTATTTAATTTTAATATCACATTAATATGGGAAAAATTGTGTTTCTGTTTATCTTATCGAGTCAAGCTCGAGTAGCTCAATTCATTCACAGACTTGATTTCTATTGGTATACCCAAAGTTTCTTGACTGGCTACTGCAGTGGATGGCTGATTTCAGACCTGATTTGTCTTGTACTACTTGTAGAGTTGCTCTATACTGAGAACGGAGTTGATTTTCTTTGAACTTGTTTTCTTGCAGCTGGAGATTATGATAATTAGATTATGCTAATAAGATTATCTGCTTATTCAGTAAATTTGCTTGAGGGTGGTCTCAAAAATTCTGAAAATTCGTTTAATGACTGCACAATCTATAGTATTATGTTTACCTTTTGTATAACTTGTGAATTGTGCTTAAGATAAAATTTGATTATGGCTTTTTGGTGTAATCTGCAACAATCACTACAAACCAGCTTAGTATAAGCTATAATCGTTTACGAATAAGCTGCAATGTACCGATTGGGTGGAACTACTGATCATCTCTTTTGCAGAATCTGTTGCTTACTGTTTTAACTTTTACCTCATGCTTAACCCTTCTCTACCTTTCCTACAGCGATTCAATACAGCATTAAGCTATTTGTATGGCCTTGTTCTCTGTTATCTGAACAAGACTTGGCTTTTGTACTACTTTTTGGTTGCACGTCTGTTCTATGCTAGGTTGCTTATTTTTCTTTTTTAGGAAACGAAGTCCAAGGATCTCTTACGTGGTCATGTCTGACCATATTGAGTCTAATTTTTGTAGACTTATGTTCTCGACGTTCATCCTTTCAACCCCCGAATAGCCATGAGCGCTGGATATGATGGAAAAACAATTGTTTGGGACGTGAGTTTTAAGCTTTGTAAATCTTTATAGCTTCCTGTATTTGTTGAATTCTTTCTTGTTTTCCCTGTTTGTTGAAATTCCTTCTCATTTTCCCTGTTTGTTGAAATTTCTTCTTTCTTCTCTATTCTCACAGATATGGGAGGGAATACCTATTCGGATATACGAAATGGGACGTTGGAAGCTAGTTGATGGAAAATTTTCTTCGTAAGTTGATAGTAGTACAGTTCAAAGCTGAAAATATATTGTCTTGTACTTGTATTATTTTCTTTCTCCGAAGGAAAATCAAAGCTTAAAAGGAAAAAAAGACCAATAATAATAGAAAACAAAATGAAGATGTATGGAACTACTATTTATTTTCATATTCTTAACTTTTGCTTTTAATTCTTTGTTTCTAAAATTCTACTACTCTGTTAATTTCCTATTTATTTTTTCTGCTTATAAGTTTATTTTCTGCAACCCAGGGACGGAACATCAATTATACTTTCAGATGATGTTGGTCAATTATATATACTGAACACTGGTCAAGGGGAATCCCAGAAAGATGCCAAATATGATCAGGTGATTGAGAAAAAGTTTTCCTGGATATCCTTGTTGATTAAATAGATAACAACTTGCAATTCCTTTGGTACTGATACACACAAGAACATGTAAACAGTTCTTCCTTGGGGATTATCGACCCCTTGTTCAAGATACACATGGAAACGTACTTGACCAGGTTAGTTAACCTTTCTCATTTTTTCCATTTGCAAATTTTTGGCAGTTAAAATTTTGACGTGTGAAACTTAATTGTGGCCAGGTTCAGCTGTTTTTAGAAACTGGCTCATCTCTAGTAGCATAGTTGTTTTGACACAGTTGTTTTGAAACAGGTCTTTATGACACAGTTGTTTTGAATTGAATCCATCCGTGGTTTGTGTGTGCTTATGTTATTTGTCCAAAAATTCTATAGAAATTAGCAGAGTGGTGGGTACTTTCCACCATAACCTTAGGTAGTTACTATAGATGTATGTTGTTCAATCTTGACCCAACTGCTCATGTTTGTGGGATTTTAGGCAATATATTCTACGATTCTTTTTTAAAAAGTTTTTTCCCAACCAAAATCAACTAGTGTTAACTTAGAAACAAACTATTTCTCGTATGTTGCATACTGTCTTGGCATTAATGTTACCTTTTCTTTTCCCTTGGGAATCTTTCATTGGGTGTTTAGTTCATCAAGCTTAAATCATGTAGGTTTCGAATAATGTGAGAATACTCTAATTTTCCAAGTTAATTATAGGTAATTTTGGTATTCCAATTACTAGTAACTATTGCTACCTTCCTGCCTTTGTCTACTCCATGTTGTGTTTGCTGTCTAGCTTTCTTCTAAATTTCAAACCAAGGATGACTTATATCTTTGATGCAGGAAACTCAGCTTGCTCCATATCGAAGAAATATGCAAGATCTTCTTTGTGATTCAGGTTTCTTTTTGCTCACTTAAAAAGTTATATTTTTTTGGCTGATATTCTTTTAAACTATTTGTATTCTCAAATTACTAAATATTTGGGATGTCTAGCCATGATTCCGTACCCAGAGCCTTATCAGAGCATGTACCAAGGACGGCGGTTAGGAGCTCTAGGCATCGAATGGCATCCGTCTTCTGTAAGATTTGCTGTTGGTGCGGAAATCAGTCTGGACCAAGAATACCAGATGCTGCCAATAGCAGATTTGGATATATTGATCGATCCACTTCCAGAATTATTAGATGCCATGGATTGGGAACCCGAGATTGAAGTACAAAGTGATGATAACGATGCAGAGTATACTGTACCAGAGGAGAATTCTTCTGGAGGGGAGCAAGGAAGTCTTAGTTCCCATTCTTCTGGTGATCGAGAATGCAGTGCAGAAGACACTGAAGCTGAGAACGCACAAGAAGATGGCCTTCGTAGATCAAAAAGGAAAAAGCAGGAGGCAGGAGTAAATGATTTTCTGTAATTCATCCCTAAATTTTTGTTTGACAAACTAGCATTGATATTTTGTTTCTTTGCAGGTTGAGGTCACTACTTTTTCTGGGAGGCGTGTTAAGAGGAAGAATATGGACAAGTATGATGATAATTCATGCATGATTAACCAGAGTAGGAAATCAAGGAATGGTCGTAAAGCATCAAAGAAGTCCTCTTCAAAGACTTTGAGACCACAGAGAGCTGCTGCACTCAATGCTCTTAATTTTCTTTCCCAAATTACAGGAACATCAACTGATGGAGAAGATGAAGAAGGCTCTCTAGGTGATTCATCCAAAAGTGAATCCATGCGGCCGGATTCAAACATTGAGAGTGAAGAATCTGATGATTTTTCACAAAATGACCGAAATGTGCTGTCTAAGAGGAAAGAAGTATCTATGGATGAGTCTGAGAAGGTTCATACATGTCCTGAAACTCGTATGACTGCTGGAAGCAGGAAAAGATTGGTTCTTAAATTGCCAAATTGTAATCCAATTAAACTTCTGGAAAATACAGTGCCAGAATGTGTCGGCCAGCCTAATGTAGCAGGCTCATCATCTCCAGCTCCTGAAGGAGTTGATGAAGTAAACAGAAATTACTCTCACGATCTAGAGGGCCCTTCTAATATTGGAAAATGTAACAATGTTGAAATAAGTGAAAAGGAGAAGCATTTAAAGTTCGAACAGCATTTCAATCTACTTGAAGGGTGCGAGGGTGGGAAGATTCGATGGGGAGGGGTCAAGAATCGCACGTCCAAACGCTTGAGGATGGGAGATTCAGTGCTGTCAGGTACATATGCTAAAACTGGTTCATACCTTGATGGTCATTGTAAAATTGAAAATGTCGTCAATGGAAATCCTGTAGCTGAGGAGTGCTGTACAATTTTGGCTTCTTCAGAAACCCAAAATAAGGGAAGTGGATTAGTTCTTTCAAACCCACATCAGTTAGACAATAGTATCCCTGAGGCTTTAGATAAAGGTAGAAATAATAAAGAGCATTCTTACTTGGGTAATTGCTTTCATAAGGTTGCTGATGATCGAGCCACATCTGTTCCATATAACAATGGGGCAGACAACCCCCCTGAACCTAAAGAAGACCCCACGCCATTTCCAACAAAGCTATGTATAAGATCAAGAATTCAATCAAGCGATCACGGAAGTCCCTCTAAGATGAAAATTAGTTCAGCAGTGGAAGATTCTTGGAATAGTGCACATAATACGTTGTTGGAAAGCCCATCAGACAATAGGCAGAAGTTAAATATTGAGGCCCCTGATTGTGATGGTGCCAAAAGGCCTAGTTCAGAGTGTGGGGTTCGCTATGGTGCATCAGAAGATGCTGACGTCGGTGGCACTTCCAGGTCTGTATTGCAGGATTCTCCAAAGTTGAAATCGCATGATAGGATGTTCAATGCTGTTTATAGAAGGTCCAAGTCATCTCGAGCAAGGAGTAACCTAGAAGGTAATTGTGGAGGCGTCGAAGCAAGCACTTCAAATGCAGGCAAGCCTAATCTTGATGAAGGAACTGAAACCGCAACAACCAAAGGAATGCGTAGGACGCGGTCCATGGGACTGGGGTCAACCACAGGTGATTTAAATATTGTTGAAAGCAATGCCAAATTAAGGAAACCCCATAATGGGTCCGACAATACCTCTACTAGTGTTGAAAGGTATTCCAGTAATGGATGTGATGAACTCCCTGTTGAAGACTGGAGAACAAATTCAAAGGTTACTGTTGGATTAAGGTCTACGAGAAACAGGAGAGCCAGTTATCACATTCGCGAATCTAGTTCTCCAGATAGAAAGAAATCACATCAAGCAGCAAGAAGTTCATGGTTGATGTTGACAATGCATGAGGAGGGGTCCAGATACATTCCCCAGCTGGGGGACGAAATTGCATATTTGAGACAGGTACTACTCTTCATGTGCTCCTGGTACGTAAATTTTGTTGTTGTATAAGATGATACTTTGATTGATTTCTAACTTAGCTATACATTTTGTTTTTTAGGGCCATCAGGAGTATATAAATGAAAATGGTTCAAAAGAGAGAGCCCCTTGGAGTATAATCAAGGGTAACATCAGAGCTGTGGAATTTTGTAAGGTTGAAGATCTCGAGTATTCAGCCCATTCAGGTTCTGGAGAAAGCTGCTGTAGAATGACTCTTCAGTTTGTAGATCCGACTTCCAGTGTGGTTGGTAAATCTTTTAAAATGACTCTGCCTGAAGCCACTGGTTTCCCAGACTTTCTTGTTGAAAGAACTAGATATGAAACTGCTATGGCAAGGAACTGGACGTGCCGTGATAAGTGTCAGGTCTGGTGGAAAAATGAGGGGGAGGAAGACGGGAGTTGGTGGGATGGCAGGATACGGTCTGTGAAACCCAAATCTCCCAAATTTCCAGAAAGCCCATGGGAAAGGTATATGGTCCAGTATAAGAGTGAGCCCACTGAAACACATGGACATAGTCCATGGGAACTTTATGATGCTGATACACAGTGGGAGCAACCTCGGATTGATGATGAGATCAGAGATAAAATACTCCGTGCTTTTGCCAAACTGGAGCAATCAGGGAACAAACCCAAGGTAATCTAGTGTGTGCGCATCTTTTTATGTACAGGGATTAGGTATGTGATATTATTATACTGATGGCATGAACCAATAGTAGTTAAACAAGTTTTGTTTCTCATTTTATTCCGATTTACAGGATCATTATGGAGTTCAAAAACTGAAACAAGTTTCTCAGAAGTCAACATTTGTTAACAGGTAAAAGGTTTGATGATTCATCATAGGTTTCTGTGTTGGTGTTAGATGCCTTACTCACAAAAGAACCTTGCTAAAAGGTGTCAGATGAGGCGTAATATGTGCAAATTTACGTGGGTTTTTTAGTTACTACTATTTCCTTTTCATTATATAAGTCGTTTTAGGAGTTTTTTTCTTTCCAAAATATAAGACGTTTTACATATATTTAGGAGAAAAAATTTAATCATTGCCTCATTTATCCTTAAAAATGAAGTAATTGAGAAAGAGAGGAGGATGAGTAATTAATTAGTGCATGGGTAATGATAAAATTTCAAACTAACATTAATTATCTAACACTAGTATTAATGAGGCTTCTTAATATGTGTGATTATGTCTTAAACGACCTATATAATGGAAAGGAGGGAGTATTAGATATAAATTTATTTCGTTGATGAATTGAAGTTGAGAATTTTGTACCTGGATCTATCAAAATATATGCAGGTTTCCTGTTCCAATATCTCTTGAAGTGATTCAATCAAGATGTGAGAACAACTACTACAGGGGCTTGCAGGCAATGAGGCACGACATTGAAGTTATGCTGTCAAATGTTGAAACATACTTCGGAAAGAATGCGGAGCTTTCAACAAAAATGAGATGCTTATCAGACTGGTTTACTGAGATGTTATCATCTCTGTAGGAGATATATAATTCTGCACAAATTCAACATTGTTGAGCTTGAGCCAAGTTCGTTTCTTCTCCTGTAGGTGTTTTAACCTTTTATTTCCTTTCTGATTTTGTTATTTTTTTCCCTGGCCCATGCCTCCCAGTAATGCGGTGGCTTATTTTTCTGGTTTAAAGTAGCCATTGATTTAATTTGTGAGATTAGTTCATCAATGTGGGGGTTCCTTTATAGAGGAGAGGGGAATCTTCTTAAAGGCTGTTGGTAGACAGGTCAATCATTACCTAGAAGCTTCATTTCTGTATAGTCATTGGATCTTTATTAGTTGATACAAATTAAAGAAATCGAAAGTACATTTTTTAGTGTGGACAAGTCGGTATCTGTTCTTATTTATCCCGTATCTTTCTTCTCTTTTCCCTAACATTACTTGTTAAAGAAAAATTATTTAAAAAAAATTTACTTTGTTTTCTCAAGATTTCCATGTTCTCTATCAGCATTTATTACTAATCTGCCCTACAAAAAGAGTTTATTTGCTGAAAAAAAATTTATTGATATTTTTATAAAATAATGTAATATCTTCAATTTAAAATCAAAGTTTTACTATAAAATATCATAATTTTATTATCGGTCACACCTGTTAAGTTAACAAATATTTTAAGAATAAATGGAACAGTATACATTCTTGGTATTTTCAAATTTTACAGGAGAATTTATTTTTTGTTGAATGGAAAGGGTATTATTTTGTAGCAGAAACATGAAATAAAAAATATTCTTATTCCTTAATACTTATAAATGAAACACTTTTCATATATAATGAAATAGTATATTTTTCCTAAACACGTCTTTCAATCCCTGCCTTGCATTTTGTTTTTATCTTAACACTGGAATTTCATTTTATGAAAGAGAAATATAGGGCTCGGGTCTTGTATTTCATGAATACATAATTATAAAAAAAATTATATAAGAACACAATTATATATGTGAAAAAGGATTATCTGATATATTTTTTTCCTCCCAGATCTCACGACTCACTAGTTTAATTGAATGTGTTACCTAAACTTTACCTGATTTTAGTTCAAGAATTCTTAAACTTCATAACAGCCAAAAAGTAAATCATACATTTTGCTTTAAACAAAATACAAAGAGAAAGTTCTATTAGGCAAATTTATTAAGGAAGGGTACTTTCCAAAACAAGAGATGTCAACATACAACAAACAACTTCCACAGAACTTGATTGATACCTCAAGTAAAATGCCAAAAGTAAAAATATGGAACCCCAAGATGAGAGATTTTGACAGAAGTTGCTGCTCGCCATTTGGACAACCTCTTCAGCGCTTTCTGCTATGCCCCCTGCTCTTCTTTCGACTGCTCCTATCCTCTGAATCTGATTCTGATTCAGACTCTGAATCAGAAGACTCAGAAGTTGAGCTGTACTTCCTATGTCTCCTTTTCCTCTGCTGCTGCTTCTTCTGTTGCTTCTTCTGCTGCTTCTTCCTCCTCCTCCTCTCTTCCTCTGAATCAGACGATGAACTGTAACTAGAGTCACTCTCCTCGAGAGATTTGTCAGATCCTGTAACCGATGATGAACCAGAATCGAACACTGAAGCCTCACTATCACTACCAGATTCAGTATCTGACCTATGTTTCCTTTTACTCTTCCTTTTCCTTTTACTTTTCTTCAAATGCTTTTCACCTTCGTCTTCATTTGGTATATCTGGGTTATCCAGTTCATAAGACACCGACGGCTTCATCCTCAATTTGGGGTTTTTAAGTTGCTGGGTCCGAGAAGGTCGCGATATGTAAACTCTTTCATTCTTGCACTCGTATGTCCAGTGACCAGTTTGGTAACACTTCTGACACTGCGAAGCTGTCCCACTAATTGTAGACATTGAAGTCTTAATGTCTTTCCTTTCACCTAATCTAACTTGCTTCTCAGTACTCATCAAATACATCTGCCTCTTTGCCTCTTTTCTCTCCTGCCATCTACTAGGTCCTTCTTCCTTCTGACCATAAGCATTTACATTCCGAGCAGCAGCAGCCGCTGCCCGCTCAGCCTGAGCACGACTAAGACCTTTTGCAGCTGACAAGGCTGCAGCCTTGATTCTTTCAGCCGCATCCTGGCCACCTGTCTCTTCTTTCTTACTGGACGACATTATTCTTGTTGCTCCACAAAACCAGATCAGACAAAGCCAAAGATGCTGTGCCAGAGAAACTAAAGCACCCAATTTGGAATCAGTTCATTCCCTGAATTAAAAACTAAAGTCAGAAATGCATCAAAAAAATGTTCATGGAAAAGGAAGTTTGAAGAAGCAGAGAATTTTGGAAATTGGATTGAGTTCAAGGTGGAGCCTTCTTCGAGTCCTTCACTTAGTTTTAGAGTCTTAGGCTATGTTTGGAATTCGGAAAATTTTAGAGAAAACATTTGTTTTTGTTTTCCTTTTCCTATTATGTTTCCAGAGTCCATGGTAGTTAAGATTATTTCAAAAGTCAGGGGTAATTGTTACCTTCTTTGTGGATTTTGATATTCCATCAATGGTTTTTAAGAAAGCCTTTATCTTAAAGGATTTGTAAGTATTTTATAATATACGATTTGAAAATCCTTTTCTAGTAAGAAAGGATTTTTATTCATTCAATATAAGCAGGTTTTGTGACATTCAAATGACTGACGTTAATTTCAAGCATATTGTTGCTTTTTTTAATGGTAAGATTCCAATGAGATTAAGATTTTTTAACTTCTTCCTCTCTTCTTCTTTTGTTCTATTTTCGGGTCTTGTTGTAATCTTCAGACCTGAAAAGTGAAAACCTTCACTCACCCGTTGAATATCATCTACTATAAAGCCCAATCATCTCTTGTTTTCAACCCTCAACCCTTATCAGCACCAACATAAAACTCAAAACCCTAGTTTACGTTCACAATTAGTGCTTATATTTTTCAAAAGTTAATTAGCCTCAAATGAGATGCACTCACTTGTTGATAAGTAAGTTAATAAAAATGGTAGCTAAGGATAGTAAATTGTAAAGGTGCCCTTCTTACCTTTGAATCCTTTAATATCAATATCAAACCTTTTCCCTCAAATAAGAAGCTCTCACAAAATCACAGCTTAAAATGTATGCTTGATTGTTTATATAGTGTGTATTAAGTACAATCACACATAGGGAACACTCCCGTTTGGCAACGACTTATTTTAAAATGATCTAAAGTTAAAATATAAGTTGACTTAAAGTTAAAATATATGTTGACTTATAAGTAAAAGCGTTCGGCACCAATTTGACTGATAAGTTAGAAATTAAGTTAAAACAAATTATGAAGGTGCTCGGCTGATAAGAACTTATAAGTTAAAATTTAATATAAAGATTACTAAAAATGACATTAATAAAAAGATACATCGATACCAACTCAACAGTAATGTTAACTGTGAAACTATGACACTATTCCTAGTGAAAGTAAAGATGTGGTCATGTGGCGTACATCACAGTATCACACTTGTATTAAGCAAGTACGAAGCATGTTGGATGGCTAAACATCAATCAATTCAGCTCACCACAACTGATCCAATCTAAGTCAAAACGGAAACAAATTTAAAACTCATCTCTGATTCTAACTTGCAGTTTATGAGCACTACCGCTGAGATTCTCTAAATTAAGAAAGAAAAAAAAAGGTCCAGGCCTCCCTACCGTAATATATTTTATTCCTCCATAACATCCTAATTCTGAAAATATCCCATCTGTTTATATCATTATTGCAAACTTTGAACTTCATAAACTCAAGTGAAATGGTTTTAATTCTATAGTCCATTTTTCATTAATCCTTTTCTCATCTTAAATATGGGAGGTTGCATACAATAATCATGGTTAAGTTTCATCAAATCCGAGCTTTAGCTCTGTCTAACTGAATTCATTACATCTTAAATATGCAAACATTTGTCCAAACCTCTGCCTGTTTATTGCTTCACACACTTTATACACAAAACAATACCTGAGTTTACCTAATTTCTCTCCCTCTCCCTCTATCAGAAAACACAAACCTACTCAGTAACTCACACACACGGTAGGCACAAAAACGGCAGAATTACAGAAATAAATAGAATAAGAACACAAAACAAAAGGAAATTCCTGCAGTCAGCCAATTCTTTAATAAAGCTACCCATAATTACTTTAGGGGAAAAGAACTATTAGTTTCCAACCAAAATTCTATACAATAATCAAAAAAGCTCGAAACTTGTCCCAGCAAAACTACAAATGGAGTTGTCTTTATCCAATTCATGATAATTCCAGTCTCAAAATCACTGAAAATTGTAAATACAAGCATAAATAGTCATCTATTCAATTCACCACAACTGATCCAATCTAAGTCAAAACTGATACAAATTTTAAACTCAATCTCCTCTTCTAATTAATAAATCTAGGATCAATTCAAACAATTAGGGAGAGAGTCGAGAGACTTATACCGTAAGCTTCTCCAAAGGCCAATCACGACCACACCACCTACACGGAGGTCGACGGCGGCGGGAGGTGGCTCAGTCTCGTCCAATTCGGACAATTCAACATCGGGCAAAGGCTTGAAGGAAGGAGAAGAGAGGACTTGATCGAAATTAGAAGGAGAGGCAAAGGCTTGAAGGAAGATATCAGATTTTTAGGTTGAAGGGGTAGAGTTGTAATTTAGCAATGAAGTTGAGGGGTAAAATGGACAATACATATGGTTTGCCCAGCTTATTAAAATAACTCATTTTTAAAAAAGTTTGTTTCTTTTTTTTGTACTTATAAATGTGCTTATAAGTTTAAAAATAAGCCATTGTCAAATTAATTTATAAGTCATTGCCTAATATGCTAGACAATTTTTTTGATTTTTCTTTTTATCAAATCAAATAATACAAATAATGTTATATTGAAGAGATTGTATGCAAGCGAACTGGAAAAATGTAAGCAAAATTCTTAAAGAATATGAGAAGATTTGACAGAAAAGTTGTTGTAGAATAGATATAAGGGAGATCAGTTCTCCAAAGCTCGACAGGTTGAATCAAGAGAAGAGTTGGCTTAATTCAGCTATAACTAAAAGTTTCGAGCCTGTTTGACAAATGACTTATAAATTAGTCAAACGAACTTATAAATCATTTATAATCAAAAAAAAATGTTTGGCAATAACTTTTTTCTTCAGTTATAAATTATATTATAAGTTAAAAAAAATAAGTAATATATTAGTACTTATTTTAGAATGACTTATAATTCATTTTTCTTAAGTTGGTCAAAGTGTATCAAATGTTCATTATGCCCCTAACATATTATGCTAAATTACTTAACTCTATCATTCAATTCCTAGCAAATCCAACAAAAAGAAGAAGGCGCTTCGCCATCAACATCGTTGTTCTTGAAGATTGATCTGATCCGGTTGAGTACTGCTGATAATGCCACGTTTGGGAATGGTTCGATCGTTAATACCACTACATTGGCTGGTTCGCCTCCGCCTCAGACAAGTGGGACTCCTCAAGGGCTTGATGGGGCGGGTAGGGGACATGGGGGAAGAGGGGCTTGTTTGATTAATAAGGAGAAGCTACCGGAAGATGTTTGGGGCAGGGATCCTTATTTGTGAAATTGTTTGCGGAAGCCATGTAGTTATGGGAGTAAAGGCGGGACTTCGAGTAAGGAGGTGGATTATGGTGGAGGAGGAGACGGAAGGATTAATTTGGTGGTGACCAATTTTGTTGAGGTGAATGGTAGTTTATTGGCTGATGGGGGTGATGGAAGTCCAAAGGGTGGAGGTGGGTCTGGAGGCAGCATCTTTATCGAGGCTTATAAATTGTAATGTTCCTTTCGCTTTGTTCGAATTAATTTAAGAATTTGATGATATTAATTTTCGAGTATTGTGATGCATTTTGCTTACTCAATTCAGCTTTGTTATTTAATTTTGGCCTAATTATAAATTAGTACCTTGAACTTTTAACATTTTTCTACTTTGGGGATTGAATTCTCAATTTTTTCAATTGAGTGATTAAATTTTTAATTTTTTTCACTTTGGGAATTGACTTGTCTGTTTTTTCAATTAGGAGATTGAACTTTTAATTTTTTCCACTTTGGGGATTGTCTTCTCAATTTTTTTTAATAATAATAATAATAATAATAATATAGTAATAATAATAATTGTAATAATAATAATAATAATAGTAATAACAATAATAGTAGTAGTAGTAATAATAATAATAATAGTAATAACAATAATAATAATAATAATAATAATTATTATTATTATTATTATTATTAATATTATTATTATTATTATTATTGTTATTATTATTAGTAGTAGTATTATTATTATTGTTGTTGTTATTATTATTATTATTATTATTATTATTATTATTATTATTATTATTATTATTATTATTATTTTTATTATTGTTATAATTATTATTATAATTACTATTATTAGTAGTAGTAGTAGTATTATAATTATTATTATTATTATTATTATTATTATTATTATTATTACTATTACTATTATTATTATTATTAACTTTTTTTTATTTTTACTATTATTATAATTATCATTGTTATTATTATTATTGTTGTTGTTGTTATTATTATTATTATTATTATTATTATTATTATTATTACTACTATTATTGTTATTACTATTATTATTATTATTATTATTATTATTATTAAAAATAATTGAGAAGACAATCCCCAAAGTGGAAAAAAATTAAAAATTCAATCCCCTAATTTAAAAAACAGATAAGTCAATCCCCAAAGTGGAAAAAATTAAAAGTTTAATCACTCAATTGAAAAAATTGAGAGTTCAATCCCCAAAGTGAAAAAACGTTAAAAGTTCAGGGTACTAATTTATATTTAGGCCTTTAATTTTTTGTGTTACATATTAAGTGGGCACATTTGTTCTTTTTATTTTGGTTGTATAGTCATGTCTTGAATGAAATGTAGTGGCTGATAGGTTTTATGTGAGCCTGATTTTAATTTTTTTACTTGCTTTGTAATCAAGTATAGAAAGCTTATAAATAAAAAAATTATTTACTATTTGTTTTTTATTATTGAAATATTCAAAAAAATTTGACTATGAAATAAATATTATTAGTTTTAAAAAAAATTAACACCCTCAATTTTATAATTACTCTAAAATAAATATTATTATTGAATTACAGACAGGGTTTCATTCTTCTTTATTCCGTCCCAAACTCGTAAAAGTGTTGAAGTCAATGAAATTGTGAATAATTGTTATGATATAGCATTGAATCAATATATCTTTTTATTAATGTATTTTTAAGTAATCTTTACATTAAATTTTAACTTATATGTCATTATTAACCAAACACTTTTATAATTATTTTAACTTAATTTTTGACTTATCAGTCAAATTGGCATTGAACGTTTTTACTTATAAGTTAACTTATATTTTAACTTTAAATCAATTTAAAATGTCATTAACGAACAGGCTCTTCAAGATTGAGAGAGTCTTTTTTCGTCTTTCAATAACCCTAATAATACATTTTATTTGCAACCAAAATCTCATGCCTTCGTTCCAATAAGAGGGGGTTCATTTGCAAAAACGCAGGACAATTGTCATTTGATATTTATATTAAAAAAAAAAAAATTATTCACATGAATTGTGAATGTGGCAAAAATAATTTTCAATATAATTTAAGACAATAAAAATTGACAACAAAATTGGGAAAGAAATGGACTATAAAGTAGTTGTGTTATGGAAAAAAATGAGTGAAATTTATAAAAAAAAATATTTTATTTATGTGTTTGGAGAAAAAGGGAATTACAATTAAATTAAAGAGGAAAGCTCAGAGGTAAATAAATATTCATCTGTTTGGAGGAAAAGGGAAGTATAACTAAAATAAAGAAAAGCTCAAAGGTAAATGCTGAGTGTTAAATAAATTTAAGAATTTTTTTTAACCCCTAGACTATGTTTGTTTGTAAAAATTATACTTGAGATTAGACTATTTGTATTAATTTAATATTATCTCGGACTATATTTATCCTATGATAAGAGATAAATAATCCTTTAAATAGTCATTGGACTATTTTTTATCATTCTTAAAACTATTTATGAGGGATTATATAATTCCATGATGAATTTGAGATTAATATTCCCCCTCATTTTAAGCTATTAAATGATTTTATAGAACTAATAGTCCAACACGAAGGGACTAATAATCCCTTGTCATGGGATAAAAAAGTCCAAAATAGTTTTAAATTAATACAAATAGTCCAATCTCAAGTATATATTTTGCAAACAAATACAACCCTAGGGATATAAAAAATGTAGTATCATTAAAATCACAATAGAGCCTAACAATTAGGAGGGAAAAGAACTTGCAATAAGAAAAAAAATTCACAAACACACATAATATTAATAAGAACTAAACCAGAGTGACACCAAAAATAAGATTTCAGATGTTCTACTTGTTTCAATTTCAATTTCACATATATTAAATAATCTAAATTTTTTACTGCCGCCAAATTCTTGCACCTGGCTCTGCCAATGTCACAATAACACAATTAGTGACCATTAAAGGGTTGTTGAGGTAACAACTAAAAATAAAGAGTTTGAAGCCAAGAGTTCTAACCTTTCCTCCAAAGTTATAATGTACAGTTACTCGTACGGGTAACATACACGGACAGATATCAGGGAAGGTTTTGGGCTCGAATCGTTTCAGTTCACCTACCTCTTCTTGGTTACACCCACAACCATTGGGAAAATGAAATTGCACAGGGGGAACTAGGCAGGGCAATATTTGCGCCCTCTCCCTATCGCATAAATTCATGTCAAGACCACCATCTAATGGGGGAAAAAATAATTAAATCCTAAAAAAGCTTTTACAGAGAACTAAGCTGAAAGCTTCAAAAAACTTGATGATGAAGACTAAACAATACGAGATCTGGGGCCTGCCTTCTCACCCTTCCAATGGCTCTGCTCTGTACAGTATCACCTCCCCAGAAAAGGCGGGAACTAAAAACGCATCATCTTCCTTCTGACGATTGAATGAACATTTTTACGCCGCAGAAAGTTAGTTGCATTAGTAACACACCTCCCATACTCATAACCAAGTAAAATACAACAGGTTGACAGAACTTGCAAAGTCGAAAATAGTCTATGATCCATTAACAGTCATTTCAGGAGAGGACTTCGGTGGTATCAAAGGACAGTCATCCCCACTCTGCTGTCTATTTTCTATAGTACTGTGCAAACTGTCAGAACAGCTTTTGGAGGGAGGTAACTCTTTATCTGCATGATTCTCCAATTTCTCCACATCTGAACTGATCATAGATCCCTTCTCTTCACCATTCACTTCATCAGAGCTATTGGTCGAGTTTGGGGAGCCAGGAACAACATGCACAGCACTAGCTGTTTTCTTACTGGGTAATACTGCCTGACTTAACGTTGTGCACAAGGCAGTAAATACACCATCTTTCGACGACTTTGAATGTCTGCTTAAACGTCGCCTTTTAATCAGCTCAGGCTCCTCCCTTGAAGACAATTTTTGCTTCAACCTAAAGGACTCCACCGTTCCCTCGTCTTCTTCAGATACTTCTGACTGTTTCCTAGGCGGTGGCTTGTAATCCTCGTCATCTTCATCATCATCATAATCAACAAGTCCACCAGTTCTAGAACTACGGAGTACAATAAGCATAATAATTAATATACATCACAAGTTTCACAAACACTGTATCCATTCTGTCAACAGAAAAATATAATACCTTAATAAAGGGTGGCTTGGAGCAGATCCATTGGATACAACAGATTGAACACATAATCTATTACCACGCGACATCGATGCAGATGCAGAATCTTCTTCATCACTGTTTAGCAATGGAAGTTTAGTTGCTATTGGCCAAAAGGCCCTAGGCAAGGATTCTGATACAATAAATATAGGAAGAAAGCACTCACCTTTCCTCATTGAAGTAATCCTCCTCTTCTTTCTCCAGAGCACGTTCATCTATCTGTCTTCTGGAGTCTAATACATTAGTGACGGCATTTCCTCCCATGTTCTCGAGGGACTGCCAATTCACTCGTTATAAAACCAAAGATTAGTAACTGAAAAGTAGGATAAAGAAAAACGACAATCATGGAGATTACCTGCTCATATCTAACTTTTAAAGAGTGAAGAGAAGGTAAGTTCTCAAATTTAACCAGCTCAACCCAAAATGAATCGACAAGATACTTGAGTAATATCTTCAAATTCTCCTGCAGGAAACAATCACCTCAAAGGTAAACAATAACTTCGTAAAGCTGTTCCGGAAAAAATAAAATGCAGTGATGTAGAAAATGTGAGTACCTTCCGGATATACTCAAAAAACTCCAGAACAGCTGAGTTCAAAAGATTGTAACGATTTCCATTATTAATGAAAGCATCTATTATTGGTTTCAAAAGGTTGTTCTTCACAATATGATTCATTAGATGATCATCCTGCAAAAAAAAACACAATACACTCCCTCAAGTAAACATGCATCCGTCAAGAAGTGCACCCAAACAGATAACTACCCCGTAAGGGAAAAATGGCCTTGGGAGGGAAAAAAAGGAGAAAAAGGAGCAGAGCCTGACTCAAGTTTTAGTAATTTATAACATTTACTTAAAAAAACAAATGAATTAACTTACATTTCGTGAGATAAGAGTTCGAACAAATCTAACTGCAGCAACTATAAGATACTTTTCCCTTCTTCGAGTCAGAAATAAAACTTTATCTATAACATTATTGAGAATAAAGTTGCACCTACAAACAACAATGCAAAAGCACATTTAATCACACTATTTTTAAAGTGATGAAATCAAAATTAGATGACCATGAAGCAACTAGATGATTACTTTATTCTATATGGATGGTGCAAAATGCAGAAGCATAGGAGATCACAGATGTTTAGAAGTATTTCAGGCTTCGCACTAGTTTGATTCTCCAGATAACAAGAGCCGGCAGATTTACTGATACATTGAGCATCACCACTCTGAGGACATGATGATGTTATGACATCTACTAGTTGACCCAAGTGCTTCTCGTAGAAAATCTCAATGATTGTATCTTTCTGCAACAGAATTAAATATGATCTCTCACACGTGAAATGAGTTAATGATAACTACCACTTAAGCACCCACATAAAAGGAGCACTGGTAAGTAAAGATATTTATTCTTACATACTAACATAACAGGTAATTTTATCCACCAATTTATGATATATGTAATTGAGAGTAATAATCATTCAAACTGAGATACCTGCATAAAATGAGGCACAAAAGAAGTAGGAGAGCAGAACGTCAGGAAATGAATTTCCAAGGACTTGCATGAGTGACATAAGTTATAGTTTTAGCATCCCACCAATTCATTTCTCCTGATAATCCTATGCCAAAGTTATGAAGAAACATTCAAAATTACTACTTGCCCACTAAGGCGACATTCTTACTGACCAAGTTGCCAAGACCTAAATCTCCCTCCTACTTCGACATTCTCACCTTCCATCCTACCAAATGATCTTTTCTCTCACCCGTGTCTCTCGTAAGAGAAAACCTATCATCAACTTCTATAAGGAACCTACAATCCTGACCAGAAACCTAAACACCCACTTCTTTATCTTACAAAATATTTTATTAACCTTCAACCCCTTTCCTAATATTTATCAAAAGAAGAACCATCAATACCCTTTTTATATTGTCTCGAACAAAGTAATATCATGAATACAAATTTAAACATCCAAAGTGCGTTATATAATACTACCTCAGTTCCAAAAATACAAATACATTTCTATCTTTATACTAAAAAATCACATGAAATTACTTATATACTAGGTAGATCGACTACTATCACGCCACCACTACTACATTCTAGAAAATGCCAAGGACATATTTTGAAAAAGTAAAATTTTCCCGAAAAGTTATCATTTTAGAAATCTATTTCTAATTTTGGAAGGGAGGGAGTACGTGATTTGAAGACAAGACTTAGTAAAATACTTATATAATACTCTTTCCGTACCAAATTATAAGATCAATATTGATTTTTCAAAAGTCAATTGTAAATATTTTCAACCTCAAAATTGACATAAATTTATGTAGTTTATGTCAATACAATTATGAATATCATAAACTACCTAAAAAATAATACTAGTTATAAGATTTATTGCTTTTAAAATTTAAATGAATTATGTCAATTTTAAATTTTAAAAATGTCTCAAATTGACTTTTAAAAAGTCAATAATTCGAAACGGAGGGAGTACGTGATTTGAAGACAAGACAAAACTAAACATAGTGATAATGTGATAAAAAACTAATATATATGTAGTCAACTAATCTCCATTGTACCAAGAAATGACTGTTATTTAAGACAGCATAGCCAATTAACAAAATCATGAGCTCAATTTCAATCACAGCACTAGGGCAGGCAGCATACTCAAAGCATGCAAAAAAAAAACATGTTGCACATCGAAGACAACCCTTGTTGCTAGCAATTTTTTTTATTTCTTTGTGTTTGGTCCTGTGTCACCACAACTAATATAAGTTACATAACAAAGACGTAAAAAGTACTTCAAAAATTTTATAGCGAGTTAAACTAGCTTATTAACTAGTTTCCTAGTAGTATATCAAGCGTAAAAGAGTAAGTACAACTAAAGCACCTGTGATCCTGTTGCGAACGAATCCAAAAGACTGCGAAGAATTTCAAGAAATTGGCAATGCATATCCTCCCCAAAATCTGTAAGCATACCTTTCACCTGTAAAATAACAATTAAAATGTAATCTAACTGTTTCCCAAAAGGAAGACATTAGAGCTCCATATGCATAACGTGTTCATTCAACCTAGGCTATTGCAACACTTATTTAGTTGACAAAACATGCCCTAGTAAGTACTATATGGTGACGGGGAAAGAGAAAAGGAAGAATATAGGAAAGTGCAAGGGTTTCTTTGTAAATTACTTGGTAGTGTTATTTAAGGATAAATTGATTGTAATTAGTTTAGATAATTTAAGGGACCCGGAAGAGGTGTTATGTCCCGGGAGAGAAGGATAAATAATGAAACTTGCAACTTTGCAAGGGCTTATTAGTATTTTATTTTTTATTGTTATTAATGGATACATTGGTTGTAATTTTTAAATCTTTTAATTATAGCAAGTAGTATTAGGAGTTTATTACCTTGTTTAATTAGATTTCCTAATTATAAGAATTAAAATAAGCTATTTCCTACATAAAGTAAAATGATCCCCGTCGTTAACATAAATTATGGTAATAGGCTGCTGTCATCATTATGGTAATTGATAAAACTATTACTTTTAGATTCAACAAATGGTAATTATGATATAAAGATGCATACCAGAAGTCCAAGAAGAGGGACACCTTCCTGCCGAGTGGCAAAAGAACGCGTGAGGTTTGGATCTTGATTCAAGAAAAGAATGAGGATGTCTGTCCTGCATCCATTAGAATCACTTATCATAAGGACAGAATAATTGTGCAGGGAAAAGAACAAATGCACGATGAAAGAGGCAAACAATTTCATTACCCAGTTAATATAAGCCTTTTGTCTTGACTCTGCAAAATATCAGCGATGATGTCAATGATGCCTTCATTCATGAGATCCCTGCATGCATTGAAATATTTGATTTGTATTATGATCCCTACATGATTATCAATACACACACACACACACACGTACACATTTGTAAATGCAAATGTTGACCCAAGTGAAAGCTAAAACTCTTAAAAGACAATGTATGCAGTCAATCTTACATCCAAAAGATTGATACAAGAGAAATGGCATTCAAAATAAAATATGCAACAACAACAAAACATACCTAAATAACCGGAGTTGGTGTACCATCTGCAAACTCTTGCTTAAATTACAAAACTCTTGCAAGAAAAACACCTATTTTCACAAAAATAATAATAATAACATATTTAGTGTTGGCACTGCCGGAATGAACAGACTAAACATATTTTGATTTATTTGAAATGGTACCATACTCGGGACTTGAAGTCATTAAATAAGACATATAGAGGCGTACTTGTTCCCTTACAAAAGATAACACACACACACACAGATAATTATATTGACTAAACCTCAAAATCCTACTTTTTGAGGGCAATAGTCATCATATGACACTGGAAATAAATTTCTGCCTTTAGAGCTTGAAGATCTTACGATATCCACGATGCGAGAATAGGGATGGCAATTTGAACCGAAATCAATCCGAAACCGGTAGAACCGCATTGAACCGGCCAATTTTTATCCAAACCACTGGCCTCGCCGGTGCGGTTTTGGTATTTGCCTCTAAACAACCGGTGCACCTCTTCTTGAACCGATGGCACATCGGTCTTTGAACAACTTTATATATACTTGTTTATTTTAATTATATCTCTATATTTTATAATATTATTATTTTTATATAGTATATATATAATCAGTTACTTAAAAATATATTTTAATTATTTTTTACTTTTGTATATCAAAAGTTAATTTATGAATATTTTTATATATAGTTGATATGGATAAAATTATAACAATGTTATCGGAATTTTAATTGAACATGCATTCTTATACTACTTGTTAATATTTCTTGAGTTATTTTAATAATATTTCTTTAATTATTTTAATAAATGTTATTATAATGTGTGTTGTAACAATATTAAACTAATTTAATAAATATTAAATCAAAAATATTAGTAATTTGACCGGTGCAAGTCCAGGTGTGGTTCAAAATATAAATCGGCCGATGTGGTTTTGGTATAGAAAAGTCTTGAACCGCTGCCGGTGCAGTCCGGTTCCGGTTCAAGATTTTTTAAGACCGATGCGGTTCCAAATCACTGAAAAGCCATAACGGAACCGCACCACACCATGGCCATCCCTAAGTGAGAAGAGGTTTAGCGGCAGAAAAAAGGTTTGGGATGATTATAGTCATGCATGCTGAGTTTAGCAGCAACATTCAATGAATATAGGTACTGTTCCTAGGGAGATCAGCAATATAGTGGTGGAGATTTGGTGGTCATGTTAGCGGTGATTATCACATTAGTTATAGTAATAGCGTATACAAGGAGGATGTGATAGTGGTAAAAATAATACAAAAAGTCAATAGAAAACTGCAATTAAAAAATAAGTTATAATGGTTGCATCATTAAGCAGATGCACTGGCATACTCCATTACTTCTCAAAAGCAGCATAGACAATTAGCACGTGGAAATGCATCTGAAATAATCAAAAAGAAATAAACAAGCTAAACAGAAACACCACTGAGCCATGACGCAGAACAAGTTAGTCCATGCAACTATGCAAGTAAAAAAGGCAGAAAGAATGCAACACCCTTGCGATGGAATCACTACCTGCAGGCTAAGATTTGTATCTTCCTTGCAGGGATAGGACTACACAAATAATATCAACACTAACGGTAATGATGGGGACTGGAATATCGGATTCAAGAGAACCTAGCATTACTATGACAAGAATTTCAAATTGAAAGATAATTAGAAAATTTTAAGAGGATTATACTAGAAAACAAAATTCCAGCATCAACTAGCTCTCTCTGTAAGAGAAGTTGTAATACAAAGCATATGTTCCAAAATGGGGGGCTTTGTAAAGTAGCATTATACTGGCAATTGCCAAAGGAACACAAACAAAGAAAGTATTCAAGAATCTGCAGTTACCAAATTCTTCCTCGACTCTGCAGAAGTGGTGGGGGCTTTTAACCTTGCAAACAATTCCTGGATAAAGGCGCTGTCATCTTTCAGCATAGAAACAACCTACAAGAAGAGCACAAACTCAGGATAAAGAATACCTATACCTCGAGAAGTGTGAAGGAAGATTTTGAAAATCTTACAAATGCATTATTTGAATGGACTATGGAGTTTAGGCTTCCTACTGTGACTTCATCCAAAACTCTGGGCAGAACAACATCCTAAAAGACATATATATAGGTGAAAATCTTGTCACAACAGGTAAAATATCTATCAAATCAAGCTCAAAATCTTCACCTTCAGATAACCAACTCGGTATGTCAGGTGTATCTTCGATAAGACTTGGGGATCTTTAATAGGTATGGCCTACACACATGCAAAAGCATAAAGCAAATTAAAAAAAAAATATCAAAACCTGCCAGTACTAGACTACATACTCTTCAATCTACCCCAACACTTGTTCCAATCACCACTTGAGGGCTGCTTAAGACACTTGATGTAAACTAGAGGCCTCCTCCAGGCAAGATCCATCCTTTAACATTCCCCTCCATTATAAAAGGACAATAAAGAAGAACAAGAAAGATGCATGTACCTCCTTAAATACCACATGCTCTTTTAGAAAAATGCGATGATGGACATGAGGTACCTCAGGGTCGTCTGCAGACCAAATTTCAACATTAACCATATTATTTCAACAAGAATATCACAACGTAAAACAGACACAAGACGTTAGAGTCAAGTATCATCTATATTATCTAGTGTTTGCATCAAGTAAAGAGGACCTTGTATTTTACATAACAGAAAAAAGTGAGAGCACACTGGTAGATTATGAGATATTTGAAAATATGCCAATCCGAACAATTATTGTAATCATCACATATTAAACTCAAACACGAGTTTCTATAAGGCAACGGAGAATAAATAAAAGAATTTCTCACTTGAAACCCTTAGAATATAGAGATTTGAACATATAACCTAACTAACTAAAGAAAGTAATTCAAAATAATTTCATATACCAACATACAACTTACATTCAAGGCATCCAATTATGTCCATGACCAATTCATCCCCAAATATTCTCTCAAAGATCTGAGCACAATTGAGTAAAACTGCACATAAAAAAAATACTAGTCAACAACGTCTAAAGAGAAAATGTGACAATAAACATATATCAGCATTAGCTAATGACCAAAAGAAATGCAAAGTAGAAAGTAGAAAGTAGATACTGACTGATCCCTCTGACTATTTTGTATATGATGTGAAGACTATCAATATTTTCCAAATCTTCACAAATTCTAAACAGGTCCATCAGCTTGCGGAAAAAATCTTGCTGCATTAACAATAATTAATTATAAAATCTTAAAACATCAGTTAATCAAACAAATAGGGGAACTGAATGACGATTACCAAATGAGAGGCTTTAACATCTAAAAATTTAAAGAGGGATGAACAGAATTAAGGTATATGGTTTTTTAGTAAGTCAAATGTATCATAAGTTGTGTGCAACTCCAATACACAATAAAAAGGGGAAAAATAATCAGTACCCCACTAAAGTTGTCACGTTTTGTGCAATAGCCCGCTGAAGTTAAAAAAACTGCAATTAGATAACTAAACTAAAAGAAATGCTGCAATCAAATCCATTCTGTCAATTTTTTTGAACTCCATTAATACATGGCAGCAATGGGACAAACGACCATCGCCGGAATCCACCATCACAGCGGCGACCAACAATTGACAATCCAATCAAGGCAACCCAGAAAGAAATTTTCATACTCAACGATCTACATCTTATCTACAACGAAGCCCCAACCGCAGATCCATATCACATCGCAAGCACTCAAGGCGATATACACAGAAAGAGAAGAAAGATGAATGAAATTTTACAAAAATTTTTGAACAAGATGAGAAAAAGGACCCTAGGACGAGGAAAGCAAGATGGAGAAGAAAAAAATAAATGGCGAAAAAAACCATCTCAGTTGCTTGCTTATTTATTTCCATGTCATTCTTTTTTTTGCTCAAGCATGCCAATTAAGTCTGATTTAGACAGCCATTGATTAATTTAACAGAGTCGGTCAATTGCAATTTTTTTTGTTCAGTTGGTTAATTGCAATTTTTTTAGTTCAATGACCTATTGCACAAAACTTGCCAATTGTAATGTGGTAAATATTATTTTTGCCCAATAAAAAAAGGTAATCCAGTGGGGACGCAATACAATTTATAATACACTATAGACATAAGAGGATGCTCATACTGTTGCTAGGGATGCCACTCTCCCCCTCCAATGGTTGTTTTCATTTTACCCAAAGAAAAAAGAAAAGGCAAGACCATTTCTAGAAAAGGTTCTATCCATTGTAATAGTAAAACAATTATCCAAAAAACAAGAGTGTCCATAAGATATAAATTTTATAGGCACGCTAACTCAAAAATATCAAATAAAGCTTACATCATGCAGTATGAGTTCTGTCACACGACACTGGTCAGTGATGCTACTCTCAACCACAGTCTGCAAGACAAAAAACAATCCAAAAAACAAATTACCACGTACCACATGCATTTTGTGAATTATCAATCAATATAAGTACAATTTTTTTAATAATTAGTAACTAAAAAACAAAAACATATTCCAACAACAAGAAAAAGAAGTAGTCTGCCAATGACTCACAAATCTAGCAGCAGATTAAAAATATATATATAAGACCTATGATAAACAACAGTTCACGAATACAAAAGTTACTATAGAAGTTAGTGTATTACTATCAAACTGAATAGCATGAATGTTGTCCGAATCAAAATAATTTATGGAGGACATAAAGATCACAAATAATTTTAAAATAAGCACGACATATCTCATAATTATTTTATTCACTGATTACCTAAAGAGCTACCTGAAGTCCTCTCATACAAAAAGTGAAGGTAGATAAACAGACCGCGAAGAAGACCAAGACAGAATTAAATAAACATATACATAGGCAAATCCAAAGATCCTCTATAATATTGCCCTCCTCATTGTTTCCCACCTAATGGCTCAAATATCACTAATAGTGAGAACAACAAGAAACACAATTAATTTAGAAATTTTAGAACCAGAAACCTAGGTAGCAATTACGCAACTCTAAAGAAATCTAAGATACTTCTCAGAAAATTAGACTTTCCAAGAATATGATGCTAGCAAGTTAATAAGTTAAAAATGCACTATCAGAACATTAACATAAATCTTCACAAAAATTAGATCAATCAAGAACTCCTTAGCCAATTTAACCGCTCATATCTACTACCAGAAAGGCAACATAGCTATGAAGCGCATGCTGGAAATTATTTTCTGATAGATAAATTTGGCCCCATATATGGGAATTGGAAACAGCGAGAGGTTATTCCTCAAGGCCTCTTCCATTTACCCACCCTTCAGGTTCGAAGTCATGATAAGAAGTTCTTTTAGATAGAAGAATAAGATTTTGCCTAGCCCAACTAATTTGGGTAAAAAGGTGTAGAATTTATTTAAAAAATAATAATATTCTATTGATTTAGAGAGAAGGAGTTACAATGCTTGTAGAGGACAAATAGTCTTCTCAAATGAAAAGCAAAAAAAGCAACAACACAAAAATGAGAGGCAAAAACATCAAGGCAATAGTGAAGCACAGCCAGGCAATCTATACGAGGGTTTGACAAAGAAACTCCTCAAAAAGATCAAAATGCATGAGCCCAAAGAGAAGCCAAAAAAACGAATACGAGGGTTTGACAAAGAAACTCCTCAAAAAGATCAAAAATGCATGAACCCAAAGAGAAGCCAAAAAAACGAAACTATGTCCCAAAGAAAATCAATATTCCCTGAATGCTGAAAGTTAGCAAAAAGATTTTTCAGCAACAAAAAAAAAATCATCGTAAAAGGGAAGAAGAGAAGGGAGACTAAAGGAAACGGGTTTTATTTCGAGGAATTTGTGGCAAAAATACATGCCTTACCGTACCTACAACAATTATACCACATTCATCAGATTAGGAAATGAGAAACTCCGACTAGTTAAGAAAACGGATTTTAAATTATCAGATTACTATTGAAACTTAATAAAATGGATAGCCACTAACATCCAGTGGCAAAAAAAATAAATATATATATATAATTGTATACACAAGAAGAAAGCACAAATAGTAAGCAAAAAAGTAACATAGAATATTCTGCTGAAACAAATTAATATGGAACTGGACTCCGACAAAATCTGATCAGCTTCATCACTTTCACACAAAAACATGACCAGAAAAATGCATTGCTGAAAAGTTAGCAATATATAAGAATAAATTTTAGTGTAGACCTTAAGTATTAGAGGAAGTGTTGATAGCTCAACTGCAGGCAACTCCCTCAGCTCACTGTGGATAGTATTAAACGTCTCACCTGAAGAAGTAATAGCAAAGGAAAATCAAGCTTAGATGGTCATGGTATCGTGAATTATCGAAATGCGACCAAAAGTTCAGATCAGGGAGGACACTAGGATTCGGGCTTAGAAGCAATGCAGGTCTTAAAATTTTTAAAACTGCTTCACTAGATGTTGGAACTCCATACTGTATAAATCATGCTGAAGACTGATTTCCATATTTCAACTACAACACATCTCTTTCTTCTCTTAGTTATCTGGTGCATGATGTATGTACTGAACTACAGTGATTCAACGCAATAAAATGTAAACATAAATTACAAATCTAATTTATTTTACCCAAAACAAGAACCTAAGAGACTATCTTCATATGTGATCAAAGCAGGAAGAGGCAAATTTGATTACAGTAGTCCAAACTTAGGAAGAAAAAGAAAAAATTATGCACCCTCAATTGACAAGAACTAAAGATCACCTTTAAATGATCAAGAGTTTCTGGTAATAGGGCCAGCCTACAATAGCTACTTTAAGGATTCAAGTCAGGCTACTACAGGCATAAACGTAAAACTTTGCCTTGGCTTCTTTTTACCTTCTTTTTTTCAAAAGTTAAAACATAGAGGCATAATAGTTTAAAGGAACTCAAATCTTCTAAATATTCTTTGGACTTATTCATTGACATTAAGAATCAAATTATATAATTTGTAAGTTCAGCATATATCGTACAAACAAAATCCTGCAATTCAAGTCTTTAGCGCATTTGGGATTTTCTGTAAACGGATAATCAGACGAATCAAGTCTTGGTTATGTTAATAATTATAATTCTTTTGTTAAAATGTACAGATCAACGTAGATTTGCTCTACAATCCGTATACTTGAAAGCTTACAATCACCACCAAAGAGCATGCTTCATAATTTATCAGGAAAAAAAAAGGGAAATAGGTCCTTGCTATTTTCAAACAATTAAACACAAGAGTCAGGTGCTTACTTTATTTTTTAGATAAATACACTTACTTGTAAGAGAATTAAATTGTAGACTCCTTTGCACATTACAAATTTGGTCCCTACAGAAATGCAGATATTATTAGTTAATGAAATTAACCTTAAGGGAAGAAAGCAAAAAAAAAAAGTGCATAAGCAGAACAAAAAGCCTAAATAGCACACACATTAATGCATCTGCATATATACGAATTTATTTATTTATTTATACACCAGTTCTATAGTATAAATAAATAAACTTATTTATACACTAGACGTGTACTTAGATTCACCCCCTTTTTGGTGCTTTTAGTGGATTATTTACTTATCAAATAAAAATTATACACTAGTTACCATATATATGAGCACCCCGTGTTTTCTTGAAAGCTAAGAGCTAGCTCAGTTGTATACTCTGGATCCCTCCAAGAGATTATTGTATCTGAGTATATAAAGAATACAATTAGACGATAAACATTTTGACAAATAATTAGATAATAAACTTAAAGTTGAGTGAGGAGCAACTTTGAAAGTACTACCTTCTTGCTTTCGATATATGTCATCTGAGCTAATACGGTGCAAGAGTAACGTTTCATTGTCCTCTTCATCAACAACAAACAAACCCAATTCTTCTGATCTCTGTGTTATAAGGTTTATGTATCAAAATTCCAATGAACTCTTCACTAATCATATATACATATAAACACACAAATATATATATATGAGAGAGAGAGAGAGAGAGAGAGAGAGAGAGAATTCTAGAATTATAAATCTAACAATCTAAGACAAAAATAAAACCACACAGGAACGGACAGACCTCCAAATAATCAACAGTTACATGCCCGGTTCCTTGATCATCCCATTTCCCATCATCATTCAGGCGATATACTTTAACACGCTGAATTTTAAACAAGTAAAAGGTCAGCCTTTCACATTATGAAGGGCCATACTTACACTTATGCACAGAAATATAGAACAAAAACAAAATAGGTAACAAGAAAGATAATATGCTTTCCAGAAATTTCCAGCTACAATTTAATATCCCAACCAATACTGATTTTATTTAGTTGATAAGTTCCCTACCTATATATATATATATATATATATATATATATATATAGGATGGTCCTCAGGGAACATTATGCATCAAGATACTTAGGGTGACTCATATAGGCCTGTACCTAAATATATGCTGGGAAAACATAATTAAACAACTAACCTAAACTTTTCTTAATCTTAGTTAAGATACACGCATCATTCATGATGCAACCAAAAGCAGTAACCTATTCGCAAATCTATGTGAGTTCTCAAATTTTCAAATTGAAAACCTCCAAAAATATTAATACATAAGACATATTCTATATACACACTTCAATTAAAGTACATGTTAAATTAAAGAAAATATTCCTGCAAATTATTGTCTCCTTGTTACTGTGATAAAGCTAAACAGAACACTAAAACATAAATAAGCACAAACAGCTCCACCAACACTGATTCAGGACAAGGTTGAAGGGTCCAACAAAGGAGGAAGAAGAATAAGATTATAGGATAGCAATAAGGTAAGCCACAAAAGCACAAAGCTTTAGATCAATATATTTAATTCTCGTTCTCCTATACGCAACATAATTAATTCCTCAAACTCCTTAAGAGATGTCCTATTAACCAAATTTCTTGATAAAGGACTATCTTCTTCTAACTTATCTATGTATTTCACTTCCTCACTAATGCATGAACTCAAACACCTCTTTATTCCACACTGTCACCCAAACTCTGATTGCCCTCAACTTCTTTGGGTAGACAAAGACTGCCAGATGTCAAGTGGAACTTAATCGGCCCTACAAAATTTGGAAAAGATAGTGATAAATTCTAAAAGCGAAATGAAGTACGACCACACCTAACTGAATTCAACTCCAGGACGGGAAATGATCAAAGGCCAATAGGCCATCTTAGGAAGCACCTCCTCAACCAGAATATTACATTTATCCTCCCATTTATTAACAAAGAGAAACATGTCAATGCGAATGACTACCAGCTGCCCCTCGGATCATGACCAAGTAAATTGCGAATCAGAAAGAGAGATCCCTCGTACGTACCATATTCCATAATAAATAAATCAAAACCTTTAATGTTAGTAGTGAATCTAGAGCCTCCAAACTTCTCTGCGAAGACGAATGACATACACCAAAGAGAACCACCACTCCGGGACCACGAATGTCTAACCTCTAATGTTAGTAGTGAATCTAGAGCCTCCAAACTTCTCTGCGAAGACGAATGACATACACCAAAGAGAACCACCACTCCGGGACCACGAATGTGTAATTAAACAGAGAAAAAGTACCGACACTTTTAAAATCCGAAACCTTATAGAAGCTACACAAATACCCCACGCAACAATAATAACACTCGATGCTCCCACCAACAAAAGAAAAACCCAATCCTTATACCTAGACCTCTAGACGCCTAAACACTTCTAGCAAGACTCATATCAACAACCTCTAGCTTGAATTTCTAAAAAAGTATATTTGGGGTTTTGCATTGCGGATCAATTCCCGAAGGGTAACATAAAAATCCACTTAACATGAAAAATAATTCTTTAAAGCAAAGAAAGGAGAAAAAAAGAGAGTAAAATTCAGTTAAGCACCTGAGTTTTACACGTTTTCTCAGATGACCACCTATGTTTCAAAAGTTGACACATAAACATTTGTGGTATTGAGGCTAAGTGAAACTGTCACTTTTTTCATCCAATTTAACAGTATGCGTTCGCCACTTGCTAAAAGTGCATGAAAGACCACAAAAACTGTCAAGTTTTCAAAAAAAATGTCCAAAACATCTTCTTCCTACCAAGTGACCACTAACTCCATTACAAAACCTCCACAACCACTAGCTTCCATTGAAAAACCTCCATAACCACCATCTTCTAATAATATATATATATATATATATATATATATATATATATATATATATATATATATATATATATTCAAAGCATACTTGCATAAAAAAAATTACTTTTTTCAACAAGCAATTATCTATTTTTTTACTAGAAAAAAGAAAATTTTAAATTTTGGGGCAACTGTTAAAGATGTTCTCCATCTACATCTACTATGCTTCTTCTTCCAATTCAATCATCGTCATCTTTTCCCTCCGCATCATCTCCTCCTTCAATCTTTTCTCCTATTCCTCAAATTGAAAACCCTAAATTAAAACCCCAAACACCAAATCCAACTCTATCTTCACCCACCACCACCATCGTCACCTCCATCTCTATCATCATCGCATATACACAACTCATCCATTTGATATCCTCACCAGTTGGAATCCCAATTTGACTCCCTTTATCAAATTAAAGAGAAACTTAAGAATTCTTCACTCACCCACCATGAGCAATATTGCTGAAACTTGAGAAATTTAAAAGTAAAATGAGAGAGCGTGGATGCCGATGGTGATGGGTGTGTGCAAGAGAGATGAAAGAACTAGCCTCGTTAAGTTTGGTAGAATGAAGGAAGAATACTCTCAATAAGAGTCATTAAAATACTTAGTACCAAGAGATTAGAGAGTATTGAAGCAAGTGGATTTTACAAGGAAGAAATTAAATATGGATTAGGGCTTAGAAATTAGGTGTTTATAGTTTAGGATAGGGGTAAGAGTTTGGAGGCAAAAATGTTGTTACACACTTTAGTTAACAAAGTTATGACACAAAACAAATTTTCACTTAGCTGAGTACTATAAGTGTTTTAAGTGTCGACTTTTAAAACTTCAGCGGTCGTAAGAAAATGTATAAATCCCAGGTGGTTAGGTGAAATTTATCCCAGAAAAAATGACTAGAAAGGAAAGCACAAATAATATGAATCGTTTAACACAAAAGACATGATAAACTTAATAAGCTAATTTTAGGGGAAACTTATTTCAATAGATTAGCATAAACATTCTTTTTTGCTTTAGATTAAAAAAAATGGCCACAGGGACCAAGAATGCCAAAAAGAAAAAGGTCTTTTTAACCGTATAAAGAGGCTGTAATCTTTAGATAACTAAAAAAATCTTCCCCAACCTCGATTAGCATGTTGGATTTTTTAAATCTATTTACAAATTAAGAACAATAAAAGTAAAATCATTACACATCTTGATCAATATATTCAGAGACCAAATATTAGTAAAAGTGTTTTGTCAAATTGCCTAGTCCGATACCTTGAGTAAGTCCCACAACCCGAGTAAGGTCCCACTAGAGATCCTATAATCAACTATGCTTCGGAGATAGATGTCATTGAGGCCTATTGGTGGCTACAACTCTAGTTGAACATGGGTATATTTTCAACAGGTTGACCCTTATAGACTTCAGGCCCTAGCATGGTGGTTGGTTTGATATTGAATGGCATACATCTTTACAATAACAAGTAAAGTGCCACAATTGGTGAAACGCATTAGATAAAAAGTTTTAAACTCTAAAATTACACACTAAATGAGCCGTGATTAAATTTAGCAAAAACACATTAAGAGTGAGAAATTTCCTTTCTAAGGAAGGTTTTGCAAGAAAAAAATAGTTGGTCCAAATTTCCAATTAGTCTCCAAGATAATTTAAGTAACTGCACAAATTTCACATAAACCTCATAGAGAGAGACCATTAGCGATCAGTCTATTTTGGCGAGAACCACATCAACAGACGCAGCAAACAAAGGACTAACAAACTTAAACACACCAGAATATTGATAACCTTATGAACCCTGGTCTATATGTTGTTACAAACAACTTTTAACTATTACCAGTGGAACCTAAACAAATCTAAACTACACATACCTAACTACAAAAGGGTAGTAAATAATTGTCAATTCAACTTGCTTACACCACAAACTCGAGTAATAAGTCAACCTAAGAAAAGTTTGACTCTTCGCTTTCACTTACACATTGGTGCGTGTAATTAACACATTGTCCTAATGATTGTCAGGGCACTATCCCTTTACCTGCTGTCAATCATAAATGGCCAGGAAAAAAATATACCCACTTCACAATTTTTCAATATCCAAGTGGATTCACATTGACAAATCTATAACAGCTCTCGTTAAAGGAGGACTGTTTCTTTTTCAAGCATACATATGTTTGTTATGAGCTAAGAAACAGCTCCAACTAATAGTTAATCAAACTGAACACCTACTTCAGATGTGCAAACACCTATAGATAACTGGACATGACTATCCATAAACCTTAAAAATCCTAAAACCAACAAATTAACATTAAACCTATGATTGAATCCAGATTGGCAATCATCCTCTAACTATTGATACTTGTTACATCGAAACTAGGTGAAGAAACAAAATTATGATTAGTCAAGTTCAGTATTTAAGAAAAAGCAACCATGTGAAACTACAACTCTATGCAACAGTGAAACTACTGACCTGCATCGAATTATTTGAAGCTGGTGACTTCTCTTGTCCGCCCATCACACCCCCTCCCCTCCTGTGAATTGCAATTCTTTTACTAAAAACTGAAACTTGTACAGGTTGAATTGTAGAGATCGTTTAAGGATGTTTATAATTAGGGTTTTAAGGGGAAAGAAAAAAAAAGGAAATTTAAAAATTGAGGTTCGAAAGATCAATAGAAAACCCTAACCGTCATTAACGTTACAGTCCGTTCTGCCTTCTCTCTTCCTCTCTCTCTACCTCTCGTTGTACTGAACTTCGTCTCTCTATTCCGTGTTCGTGCCCGACCCCTGTCTGAACCTTTGAGAAAACAAGAATAATGAATGCCCGCAAAGCCCTTTGCCTTTTACACAGAGTTTTGGATATTAAAAAAAAAGGGAAATAAATGTTTGTGAATTTATAAATTATAAGCAATACCTGTTAAATATACATTACCACTTCAACATTTTATTTAAAAAGTTTGTTCGTAAATAAACAACATTTTAAGAATTACTAATGTATATTTTTTTCTTACTTTTAAATAAAAATCTTAACTTATTTATTTTTTGTTTTATCTCTTAAACATTCAAGTTAATTATCTTGTAACGATCTCACTCACAAAGGCACTAATAAAGGTGGAATTTTTTTATTGGTCGGTCAAATAGAATGCAAGGCCTTTAAAAGCTTGTATTTTTCTACTAGATATTTGGTGCACAATTTTATTTCTTTTTTATTATCATTTTTCAATTTATTTACTATTAATTTTTCTTAATAATGATAATATAAAATTGTACAATATTCTTAAACTTGTTATCAAATTTTAACATGTTGTTACTGCCAAATTAATAATAATTTATTATTTTTAGTAATAAACTTAAGACAAATAATATAACCTTAATTTTAACATACAATTTGAAATCAATTAAAAGTCACACGTGGGAGACATCATTTTGTATTGTGCAACTAATATGCGTTTTATAACATTGATTTACATTATATAAATGCTATTTGATATACATGATATAAGTGCAAATTTTAAATTATTTGATCGTTATAAACTTTTGAAAATTAATTTAAGACATTTTTAAATGTAAAATTGATATGACTATTTAAAAATTACGAAACAATAACAATAATACTTTTTAAATAATTTATAATATTTATCATTATATTGATTAAAATTAAAATAATTTCAATTAATTTTGAATTTAAAAATCTCCTTTAACTTTAAAAAATCAACGATGATCAAATAATATTAAATAATAATAATAAATATTAATTTTAGATCATATAATTATAAAAATTAAAAATTATTTAAATAATACTGCTAGGTACTAATCTTGTTTTTCAAACGTTAATTAAATCAAATCAATTTTTGAATATAAAAATATTGTTATATTGACTTGGAAAGGAGTCTTAAATATGTGAGTCACAAAAGTCTTCTAGAAGTCCTTCACAAACGCAGAGGAAGATAATTTTCTGATTACATCATACCCACCCACCAAAAGTGGAGGACTGCAGGAAGAGTGGTCCCACTGTATCGTAATATCAAGTCCCAGACTGCGAGAAGAATGTCGCAGACCTGGGGATGTGACTTCCATACTGTTATTCCCAGATTGAAAACATCCTACTTGCTGTTTAGGAAGTAATTAAGATTTCTACATGAAAGGGTGCGAGAAAAGCTACAAGCAAAAGCATATTCCTGCCTCTTTCAAACCATGAAGTATAGAGGTTACCTTCAAAATTACACTACTCTGATAGGTTTAAAAGTTATTAGATGCAATCTTACAAGTGCTGTAATAAAATAATAATGCCTTCTATGGGGACAAGAATGGTTTTTTATAAGGATCTAATGAAATCAAAGACCAGACATACATTGCTAGATACAAGTTCAGCTAGCCTCGTCCTGACATGACAATGGTGGAATACTGGCATAAATAGCCGATTAACAGAAAACATATAAGGTGCATCTAGTCTCATCCTGACATGGCAATAAACAATGACATCAAAACTACTTTAATGATTGGCGAATGACTTAAAACATAATTGAAATGAATGAAAACATCCGCATATTTTGCCAAGAGCTCAAAGAGCCTTTCTCAGCGTTTGACCATAGAAGTAGCATCAAAATTTCTTCACTGATTTGTGAATGAATTCAAACACAAAATTGAAACGAATTAAAGTATGCATGTTTCCCCATATGCTCAAAGAAGATCTCTCAGCTTGTATACCACAGTAGTAGCAGTAACAATTTCAGTCGTAGTACTTTTGTTGTCAAGAGTAGTCTAACGCAAAACACTAAACTAAACAGGAGAAGCTTCTTTTGAAACACCACGAAAGCGGCAATTTTTTTCGGAAACCAAGTAAATTCAAAGTCTGACAGCAAATTATATCAGTAACACTATATGCTATAAATACAGTAAAGATTATGATTAACAATTTGTGCAACTTCTATTAGTCCTGTACTCCTTCACATAAACCAAAGTCCTGTACTCCTTCGTAAGGATACCTCACATAAGCCAACCCATACACAGTATAACAACTACAACTAATTTGAAAGGTTAATATGGACCCCAAGAGGGTGTCTGAAAACTCATGACCACTTGATTAACCATGCTGGCCGTCAATTGCCAAATGCTGGGAGTAGCTCCAAAAGGACACTAGAAATACAACCAAATTCGAAATAAACCATGCCAATTCTCTCACAAAAGATTGAATGGGTAGAAACTTGCCAATAAAATCTACTATCCCCCAACACTCCAGAACTTCATAATGTTGTAAATGGTTAGAACCTCAAGCTATGGATGGATCACTAGATACTGACTACGTCAGCAACATCAAAACATTTTACAAAATCCAAATTACACGTTTTTTACAACCTTCACAAGCTTTTGCTATATTGATCGAGCTAACTATCCCAAAAGAGTGGTTTATAATGAATGCGCCAGTATAGTAACAACTAAATAACCTACCACATTATTGAAACAAAACAATAGACGACCATCGAACATATTTATCATAAATCAATACCATTTCAAATACCATTACTAATAAGGAGGAACAATCCTCAACATAAAGCAGTATAATCCCACACAAACTCATAAAGGGTTCAATACATACTTAAAATAAATGTAATACAAAAAGCTTCATAGTTGGACACCAAAGAAAACCCTATCTTTAAATCCCATGGCCCTAACTTGTTAAAACCCTAAATGACAATTGAATTTACTCTTCCTCGGTGGCCGATTCACCGGTCTTGTTATTATGCTTCCTTGCGTACCTCTGGTTCCTCAAGAACTTTGGATCCATCTATAATACCAACAAATTTAAAACGTATAAATCAACTAATAAATATATGGAAACATAATCCAACCAGGAAATTGAAAAATGAAAAAAGGTACCCCTCTGGTGGAAATGTGGCGGTGCTTCCTGGGCTTCTTGATTCCGTTCCGGTGAGCCTTGCGTGACTGATTGTGTGCAGTGTGATTCTTCGACTTGGCCATCTCTTTCGCTGTATCACAAATTAAACAATATAAAACTCGTACATATATATACGTATATATATATAAAAAGCTAATAGAACAATTTCAAATTTAGTAAACAAAAAGTAGATTTGTTAGTGTATATGTTCAAGTTTTTAGAGAAAATGCCTGGTTGGCTCTGTTGAGTCGGCTACACGGGGAGGGGAAATGTAAGGGAGAAGAACAGTTGGATTTTAAATGCGACTTCTCGATCAACAAACCCTAGTGATCGATCCTTTTGACAAATTTACCCTTGTTACCAAGGCCCGGTTGACCGCAAAAAGTGTTATTTGGGCTTCTTGTTTTAGGCTTTAACAACTTTTGATGCAAGCCAATGTAAATAGTCGTAATGTAATTTTTTGTGATAATTAATATTTTTACAAGTAAAATGTGATATTTTTATCAACTCCCTCTCACATGATTGTGGGGCTTATGTACTATTTATGTGAGAGAGTTTCACAAGCTCCTTCTCATATGAGTGTGGGGCCTATTTATTATTCATATAAAATATAAAAGAAATCTTGTAAAACTATTATTTTTACTTATAGAAATATAAATTTCTTTTTTTTGCTATTTAATCATGGTTTTCTAATGCTCCAGTTAACGTAAAAAGAGTCTTATACTCTCATTTGTAAAAACGTATTGAGTCTAAATATTTATAACTTATTACTAATAGCATGATAATTAAAATTGTGATGGTAACTAAATTTGTGACGCCCCCAAATTCGGATCCCTTGAACCTTGGGTTCGGTGCTCGCTATTCATCACTTTACAAATATTCATAAACAAAAATTTCAATAACTCGCGAAAAACATACATAATTTCATTAAAAACGTACATTCAATCCCAGATTCCACTAACTTTAATACATCATCATTACCTTATAATACAAAAGGTTTACACATATAGTATGAACTAATTACTTCTACTCGTTCATCTTTTATTTGTCGTGGTACTCCTTAGATCGCTTGGCTTAACTGAAAATATTTCATGATATAGAAAGGGTGAACAACTACTTTGCTCAGTAAGTTTAAATAAACAATAAAAGATTTATCATGAATGAAAAAAATTTAGCTCTGGAAACTTCAACAATATACACGAATTATGAAGACATGCAACTTTGAATAACAAATTCAATTGATTTAACATACTGTTTCATCATGCTGAAAGGCTCACAAGATCATGAAGATACGTTTTGAGTATTTACAATACCTTGTAGACAGAAGACTGTCAGTTCGTTTTGAATATTAACAATCATTTCAATTGTAATATCCGGTTATGGGTACTCTAGGTGATCAGCCTATCGTACGTTTATAAAGTGCACAATATAACCATCTAGTTCGTTTTGATCGAGAATGTTCCATCCGACTGTAAGCCTATCCGCTTATAATGCTCTGTTCATTTCAGTTTATCCCATCAGATTCCGCACCACCACAATATGGTTTGGACTAACTTCAATAATATTCAAATTTATGAATTTAAAACATATATGGTCTAGCCAAAACAATTGGCATAGAACCCTCACTTAAAACAGTTCATAACAAGAACAGTCATGATAACACATACAATATCTAGCTGAAACAAATAGCATAGATAATTCTCTTTAAATAGTTCATATCGTGAACAGTCATGCAAATGCACATAAGTGCGATTGTAAGTGCGATTGTCAATAATAATACATATATGAAATAATTCTTAATAATTATTTCATCATGCATTTTGAAATAAATTTCAGCTTCTACATAAATAACTTGCCAAATAAATACAAGTTAAGGTTCAGAGAAACTTGCATGTTCCGCTGACTATCGCTATTCAACTTAAAATACCTCATTTTGGTGACCTAATATTTAACAACATTGATCCTCCAATTAGCATAACACATACAAGTTTATTTAACATTAATAACCTTACCATATATGTCTTAAATCACCTATCACTTAATTATAACCTTAAAACTCTTAATAATATTATCAATCCCTTTATAATATTTTAAATCACATAACTATCACTTCATCGCTTTATAATATTATCACATTTGATAATATATAAATACCACAAATAATATTATTAATCGTTTAATAATATTTTAACCATTTATTATTTCAATAAATCATTTAGTTCCTCAATATTATTAACCATCTAATAATCCTTTTAATCTCTTTATTATCTCAAACACTTTTTAACATTACTAATTAAATACTGTTTTACACTATCTCCAATGATATTATTTATCAAATAACATCTTAATCAATTATAAATATTATTAACCATTTAATAATATTTTACCCTTTTAATTATATTATTAATTATTTAATAATATTTTTATCATTTGTTAATATTATTAATCATTTAATAATATTTCAATCATATATTAACATTATTAATAATGTCTTACTGTTCAAATAATATTATTTATCAAATAATATCTCCAATAACTTATAAATATCATTATCCATTTAATAATATTTTACACTCAAAATAATATTATTAATCCTTTAATAATATTTTAAATCATATGCTAATATTATTAATCATCTAATAATATTTTATCATCTTATTAATATTATTAATCATTTAATAATATTCTACAACCTTACTAATATTATTAACTATTTAATAATATTTTAATTCTTAACTAATATTATTAATCATTTAATAATATTTTATTCACTTATTAATATTATTAACCATTTAATAATATTTTAATCATTCCTTAATATTATTAATCATTTAATAATATTTTATTAACTTACAAATATTATTAATCATGTAATAATATTTTATTCATTTGTTAATATTATTAACTATTTAATAATATTTTATTCACATTCTAATATTATTAACCATTTAATAATATTTTATTAACTTAATAATATTATTAATCATTAAATAATATTTTATTCATTATCTAATATTATTAATCATTTAATAACATTTTAACCATATACTAATATTATTGATCATTTCGTAATATTTTAATAATCTTCTAACAATATCAATAGTTAACTTTTTAATTGTGTTAACCTTATTCTTTATTTTAAACATTTGGCTACCAATTAGTTACTAATAAATTATATATATATATATATATATATATATATATATATATATATATATATATATATATATATATATATATATATTGGTTTAATATTCAAACACATTCATTTTACATGTTTATCTTAGGTTTTGAGTTCATAACGGTGTTTCGTTTAGACTTTTCATTAACCGACAAGTTAAACCGGAGCTCTAATTTGGTAAAACTTTAAAATATCAAAATTTTGACTTTTTAAAACTGGGTCAGCGCTGGCGGCGCTGGCCATAGGCTTATTATAGCGCTGGCGGCGCTCGTTTTGGCTGTCCGAACCTCTTTTACTAAAACTGTCATAACTTATTCATTTCAAAATATTTTGGGGTGATTATTGAGTCCATTCTCATAAGAATTTTTCCCTCTATAACTTCTCTTTAGATCACAAATTCAAATTCTAAACGAATCTAAGCTTAAAATCGCTCACAAGGACAAAGTGAAAACTAACTTCACAAATCCTTGGTTTTAATGGTTCAAACTTGAATAAAATAAACTCTACACATCCAAATAACACCAACTTAGTGTTGGTGTCTTCCTAACTTATTGTTTTACAATATTTCATGGTTCGGTCATATTTTTGAAATCGTTTTGTCAAGAAATTTATGATCGAACCATCTAGGGTTTTACCGGTAAATCTCAATATAAAATTTTCTTCCATTTATTTGCATATCACTCATACCAAAACATGATTTAAGCATATCAAACCATGAATCTAGCTATATAACATAGTTTTAGACTTCTAGAGCCTCAAAATAACTTTTGATCGGTTAAAAATATATTTTGATCATACAAAACATATTTAAACCATAAAGATGAATTAAGGAAGAGATATAACACTTTTAAACCTTTAATGGAGATCTCCTTCTTGCTAAAGCTAAACTCCTCTTCTTCTTCTCTTCCCCAAAATGAGTAACACATTTTCAACTCTCAAGTATAACTTTTATTTTTCTTTAGAGCTTCTCTTTCTACAATACTTAGAAAACTAACAAATGAACCAACAACCTTTTCAAGAATTGTTGATGGTCTTATTTATAGAACTTCTCTAGACTTACTTAACATCTCCTAATTAACCAATGCTAGTCAATTAGGAGCTTAATTTTGCTTACTATGCATGGAATGACCACTTGATAGACCTTTTAAATGACCATATGAATGACTAGGGTGGTTGGGGGTTGCTTGAACCATTTTACACTCAAAAATCAACCAACAAGCTAGCTTCCCATTCACGTGGGCCCCAAAATTCGGGATTAACCATTTTATTTTTCAAATTTGACTTTATTTTTAAGTCCTATATAATTATATAAGTATCCATATATATATACACCAATATATATATATACATATTCACCTATACAAGCTTATTGGGCTCCATTTTAGACCTTAGAATTAATTATATTGGGCTCATTCATTTAATTTATTTGGGCTCAATTTATTTATTACATTGGGCTAACATTAACTAACACATGTTACAATTAATTAAATTAAGCATTGAGTTAGTTTTAAATATTACATGGATCAATGTTTAATTAAATTATATAGGCTACTAGGTTAGTTTATTGGACCTAATTTAATATATCATTTAGACTTAGTATATAATCCAATTAGATTTGCTATTTATAAGTCAATTGGACTCCTCAATTAAATAACACTATTACTTACAAATTTTTGGGTTTGTTTTAATAAAACCCTAACACATGTTAATACAAGTACTTTGACTTGATTAAATTAATTCATTTACTAACACTTATCATCAAATTGAGTTTATAATATAATTAGTCATACACAAACAATTATTCTCACATTGGATTATCTTAAATAATTCACTTGCTTCTTCTTTTACATTATTCATACAAGTAATTAACTTGTTCACTATACATCTTCTTAATTGTCATACGAGACCAACATTCAAGCTTTGTAATTTTATCACATAAACTTCTCTTGAAATATTTTTCCTTCTTTAGTTAATTAATTTAATTAACTAATTTAACACCTCTCATCATACAACTTATCACATACACATATACTTCATACCTCATATTTTTTCTTATGGATATAATTCAATAAATAAAAAATTAGGTTCGTAATTTTCTCGATCATTACAAAACCTTATAGTTTATATCATCATAAAAAATGAAACTCTTTTTAACAAAAAAAAAAAATATATTGATAGTATTAGAGCAATAATTATACTGTTAAAACAATAGTATAATTAAAAGTTTAAAATGTAATTAAAATTATCATTAAATATATATTTATTCAAACACTATCAATAACCTAAAAATAAGGTAAATACACTCTACTTATAAAACGGCTCAATTATTATTTTGAGCGACAATAAACTAACAATTGCCAAAACAACATTATTTTGGAGTACTGGCTCCATCCCACCCAAAAATTGCAATTTGATGTTCTTCCACGAATATATATATATATATATATATATTTATTTATTTAAATATTTTTTTGGTAAAATCAAGCGAATATTTTGTTTCCTGCTATTTGGTAAAAATTTGAACTTAAAACATACAATTAATCATGGCAATAATGCAGCTTTAGATTTTTTAGACTAGTTAAAATGACAAAAAAATTAAAAAATGAATAACTTTAAAGAAAGGTATTTAAATTTAAGTTGTTGATGACTCTCTCTCTCTCTCTCTCTCTCTCTCTCTATATATATATATATATATATATATATATATATATATATATATATATATATATATATATATATTAAGAGTGTAAATATGGAATAATTAACATAAATAATTTATATATTTATAAATTTTTAACACTATAATTCGATCAGGCCTATAATGGGCCGAACCACTTATAATCAAACGGCTAAAATTTTATTTGGGACTTGATTAAATTTATATTAAATTCTGGTTCGATGCAATTGGAGAGTGTCCATGAGAAAAAAAATACAAAACATATGGGTCAAATTATGAAATAGGTGAGGCTAAAAAAAAAAAGTTAACAGGTAAAATTGTAATGGGAAAAATGTTAAATCCCATGTGACTTTCTCTAGGCTTTTTTGAACATAATCGCTGGGAGCTCTCTTATGAGAATATAATAATTAGATATTAGGGTTTTATAATTTTATTTATATCTTGAATTAAAAATAAAAATAAAAAATAAAAAAATTATAAAACATTCATATTCAATTATCATATCCGTCGAATTATTCTAACCTCTAGTGTCCATAAATGGGTCATGGGCCTTTCTTCCACCCGTCATCAGAATGTCGCGCGAGTGTCAAAATTAACCACATCACGGTGTTTATGTACACGGAGAAATAAGTTTTTTTTTCAGTTTTACAGGAAGATAGCGGACTGAACCCATTGATAAAATAATCGGTCTCGCTACTCTTGTTATTTTCTAGATATGACCACAACTGTTGTCATTTTTTCAGACGCAGTGTAACTAAAGTTCAAATAATTGTATACTTTAATTAGTGTCTGATATTGTTTTTTTTCTTTGTCGTTTAGTTAAGAAGAATCCAGAACCGGCTTCTCTTCCATGTAAATAGTCCAAAGTAGATTCATTCAGTTTTATTATATTTTGGGGTGAGTAGGACTGAACAGTTCGTTGTTTGTGAGAGCGATCAACTAGGAAAAAACACATGTTAATGAAAAGGTATGATCAAGTTAATTAGTTGAATTATTTATAAGCATATTATCACAATAAATATAAATATATTTTTAATAAAATTATATCATGTTATCTTGTATTTGGCACGAGCCGATTAGTTGACACATTAGTTGGAATTTTTCTAAAATAGTTTTTAATATATTAAGATGCTTTGATAAAGTGTTTTAGATTACTCATATAATTATTATATTTTATAAATATTTTAGATATTTTAAAGAATTATTCTAAATAGTGGATGATAGTCTTCCACTATATTTGATCTTAGTTATTAGTTATATGGTTCAAAGATTATATAAGAGGATTTTCGTCATTTGTAAATCATTGATACTTGTGCAATAAATAATCAACCATACTTGTGCCATATGTTTAAGTCAATATGAGAAAAAAATGTTTTGCATATTGACAATTGAGAATAAAATTATATCATGTTTTAAAATATTCGTACTAAAACACAATTCTTATTGATTTTGTTTAACTTCACAAAATATCCTACCTCGTCCTTATCAAGAACAGAGATTCTGTTACAAAAAGTGTCAAATATATTATATTTTATGATTCTTCTATGAATATATTCTTTTTTTGAAAGTCATATCTTTGAGAAAATATAATAAACATTAAAATTTTGTTACGAAAAGTTTTAAATATATTATTTTTCATGAAAAAATTAAATATATTAATTTTTCCAAAATTCATGAGTCAGATAGAAAATATAATAAACATTAACAAAACAATAACCCATCATAATAAAATTGGGTTAATATTTTACTTAAAAATTATAAATATTTACTGAAATATCTTTTGAAAATAAATTTCCACAAACTTATACCAACTTGAAATATTTTACTTAATATTTATTTGAATATTTGTATTCAAAATCAAAATTGAAGCTTCTTCCAACTTGAAATATTATACTTAATATTTATTTAAATACTTGTAAGCAAAATCAAAATTGAAGACAGCAAACAAACGGACGTGTTCAAGCCCATAAGTGATGCTACATGCACATGCCGCCTTATCCCTATGAAAAACAATACACGACGATAATATTGACTTTGACCTACTACTCTTTCGGTGTAAACGAATTTTATCCTCTTTCTCCATTTTTAATATACAAGTTTAATAATCGGTAAAAATATGAGGTATGAGTTAGTTTATATAATTTTTTTATAAATATTTAATAATTTTTTATTAATATATTTATTATTTTATATTAATAAAATACATATATAATGATAATAAATTGATTAATTTAAAAATATTAGCGTATATTATGTTGTGCTAAATAGTGATATGAATAGTAACATTCAATTAAATATGAAAATTGAATAGTTGCATATAGATCAAATTATTATTGTATTTATTTCTTACATACATACATATAGATAGAGAAAAAAATTAAATCTAGCATTTCACCATTCTCTCATTATTATTTTGAGGTGAAAAATGTGTAAGATTTTAATCAATAAATAAGAAAGAGAGAGAGAGAGAGAGATTTTATTTTAACTGATGCATTTTGACCGTTGAATATAGTGGATTGGGTTTTAGTTTTAATCCCAACTCTAACATACACTGTGGGTGTAAACTTTTTAAAATTAGTGACAATGAAACTTGTACTTTAATTTATTTTCAATGGTTCCTTTCCTTGATTTGTTGAAAAAGATATGAACATTGATAGCGTTAATATCAATATCATGGAGAAAACAAAGAAAAACATATTTTTAATTATATAACATTTTACCCGTTGTCCATTTTTGCCGTGTATTTTTGCAGCTCTTATGTATATGTTTGTTTAATTGTGTACATGTACGAGCAAACATTGGTTTAAATAGTAGGAGAAAAATCATATGAATTTGAAATACATGGAATGTTAACAGGACTACGAATATTTATAATTATGATATTTTAAAGCTTACATTGTACATGTATACATAGATTGTACATTGCGTCTCATTAAATAAAAAATTAATATTAATTTTATAATTTAAAATAGAGAGAATATTAAATTTAAGATGTCAGATGTACATTTCAAGTTTATATCAATCGCTAGATTTTTATATTTATTTAATATTAACACGTGTTTTAAGGCATCTAATTTTCATTACTTCTAAATAGTTGATAAATTAATTTTATTTATAAAACGAGTAGAATGATACTCGCAAAATACTGTTCCACTTGACTTGAATATTTTCACCTGTAAAATAAAAACATCTAATTACGGAGTAGATATAACAAATGTTTATTATTATCTATTGAAATAAACAACTGAACAGTAGAGATGCATAAAAAATTGAAAAAAATTAAAAAATAGACTGGACCAAATTGAATCATTAAAAATTTAAATAAAAAAATACAAAACCGAATATTATAAAATCAAAAAACAGAGACCAGTTCTGTAAGACCCCGAATTTTATGAAATACAAAATTTAATTTTTCTTCATATATATTTTTTTTTGAAACAGTAAGTGGTTAAATTAACAAAATTGAAAGTTAAGGATGTTATGTGCAAATTTTATTTTGTCGGACAATATTCGCTTTGTCGGGGAATATTCGTTTGGTCGGGGAATATTCGTGCCGTACGACGGCGGCGAAATAATAAATTATTGGTGGACCCCACAACGGAATATTTGTCGGATATAGAAAACGACAGAAGTAACCTTTTTAAATAAAAATAGTCAACGGAACTGTTAAAATACCGGTGATAAAAGAATAGTAGCATACGGTAGTTTATGGTATTTTCTGTAGCACACAGTACTCTACAGTAACACACGGTATTGCATAGTGTCTCATATTATTGGTCTGATAATTGACACCGTAACTGTTACGCATCATTTCATCGATAATTGTCACTGCATAATATTTTATATTATCAATTCAATAATTGTTGTTACACAGTATTTTGCATTATTGATTTAATAATTGTCATTACACTGTATTTTATATCATTGAGTCAATAATTGTTGTTGCACTGTTTTTAAAATTATTGAACCTAATAATTGTCACAGTAACATATGCACAGTAATTCACATTATTGAATCAATAATTGTCATTACACAGTAACGTATGCTTTATTTTACATTATTGTTATCTCTATTATGATGTTATTTAAACAGTTGTATTTCATTAATTTATTGACTTGATATCTAAGAGCTAACTATACTGTATTTATAACAATTAGTCATAATAATTGAATTGATAAAGTTATTTGTTTATAATATAAAGTTAGGTGATTATTAGGTGATATGAAATGAATGGTGTAGATTAAAGTGTGAATTATTGTTGAATAATTGAATTGATTTGTTTATAATATAAAGTTAGGTGATTATTAGGTGATATGAAATGAATGGTGTAGATTAAAGTGTGAATTATTGTTGAATAATTAAATTGATTTGTTTATAATATAAAGTTAGGTGATTATTAGGTGATATGAAATGAATGGTGTAGATTAAAGATAATATAATATTTGAAATGGATGGTGTAGATTAAAAGATGATCTTTAAATGAATGGTTTAGATTAAATGAATGATAAGATTTTTGGCTATAAATAGAAGCCTTAACTTAAGGATTTTTCATAAACTTCCTTACTTGTTCTTTCTTTCTCTCTCTAAATACTTCTTGTGAAAGTTCTCTCTAAGTGTGCTTAAGTCATCTTGAGTATTTGTGAAGATCTATAAGTATACGTGTACTGTTCAAGTTAATCAACCTCATTTAAATCAATATCCAGTCACGTGTTGAGGTAAGGGATACCATCTTTTTCATCTTCCATTATTCAAACGTACTATGGTAAGGGATTATCATTATTTGATTCTCGATAATAATATTGTTTCTTCCTTACTCATAAGACGTGCATTTTATTTCCATGTATTAAATTGTGGGAATAACCTTACGGAGCGGATTGCCGCCTGTTGGTGAATAACCTTTCGTATTCATTCATTATTAATCTCTGAGAATAACCTTACGGAGCGGATTGCCGCCTGTTTGGTGAATAACTCTTTGTACTCAAATTCTATTAAATTGTGGGAATAACCTTACGGAGCGGATTGCCGCCTGTTGGTGAATAACCTTTCGTATTCATTTATTATTAATCTCTGAGAATAACCTTACGGAGCGGATTGCCGCCTGTTTGGTGAATAACTCTTTGTACTCAAATTATATTAAATTGTGGGAATAACCTTACGGAGCGGATTGCCGCCTGTTGGTGAATAACCCTTTGTATTAATTTCCTTCACCTTTTGTTAATCAAACCTGCTACGGTAAGGGATATTATTTTCTTTCATACTCCTAAATCGAAATTTATTATGGAACTATTGCTTCTATAATTCCTGAAAATATTATATGTTCCATAATAGTTGAACTTCATTATTTCAACTGAACCTTCCTATTTACGTGAACCTTTCTATTGAATTGTAACCGTTATTCTGAACTGTGGATCTTGAATTTCACTCCACATCATGTTGACAATTTGGATATTATTTGAATCTGTACAAAGTAAACTTCCGATACTTATTGTTATCCTATTTATTCTGTTCATCATTTATATCATTCTAATCATCCAAAAATCAAGCTGTTGTGAATATCTGTGGCCGGGGGCACATATGTGATATATTTGTGGAACAGATGATAGGTTAAAGGCGATATAATAGGTTAAAGGCGATACATCTGTTCGGTGTCTTTTATGGCACGTGGTGAATGTTCTCTTTGGCCCGTAGTGCAAAGATGAACTGTTGTTTGGTATGATTATGACCAAAGGCTGAATCTGGTATAATCATGACCGTTGGTGCTATATTGAATATCTTTGGCCCGTAGTACAAAGATGAACTGTTGATGTGCATGATTATGATCAGGAACTGTGAATTTGTATTATCTTGACTAATGATATTTCAGATGATAAAAGTTGATGATGTTTTTCCTAAAAAGAGAACCGAGTGGACATTATAGTCTGCATTATTCTTCTAATAGATTACTCATTCCGCTGCTATTATTGATCTGAACGTTGTTTAAGAATTTAACTGCAGTTTTTGATATAAACCTTGTAGTCTATTGTATTCTATCAAGAACTCAACTGTTGAAGACTAATGATAATTTATTCGTCATTATCTTAGTCATGATATTCTTTACTGGGCTATTTGAGCTCACCCTTTCTTTTGTTCCATTGTTTTTTCAACAGGAGATGAAAACATAACAGGGTCTAGCCGGGGAATGGAGTGAGGGTCCGAGGAATAGTTATCATAGTCTTCACGTTTTGTAAAATAGTGTGGCAATAATAGTGAAGACTTAGTTGTGTATTATTATACACTGTATTGTTGTACGTTGTGCTTTGTTGTAATAATTTTGTTGTAGTATTTTGACGACTCAAGTTTGGGCTGTGTGGGCCCAGATTTGGGGGCGTCACAGTTGGCATCAGAGCTTCGGGATATGGTCTTTAATGGAGATCTGGGGTTAGAACTAGGAGGGGAGAGACGAATAAAATCAATCACTAGTGTGTCCTACCTAAATTAGATTTATTTTTTATCTAATGAATCGATTTGAATGTAGGAACATGAAGAGATGAGTCAGTTTATTTGAACTAACGTTTATTTTGTGACCACAGTTAATTATGGCATCTGGAAATCAGGAGGTTAACTATGAAATTACCGAAACAAATGTAGCTGCAAAACAAGAGGCGACGAATAATCTTCTTACAAACTCAGAGTTGAATCATTTGCCTAAGGCAAAAATTATGCGTGTTCTATCCAGTAAGGATGAAGGTGAAAGCTCTGCTACAGTCGTTCCAGATCCATTCTTAGAAGCAATTAATGGAAGTAACGAACTTGCGGAAATTATTGCCTTTAATTTACTCACTAATTGGGAGAGTGATATCACCTGGTTATGCTCTATAACAAAGGATCAGAATATATGGACTTTTCATATTAGTCTTTGGGATTTATGGTGTTCCAGCTATGATTTTCAAGATTATTTAAAAATGATGTTTCTATACTTTTGGGCGTTACAATTTAGAGGAATTCAGGTTAAGTTAGTCACTATCGTGGAAACTGCAGTCTATCGAAAATACTATTTTAATGGAAATCATTGGTACCTTACTACTGATGAAGTTGATGAACCCGAGAAACAGTTTGCTAGAAAATTATTCAGTGGTATTCCCATGGTTGAAATACGTGAAGATCCGAATGAAGTATTCGGGATTCAATTTGACGATAACAGTCAAGAAACCGAATGAGGTGATAACCGGTAAGCTATTCATAAATTCTCGTGAAGTCTATGCCATATTAGATACTGGCTCTATCCACTCTTTTATCTCACCTATATGTACTCAACGTTTAAATTTGACTATTGAAAACTTAAATCTTGTTTTATCAGTTGAAACCTCATTGGGAGAAATACCTATTACATTTACTATCTATAAATCTTGCCTAGTTCAAATCAACAACCTCACATTACCTGTTGACCTTATTTCTTTGGAGATGCGTGAATTTGATGTGATTTTAGGAATTGATTGGTTGACTACCCATCATGCTAAAATTGATTGTTTTCATAAGATTATTAGTTTTCATATTCCTAATCAACCTGTCATGCAAATTCAAGCAACTAAACCATTGAAATCTATAACTGTTATTTCTAGCCATAAAGCCATTCGTTTATTGAAAAACGGATGTCAAGCCTTTTTAGCTCATGTCACTGATTTGAACAAAAACACGTCAAACTTGAATGATATTCCCATTGTTAATGAGTTTCCTGACGTTTTTTTTTCTGAGGAACTTTCTGGCTTACCCCAAACCGTGAAATTGAATTCTGTATCGATCTTGAACCCGACACTAAGCCCATTTTTAAAGTCCCACACCAAATGGCTCCCATAGAACACCAAGAGTTGAAAGTTTAATTACTAGATATCGGTATCATTCATTCTAGTACAAAACTTATATCGAGCGAGGAATGCGAGAAGAGTTTTCAAGAACTCAAGAGGAGACTTGTTTCAGCTCCTGTTCTGACCATACCATCAGGATCAGGAGAATTTGTTATCTACAGCGATGCTTCTGGCAAACGTCTAGGCTGTGTCCTTATGCAACATGGAAAGGTTATAGCCTATGCCTCTCGACAACTCAAAGATTATGAGAAAAATTATCCTACTCATGATCTAGAGTTGGCAGCAGTCGTTTTCGCGTTAAAGATCTGGAGACACTACTTGTACGGAGAAAAAGTGGATATCTATACGGATCATAAAAGTCTCAAGTATTTCTTCACCCAGAAGGAATTCAACATGCGACAACGACGTTGGCTTGAGCTGTTGAAGGATTATGACCACACAATCCAGTATCACCCGGGAAAGGCGAACGTTGTAGCTGACGCTTTGAGCAGAAAATCTTATGCAAGTACAAGTGCACTGCTGACAACACAAAAGTGTATTTTGTACGACTTGCAAAAGATGGAGATAGAGCTAAAGACACCAGGGACCCGCTCGAAGATTGCTCACGTGCGAGTAGAACCAACTTTAATCGATAAAATTAAAGCTGCTCAAGCTACCGATCCGGAACTGATAAACATGATAAAGAAAGTACAAGAAGGTGCCATTCCCGAAGCAAGAATCGACGAGAAAGGAATACTTCGAGTCAACTCTCGACTCTGTGTTCCTAACGATCCTGAATTAAAGCATAAAATCATGATGGAGGCACACAACACGCCGTTTGCAATCCACCCAGGAGGTACCAAGATGTATCGAGATCTTCGACATACATTTTGGTGGAACAATATGAAAAGAGATTGCAGAGTTTATCTCAAGGTGCCTAACTTGTCAACGTGTCAAGGCAGAGCATCAAGTTCCTAAAGGTCCATTACAATCACTTGAAGTTCCCGAATGGAAGTGGGAACACATCAATATGGACTTCGTGACGGGTCTTCCAAAAGTTTCTCAAGGCTTAGATGCAATTTGGGTGATCGTAGATAGATTGACCAAATCTGCTCATTTATTGCCTATACGAGAAAACTTTTCACTTGAACGTCTTGCCGGTATGTACATAAATGAGATCGAGAGATTGCATGGCATGCCAGTTTCCATAGTTTCTGATCGAGATCCTAGATTCACTTCACGCTTTTGGACCAGTCTACAAAAAGCTATGGGCACTGAACTACGTTTTAGTTCTGCATATCATCCTCAAACGGACGGACAATCGGAAAGGACGATCCAGACCCTCGAAGATCTTTTGAGACTTTGTGTATTAGACTTCAAAGGAAGATGGGATAAGTACTTGCCGTTGGTGGAATTTTCTTACAACAACAGTTACCAAGCAAGCATAGGCATGACTCCATTCGAGGCATTGTATGGAAGGAAGTGTCGCTCTCCAATATGTTGGAATGAGGTAGGAGAAGCAAAATTGTTGGGACCCGAGTTGGTACGTTTGACGACCGAAAAGATCCAAATGATCCGACAACGAATACAGACCGCACAAGAACGACAAAAGAGTTATGCTGATCTTCATCGGAGAGACGAAAGTTTCAACGTCGGAGAACATGTATTCTTACGTGTTTCTCCATGGAAAGGGGTTACGAGATTCGGAAAGAGAGGAAAGCTTAACCCTCGATTTATTGGCCCATTTGAAATCCTAGATCGAATAGGAATCGTAGCCTACAGACTAGCCCTACCACCAAGTATGTCTCGCATCTATAACGTTTTTCACATATCTATGTTACGTAAATATGTGAAGGACCCAAACCACGTCATTGAGTTAGAACCAGACGTTATAGCAGAGGATTTAACATACGAGGATGTACCTGTTAAGATCCTGGATAAGAAGGAGCAGATCCTACGCTCAAAGGTTATACCTCAAGTTAAGGTTTTATGGAGGAACCAAGATACTGAGGAAATGACCTGGGAGCTAGAATCTGAGATGAAATCTAAGTATCCTTACCTCTTCGATATGTCAGGTACGTCAATTTCGGGGACGAAATTTCATAAGGAGGGGAGGTTGTAAGACCCCGAATTTTATGAAATACAAAATTTAATTTTTCTTCATATATATTTTTTTTTGAAACAGTAAGTGGTTAAATTAACAAAATTGAAAGTTAAGGATGTTATGTGCAAATTTTATTTTGTCGGACAATATTCGCTTTGTCGGGGAATATTCGTTTGGTCGGGGAATATTCGTGCCGTACGACGGCGGCGAAATAATAAATTATTGGTGGACCCCACAACGGAATATTTGTCGGATATAGAAAACGACAGAAGTAACCTTTTTAAATAAAAATAGTCAACGGAACTGTTAAAATACCGGTGATAAAAGAATAGTAGCATACGGTAGTTTATGGTATTTTCTGTAGCACACAGTACTCTACAGTAACACACGGTATTGCATAGTGTCTCATATTATTGGTCTGATAATTGACACCGTAACTGTTACGCATCATTTCATCGATAATTGTCACTGCATAATATTTTATATTATCAATTCAATAATTGTTGTTACACAGTATTTTGCATTATTGATTTAATAATTGTCATTACACTGTATTTTATATCATTGAGTCAATAATTGTTGTTGCACTGTTTTTAAAATTATTGAACCTAATAATTGTCACAGTAACATATGCACAGTAATTCACATTATTGAATCAATAATTGTCATTACACAGTAACGTATGCTTTATTTTACATTATTGTTATCTCTATTATGATGTTATTTAAACAGTTGTATTTCATTAATTTATTGACTTGATATCTAAGAGCTAACTATACTGTATTTATAACAATTAGTCATAATAATTGAATTGATAAAGTTATTTGTTTATAATATAAAGTTAGGTGATTATTAGGTGATATGAAATGAATGGTGTAGATTAAAGTGTGAATTATTGTTGAATAATTGAATTGATTTGTTTATAATATAAAGTTAGGTGATTATTAGGTGATATGAAATGAATGGTGTAGATTAAAGTGTGAATTATTGTTGAATAATTAAATTGATTTGTTTATAATATAAAGTTAGGTGATTATTAGGTGATATGAAATGAATGGTGTAGATTAAAGATAATATAATATTTGAAATGGATGGTGTAGATTAAAAGATGATCTTTAAATGAATGGTTTAGATTAAATGAATGATAAGATTTTTGGCTATAAATAGAAGCCTTAACTTAAGGATTTTTCATAAACTTCCTTACTTGTTCTTTCTTTCTCTCTCTAAATACTTCTTGTGAAAGTTCTCTCTAAGTGTGCTTAAGTCATCTTGAGTATTTGTGAAGATCTATAAGTATACGTGTACTGTTCAAGTTAATCAACCTCATTTAAATCAATATCCAGTCACGTGTTGAGGTAAGGGATACCATCTTTTTCATCTTCCATTATTCAAACGTACTATGGTAAGGGATTATCATTATTTGATTCTCGATAATAATATTGTTTCTTCCTTACTCATAAGACGTGCATTTTATTTCCATGTATTAAATTGTGGGAATAACCTTACGGAGCGGATTGCCGCCTGTTGGTGAATAACCTTTCGTATTCATTCATTATTAATCTCTGAGAATAACCTTACGGAGCGGATTGCCGCCTGTTTGGTGAATAACTCTTTGTACTCAAATTCTATTAAATTGTGGGAATAACCTTACGGAGCGGATTGCCGCCTGTTGGTGAATAACCTTTCGTATTCATTTATTATTAATCTCTGAGAATAACCTTACGGAGCGGATTGCCGCCTGTTTGGTGAATAACTCTTTGTACTCAAATTATATTAAATTGTGGGAATAACCTTACGGAGCGGATTGCCGCCTGTTGGTGAATAACCCTTTGTATTAATTTCCTTCACCTTTTGTTAATCAAACCTGCTACGGTAAGGGATATTATTTTCTTTCATACTCCTAAATCGAAATTTATTATGGAACTATTGCTTCTATAATTCCTGAAAATATTATATGTTCCATAATAGTTGAACTTCATTATTTCAACTGAACCTTCCTATTTACGTGAACCTTTCTATTGAATTGTAACCGTTATTCTGAACTGTGGATCTTGAATTTCACTCCACATCATGTTGACAATTTGGACATTATTTGAATCTGTACAAAGTAAACTTCCGATACTTATTGTTATCCTATTTATTCTGTTCATCATTTATATCATTCTAATCATCCAAAAATCAAGCTGTTGTGAATATCTGTGGCCGGGGGCACAGATGTGATATATTTGTGGAACAGATGATAGGTTAAAGGCGATATAATAGGTTAAAGGCGATACATCTGTTCGGTGTCTTTTATGGCACGTGGTGAATGTTCTCTTTGGCCCGTAGTGCAAAGATGAACTGTTGTTTGGTATGATTATGACCAAAGGCTGAATCTGGTATAATCATGACCGTTGGTGCTATATTGAATATCTTTGGCCCGTAGTACAAAGATGAACTGTTGATGTGCATGATTATGATCAGGAACTGTGAATTTGTATTATCTTGACTAATGATATTTCAGATGATAAAAGTTGATGATGTTTTTCCTAAAAAGAGAACCGAGTGGACATTATAGTCTGCATTATTCTTCTAATAGATTACTCATTCCGCTGCTATTATTGATCTGAACGTTGTTTAAGAATTTAACTGCAGTTTTTGATATAAACCTTGTAGTCTATTGTATTCTATCAAGAACTCAACTGTTGAAGACTAATGATAATTTATTCGTCATTATCTTAGTCATGATATTCTTTACTGGGCTATTTGAGCTCACCCTTTCTTTTGTTCCATTGTTTTTCAACAGGAGATGAAAACATAACAGGGTCTAGCCGGGGAATGGAGTGAGGGTCCGAGGAATAGTTATCATAGTCTTCACGTTTTGTAAAATAGTGTGGCAATAATAGTGAAGACTTAGTTGTGTATTATTATACACTGTATTGTTGTACGTTGTGCTTTGTTGTAATAATTTTGTTGTAGTATTTTGACGACTCAAGTTTGGGCTGTGTGGGCCCAGATTTGGGGGCGTCACAAGTTCGACAGATTTCGATTTAACTTGTCAAAAAATCGAAACCGATCGAACAATTTAAAATTATAATATAATTTATATACTTTTATAATAAATATTTATTTTAGTTATGAAACTTAAAATTTAATAAATTTAATTTAATTATAACAATTAGTTATACAAATTACATTACATATGTAATGATATGCATATTTAATTTTAAATTAAATTTGAATATAATATTTTAAACTAAATCGCGCATGCTTAAGTTTTAATAACTAACTATTTTTTAATGTTTAAATTTTAATAACCAACTAAATCGATAACCGAATAAATCAATTACGGAGTAAAATTTTATACAATTTTAATTTTTAATTTTTTATAATCAATTTAAATAATTTGATTATTTTTTTATTGATTAAATCTATCGTTGTGTACTCTTACCAAAAACTATTAAGATTGGACGATCCCAACTTTTTATATTATAAAAAACTAATATTTTTAAAATAAAAATAATATGAATATAATGCGTATTTAGTATTCATGTGAAAGGTTTCACGTGACAGGGAGCCGGTGATATTATCTCATATATTATATTCCATTCGAGCCTTCATTTACTATTCCAGAACAAAATATTCATACGGAATTTAATAAGAGCAAACTGCAGAGAGAGTGAGAGAGAAAGATGGGAGGAGGAGGAGATATAGATGATTTGCCGAAGAATTCAGCAAACTACACAGCTTTAACACCGCTTGGATTTCTGGAAAGAGCAGCTCTGGTTCATCCCCACCGGAAATCGATCGTCCATGGTTCTTTGCAATACACCTGGCTCCAGACTTATCAGCGTTGCCGTCGTTTGGCTTCTGCTTTGTCCAAGCACTCCGTCGGTGCCGGTTGCACGGTAATAAATTTAACATTTTTGTATTAGATGGAGCATAATTTTATTCACTGTAATTTTTATGTAATTGGATGCCTTGAAATCTCTAAAAATAGAAATTTCATCGATTATCTTAGTTATGTGGTTTGGCTGCGTTAGGCTACATTAGTCGTATTAGGCTGTGTTTGCGGTGAGTTTTGGCTCTTGTGTAATGAAAGATTCATAATTTTCTTTTAATCCCATTACATAGTTACATTAAACAGCCTACCTGAGTTATGTATGATGATTATTTTTTGGTGGCTGAATTATTTGATCTTTTTCTTTCCTCGGATTTGATTATGTTCGTGTGAACGTATGTGTGTATTTATATCTATGGATTTGATATTATTAATGATTGATGCTTTTGATTTAAGGAATTTGAAGCAAATATATACATATGGCTATTAGCTATTTTGACCTAATGTGAGGTGTTAATGTAACTTTTAAAGGATAAAATTATTCCTACACTAGTTCTATTTGCAACTTTCTAATTTGATAGTGGTTTGGTGAAGAGAAGCTCAGCTTAGCTTAGTAGACTTGTGGGGTGAGTTGAACAATTTTTTCTTCAGCTTGATTGATGAGTAGGATAGAGCTCAGTTGATTTCAGATTCTTAGTTTTAGTTAAAATGCTTGCCTTTAAAATGAATTGCTATTTGACTGTAAAGTTCAACAAACCTAGTCAGTCCATGTAACCTATTTCAATGAAATTAACATGGCTCATTCTTAATTTCCAGTGGTATAAACCCATACAAATCTGTAGTGGAGCTAATTTTATATTTTAGGATAGGAATTCTCAGGGAAAAAAGAAAAATAAATAAGTACTTTAGGATGGGATCTATACCAAGCTATATCCCTTTTATTTGGCTTAGATAATGCTTAATTCTTTAAACAGAATTTCGCTTTTTTAAAAAAATAAATTATTTGTGCTATTAGTTTTGCCAATAGGTAGTAAGATGATTCTGGTTTCAGTTTATCATCAACCGTGATATTGTTTTTTTTAATCATCTAAGAAGGATCCATTTTACAACCGAGACCAGCATCTGTTCTATATAGATAATCCGAAGTGGATTCAATCAATTTCATTATATCTGGGTGTGAATATAACTAATAGTCCATTGTGAGTGTGAGCAACTATGAAAATGCACCAGGTGCTGATGAAATAGTATATTCCCCCGGTTTGACTTTAGTTGTCCCCCTTCTTTTGAGGGTGTTGGTACAGATTTAAGATGCGATGAAAACATATTTATGGACGGTATTTTTTTAAATAAATCATTAATATAGTTGAATGTAACATATAAATATATTGGGGATGTATATACTTATTTTATTAAAAGTATATTAAATAAATGTGTTTTCAGCTCGCCTTTAAATGCATGTCAAGCATATTCGAAGAAAGGGGATAGGTAAGATCGGACGTAGGTAGTAATCTCTCCAACCCAATTTTAATTTAATGTTTTCCTTGTATGGAAGACCCAAACTAAATGTCATAGTTGCTCTATAAAAGTTGATTTGGACATAAACCATATGGACTGTGAGAGCTGCAAGCTCTTCATCTTTGATATATGACAGTTCCCTCTTTTACAAGTATTACTCATTTGTCATTTATAGGTTGGCACACAATATGCTCTTAGTCACATGCATTAGTTCGCCTTCCTAGTAAATGCACCACTATTTTTAAAAGATTTTGAAATGTAACCACAATAAGAACGAATGCTTTTATATACAGAGCCAAAGGAATTCAATTACCAACAACTTGGGTTAATTGATATTTTGGTTATTGTACTATGACCCGTTTTTATTTTGTTTACTTAAATTTTTTTGTTACATTCACATTATTGAACTAATAAAAAAAATTCATTTGAGTGATTTTATAATTTTCTGTCCAAATAGTCAACGGCGTTGCATATGTGGTTAACGTTTAAAATGATGTGGACGATAGGGTCCAACTTTTGTATTAAAAAATTAGTAATTTTGTACAAGTAGATAACTGTCAATTTTTTAAAATAATTTAAATGCTTATCTACTTATCTACTTATCTAGAAAAAGTAAAAATAAAAAATATTCTTAAACAAAGATAAAAACACAAATTAAGAGTCAAAAAATAATTATTAAAAGGCAAAAAAAAAAAAAAACTAAAAGAAAGCAGCTTCATGTTCTAAAACTTATCTTCATCCCCCCTGCCTTTTTCCTCCATAACCACTTTTCCGGAGTCTCTCGCTGCTGTTGCCGCCGCTGCCGCTACCACCTCTCATCTCCACCATCGCCTTCCCTCACCCATCACCACCGTGTAGCAGTTTGTTCGCATCACATCGTCACCCCCCTCACCATCTTCAACCTTCACCCAAAAAACCAACATAACAGCAACCCAAATTGGTATCCCATAAAATACGAAAGAGAGGTTGGTGTTAATTTTCTTCGTTTGGAATCTCTAATATGTTTTTTTTACCATCTGATCTGCTCCAAGTGTTTAATTTAATTTTTTTTCCTCCGCTTAATTTTAAGTTTTGTTTTATTTGATTTTGGGGTCAGTGTTTTAAGTATCAATTTGAAGTGGAATTTGTATATGTATGTGAGTTTGGAGGTTGGGTATCTTTACATCACTACCGTTGCTGCAGAAATTTCAAACGCTAGGAGATGCTAGTGGCGATGATGAGGTGCTAGTTGGGGAGGCAGTAGGGGTGGCAAGGGCGGTGGGGTGTGGTGGACGACGACTATTGAGCGATTGGAATGCTGGTGGGAAGAACACCACTTCCTTATTCGACGATTCGTAACCAGTGCGTGGGTAAGGATCGAGGAGAGAGAGGCAATGAATTTATTTCTTTTTATTTTTCAAAATTGTTTTGATTTAATTTTATTTTTGGTAATGTAAACATGACTTTATTTTTTATTTTAATTTTTGCTAGGTAAACAAATTTCTTAATCTTTTTTATGTAAAGGTTGGGACCAACATGCCATCTCAATAGTATGTCCCACATTTTTTTGTCTGCCATTTGCCATATAGGCTTTGCTGTTAATAATTTGGTCGTAAAATTATAAAATCACTCGCATGATTTTTTTTTATTAGTTCAGTAATACAAATGTAACAAAAAAAGTTTCAGTAACCAAAATAAAAATCGACCCCCATTACAATAACCAAAATATCAATTAACCCCGAACAACTTTATGAGCATGGATTATATGCATGTTGGGTGTGGTAGTTTAAAAGCTAACTGTGTAAATTGCATTGGAAAGTAGAAAAACCTAAATGAGCATAACTTTCTTTTTGTTCAATTATCCCTTTCTCCAAGGTCTATAATTGATATTGTTATCACCATTTTCCTTGATAAAGCCTTTATAGATGTCATCGACCTATTCTGCTTTGCCTCAAAATATTAAATTTCTCATTATTATTGTGTACAATGAGTCAATGCTATTCAGTTTCTTCTTCATCTCACTTTTCGCCATTTTTTATTCGAATAAATGCATACTACACAGTCACGAGAATTCTTTACCTTTATGGAGATTTACAATGATGTAGTCTTCTGAATTACATGAGGGCCTTTTATAGGCAAAAAGTGAAGACCTGCCACAAATTCACATGTTATGGACTAGCACTCTTAATAGCAAAAATTGTAGACGACGTAAATTGCCAGGTAACAAAATGGAATTTATTGGAGTGCGTTTATATTACTGATTTTATGTTGAAATGGCTGTAATAGTCCAATTCAACTTTATTACTCATTGAAGGCGGACTTAGTTCTAGTAAGACCAAGCCTTTCGGCTGGACTTGGAGCGATATAAACTGTCCATGTATGGTTTAACTTTGCGAGCTACGTATCCTTGATTTATTGGCAGTTTCCCTGGTATCAAATACTGTACAGCAAATTAGTAAATAGGTGCTCATGTCAAAATGCTCATGCTCTGATGAATTTATTATACCTTTCTTCCAAATAAAAGCATCAATATTTAGAGAAGATATGAAGAATGTAAGCATGATGTTTTGGAAGGGAAGTTTCCAAACTGAGTTGAAGCAAATCCATTACTGACAACAAATCTCTCAGCAATATTGGCACAATTCTAACTACATAAATATTCTAGTTTTTGACAATGCTATGTTTAAAAGTGAACTGTAACTAAATGAATTAAAAAAAGCCTGAATGAAAATGACATTATGTTTATTCAGTTATCACTTTCTCCCGTGTTATATTTCATATTGTCATCACCATTTCCATAATCATACCTTCATAGTTATTACCAAACTGATATATTGCGCTTCAACCTTAACAATTGATGTTTCCGCATTTAACTTAGTCTATAATGCTATGCTATTACTTCTCTTCATTTTGTTGTTTGTTTATAAAATATTTTTCACCACAACTTTGTTTTATAAGAAAGAAGAAATCCCATGATATACGGTCATTAGAAGTCTTTAAGGTTCTGAAGACATACATTTCTGTAGTTGTTGTCTTCATGTGTCAAAACGTTCACTGCATAATAGCTTTTCCCAGAATTAAGTCATTAAATAGCACTCTTTAGATTTATTGGGGATGAATGTCCATCATTTCTGTTATATTTATACTGATAAGTTTACACACAGTATCACTTAGTTTTTCCTTTTCTTTTTCCACTATGTTATAAAACAGACAAAGAAAATTAAACGCACCAGTGTACAACTGACAATTCTTCAAATATGAATGTCGAAATTTAATAGTGTTCTTAAGGTCCGAATCATGTATAAGATGCATAAACAAAGATGGATTTGTGAATGAGACATATTACCTTTGTTCTTCCACATAGGAGCTCAATTTTCTTTTATGTGTTGCTCCATTTCTTCAAGACTCAAGCTTGTTGGTGTGTTGCAGCTTACCATTATATTCCTTATCTGCATTTGCAGGTAGCAGTAATTGCACCAAATATTCCTGCCCTGTATGAAGCTCATTTCGGAGTTCCAATGGCTGGGGCTGTTGTAAACGCTGTCAACATTCGTCTAAATGCACCAGCTGTTTCTTTTCTTTTAGGGCATTCATCTTCTGCAGTTATAATGGTGGACCAAGAGTTCTTTAAATTGGCAGAGGAAGCTTTGAAAATTTTGGAGGACAAAAACAAAATCAATTTTAAGCCTCCACTTCTGATTGTCATTGAGGATGAAAGCTGTGATCCAGAGGCACTCCAATATGCTTTAGGGAGAGGAGCGGTTGAATATGAGAAATTCATGGAAACTGGTGACCCAGAATATCCATGGAAACCACCAGAGGATGAGTGGCATAGCATTGCTTTGGGTTATACTTCTGGTACAACAGCCAGTCCTAAGGGGGTGGTGTTGCACCATCGAGGGGCGTACCTCATGGCTTTGAGTAATGTAGTTATATGGGGGATGAATGAGGGAGCTGTTTACCTGTGGACTTTACCCATGTTCCATTGCAACGGTTGGTGTTTTACCTGGACACTTGCTGCTCTGTGTGGGACAAGCATATGCCTCCGACAGGTGATGCTCTTGACTTATATTAAATACTTGGAAAAGCTTTATGCTAATCTTGTTATTTGTACTCCTACATCTCTTGTAGATCTTGATCTGATTATGATCATCTTTGTCATATATGATTATACAAGACACTTGTAAGGGGTAGACCAAATTCTAGCTAGTGTAGTTATATGATTTTATATACTGCTTCTTTTAAGATTAAACATTTTGGCCCCCAAGAAAAGGTCAATGGACATCAATTAGTTCAATTAATGGTGGAATGACAAATTACTTGGAATCTCCTCCTTTGGCGTTCCATAGTTGAAGTGGTGTTTTGTCTACATTGGACAATTAGTTTTCTTCCACCCTTTTAGTATTAAGGCAGTGAACTTTAGCAGAAGTTAGACTTTGAAATCGGTTCTTTCTTCTGGTTATCAAGTTTACTTTTCTATGTAAAATTTGCCATCTTTAGCTCGATTAAGAAGCTGGTTACTCTCTTTACATCTTATGCTTCTTTACTATGGTTTTTTGGTTTTTTTCAGGTAACAGCAAAGGGTGTTTATTCGGCCATAGCCAACAATGATGTAACGCATTTCTGTGCTGCACCTGTGGTGCTCAACACCATAGTAAATGCCCCACCAAACGAAACAATTCTTCCCCTCCCTCGCCTCGTACATGTAATGACAGCTGGTGCCGCTCCACCCCCTTCTGTTCTATTAGCAATGGCCAGAAATGGCTTTCATGTTACACACACTTATGGCCTCTCTGAAACCTACGGTCCATCCACAGTATGTGCATGGAAACGCGAGTGGGACGCACTACCCCCTGAAAAGCAAGCTCGACTAAATGCACGACAAGGTGTACGATATATCGGCTTGGAGGGTTTGGATGTTGTCAACACACAAGACATGAAACCTGTCCCAGCAAATGGAACCACCATTGGGGAGATTGTATTTCGGGGTAATGTTGTCATGAAGGGCTACCTGAAGAACCCTAAAGCCAATGCGGACGCTTTTGCAAATGGCTGGTATCATTCCGGAGATCTTGGTGTGAAGCATCCAGACGGCTATATCGAAATTAAAGATAGATCAAAGGATATTATCATTTCCGGAGGTGAAAATATCAGTAGCGTGGAGATTGAAAACGTTCTGTACCAGCACCCTGCAATTATGGAGGCATCAGTGGTGGCTAGGCCAGATGAGCGATGGGGAGAATCTCCTTGTGCATTTGTGACTTTAAAATCCAAGGTGGATCAATCTGATGAACAAAGAATTGGAGAAGATATCATGAAATTCTGCCGGTCAAAGATGCCTGCATATTGGGCTCCGAAATCAGTGGTGTTTGGGCCATTGCCGAAGACGGCAACTGGGAAGGTGCAGAAGCATTTACTGCGGGCTAAGGCAAAGGAGATGGGACCATTAAAGAAAAGTAAGTTATAATAGCAAAAATTACGTAGGACTGAGTAATAATGAGTAATAGCTGTAATGCTGGCTCTCCTTTCATTTCTTCGTGTTGTTTTATGAAATGTCTACGCTTTTCCCTTGTGCATATACTATCAATGCACAATCCGGGAAGCAATAATAAGAGTTGTTATAAATCAGTGTTAATACAGTAATATGAATGCTGGGATGAGCTGAAGACATCCATAGTAGAAGTAGCTTTTGATATTATCTTCGTAGTTCAAACCACCAGTTGTGCGTCACTTTTTTTGTAAAATTTATGAAATTTATTGATAGGTTTCTAAATTCTAAAGATGGGAGTATTTAAAAGTGCGATGCTATTTTCACCGAATTTATGTGGAGCGTAGACCATGAAAGTGCACTAAAAGTCACTTCTGCCCTTGACCTTTACTATGTAGTGCGTGAAGAGCAGAATCTTTTCATCCAAATTCATTGGCCATTCCCTCAAAATTATTTGTTGAAGAGTGCTTTTTTATGCTAGACATCCAGTATCCATATATCTAGAAGCATTCTTCTTCCGGTTTATGGTCACACACACACACACAGACACACACATACTGCTTTTAGACTGGACTGAAAACTAAGGGTTTGTTTAGTAATTATTTTTACTTTTATGTTTTTGCTTCTATTTATTTTCACTTGTGAAAACAAATATCAGACAATATTGTTCGATAATTATATTTGAATGTTAGTTTTAGTTATTTTTATAAAGAGAGTCTAAAATTTTATTGTTTACAAGATTCAATGTCTGAACCTCGTTAAAATTGGAATGGTTTCTTGTGTTGTTAAAATTGAAGAAGCAACTATTGTGTGATTTTATTTTTTTGTTGCCAGCAAATTTTGCTTCCACTTATCTCAAAGCAAAAACATTTGGTTCCAATTTCAACAAAATAGAATTAAAAACAAAAAGTTACGGGACCCTAAGCTAATAGTTTGTGCCACCTACGTTTCAAGTTCATAATGCACATTTAAATTTTCTTAATTGCTTACCGCTTAGCATTGATGATAGAAATGGATACGTAATGGAGATGATTGAAAGCGCCGACCCCCTGACTAATTTCTACGAGTTGTGCACGCAATTTCTGATCGATAGTAACGTACGTGTATTTGAACCTAATCACTATGGATTACGATTAATTTGTTAATACTTTTTCTTCCGTGACATGATTTCCCCCATCAGTGTATCAATATATATACATATATATATATATATATATATATATATATACATATATATATATATATATATATATATATATATATATATATATATATAAAAGTTAATTCAGCTGACCCCTTTAATTAATTTTATCTGAATTCTGCATTTCCTAGGTATTTCTTGTAAAGTGGATTTATAGTTAATTTAGCTAACACCTTTACATAGTATCAAAATGCAATTTTTTTAATCCAAAAAGAGAGAGGTTGCTTGTGTTTACTGACTCGTCGATTAAGTCTTGAAATTTTGGAAGGCAAGCAAAATAGAATAATTAATCCCTCTGGAGTCATAATCATGAATAATGTACTGGTGAGAATTTTCAATCTGTTAAGGATAAGAACTTTCCCATGCATGGTAGTGAAATCAATGGATAAGGAGTACAAATATAAGATAAATTGACTAGTTGGCAAGACTATCACCTTACGTTGTCAGTCAGTGCTGGTATGTACGTAGTCTTCAGGATAAGAATGTTCTATCCAATTATACAAGTATAGTTTTATGAATTAATGTCCCTAGCTGAAGCTCCCCTTCCCATGCTACTGTTGTAGTGCAATCCTCGTATGATAATGTTGGTACTCCCAAATTTTACATTACAAGATCTAACTAAGATCATTTGTTTATACTGGCGGAGTTTGATGCATGCTTTATAGGTATATATATATATTCATAGTTGCTAAGCGAAATATTATGAGAATCAAATTTATTTATTTTACTTTTATTAATACCCATAAACAACTTAATTTGTCAAAATTCATAATCTTCTAAATAATTTAATCATCAACGTTATATATCTACCTATATTGCATGTATCATCCCCACACGTTGGTCAGTCTCATCCATGCATATCTTATGACTAGGTTGATTGTAGTCACGTGTCCCAACTCGAGATTGGAAAAAACATTAATTTTATCATTTCAGTAGTATTATTAGGTCTCGACAACTATTGTTCACTCAAAAAGTAATAATTTTAACATTTTGTTATAATAAGACATAAAATGATATATATATATATATTGTCAATATTTAGATCAATTTTTTGATTGTTAGTTATGTATATAAGTATTATTGATATCTCTTTTAGAAAAATGTGTAATAAGTGAAAACTCTCTTATAAATCTATTTAATCTCATGTATTTATATGTTTTGTAATTATAATTTGATATAAATTAATTGCAATATATAACATGACTCTAATTTTAAATCTTATATATAAAATTAGATTACACATATTTTGATGCAAGAATAGGTATTACAAGTGATAATAATATAGGAAATTAATATTTTCAAAAGGAAAATTGATACTTCTGTAAGATTCTTCTTACATGAATAGTAAGTGAGATTCATTTTCATGTAAGTGAATTCTTATAAAAATATTAATTTTTCTTATAAAAATATCAATTCTCATAATATAAAGTGAGAATAAGTCTACTTGCACAAATAACTAAACACAAATGCCAAACACAAACTTCATCTCACCAGTAAAAGGTGGAGTTTGACTCGAAAATGTGTATCAGGCCCCACTTTTTAATGCTAAAATAGAATTTATGTAAAAATTTATATTTAATATTTGTATGTTTAGAGTTATCCATAGAGTGATGTATTGATCGATGTGTTTTCCTTTTAATTCATACTCATCTTGAAATTATTTTAAACAATTAATTACTCCTCAACTGATGGAAGTGAGGGGGGCCACCTCCCATATATGATCCAGTTAGGCCTGTTTGGGGCCCTTTTCTTACAACCATATCTAGTATCTGTCTCCAACAAGAAGCCCTTTTAGTAAGTTAACGTGTGAATCCCGTTACCATTGTTTGGGGGCCCTTTTTTAGTTATATCGGCCTATGCATGTCTTTCTAAACACGCAGACAGACACATTTTGATGCATATGGATATGGTAGTCCAAGTCAAGTGAAGTCCCTTGTCTTGCTCACTCTTGCCCATGCGCCAAACAAACCGTTAGTAATGTATTCAAGTCGCGCCGAAGGCGACATGCATGCTAGTGGGAATAAATAAACAAAAAAAAAAAAAAACTGCATGTTATTGTCGTCCTAGCATGAGATCCTTTATAATTAAATGTTTTTATTTTTTTGTGTTAAGATTTATGGCGATGGTATATACCGTCGCCATAACCTTATTTTTTTGGTAAGATTATAACGACGGGACATACTATTGTCATAAACTCTAAAAACTGTTGCTATAAGTCTAGACACAGAGAAATAGAGAATTTAGTTATTTTAGTTACAGAGGATCTCACCCCGTCATCCCCACACATAATCAACCCCCCCCCCCCCCCCCCCCCTTCCAAACTTAACAACGAGTAGGAAATTACTATGTTTTAATTTTATGAGGCCTAAATCGAGCATATAATGGGGCAACCATTACGTACACGTAATGTAAATCACATACATTATGTTAATTTATTATTGCAAATTATGTCTGAATTTAGACGACTCCAGAGATTATTGTTTTATTTATCAGTTATCAGTAGGCTCGATTATTACTGATTAATTAACTGGAGTAATATTTTTTACTCATAGGTTATAATTATTGGCCTTATAATATGCTAGTTGAATCTAGGCTCCAAATCTGCAGATCCTTATATAGCTGGTAATTCCTAAATAAACAAAGCAAATGCAATCAACAATCAAGAAAAGAAATTGAACCCATACGGTTCTGTCACTATGTAGGGTCCCCATGAAGGAAAAACAGGGCCCACTTCATTATCCAAAAATAAGAGGAATTCCACAAGAGAAGAGTTTGCTGTCTCCAGCTCTATATAGTTCTTTGGCTTAATTTGATGAGGAATTGTCTATTATCCATTGTATGTTTGCTGTATGGTGATTGGAGAATGATGTGCCACATGCCAGATACAATAGACCCATAGATTGAATTTTTATTTTTTTTAAAAAATAAAAAATGAAAATTCATGAACCAATATTTACTTTGATATGGTTGTTTAAGACTTAAAAAAATCTACATTAGCTTTAACTTTAGCACTACACCAATCTTAAAATAAAATACCTTATCCAGTTTCTGGTTTTAATATAGCTTTATTGATCTTTTAAATCAAATTATTATATGTAAGAATAAATATAAGTGCACAATATCCAAATACAACATTAATCATTAAAAAGTGGGGCATGACATTGAATCCAGTGTCATATATCACTTTTTAATAATTAAGATAAATATAGTGTTTAATTTTATGTTAGATGTTGTGTATATAGATTTGTCCTGTATGTAAACATGTCAATTTTACAATACTACAACTAACACTTTATCGATTAATAATACATTAGCTAAGTGCCCCGTGTGAATCACATGTTTATTTTTCAAATAGTATAATTTTTATTTATTTTATATATAATGATTATAATTTTTTTTTACAAATTAACTTACTATTGCTATTAGAATGTCTACAAACTTTACTCAAAAATACAAAATAGTATGATTAATGAGCTAAATTAATCTTATAAAGGATAAAATTGTTGTAGAATACTAAGTTACTACTATGATAAAATTGAAAACTAAAATTTAATCATGCATTAATTTATTTTGATACACATATTAACTTTTTTAAAACTAATTACTATCATAATATTTTTTTAATATATAGTTATTTAGTAATAGAATTGTAGTAAAACAATGAGTTACCATTATGATTTTTAGTTTTAGAATTAGTTAACTAAATTTTAATCGTTAATATACAATTTAGAATTGATTTTATACTATTAATTAACTAAAGGTCTTCTATATGAAATAGAATTGGTAACTCAAGTTTAATTGTTGATATATTTTATAATTTATATAAAATATATTTTTTAATATTAATTATTTTTTATTCATGATATGTTTTTTTATATTTTCAATGTATAGTTATTTAGAGTTCAAAGTTAAAAAGAAGCCTACAAAAAAGTTCTTTTCCTCTTCTTTTTTTTCTTATTTCTTTTCTCCTTATCTATTTGCATATTAAAAAGTGTTTTAATTGTACTTAAATTCTAAGCCTATTTAAATAAAAAAAATAAAATTAGGGAGAGACTTTAAAAAATATTTTAATAATAGTTAAATTGTAGGCTATATCAAAAACTGAAGACGAAAATCAAAAAATCAAGTTTTGTATATAAATATAGATAAGTTAAAAACTCATTTAAATCCAATAATTAATATATTCATGTTAAGCACATAAAAGCACCATGCTAAAATGTTACTAGATCTCTCTTTCCAATCCATAGGGTAGGTGAGCCATGCAATGCGTTAACATCGATAAATTAGAATCATGAGAAGATCATTAAATTAATAAAAAATGGACAATAATTTTTATATTGACCACCCAATCAAATATTCTCATTACAAACTATGATATCCATATACAGATCATATCAAAAAATACTGTCCCATCAACTTCCATATAATTGCGAGTTAGCCATATATATAAACTATATTCTTTGGGTATAGACATATAACTTATTTCTCCTACGTCTCTTCAGCTTTTAATATCATTATTCGTACATATATAGCGCTGCAGGTCGTTAAAAAGTGAACTTTCACGTCTTACCTTACATGGAAAATTGCAACTTTATATCAGAAGAGCTTTATGCGTGTCTGTGTATATATATATATATATATCAAGCAATCTCCAAAATTTATCAATAATAGTTTGGAAAAGATATTTGTTTCTAAAGGTTTGGTATTTAAATATTAATTTCAAGCAAACTAATATATAAAAGTACTTAATAATCACTCTTTATATACCATATAGCATGAGACATCGTTAATCACTCTCATGCCTATAATTCGTATATTTCTTCAATTCCCTAAGTTTCTCTCTTCTAGCAAGCTAGAGGTGAAATATATACTCCTGTATTGGTAGGGCTGGACCAAATTTAAAGGTGTCTAAAGACTATGGATTACTTGATTTCTAGTTTATAAATAGTAGGAACGTGTTCATTTAATTTTCATAATATCTAAATTTTATTAGAAAGGTTTCCTTCCTAATTTAGTCCTTGTTTTGATTTGACTTGTTCCTAACCTTATGTAAGTTCATTGGCCAATTGAGCATTTAATTAGTTTCTTATTAGTTTATGATAAATTGATCAAGTTTTAAAGCTCAAACAAAAAACGTGACAGCTTCTGGAAGAATGTTACTGGGAGAAACAGATTCAACTGTCCGCGCGCGACTAAATTACTGTGTCGTTTTCTTGGTTACTTAAGGTTATATCATGCATGCAATCATATATATATGTAACAAAATAAAATAGTTAACAAAATGGATTTTATTTTTTTTTAGTGAAAATAGAGTGAATATATCGTGCCTGTGATGTGACACGTAGTTTGAGCTCGTACAAAAAATTAAATTATTAGATAGTATATATTGTCTCTCTGTAAATAAAAATAAGATACTACGTTGATCTGAAACCTCCCCAAATATATTTCAACTGTGATTTCCAATTGCGTGTTATACTGGCCTACTCGGAACAACTTGCTCCTGTCTTTTATCTCACTACTCTCTCCTACGTGACACAGAAAATGAAGGGGCAGCAGCAACATCGTTATACGAACTACGTGGAAATACAATCATAAAGTTGTTTATAACCATCTCATAAACGCAACCTCCCTCTATATATACACTTCACTTTCATTCTTTTATATGCATGTACACCCCTTTAGTCCCAAAATATGGCTCAGAACTTATTAACACGTTTATCATTTCTCTTCACAATCATTCTTCTTCTTCTTTTATGTGCCCATATCGGAGAATCGCGCCGGCCGTTTGCTTGCGACCCAAGTAATGCCATGACCGGGAGTTTACCCTTTTGTAGGGTGTCTCTTCACATAGGTGATAGGGTTAAGGACTTGATCGGACGGTTGACATTGCATGAGAAAATTGGGTTGTTAGTGAACAATGCGGCTCCGGTGCCTAGGTTGGGTATTTTAGGGTACGAGTGGTGGTCAGAGGCGCTTCATGGGGTGTCCAATGTTGGTCCCGGTACCAAGTTTGGCGGCCAATTCCCCGGTGCCACCAGCTTTCCTCAAGTCATCACCACGGCGGCATCTTTCAATGATTCATTGTGGGAACGAATCGGACAGGTAATTTGTTTTCAACTCCCTTATAAAAATAGAGATGCATTTTTATTTTTTAAAATCAGTTTACGAAATTTAACCAATAGATATTATTGTAGACAAACTTAGCACAATTGTTATTTTTAAATATTAAAATTTCACAACTTAAGTTTAAGAAGTAAAAATAATCACCCCCTTCACTCTCATCAGGTTGTGATGATCAACGCATCTGTCAACATATATATTTCTGGTTGTTAGTCCATATAGTACTGATGAGTTAACTTAAAGAACTAAAGTCTCACGACATAGTAATTTCATATACTAAAAAAATCAACTAATTAAGATCTATAATTGTAGTTTCTTCCTTTTTGTTTAAAAAGTCACAAGACCACTTTATTTTCTGAAACGAGTTTTGGATTTAGTACTGAATTGTGGTCACAAGACTTGTATCTGTAGTCATGAGAAATGAATTATCCTGACATTTGACAGACTAGAAGGGTAGAATTAATGTGCATGTGAGTCAGCTTGCATATCTTATTATACAAAGTCCAAATGAAATGTCTAAAATAGTTGAAGTGACCACCTAGAAATATTCTCTGGCCAAATAAATATAGATTTAAAAGGTATTGTATATATATAATCCTTGCTTTTGCCCAAACCTATACTAGTAGTGTGCGGACAGTAGAACTAAAGTTAATATGGCCAAAAGTACTTACCTACCATAAAATAAATGTGGCACAATATCATGCATCGGCAGTTGGCGGTCGGTTCATATACTTTGCATCATCATCTACTCATCAAAGGTGTTCAAGTTTTGTCGTTTTAAACCATCGTGATAATAATAAAAAAAATTAAAAAATACAAGTGAAATTTTGTCGATTCAATTGAGGGTTCTAATTTGGCAAAAATTTAGCCCTAAACAGTGTGCTTGTAAGTTTTATTTCGAAAAGAAGAGTTGGATGATAAAGTTGAACGTTTCTTAAAAAAAAAATTTTAAAAATACTAAACTTCTCTTTAATTCACATCTCTTTATTCTCCTTCCCGAAATTAAAATTTACAAGCAAACTGTAAAATGTCAGAGAATAAAATATATGTATTACATGCAAGATGACATAGTGTGTCTGTCTCTCTCTCTCTCTCTCTTTCTCTGATCCGTGACATTAAGCCATATATATTCGGTGCATGCTAATTATATACTACATGCTTTGGTTAGTTAATTAAAGTAATTCTAACAATTGGCTATTACCAAGCAACATCACAAACTGTAGCCATACGAAGTATAACAATTAAGTTTTATTTGTGTAAATTATGTAGGATAAAATAAGAATTTTATAAAATTTAGAAGACTAAATAAAAAGATATAAAACGACAAAATAATAATATATCTAAACTTATAAGAGTAAAAAAGAAAAATTCAAAAAATGTGACACAAAATTACCAACGCTTTACAATATAGATAATGTCCACAAGCATGTTTGCAACATATATATATTAATTAGTTGAAAATTTGTTAGTATCATGCTTTAGATGTCATAATTAACCTTCATTAATTTTGTTACAATTTTTACTTACTAATTAAAATTCTAGACGTTGTCTAGTCAGGCCACAAACAATACCATTCTGAATTAATAATGAAATGATATATCCTTAATTATAGTCAGTAAAAGTTGCTGCCGGTCTTCACTTAAATGTTTTTCATTTGATTAGTGCACGATGAACTAATTAGGGCATCTACTTTATGTCTATTCGATCAATTGCGTGTCAGCTTTAATTAGGGACTAATTAACTTGATTTGTGTCCCCTTGGTATGGTTGTAATTAAATCATATATTTGATGGCATCTTCACAATTATTGATCATGCATGTTGTCCTTTCAAGGGCTATTAATTGTTATGAAGAGTGGAAAATAAAACAAATTAATTATTATCTACCCAAGATAAATTTTAAATAAATAAAAATGACTACATGCATTTGTACTAGGTTGATATATATAGTAGCTTTTTTGTGCATGCAGGTGGTGTCTGACGAAGGAAGAGCAATGTACAATGGAGGAATGGCTGGACTAACATTCTGGAGCCCTAATGTGAACATATTCAGAGACCCTAGATGGGGCAGGGGACAAGAAACTCCCGGTGAGGACCCCACGGTAGCCGCTAGGTATGGCGCTAGCTATGTCCGGGGACTTCAGGGTAACATTGGGAACGGATTGAAGGTTGCGGCTTGTTGCAAACATTACACCGCCTATGATCTTGATAATTGGAATGGGGTCGATCGCTTTCATTTCAATGCCAGGGTAATTCATTTTTTTTTTGTTACTAATTTTGCTTACATTAATTCTTGAATATAACAAGTTAAAAAAATCGAATAAAACTCTCATTTTAATTAATTCAAACATACGGAACACTGTAGTTAACATGGTTTAAAGGCGATTAATTTTTATAATTCGTATGTAGGTTAGCAAGCAGGACTTAGAAGACACATATGGTGTACCTTTCAAGGCTTGTGTAGTGGAAGGGAAAGCAGCAAGTGTAATGTGCTCGTACAATCAGGTTAATGGGATTCCTACTTGTGCCGACCCTAATCTCCTCAAAAACACCATCCGTGGTGCTTGGCGCCTTAACGGGTGAGTCCTAGCCGTCCGATCACTTAATAATCAATTATATATTACAATTTTTTTATGGGTGTTTCTACACTTACCCTCAAAATGTACTCAGAAGCTTTATCCTTATAAAAGACAAAGGAGTATGACCCAATCTCATTTATAAAATACAAATGAAGTGATACCATACTCTTTTGTCTTTTTTGCGGATAAAGCTAGTGGATATTTTTTTGAGTAAGTTTAAAATTTTTCTTTTTTTAATTATATTGTTAAACCTTGTCAACTCCAAGGGGCCGGTATCTACACATGTTTATACTCGGCCCTAGTGCCTAGTACATAAATCTCGTATGGGGAAAAATATACCCGTAGATTTAGTCAAGTGTTCTAACAGATTCAGAATCATGTTTGCTGCAAAAAAAAAAATGGTCAAATGAGCATACGTATCATAACTGATTTATTATCATTAATTACTTATCTGATTTTTCCAAAAATGACAACTTAAACAGATATATTGTGTCGGATTGCGACTCAGTTGGAGTTCTATTTGATAATCAACATTACACGGTCACGCCAGAAGAGGCAGCTGCAGCCACCATCAAAGCAGGCTAGTAAAACTTTAACATCAATTGCTAGTTGAAAAAAAAATAAAAAATTTAAAATGCTAATAATATGTTATTCTTTTTGGGAAATTTTATAGGTTTGGATTTAGATTGTGGGCCTTTTTTAGCAATCCACACAGAAGGGGCTATACGACAAGGAAAGCTTACCGAATTCGATGTTAATACTGCTTTGGCTAACACTCTTACGGTCCAAATGCGGTTGGGAATGTTTGATGGACCTAGACAACCCTATGGAAACTTGGGTCCGAGAGATGTATGCACACCGGCCCATCGACAGCTCGCCCTTGAAGCGGCTCGTCAAGGCATTGTCCTACTTCAAAATCGTGCTCGTTCACCACCACTGGCCACTAGATTTCACCATACTGTTGCTGTCATTGGGCCCAATTCTGATGTTACTGTTACCATGATAGGCAATTATGCCGGTATGTTACATACAATAAGTAAATTAATTTTATGTTTAATTCTTACGCATTACTCATCAATTTTATTTAAATTATAGGGGTTGCGTGTGGCTACACTACTCCGGTACAAGGTATAGCACGCTACGTTCGGACAATTCATGAGCCAGGGTGCACCAATGTTGCTTGCAATTCCAACCAGCTTTTTGGGGCAGCTGAGGCAGCGGCCCGCCAAGCGGATGCAACAGTTCTAGTGATGGGACTTGATCAATCTATTGAAGCAGAAGCTAGAGATCGAGTTAGTATACTTTTACCTGGGCACCAACAAGAGCTCATATCTAGGGTTGCCAGGGCTTCTAGAGGCCCAACTGTGTTAGTCTTAATGTCTGGTGGGCCTATTGACATTACTTTTGCTAAGGGAGATCCTAAAATTTCTTCCATTATATGGGCCGGTTACCCTGGTCAAGAAGGAGGCACTGCAATTGCCGATGTTTTATTTGGTATGACTAATCCTGGAGGAAAGCTGCCAATGACATGGTATCCACAAAGCTACCTAGCTAAAGTGCCTATGACAAACATGGACATGAGAGCTAATCTAGCAAAAGACTATCCAGGTCGAACCTATCGATTTTACAAAGGCCCAGTTATCTTCCCATTTGGGCATGGGTTGAGTTACACAACCTTTTCTCACACTTTAGCCCACGGTCCAACGTCAGTTTCTGTGCCTTTTGCAACTAACCAAGCCTTTAAAAATTCAACCATGTTGAATGATGCACTAAGGGTCACACACACAAATTGTGATGCACTTACCCTAGGTGTACACATAGATGTCAAAAACATTGGGCCTATGGATGGAAGTCACACAGTTCTTGCATTTTCGTCCCCTCCTGCCGGAAAATGGGCTACAAACAAGCAATTAATTGGATTTGAGAAAGTTAATGTGTTGGCCGGAGTTGAGCAAAGGGTTAAAATTCACATTGATGTGTGTAAACATCTTAGCGTTGTTGACAAATTCGGAATTCGAAGAATTCCAATGGGTGAGCACAGTCTTCATATTGGTGATCTCAAGCATTCAGTCTCCCTCCAAGTTGCTTTATAGGAGATCAAATCTAAATAAATTTCCAGAAATGAAAGGAAAAAAAAATGTAAGGCTAGTCACATAACGACATTGGGTACTTGTCTCTATCTGGTTACCTCCCACAGAAAAATGCAAATGTAAAGGGTATATGATGATTGTATTAAGACATCCAAAGTAAAATACAAGTGTTACTTATCCTATGTATTAATGATGCATTTTATTATAGCCCACTTAAAATTATGTGCTTTTTATGTGTGTCATAACTGATATACAAGCCCAATTGAAATTAGAACCCATTAAAAGTAATTGCAGTCTATCGACCAATCATCCTACAGTAAAATTGATAGGAATTTAAATATTCTCCACAATAAATCAAATTTTGAGGTAAATGGAAATTTGATCCTCTGATTTTATGCAAATAAGGTAGGAGTTGTAATTGGACATTCATTCAATGGGTCGAGCATTTAATTGCCATCCATATGGACCAAATCATTCCAAAAGTGGGCCATGAATTATTTTTAAAATGACTAATGATATTTGCACCACCCATATGGCCATATATAACAAAGAAGGAACTAAGATATCCTTAATAGTAGTAAATTACTTTTAAGGACTAAACTGCAAAATTAACACTCCTATTTATATCTCTTTTGCAAAACTCACTCTTTAACTTTTATTTTTATAAAACTCTTTCTTCAAGTTATATTAATTGTGCAAAATTCACATATTTGTACTTTCTTTTGTAAAAAAACTCTCATATATGTAAATTATTTCACTCCAATTCATCACTTAAGAATCTTACCTTTAGAATACCCTTTTTATTTCACTCAAACAATTTTTAATTAGTAAAAAATTTCTCACAATACCAACAAATATATTTGAAACATTCAGTTGTCTAATTCATATATCTCACTTTTTACCTCTACTATATATCAATCAATTATTATTTTATTTTGTGTTAATTGCCTTGAAGCATTTTCTTTTAAGTGTTAGTAATTAATGAGATAAATTGATCGGCCACCATGTGTTTATTATATAATACATACAATTAATTTGTTTGTAGTGTTTAACGAAAATGTTTAATGATGATAACACACGTTAAAAATCGAGAATAAGATAGATATTTTATTACGAGTCTTGTGTGCGAGATATTTATCAAAATAAAATAATAATTAATTAACATATAACAACGGTAGAGAGTGAGATATATGCATAAGCAAATTAGGCTTCCAAATATATTTATTGTGAATTTTTTTTGTTAATTGAAAGTTATTTGAGTGAAATAATTGGAGTATTCTAAAAATAAAATTTTTAAGTGATAGATTAGATGAAATAATTTGACTATGTGAGGATTTTTAACAAAAAAAAAAACAACATAAATGATGAGTTTTACATAATTAATACATTTTAGAGGGAGAGTTTTAAAAAATAAAAATTAAAGGGTGAATTTTGTAAAAATGGTACAAACCGAAGGATTAATTTTGTTTTTCAGTCTATTTCAAGCATTTTTTATTTACCAATAATATTTATTGGTAAATATAATAACTCAAATTTACCCTATCCCTTCTTATTCTAACTTGGATTTTGTATTCCTAAATAATATTGGACAGAACCTTTTGTTTCATAAAAAAAGTCATATTTATCAAAAAATAATTATAAAAAAAGAACCATTTATTTTGACTATAGATTGTATAAAAAAATAATAATAAAATAATATTTTTGCATGAATCTCTATCACAAATCACATGAATGTGAAACACACCCAATTTTCAAAATAATATCTTCAAACAGATTATAACATTGTGTGACTCGGTGCTCCTTAATCATTATAGACCATTTTTATGTTTACAAGTTATAGATCATTTTTATTGCAATATATTATTTCCACAAAATCTTCTTCCCTCCCTCTCTCTCTCTCTCTCCCTCACTCTCTCTCTACACACACACATATATAATGTTGCTATATCTAATCATAACTCCTTTACTCAATCCCCTAATTCTCCCAAATTCCTCACCCTTTTTGTATCTCTCTTTTCGTTGTTTTCTTGAATAGTTCTCGAATATCTTTATCTCTCTCTCTCTCATTACCCTTCTGCCTTTGCTTGCTACCTTCCGTTCCTCTATTTCAAAAGGTATCGCCAGATTCTATCTCATCAATATATATATATATATATATATATATATATATATATATATATATATATATATATATAACCATGCCCTTTTATATATTTATGATATTTATCCTCCTTTGCCCTCTACTTACATAGATATATTCATTACTAATACTACTATCCATTTTAAAACTACTAGACAGTATATATTATCTTTGATATATTGTTAGTCAATTCTCTCAAAACAATATAAATAAATACATACATGAATTTATATATGCATGAATGTGTATTTTGATTTATGTAGGAGTATAATTTTTTGACGTGGCAGGAAATTAAGGAGAGATGTCAGCTGCGCCTGCTTACAACAGAAGTGGAGATTATAATATTGTTACCCGTGACCATCAGGTACGTACTACTCCTATCTATGTACTAATAAATTCCTCTTTAATCAAATGAAAATTAATCCATTCCTTTTTATTCTGTATCCATATTAATATAGGGACATGGTTCCCAAAGTCACACATCAATTTAGGCCACCATGTCCGATGGAGCTGGACAATCTCTTCCTTAGTTCATAACTCATTCGTAAAGTTCTGATGTTGATTCACTGCTGAAAACAGAGCCTACTCCTACTACTAATTGTTACCTTCTTTCTGTTGTTAATTTTCACACATTTTGTATTATATCACGCACGTGCAAGTTAAAAAATTGTAAAATTTATTTTTGGAGGAAAGAGTAAATATAATTTTTTCAGCCACCCGAACCTAACAGGGCTCGTTCAATCCTTAACTCTAATGATACTCGACTTTTTAAATTGTAGGGTTAGGATTGAGTATGGAATATACCTCTCACCTTCGCTTTCAGCCCGATTATATGAATATATGTAATTTTTTAAAAATTAAAATTTGGTATATATATAATTATATACTTATTTAAGTTATTTCACTATAAATTTATAACATTTATAATATAATATATTGCTAGTAATAGAAACGTTGCATGTTGTTTGATTTTGAATTAAAAATAGTGGTACAAAGTAATATAAAAAAGTTAAATTGAAAAAAATTAGAGTAATTGGGTAAACAGAGTATGTAATATCCCAGATACTTACAAGATTTATAAATAAGATTTTAAATATAAATTAAAGGTTATGGTTTAATACCTAGAGTTGTAGAAGTGAGATGTGTGGAAAATGGGTGAACATTTTTTTTTACATAATTTATTTGTTAGAAATTAAATGTGAGAATATTATATTGATGCATGTAGAGAATTTATTAAGAAAATAAATTCAATTGAGAAGTGAAGGTGGATATATATATATATATATATATATATATATACACACACACACCTAAAGTGTGCTTGTTAGCCAAACAAGAAGATGAGTAAATTAATACACAATAAAACTAATAAATTAATTAGTTTAAATATGAAGTCATGAAATATAATTAATTAGGTTAATTATATTAATATGAGTTAAAGTTGTGGAAAATTTAAAATAATTGTCTTGGATGACAATAATGTGAAGTAATTAATTAAGTAATTAACTTAATTATTAAGTTGTGGTATAGAACCCAATATTGATTTAATTGACTAGTACAATGAAATGGTGTAGCAAGCCCAATGGAGATGTAGAGAAGCCCAATGGTGGGATTTAATTTTCAAGTCAATGATCTAATTAAATTGTGTCAAACCCAAGTTCAATGAATTAATTACGGTAGCCCAACTTAGAGTTTAATTGTTGGGAGCTCTAAAGGAATTAATCTAGTAGATTAAATTTAAGGAAATTAAAGTGTGAATTGGATTATATAATTTGTCCGAGAAAGTTATTGAATTAAGTTTAATAAAGGAAGTCTCATTAATGGATTTATTAACGGACTAACTTAAGATTATTTTGTGAGTAACCCTAATTAAATATTCGATTAATATTGAATATGACAAGTCTAAGTTGATTATGTAAATTAAATTAAATTTGATTATTAAATTATTCCTTAATTATTTAAACAAGTCATTTAATTAAATTAAGTGATGTACTTGTAGAAATTTTTGTATGATTGAGTATTTTATTAGTCTAGCCCAATGTTTTAATTAATTGGGAGCCTAGCAAATTTGTTGAAGGTTGTTTGATTTGATGATGATGACTGTTGTGCAAAAAGGATTGTGGTAAATGTGCTTATATGACTAATTGTCAATGTGTATCTGAAAAAGTGCTTATGTGTTAATGTGCTTATGTGCTTACTTGTTTATGTGCACAGTTTGTTTAAAAGTGTTTTTGTGGTTATTTGACAAAGTGATTATATGTTAATCTAGTTATGTGCTTACATTGTTGTGTGTGTGTGTGATATATATTACATATTTCAAATACTGTGATATGCACACTTGTATAGCACAAATATGATCTTGTTATAAAACTATCTGCTGCTTATTAAAGAAAATGAAAGTTATCTGGTTCAAATGTTGTAAAGTCCTTTTTAGATATATGTGTACAAAGGACTTAGATTTTAAAGATCAGAAATGTTAGGTTGATCTTTCAATAGAAGTCACTCTGCATAAAAGATATATGACATAAGCAGAGTAGCATAAGAATGAATCATTGTTGTATTTGGGTTTGACAAAGTCTGTAGAGTCATTTCAATATATAATGATGTAATAATGTACGAAATGACTTAGTTAGAAAAGATCAAATCTGTTATGTTGATCTTATGTTTGATCTGATCAGTCTATACGATCGTAGAACGGACACTACGATTCCTTACAAAGAAGACTCAACGTTTCTGTATAGATCGTAGAGTGAACTCTACGACTCCTTACCAGGATAACTCTACGATCATCAAAGAGAGTCAGATATGCAAGAAGTCTACTGAATTAACAAGCAAAGTTAAAGAACTGATCAAGTACAAATCGTAGAGCTTAACTCTACGATCGTTGAACGGACAGCTAAGCCAACCTGCAGTTAACGCTGAATCTGAGAAGAAATGTACTCTACGTCATACACACTCTAGCAAGGTCGTAGAGTAAATTCGAAGATAAACCACATGCAACGGAAATCTGCACAGATGGAAGAAGTCGTAGAGTGAAACAGAATGACGAGGCAATGCAGAAAATTGCTCTACACATGGAACAATCGTTGAGTAGAATTAAAGGATGTGCTAACAAAGACAACAACTCAACGATTCCACTAAGAAGCACTACAGTCAACAAACTCTACGATTTGATCAAAGACAAACAAGTTCGTAGAACTAAATCAAAGCAAAGCACTGCAAGCACAAACTCTGCAATCTGACCAGAACAGCAAGGTCGCAGAGTAAAAGAAAAGATCGTTCTAACTCAATGTTTCACTTGACATTCCTCAAGTAATATTCATGGAGCTGAATTCGCAGAATCAAAGTGGATAGTCTATCACTCGACAAATTTATTGAGTAGTTCAGAACCAGTAAACTAACAGAACGACAATATGGTGTGAGAGAAATTAGTATACTCCTCGCCCAGATTCAAGAAAGAGTAAGTGCTCTTGAAATACAGATTCATGTCAGAGTCACAGAAGATTTTGTGCCTAAACGAATATAAGTCAGGACCCACTGCTCAGGAAGATGGTGAATAAAGTCAGAAATGGGACATCTCTGAATGCATCAGAACAGTTGGTTCTAAAAGTCAAGGAAGATATTTATTGATGAATCAGAAGATTAATTAACAAAGGAAATAATAATCCTTGCTGAACAACTTTGGGAGTGCAACGGCTATAAATTCAGAGAAAGCTGAGCTACAGGTCAATATATCAGAACATGTCAGAAAAGGGAAAAGCACTGACACAAGCAGCAAGAAAGTCAACATCGAAGATATTAAGGATCTGCACAAAGCCAAATGAAGCCAACGAGATTTCTTTCAACGGTAATTTATGCTCAGAGTTATAAAGGCTTAAATGACTATCATGAAAAAAAAAAAGAGAGTTGTTGAATATACAAGAAAGATGATGGTAGACAACAACTGATCGTAGAGTGAAACAGAAAATGAATAAGCTGAAGGACTCTACGATCCATAAGAACACTAACACTAAATTGAGAGAGATATAGAGATAAATAACTCTATTACAAGAAAAGTGTTCAGAGCTGCTAGGCACATGGTAAAGAAAAGCTTAACGCCAACTTGATACATACATGGTAGCAACTGAGTACCAAAAGGAAGGAGCATCACAGTCAACTCAGAAGCCCATCTCGAGAAGCGTTAAAACTGTCTATGATAAGAAGGAACAACTGAGTACCAAAAGGAAGAAGCTTTACAGTCATCTCAGGAGTTCATCTCGAACAAGTTATCAAGTACCACAGGAGTTGAAGTGTAAAAGCCTAGCAGCACAATGGGTGATCACAAGAAGATATTGATCATATGAAGAAGTCAAGCATCATTGCCGAACTCAATATTATTCCAGGAATGATCACACCATGCTACTGAGTGTTTAGAAACAATGAGACTTAAAGTACAAACTCAGTAGCAACTCCATTATCTATCAACAAGCAGGGAACCAAGTCTGTTGGACTTGAAGAGGGCAGTACTGTCCTTGTCATAGTGACTAAAGGAGCCAAGTCTGCTGGACTTGAAGAGGGCAGTAATGTCCTTATCTAAGTGACTAAATTAGCCAAACTTGCTGAGTTTGAATGATTCTTAGTGAATCAGAGTTTCCAGGCTAATGAACTTGAAGAGTTCTGTATGAATCATCCTTAGTGGATTTCCTACTCGTTGTAGTAGAAGAGTGGAGTAGGAGTTATTCAGTCTCCGAACCACTTTAAACTCTCTGGTGTCATTTACTTTCAGTCATTTACATTCTGTCTTTTATATATATACATATATCCATATGACTGTTAATTGGTTTACTTAACAAGTGATTTTCTTCAATATAGTCTTAACTAAATGAAACTGCTTTAGAAATCTTTAAGGGGAGTTTTTCAAACTAATATTCCACTGTGTAAACAAATCTCGAGTAAATGAATTACTTGGTAATGAATTCGTAAAGTAAAAATTTCTAAGAGATCTATTCAACCCCCCCCCCCCTTCTAGATCACTTGTGTACCTCTGGGAACTAACAAAATTAATTTAGTAGCTCAACATTTTAATGGATCAAAGGAGTATAGTAAGCCCAAACAATTAAATTAGTAGCCCAAACTTGGACCCAATGTGTAAAAGCTTCTAGAAGGTTAATTAAATCAATTTTGGCAAGAAAAATAAAGGGAAATTGGGGCAATATAGGGAGTGGCCGGTGGAGTGTTGAATGAGGGAGTACTTGATTTGCAAAATTATTAAATATGATGGTTGAGGTAGTGTATGGAACACTCAAAAGTATTGCTAGAGTTTGGAAGAAATGATGAGGTCCATTATATACATATATGTGATATATGTATAGATTTTCTCCCCTATAAATAAGCGTATCAGTTTTCACTTGTGAGGGTTACCAAAAATATTGCTAGAGAGCCCTTTTTATTTTGAGTTAATAAGGAGTGAGTCAACTCGGTGAGTTTAAGAAAAAGAAAGTGAGTTAGTGAGTTCTTTAGTGAGTTCATTACCGAGTCGAGCCATTATTAATTAAAGAGGTGATCTTGGATGTCATCACACTTCATAGCATATGTTGGGGAAGCAAAAAAAGCAAGCCATCAAATTTAAGAGGTATAAAACTCTAGAACTCTAGTTTATACCTTCTATGTAATTTAAAATATGATTTAAATAGTAAAAATGTCATCTTTGTGATCCTTATGCTTGGATCATGGCTAAACATGTTCATGAAATGTTTCATGAAGTTTAAATGTATATTCATATACATCAAAGTAGAAATAGTTAGTTAAAAGCATGAAAATAGATTTTTTCAGTAAAACTTAGTTGAGCCTTATGATTTAAAACCTTTCATTTTGAAAGCTAGAGGTTGTGTATGAGATTTTCTTTTTTGATATGGTAAATATATAAGTTAAGAACAAAACCTAGTTGGTATAATGTTCATATGAGTTGTTATGGTTAAGATATGATTTTTAAAACTAAGAATTGTGAAGTTAGTTTTCACTTTTCCCATGTGAGCCATTTTGAGTATAGTTTCGTTTGGAATTTGGATTTGTGATCTAAAGAGAGGTTGTAGAGGGGGAAATTTTAATGAGAATGAACTCAAGAATCACCCAAAAATATTTTAAAATGAAGAAGTTATGCAAGTTTTAATCAAATGAGCAAAAGTTAAAAAATCTGAAAATGACATTTTAGCAGATTCTGCAACACAAGGGTCGGGGCCCTTGTTTTGCACTAAAAAGGAGGGTCGGGGCCCTTGGTACTCTTCATGGGCAGTGTGGTTTTTCGTCCGGGTCGGGTCGGGTCATTTAAGTCCAAAATGGATAAAAATGCTTTAAAATTAATATAATTAATTTGGGACCCAAGTTTAATAATTATTTATTATTTATAATAAATAATAAATAAAGTAAATAAAAGCTATTATTATAATTAATTATTATTTAATTGATAGTAAATAATAATTAAAGCAAGTAAATACAATAACTAATTATTTATTATTATATAATAAATAAAGAAGGATATGAAGTTAATAAAGTAATTATTTATTATTTAATTAATATTGAATAATAAATAGTTAATTAATATTAAATAATAAATAGCTAATTAATTATTATTTAAAGGATATTAAATGGTAATTAAAGAAAGATAAAGTTAATAAGGTAATTATTTATTATTTTAATAAATAAGGATAATTAGTTAATTATTATTTAAAGGATATTAAATAATAATTAAAGGGAGATGAAGTGAATAAAATGACCATTTGTTATTTAATGAATATTAATTAGTAAATGGGGTTAATTAATTAAGAGATTATTATTTAAATAATCATTAAAGGATTTGAGGATTGTTAAAATATTGTTAAAGGATTAAATATGCAAGTAACTAAAATGTTATGAATTGAGTACTAACATTAGTATATGATAAAAATGTTATTAAATAATTAATGACATTAGTAAGTGATTAAAATATTATTAAATGGTTAATAATATTAATAATAGATTAAAATATTATCAAATGGTGAATAATATTAGTAAGAGATTAAAAATATTATTAAATAGTTAATAATATTAATAAGGGATTAAAATATTATTAAATGGTTAATAATATTTGAATGTAGTTATATATTATCAAAGGTAGATAATATTTTGAGGTATGTGGTACATTATTAAATGTCCAAATCAATAAGAAGGAAGTTTAATTGACTTAAACCAATGTAAATAGTCCTTTATGACTAATTTAGACAACTTATTAAAAGCGGATTGTACGAAGATCGTATAGTGTTTTTGTCTGGAACTTAAGGGTTCGTTTGTCGGACATCTTAAGAGTTAATAATTTAAAGTTAGAGTCTTATATAAAGGCTAAGTAATAGTCATTATATCTAATGATTATTTCAATTTCCTATATAAATTGTAGGTTGAACGAAAGACGCAAATAAACGTAAATGGTAGAAGCGAATCAGACAAGTTTTTCAGAATGTGTTGCATTATGTGCATGATTTATAAGTTTATTATTAAACTATGAGGTGCTCATACGTAGTTATGTGCAAAGATGTTTTAATGTGCCTTTGTGAAACAAGTTGACTTGAACTGTTGATATGTGATAGTTGATTTAAGACAATTGTTCTCATTGCACTGTATGTCATGATAGATACTAGACATGAAGCGTAGATTAAATGCGAGACATGTTATGCATGAGATATGTATGTACTGCAAAGTATAGTATGCATGAAACATGATTGAACTGTTTTATGTGTTATGTAAAACTGTTAGACTTGCTGAGCCGTCGGACTCACCCTTGCTTAAAACAAAACATTACAGAGTAGCTTAAAGAAGCCGATTACTTCGGTAGAGGCAAAGATGAAGATTGACTAACGACTCATCAAGATTGAAGCGTAGGTGCTTTCGTAGTAAAACCTTGGGGTAGATTAATTCATTTACTTGTGTAAGTATATATAAAGAGTTTATGTTTTGTTGTGCTTTAGATTAGCAAACTTAAAATGTTAAGAGAACATTTACATATTATTTTTAATATCATTTTCAGACGTTGTCCTTTATGTATAAGGATAATAAGATGGTGTGATTGAGTCATTATGCATATGATCTCAAAATGGTAATAGGATTTTAAAGATTGCGATTCTGAAATAGAAAGAGATGATGTAAAATTGTAACTAAATGATTATTTAGCAATTATAATATTGTTGTAATTCATGAACAATAAAGAAAAGTAGTACTAGTGTTAAACCGGATCCGAGATTAAAGAAACCCGAATTTGGGGTCGTCACAGTGGGCGAGAACTGAGGATAGGTATGATATTGTTTTCGAGGTCTGGTCAAGGTCGGAGGATAGCTCTATGTTGGCGAGTATGAGGAGGGGTCCCCGACTCGGACCATACCCGTCTCGTTGTCAGGCTTAAATTTTTTACTATTAATTAGTTGTTACGTTTTTTCCCTTGGTTTTCACATGTTTTATATATATCGTTTCTTAGGATTAATTATCCCTCCATTCAAGTTTATTTGTCTTAATTTTTTTTTGGTTTGTCTAAATGTATTTGTCTTCCTTTTATTTTAATATTTTTTTTTCAATACTACCCTCATTTAATTTTATACAAAAAATCATTGAAAACTACATGACATATATTAAAAAAAGTAGCACTATTGACTTTGACATTAAAAGTACAACTATAATCTTTTTTTTTCTCTCTCTCTCTCTTTTATTTTATTATTCAAAGAAAGAGTTCGAAAATTAATTAAAACAAAATAGATAATTTAGAGATAATTTTTTTAATAACGTATATTTTCAAATTAAAATAAATAAACTTGGACCAAAAATATATTAAATACTATAAGTCTATAATTATTCTTTTCTCTAAGTAAATGTTTGGATAAGCTAGTTGATATTTTTGTACTTGAATCCTATAATTTATTAATAGTGTATTTGGTGTCTCGTTCTAGATTACTCTGGTTAAACTATACTTCATCCGTTTTATATTATAAAATTATTATTAATTTTTTAAATTTAATTGAAAATATATTTAAATTTAAAATTAATATATATTATTTTAATTTTAATCAATAAAATAATAAATATTATAAATTATGTAAATTCTTTCGTTCCGAATTATTAGATCATTATTGACTTTCAAAAAGTCAATTTGAGACATACATTTTAAACTCAAAATTATTATGATTCATTTATGTTTTGAAAGTAATAAATCTTATAAAAATTTTAAGTAATTTATGACATTTATAATTATATTGACATAAACTAAATGAATTGACATCAATTTTATGTTTAAAAATATTTAAAATTGATTTTTAAAAATACAATGTTAATCTTATAATTTAGAATAGAAGTAGTATTAGTCATTATAAATTTTATTGTTTCATAATTATTAATTAGTTATTTCAATTTTTAATTTAAAATATCTTAAATTAATTTTTAAAAGTTAATAATAGTCTTTTAATTTGAAACAGATGGAGTAACCGTGTTTGCGAGTTTGGGGAAAAGAAAAGAAAATAATTTAAATTTTTTGATAGAAAATGGAGTAAAGAAAAAGAAATTTACTTTATTTCCTTGAGTTTGTGAGTTTTAAAAGAAAATTTTAACTTAAAATAACGTATTATTATTTTACCCTTGTGAGATTATATTTTAAAAATTATTATCAAGTTGATTTTGGTATTTTAGTATATAGTCTAAATATTTAGTAAATTTCCTTCCAAATCAATTTTAGAAGAAAATTTAAAAAAATCTCTTTCCTTCTCTTTTCTTTTCTCTAATTTTTTTTTTATTCACTTTCTTAATTTTTTTAATATTTTTCTATGTATTTTTAAATTCATAAACACAGTGTAAATACATAGAATATAAGAAAGAACAATTCTACACATTCTATAATTAAACACTATTCTAAATATTATATTTATTTATACTATTAAAAAATAATATATGATATTAAAATTTATATTATATCTCATATTTTATTAATGTAGATAGATATAATATATTAATACTTATTCTATAAAAAAAAAGGGGAGGGGGAATATATACCATAAATTTTCTTTTGGTGTGTGGGGTCACTGAGCAAATTAATCACATGCTGTACCAAATTAGTAAAGGTGGTCCTTCAAATCTAAAGGCTAATAGAATCTTGCAATCAATACAAACGAATATAACCACATGGCGCTAAAAAACACTATCTTACCATCTTTTCTTGGAAATTTGTCGGCGTAGAGTAGTTAATTACTTAATTACGAGTTTTAAGATGTCCCAAAATGAAATTTTATTTTAAAAATCAACGTAATATATATATATATATATATATATATATATATATATATATATATATATATATATATATATATATATATATATATATGTAGGGGCTGCATTTATAATAACTAATTAAATTGTCGTAATTAATACAGAGACAAATTAATTATGAAAGTTCATGTTGTTAGAGTCTTTAATAGCAGATAATTTTTTTTTAATACTTGTTGCTAGAGGCTTTAATGAAAAATGTTAATTTTTTTTCCGCCTATTGTTAGAAGCTCTAATGGCAATATATCAATAATAATCGATTACTATAAATTAACTCTCTCTCTCTCTCTCTCTCTCTCACACACACACACACACACACACACACATATATATATATAAATGTTATTATTGTGTTGATCTGTCAACTGAATCAAGTGGCCTGTCTTGCGTCAAGCAATGGAGATATTGGGACTAATTAACGGGAAAGGAGGGGAGACAAATGCTATGGCCCAAGATATTAAATGGTATATAGGATTCCAACAGCTTATGTCTATATATATCTATTTGGTCGATGTTTATACATTACTAATATTTGTGGCATAGTGAGCAATTTAAATAAATAAATAAATTTTAAATAAAAATTATAAAGTATGTAATGTGTGCAATTAAAATAAATAAATAATTTTTAATTTTTTCTTATAAAATATGAGTAAAAAAATATATGAGAGACTTTAAATACCAAAACTTATATGTAAAATTAATTATTTTTACCGTTCTCTTTTATAATAGAATAAGTATAAGTGCACTACATGAAACACTACATAGAACACAACAAGATGATCTCAATCATTGAAAGATGGGGCCTAACACAGAAATTCGTGTCAGGTCCCACTTTTTAATGGTTAAGATGTATGTAGTATTTGAAGTAGTATTTGGTTGTAGTGTATCTAAAGTTGTCCTTTATAATGAAAGAGAAAAATAAATTATACTCCATTCAATTTGTAGTCTTCTTTCGTTTACCTCCCCCCCTTCTAAACTCTAATACTTGGGGAGACTGAGCACTTAATGTTAGAATTGTGCTTGTTAGACGAATTTGACAAGAGTTTGGTCTAACCTAAAAAACGCCTAGATGCATGTGATGTTATTAATTTGTTAGATATTCCAATTTATAGGAGCATGTAATATGTTAGTAGGTTAGGCACCAATATATTGAATATGAATTCACAATCTTCCCTTAACAACAACTACTGTAGTTGGTTAATATCAATTAGAGTAGTTGGTTTGGTGCGTTTCTTTTTTATAACTATCACCAAATATTTAAAGGTGACCTAACCAAATAATTCTCAATCAAACTTGTAAAATTAGATGTATATATGATATGATTACGATATTATAGGCGGTTGTCGTTTGAATTATAGTACTTTTGATGAGATCACGTTTAATCACGAGGTCGGGATGGTAATAGAGTAGTTCATGGTTTGCAGCTCTAACCCAATCTTTAGATTTTCATGTTTCTACATTTTGGATGGAAGATATTCACTTTAGTATTCTCTCTCTAGTTGTATTTGATGATTTGCAGTAATAATCTTTTAGTCCACTTATCAAATAAATAAATAAATAAATACTAGTTGCTAAGTAATCTTAATTAATGAAAATTCACAAAACGTATCTAGAACTTACTTTCAAAAGTAAAATTATCTTCTTTCCTTTTTATTTTTTATTTTCCATTGCAGTCAACTTGCATGGATAAGAAATATGGTGGAATCATGCCCAGGAAGAAGCCTTTGATCTAAAGGGCAAGTGTTTCGTCCTTGTATGGTATTTGGTTGGGTTGGGTTGGGTTTCATAGCGTAGTAGTTAATTCATTAATGGATGCAGGATCATGAACGGGCTTTCTTTGATTCAGCAGAATGGGCTCTTCTATACAAGGTATTTATGGCCTAAGCGTTAGTTAGTAATATGTTTTTTTTCCCTTTTTCTTTTACCATTTTAATTTTAGTTACATGTTTGCTTAATTGTTTTGTATTGTTCCAGAAAAGAATGTTGGAATTGAGTTTTACCTTTTCCTAAAATAATAATCATTTATTGTAAGAAAAAATAAGCTGACGTAAGTGAAAAAGGAAAATGGATGTACTCGACTGGTCATTCTAATAGTCTTATATCTTATCTATTACATTCTAAGGTACAATATATAATGCACAAAATATAAAATTATTGATACAAATAAAAAATATAAGTTATTGGAGACCTCCTATAGATGCCTAATATAAATCAGACGAATGTTGGTGTGTGTGTGTGTGTTTATATATATATATATATATATATAAATATTTAAGTTTTCTTCCTGAATTAGCATATCAATTTTCAGAAATTAACTTTCTTAATCTGAAATGCAAAATGTGACATTATTTGGGAGGACACAAGTAATATAATCTTTGCACTTTTCTTGTTATTAAAAGTTCGTAGCATATGATATAAGATAGGCCTACAACATTTTTTATGACATTTTTGGATCAACAGCAAGGTGCAGGAGGAGTGAGTCAAATAACAACAAAGGCAATTGAGAGTTTGCAGCCTAAACTGCAGGTAATAAAATAAATGAATTACTCATACATACCATCTTAGGTAGCAAAGGCAAGCACGCAGAGAACGCCTCACCCCCCTCGGAGACCTGCTTGTACTCCTGGAAGGGAAAGCCTTGCGAGTTCCTTTAATTAATTAAGTGCTCCTTTACCCAAAATAAATAAAAACTTATTTTATTTTTAAGAGAAAAAAATAAATAAATAATTAAATGCCTTGTACAAAGCAGAACTGAGTTTTGATATTTATGTGTGTAATTTGCAGGCAGAGTAGATCCTCTACATGGGCAGTTCTCATGGAAGGTAGGCAAATTCAGTGCAGTGAGGAACTTGTTAACAATTTTTAAATGTAACATTATTTCCATTTGGTTGAAACATTTTGACTCTTATTCATGCTACAAACATGTTGAATCAGAAAATGTAACAAAATTAGTAACATCATTAGTGTTACATTTAAATACAAACTATTATTATATTGTCAACAATCAAATCAAACCTCACATGAAGGATGAAACACACTTTACATAAATTGAGAAATAACGCTTCAAAACAAAAGAAAAAATAAACTCACACAAGTGAAAATCAAGCCTCATACAAAGGATGAAACGCGCTTAACATAAATAGAGAAATAACGCTTCAAAATAAAGCCTCATATTTGCATATTGTTGCATATATGAACAAAGTGAGTCAGAAAATGTAACAAAATTAGTAACATCATTAGTGTTACATTTAAATACAAACTATTATTATATTGTCAACAATCAAATCAAACCTCACATGAAGGATGAAACACACTTTACATAAATTGAGAAATAACGCTTCAAAACAAAAGAAAAAATAAACTCACACAAGTGAAAATCAAGCCTCATACAAAGGATGAAACGCGCTTAACATAAATAGAGAAATAACGCTTCAAAATAAAGCCTCATATTTGCATATTGTTGCATATATGAACAAAGTGAGTCCCCCCCCCCCCCCAAGGAAAGGTGTGGATAGAGTATGAGAAATACGACGAATAGGAAGGCACAAGGTCCTCAAGAGAGTAATAGAAGTTCTTGGGACTTAACTGATAGCCTATGAGTATGTATGGAAGAAAGTACTGTATTTTGTTTCTTTAGCTACAACGTCGGTAGGAAATTAGTCATGAATCCTGATAAAACATAAAAAAGATTAGGTGGTAAGTATGAAATGGTCACTTCAAATATGCATGTAACTCTCTGTTGGTTTGTTCAATTGGAATGATAAGAGATCCATAAATAGAACAAAAACATTATGCAACTCTAAATTGATGATTCTGACGGTTGAGGGATTTAGACAATCTATTGGCCAGTCTTGATGCAATGAACATGTCAAGGCTGAAAAATGGACTATGAAGCGTCGGGTTTAATAATAAGTAAACCTCACACCTAAACGATTCATATAAAAATGGGTTGGTTCATGTAAAAATGAACTATGAAAGGTCGGTTCATGTAAAAATGGGTCGATTTTCGGACCTTTTCTTTCTCGTGCAATTTAAAATAAAAGGTAGCAATAATCTTTTTTTCAAATTTTTATTTGTTTAATACTTGAGACTAATATTAAAAGTCAACTCCAAATCAACTATTATTATTAAAACAACTATGATATCAAATGCCATTTTATTATGTAATTAAACGTCTTAAAAGTTAAAACTAAAAGAAATATAATTCCAAATTTGAGCAGGCCTAAAAAACAACGATAAAGCCCGCTATTTGTGGGGCTGGTCGACCCGTGGCCCGTGGGCCACTAAGTTCAACCCATTGTATGAATGAAAATGGACGCAATCGTAGACGATCACAACCCCTCAAGCCAAACAACTCTGTCGACATAACGAAGCAACCATACCACCGAACTTTCAGATGGACAACGATCTCCAAGTTTAAAACAATCGTCGTCCATTATAGCCGGAAAATGAGGCCACCGGCAAAGTCTATCAACGTCAACGCCGTTGCTCGAAAGATCGACGTCGACAATCGAATTCCTCTCCGTAATTATTACAGGATCGCCGATAACCTTCTCAAACAGGTCCAATTCTCTTTACATACATATATGTATGCGCATATCTATACTTACAGTTGATATTAGTAATATCTGCCATGTGAATTTTTGTTAACTAATTCTGGAAATTGATTGTATTATCTTTAATTGTAGCCAAATTGTTAAACGAGTGCTATTGCTTTTAGTGTTTTATTAGGGGTTTTGGGGTTCTTGATTACTATATGGGTAACTTCTTCAATGAGTGATTCAAAGTTTTTATTTTTGAACAACTTACAGGCTGAATTCATTTTATCTTTTTTTCCTCTTAAGCAGGCCAGTATTTATAGGGGGGAGAAGAATATTATTGACCTTTATATTATACTTCTAAGATATTCGAGGTAATTACTGAACAATGCTGTATGATTCTTATGTATACAGAATGTTATGTGCTTATTCTATGTTTTATACTCAGTTTGGTGTCTGAAACTATACCATTCCATCGGGATTACCAGGTTTCCTATCCCAAAGAAAGATCCAATTACAGGAAGGTGAATGAAATTTACAAATCCTTCTAGTCAATTCGTATTGTATGTTCCAGATTCATTTAGTTTTGATAGCGTGCTGTTTTCTTTTTGTTGGTGCAGAAATTGTTGCTGGTGATAGATGAGCTGGAATCCTTAAAACCCGAATTCCAACGTCAAGTGGATGAACCCAGCAAAGTTCATGCAGGAACTCAGCAGTATGAATTTGATGGCCCGGATAGAACTCCATATGCATCAGAGTCATCTTCTTCGGAGTGGCCTCTTGTCAGTAACAAAGCTTCTTCGAGCTTCCAAAATAAGCGGGTACCAATTCAATTCAAGTTAACCTAGTTTAGTTTTTTCTCTTTTTTTTTTTTAATTTTTATATCTTTCTAATATATCAAATTGTAGAAAGTCTTTAGTATTTTTTAGTCATTATATTGTCATCCAATTTTTATTTTTTATCTTTTTTATTGACATCCGGAGTTCTGTCCTACCTCATAACCTTTCATTTTCTCTCACGCAGTCGCAATCAGGTAGTACGGCACCTTTATCTTCTTGGAAGCAGGGCAATGATCATAGTCAAGCATTGCCATCAACTTCGATAGACATGCAACTCCAGAAGCTGTGAGTATTCGCATTAATTGATTCTAGATAATTAGATCTCATTAAAGGTGATTTATTTTAATTGCCTAAGTTTGTGGATGAATGTTCTTCTGTATTTGTTGCTAAGAAAGTCGCTGAGGCCTGAGTGGATGATAAGTATAGTTCAATAGGTAAACTTAATATTTTAATAAGTGTAGAAACAATGGCCGAAGACCTCTATGATTGTCCTTGAGCTTTACCTGTTGGTGGAGGTTCTCCCGGATGATTTGGAGTTTCGAGCCCACCAGTTCTGAACTCCTATCATGTTTCAGCATTGCTAGGTTTCTTTTATAATCAAATTTTATCAAGTCTAGGACTATTTGATTCATCCTTAAAGCTATTCAAACAACATCTTGGATCTCAATAATTTTATATGGACATTTAGTAAAAGGAATGTAATTCGCAAGTGCCTTTTTTAGGTTTTGTCATCGTGCTTGTCCATTTGAGATCAGTTATGAGAAGTTGTAAGACTGCAACTGTGACTTCTGGTGCTCGTGCTATTTAAGATGCCCTCAGCCACTTTATTATGACACATCACTTTTGAAGTGTCATATAGTATCCAATACAAAATGCTTTATTGTATTTAGTTCTCTTTATTTGTTGTCTTCCTGTGTCATGTACCTACTCAGAGGATAATTTATGATGTATAAATAAATTAGGATATTGGAGAATAATTAACAGACTAAGTATTCAGAAATGTTGAAATTATTATAATAAATGGAAAACATTGCCGTGTGATCGAGATGCATTTACTTGGTTATAACCATTCATGTTACAAGGCTCAGAATCAAAGTTGGCATTATTGTATAGGTGTATTTTGTTAAGCGACTTGTATTAAGTTGGCCAATTAGGGGAAATTAGATGTGATAACAATTAATCCTTTAGTAACCTCAACACCACATTTCATGGATTATTGTGTCATTAATTGCATATAAGTAGTTAAGTACTCACATAGTGTTAAGCTTAACCCTAATGAGCTTGACAGATCCGAATTAATTTGGGTAAGTAATTGAAGCAGTTGGATGAAATAATATGAACCAATAGGTTACAGCAGCAAATATTTGAAGAACAATTGATGCAACAGTTTACTAGACCAAGAACAAGTATGAAACGACGTAGAACCAACAAATAAGTAGGTAAAATTTGGAAACTTGAAGAAAAAGAAAAGTAGAGAGTTTCACATATTCATTGACATTTGACAATGTCCATGCATTTCATTTTTTTCTTGATATATACTAAATTACTAATTATAGGACTAATGCTAAAGTCTACCACCAATGAGAACCATGCTAAGGTAAGCCTAACCACCTTGCATCCCATGTGAACTAAGGTAATTTCTATTTATTTACTAGAATGGACCATCCCTTATGCATAAGATATGCATTAGGGGTATATGAGAACCTTAAATCACAAACACACACAAAGACACATATTTCTTTGCTATTTATTGCTGTAAGGCATAAACATATGTATTGTTCAAAATATTTATAAAATGTACAGATCCGTTAGTTTACCACTTCCAAAGAAGGAGACATTGTCTAGACACTCTTTTCTGGGCCCAACTGGTCTTCGAGGTCAATGGCTGGGACCTACTGCAGAGACAAAGGTGAACTTGTTGTGTGGCACTTGATTTGCATTGAATTTAGTTTGTACGACTTTTATCTTTAACAAAATCAATTTCCATGAAGTTTAAAATTTTAGCGCTTGATACAGGTTCACTATCCAACCTATACTGATTCAACTTCAAATGAAAATTCAAGGTCAGGACACAAATAAATCTCAAATAATTTTGGCCTGCAAAGTTGTACTTCTATATTTTTATCTCGTTTCATGTTCTTAATAAATACATGTATATTAGGTATTCTACATTACCAATATGTCTAGAATTTGCCTTTTACTGTGCCAATTTTCTTGTGGAAACTTGCCCCTCCGTGTAACATGTCCTATCTGTTGTGACCTATGGTTATAGTCCGAATCAGACTGGCCTCTATGACCATGCAGCTGTAAAAGATGGTGATTCTACAGTGAATGGATCTACTGCCATGGCATCAGTGCTTTCTCTTGATGATGGTAGATGGTTAAGTCCTGCTGAGAACCCGTGTCCTCCATTGAATAATGAAGCAGGGAATGACCATTTTCCATTAGGCATCATCAAGCAACCTCCCCCCCCCACCTGTTCTTGCTCAAGTGCAACCAGAATGTATTCCAATTCCTCCATCAAGAGTTGCAGATCCAAGACCTGGACCTGTAAAACAATTTCAGGATGGGACGTCTAGTTCTAATTCATATCAGCATTTACATATTGTAAGTCACCCATTCTGATGCTACAGAGATGTAAATCTCTGGATTTCCCCCCTCATTTCCTTGGAAATTTTTGTACTGTCAACAATTTCCTATGTGCTGGTAAAGATAATTGGACACTGTTTTTTTGTAAACTATTTGCAGCCAATTAAGATGATGGAAGATTTTTTAAGGTTGGCACAAGAAAATACTGCAAGAAATCTAGAAACATGTGGTGTACTTGCTGGTTCACTGGTACAGTGCGCAACTCTTTTTCTTTTGTTATTCTTTTTAGTAAAAAGAAAAATGACTAAACTATAGCAAGCATCTTATATGTGTGGTTTCTAATATGTCTTCTATATTCTGTGTAGAAAAACAAGGTGTTCCACATTACTACACTTATAATACCAAAGCAAGAGTCAACTTCTGACTCGGTAAGATAGTCACTTTGTTGAATATAAAGCTGCGAAATTATGTTATCTTTTCAAGGTTTAATGTGATGTCAAGTTTGTTTTCTTCCTTAGTCTTTAATCTTATGCATTTCAGTTTGTTCATTTTTTTGGCACTATCAACTTTGAAGTAATGATTAAGAAACCTCGAGAAGTTTATTTCTTATTGGGGTTCTTAGATTTTGTGATATGTTGTCCATATTCCAGAGCGATTCCTTTTTCCATTTGCATCGATTTGCTTTTGCAATTAATTTAAATGAAAACAACAACTTTCAGTTCTCAAATTCTCTTTCCTTTCCCTTTCAAGTTCAACAAAGGAGTCTGTCTAAGGTCTTCTTCAGCTCTAGAGCATTGTCCCTAGACAGATAATGACCTCTCTACAGATTGTTCCTTCTCCAGTTTAGTTTGTAGGAAATTTAAAAGGATGACTGTATAAATGAAAAGCTGAATACATGAAGAGCTCGTTTTGTTTACAGCCATTACATTGATTCATTTTTAACTATTGATGATTAGATGTTGATGAGCATCAATTTGATTTCCATTCTCTGGTTTAATTGTGTTGTACATTGATTCACAAGGACTACTGTTTGTTTTTTTAGTATTTTTGATGCTTACATTTTGTTGAACCAATTTTTTCCCTTTCCTTTTAATGTTCAGTGTCAGACATTGAATGAAGAAGAAATTTTTGAGGTTCAGGACAAGTTTTCTCTTTTTCCTCTTGGTTGGATTCACGTAAGTAACAGAATAGCTTGCTGTCACATTTGGTTCTTTCTCATATTTTTGCCTTTTGAGTTTGCAAATTAGATTCAAGCAGGCCCATTTATTATCCTTTTACTCTGTTGCTTGACTAAAACTGTATCACAAAATGCTGCACAGATCTTCACTAAGAATAATTTTATCACCCTCTCTCTCTTCTTTGTTTTTGTTACTGCTCTTCACTTATATTTATCACTAAGTTCCAATGCGGAGACGGAGGCTGAATGGTAAGCTAACTTCAGAGGAGAACTTATCCTATGTGAAGTAGTACAACATGCGACTGAAATGCAAAACTGACCCTCCTTTTTTACGAACCTCTTTCTCAAACTTTTTTTTAGCATAGCTCACCCTCTATGTTACGTAAGTGCTAAAAAAGAGACTCTATTGACTTTTTTATTCAAAATAGTAACATGAGTAACGGATCTAGGGGTAGAATGGGAATACAAAAAATTAGAAAATGGGAAAAGAAAATTCAAAACATAAATATAAAATAAAAGTATAAAAATAAAAAATAAAAATAAAAATAATTTAAGAAGGTAACATAACAAAATCTTAATTTTAAAATAAAAATAAAATGGACATAAAAATAAAAATAACTAAAAATTAGAAATTTAAAAATATTAAAATTTTAAAAGTGTAAAGTAATTTTTTAAAATAACAATAACAATACTAATAAATTAAAAATAAAATAACAAAACAAGTAATAAATAAACAATCAATAAATTAATAAATTAAATTAGAATATAAAAAGTACCTGTATCAGTGAAGTATTGAGGCCACACAAATCCACCACACAAATTCGGCCTCGCAAATCCCTCTCTTAATCCCAACAAGCCTCATAAACAAATCAATATCCTCCTTTCCAAAGTAGAACTTTCCAAATTAATCCACCAAAATCAATTGATTAATGAAGAATCAATTCCCAACTGTTCATAAAACCCCCTGCCATCATCAGCAGTGGCTTCGCCAAATCCCCAATATCTGTAGCCGCCGCTTTCCACGCATCACCAAAATTGTCAAAAGCACCATCATCGGCCACATAGTTTGCCCCCATGGTTCGAGCTAATGATCTGCATCACCTTTTCCGATCCCAACTCCATCTTCGGCGCCAAAAGAATGATTGGTGAAGTTTTCAGACAATAGAGGTTAATTGGTTTTTAATATTTTCTAATTTTTTTTAAATGATTATGATGGTAGAATCGACAACTTATGGCAAGTTTTGTTGTTGGTGAGATGGAGGATTGGGAAGATGAATACGAAGATGGTGATGATCGGGGACAAAGGGGTTTGTGGGATGAAAGTGTTTATGACGACTATATTGCCCTCAGTGTAGCACATTTGACAAACACATGCTACACATACTGGATTTTCGTTAGAAGTCAATGACGTCCGTTTAATTTTTTAACGAAAAAGTCAGTAGGGTTTCTTTTTTAGCACTTGCGTGCTTAGAGGGTGAGCTGTGCTAAAAAAAAAAAGTTTAATGAAGGGGTTCGTAAAAAAACTACAAATAAAATTGTCAGTTTTGCATTTCAATTTACAAAATGCTATTCGAGAACCAATTGATATAGGATTTTTTTGCTGGAGATATGTTAGGGAACTTTCTTTAATTATAATGGCTTAGTGATTAACCTTATTATTATGTTCAGAGTAAATATTGGCCTTATTATTGATTTTTTCATCTTTACCTAATTAACACAGATGTATATAAGCACAAGTGCTTACTTTTCAGTTGTCATGATTAACAAACCCTTGGTCAATCCACTTATGTTGACTTTATCCTATTCAATTTGCTACCTTGGAGGAGTTTGAGTTCATACGAAGTCAATTAGTCGTACATATTTTTGTTTGATCTGATTATATGACTTGAGATACTCGTATAAGAAAATGGGGAACTGGATAGATTGAAAATTCTCTAGACATTGTTCTTGAAAAAGTTAATTCAGTATCCAGAATTACTTGTACTAGATAGTTTTTGCATAATGCAGGTATTTTTTAGAATTAAACTTCCATACACTGTTAGTATATACACGAGCAGTGTTAAGATCATTACACCTTATTAATAAAGTATCTATGTTAGATAAAATTATCCTAATTCTAATTTTAATGATGTGTCTTGATCTTAATCCCGCTAGTGTGTACACTGTCAGTGTATCAAATTTTTACTATATAATAAAGTAGCTGATTTCATTCTCTATTATGTCATTGCAACTCACAGATTCTTATATTGATTTTTAGACTCACCCATCGCAAACTTGTTTTATGTCATCGGTTGATCTGCACACCCATTACTCATATCAGGTAATGCTCATAATATTTTATACATTTATTTATTGACTTCATTTATGCAATCTTGTATGTTTCTTAAATGTTTAGAAGATCTGGTATTCTTTTATTTATGTAGTGATCTAGGTAATAATATGGGTAGAGTCCATGTAAAACTGATAGGCTTTTGATAGATCATGTGCCCATTCAGTGTTGTGGATAAAGAGATTGTCTTCAACCTCTTTTTTTTTTTCTCAGAATTTTGAAAATTTTGAATTCCTAATTCATCTTCATCATACTCTTGAAGGCAGAAAATCTTAGCTACTAGGGTGTTTTTGTCAAACACCCCCCCCCCCCCCCCCCCCCCCCCCCCCCAAAAAAAAAAAAAAAAAAAACACCAAACAAGCACACAAATAAAATAAAATGTATGGCTTTTGAAATGTTGGCACGTATATCAACTTTCCACCTGGAAATTTCTGCTATTTTGATTTTTTTAATTGAAAGGAAGTGTTTAGAGATAATCTCACAAATACACTTTCCCATTCATCCACTAAAAGAACCTATTTGAATGCAACTTCTCAGATCATGTTGCCAGAAGCAATTGCAATTGTCATGGCTCCTAAAGATACATCCAGGTATATTATGTCTTCTTCAGTTCCTTACTGGAAAAACTGTTTCTGTTAAAAAACATAATCTTTCATTTTTATGAGTTCTTGCCCAGACATAAATTTATTGTAGTGACTGGTTTGGATTGTTTTAAATGATTAATTTTACCGACCATTGGGCTTGCTTCTTGCTCTTCACTTTCTTTTTGACCATTTTCATTCTTATTTTTTAACTCAAAATGCTGAACCAAACAGCTCAAAACTACTTCTTGCTGGAGAAACATTAAGCAGAAAAAAGGAAAGACAAGAAAAGAAAAGAAGAAGAAAAACCTGAACCAAAACGGGCTCTTTGTGATTCTTGCTTGAATTCTATTATAAATCAGTCTGGTCCTGTTAATGGTGGCCAACTACCAACGTAGGCAGGGAAAGTTGGTTTATAGCTGTATAGCATTGGGTTGATTGATCCATTTTCGGTCAATCTTTTCAGTGTGATCTCACAGGTGGTTCTGCATATACGCAAGGATGTGTTTTGTATGCATAATGTTATTAACTCGTGCTATTTTTTATTTTATTTTTTTGCAGTCCTCATGGCATATTTCACCTGTCTGATCCTAGTGGGGTTACTGTAATTCGAAACTGTCAGCAGCGTGGTTTTCATCCTCACGAGGAGCCTGAGGATGGGAGCCCTATTTATGAGCATTGTTCTCATGTTTTTATGAACCATAATTTACAATGCGACGTTGTAGATCTTCGGTGACTGTATGTACATAACCTTTGTAACTATTTATAGAAACTAAATTTTTGATCAGAACATATAGTCTATGACTGACTGTAAGTACATAACCTTTGTAAGCTGTTTATAGAAACTAATATTTTGAGCAGAACATATAGTCTATAGATCGATTCCTAGCTAGCAAATGCATTTGTATCATAGCACCGAATAAATGTACCGTTAGGTCGAGATCTTGTTGGATTATATATTGCATAATTTAGAGTGTAACTAAATATTACTCCATTCATCGACAGAAAAGATCTATTTGCTAATTTCTTTTTGCCAAACAAGAAAAAAAAAGTGTTATTTTTATTTGTATGTTAGTATAAATAATGTAATGTCAATTAAGTTTACCGTCACAATTTTATTATATTATGCAATCATAATAAACTATGCCGTTGATAAATTAGGATAGACATTAAACTAAACAATATTCTTAAAATCTATAAAATTTACAAATAAGAAACTTCTTCTTTTCTTTTTTTTTAATGTGATTGTGAGCAGTATAAAATATGATTTAAAACTTGAAATTTGAAACGCCTGTCGCTATCATTACTTAAACAATAATATTATGATAACTAAAGAATCGTATTGTTGTTCGAGTATTATTGCTACACTTGCAAACAATTTTTACAAAAATTAGTTGACAAAATGATGTGCTAAAGTTTAATTTATAGACGGTACATTATAAATGAGTGAGTCCAATAGTTACCTTAGCCATGTAATGTTATGATTCGTGTTTTCATTTTAATTAACTAATGAAGTTAATCTTCAAAACAGTAAACAGTAAAATGTTAAAATGTTCACCATCAGTTGTACTCCATTCTAAATGCTAAAAAGTAAAATATAAATGATAAATAATTTGGGCAGGCAGGCATTCACCAGGAAGAACAGATAATAAGATAAAGAATTACTGGGAAAGTCTAGAACTCTCATATTAGTAGTAGGTGGGAAGATTTACAATGCCAAGATGGCTAGAAAATAGAACAAAAAGTAGACCTCTTCTTCTTCAAGTAAGATTGTCAAGGAGTGAGCCAGCTGAGACTGATTCCCAAGCTGTTTTGGGACCATACAAGTCATGAACTAGATGACCACATATCAGAGCACAATTAATTATGTTTTGGAAAGTGGGGTTGAGGGTTCATGTGGGAATTTAAAGGTTGATATGGAGACAGAAAATGCAGTAATGGGTTTTGAAGAAGTGACAAAGAATGATCATGAAAATAATGATGCCGCACGGAACAACCCGATGCAATAAATTTGTGCTTTCCTGATGATGAATGGGTTGATTGGCATTTGGAAGCTGATCCTGTTGAATGCCGAGCCATGAACTCAATATTACTCGACAGTTGCATTTCCACCTTCTCATGAACCCCCACTTGCAAAATATGCTAATTAATTTTAAATATATTTTTTTGTTTGTCGTTTACTCCTAAATTAAATTTATTAACTGTTTTAATTTGCAGTGATAATGATAATAAAATTGCGGAGCGATGTATGATAGTAACAAAATTGTGAGTGATGTATGATAAACTTGATATTGCGTTATTTTATAATTTACACTCATTATCAAAAAAGGTCGTATATCACTATGAACATCTTTATTATTTTTCAAAATTGTATTCAAGGAGTTGAAACATTTATTACGAGGACAATTGTTTTTACTTTAATTTTTTTTTTATTGTAGAAGATCTGAGAGTAACATGCAATCAGACCTACAAGAGGTCATATTGGTTGCAAATCATTTTATTTTATTTTTTAAAAAAAGGAGGAAGAAAAAGAAAACGCTTCGTAGAATCATATGTTGGCATGCTACTCAAAGTTGGCATTTTTTTCTAATCACAAAGAGAACTAAATGAAGAATTTCAAAAGAAAAGAAGGGGGGGGGGGGGGGGGGGGGGGGGTACAATGGAGTTGAAGGAAAAACAATGCTTAATCAGCTACAGTACCAAGATATCAGCTATTACTTCATTGACCAAAGAATTAAGTATCCGACCCTCAATCTCTAGTCCCAGTTCAAATGCTTCAGCATCAAAGTCCAGCCATTTCCCACATTGGCTGCTCATATCCTTGTCTACCAGCTCATCTACCATGCAATCCCCCATAGCTTCCCACCCTGAAATCTCTTTGTAAACTTCTTCTGCCAACCATTCCTTTCTTCTCACCATTGACAACCCTTTTTCCCATGCTCTATATCCCCCACCCACATACTGCCGGCATCTAAAGTCCAGGCATTCACCCACGCAATCAAATAACACCTTTCGCTGAAGCTTAGGCTCATCTTCACGATTTTCAAGCTGATAAAAAAGACGAGGGTTTATGATCTCACATGTCCGACCACAAGCAAAATCCTTAAACATCATCTGAGTGTTGCACATTATTTTCTTTACGTATTCGAGCTCCCACTTGGTTGATCCTAGAGAATCTGCTGTAACAGCTAAGGTTACATTCTTTCTAGCCATAGTTTTGGTAGAGGATGAAGAAGCTGAGTCTGATAATTCTGTATCAGCTTCCATCAAATGGATCTTCTTTGAAGACCTCATATCAAATTTGTCTTGGGCTTGGACAGATGAACTATGCTTATTACCTAATATTTACACAGATAATTAATTTCATGTTTGACTGATGGTATTTTTTGTTTTTTTAGACATAAATTTAAGTTATAAAATTAGTGCACTGCTCTTACCTTCTGTACTATTACTATCTGCGGTATCCGAAGAATTGCAACTTTCAGTGAAAACAGAAGGTTCAAGAATAGAGATGGGACTTGGATTTCGACAGTCAAGCAAGTTCCTGACTTCACTGTCATTGCTACCACAATCATACATTTCTTCCACCCCCTGAAAAGGAATACAGCATATCAAGTTAAGAAGCACAAGGAAACACATATTAAAAAGTACATCCTGATTATTGTTTTATAAATGCCGAACCAAAAAGTGTACAACCACATTGATGGAACTCTACTAATGTTTCAGGGTATGCATGCGAGACGGGAGCATTCACGTATGCTATATGGTAACCATAACTGAGACTTCCAAATGTCTGCTGTTTGGCTAGACTTGGGACATAGTATCAAGAGCTGAAAGAAATTACAAATTTATAGACCAATGCAATTGAAAGGGGACTTGTTTTCAGTATCCAGAAAAGCCAAAAATTAAAATAATCTACTCACTGAGAAGGGAAATACTACAAGTAATTTTAGGTCATATCTACTAATTAAACAAGATAAATATTTAGGTCATATTCATAAAAGTTGGGAACTTTTGGGGCACAACAAATGCTCCATAACAAGAGGGCCTGAGAGCATAAAAGGTATGAGACCCACATACTCGCTACTCCGAAAATCTAAAAGAGGGAAAAGAAATTCCCAGCTGAGATTAATAATACATAACAAGAATAAGCATATAAGACATACCTGAAGCTTATGTTTCCAAACGAGTCCATCATAATTAGTGGAAGAAAATACAGAGCCCCATCGGTTATCCAAGTTATCTGTCTGAGACCCCTTTTTGCTCTCTTTAGCATGTAATTCTGGTGAGGTTGTTACTGCTTCGAGATCAGTTGTCAAATCCTGAAATTTTGAAGCAGATCTACCAACCGCCTTTGCTTTATTGTTTGAAGACTCCACCCCAAGTGCTAATTCCCTAAGCTTTTGCTCTAAAAGAGTACTTAAAGCATCACCTCCTATCACATTACATCCCATTGAAGATAACCTTGAATCACTAGGACCACCAGAATTGAACAGCACCTTTTTATCTAGAAAATCTGCACAAAAGGCATTATTGTTTTCTATGACCTCTCTAGAGGTCTCAGGAGCAGGAACCGATCGCGCCATTGGAGCTGTAAATGTAAAAGAAACAACATCCATTCCATTCCTTTTGCTATCTTCAGCCCAGCTAAATTGCCTGTCGATCAGTCCATTAGATTGAATTGCCTTCCCATTTTTATCAATGTTACTAACAATCTGTTTTTTCTGAAAGTTAGAATCCCCATCTATGCATCGTTTTTTCCTGGTAACAGGTGTACTAGAATAAGGGGCTTCATTTCCGTCATCAGTTACCTCGAACCCCAGCTTTCGGGAACCAACTTTGGCGTTACCAGAATTTTTACTTGGGTTTCCCTGTCGCCCAAGGGAATAATCTCCAGACAGCACTTTCTTACCTTTTGCACTAGTAGAAGGCTTTGCAGGTACCTTTCCCCTTTCGGCTAAGCAATTTTGCTTTTGATTATTCTGCCTAAGCACACTGGGAGCAGTGTTTGTAGAAGGTTTCTTATGTGAACTCCTTTGTGTACTCGGTTGGCTTTTGAAGGGTTGGCTTGACATAAATTCACTCTGATCTTTCTGGCCAAATGAACTTTTGCTACCATTCGGGGTCAGACCTCTTTTCTGGACATTTACCTTTGCTTGGACTGCAAGAGAAATAGACTTTCCCTTGTTCTTTAAGCCAACAGAACCTTCTCCTAAATCAGAAGACACGCTAAATGACTTTGTATCTAATGATCCATTCCAACTCCTATTCATCGATTGCCCCTTAATATGCTTAGCAACAATGGATTCAGCTGGTTTCCGAGAAGTTTCAGCAGGCTTTGATGGTTTTTTAGCTGCTTCAACTTTCTCTTTTAAATCTCTAATTTTCAAGGGAACTGAAGACCCAACCAGGGGCATTTTTGCTTTTGTACTAACCTGTTGTCCTGACTCAATAATTTTAGCAGCTGCTTCCATGATGTGAACTGCATTCTTAGAGGGAACAAATCCAGTGCTTTTAATAGGAGACAAAAGCTTATACTGGGTGATTGGAATTGATTTAGCTGATTTGGGAGGCAAAATTTCAGTCTGAAATTTCTCAATTGGCCTGCTTATAACCTTTTGAGGCTTTGGTTCTATGTTATTCCTAACAGAGTCCTCTGCCTTATTAAGAAGATTTCCAGAAAACATTATTTGGTGGTCCTGATGAAATTCAGGGTTTTTCTTATGGTAATGAGCATCTCGAAGAGATTGGGAACCTAAAAATGGGGTAGAGTAAACCTCTGAAAAATTTGACGTTGGCAAGGAATCCAATCCCATAAGCTTGGCAACTACTCCAGGGGCCTTACTTCCACCAATTTCTTCATCTGTTACTGATGAAGCACAACTATAATCACTACTTCCTTTCATACTAGACCCAGCTAGACTGTCATCCTGATCCATCTAGAGGAATAGGGGAAGTAAATAATTTTAGAAAAAGAAAAACTGAAGGCTCTATAAATTATATATCACTTAACTAAAACAAGAAATACAGTAACATAAATAATAAAGATCTACTGAGTGACCATGTTCCCACCAGATGTAACCGTGTCATTGGAAGATTTCCATCATTTCTCTTTTTCTGCTTTGATCGCTCTATATAAATGACAGAAGAAAATGATAATTAGAAACCGGAAGAGAACAGGAACACCAAAAACAATAACCAGACCTCGCCATAAGCAAGTCACGTAAATGTCATTAACATACCCCAAAAAAAACAAAGCTTATGCTAGTGGATCTTAAATTTACCTGGTAAATCAGAGTTATTAGAGAACAACTTTTTCCGAGATTTTGCATTCCAATCAAAAAGATGGAGGAATCCACCAACATAACCTCCTCCACCCTTTGAACCTTGCCTCTCGACCCCCATATTTTACGTGCAGATAGTGAAGCAACTTCAAAGTTCATGAATAAAGGAAACAACTGCCTAGACAAGTATTATCCGGCAATCAAAATCCATCTGCAACTTAATCAAGCCAAAATGGTTAAAGTTTCAAGTATATTGCACGATTCATTACAAGTTTCTTGGATAGTAAAATGGGACTTAGATCTAATGAAAGAATTCACTCGGATTATTTCATGGATCTAAAACGAATGGATTTTGACATATATGAAGCGCTGGTCACCGGAAAAAGAAAAAGTAAATGGTATTCCAAGTATTTTGTACAATTAGAAATCATCTTGGGATGGACTAAACTCTTCATTGATCATGAAAGTTGTTACATCTAATATAAGGTTTTAAAAATCAGTCACCATCTTATTAAAATATGCATGAAAGTTATTACATTTAAATCTAACTTTCATAATAAGAAATCCATTCATTTCAAATCCTTAAATCCACAATAAATTTTATAATTATCAAAAAATAAAACACTTGCAAATATACTACACATCACAAACATTAATGAATTTGCACTATAAAAACACAAATTTCCTGCTACTCCTCAAGTCCACAGACAATTGGTGTTAAAAGCCTCCACCACTAATCTAAGTTCAGAACAATTAATAACAAATGAGATGACAGGATGAAGATAATCTGTCATGTCTATTGCATTCTTAACCAAAATTTTCTCTTTTGGTATCCTTGTATCTATGATCTTTTCTCGATCTTCTCGATATCTTTCTGTGCTCCCCGCCCCTCCCGGATTATAAATAAAAAATAAAATAAAATAAAAACCTCAAAAGACCCCAATTTTTAAACTTCTACCCTCACCCCTGCCTATAATAAACTACAGATCCTTTAAGAAACACCTCACAACTAGAATACATTAGAACTATAAACAGATGGAATCCATAAAATCATATGGGCATCATAAGACCTTGAAATCACTACTAGTCATTAGTGTCGTACTTAATTACCTAGATGTAATGCAGAAAAAAGAAAAGGATGAAGTTGATCCCCCATATGGTTGCCAGAAAGCTAAGGAAGCACCATAACACTAATTGCATCAAATCTAACATTTGAGAAATGGTCTCAGAATAATGTATACAAATATCGTGCACAGGATTCAAACAAAATTAGATCTTTTTTTAGCTACGTTGTCATAACTCATACAAATACACATACCCCCAATTCTACATTTCTTATAAAACTCCCAACAACCAAATGAAGCACTAAAGACCAATCTCAAAAGCAACAACCAGCATAACTAATCAAAAACAGTAACTTGCATTTGACTTATAAACTTCCGAAACAAAAAACCATTTAACTCACAATTACAGATCACACAAGCTCAACAAACTAAAACTCTAATCTAAAAATTAGTTAAAGGTCAAAACAACAAAAACCCAAATGCAGAAAAACTTACATGAACAACGAGCAAACAAGATCTGCAACTGGGTCCTTCATCTTTTCTCTGCTCTTTACTCGCAAATAAGTTTCTGGGGCTTAAAATTATACATAAACAGATACTTAAAAATTTAAAGAATTCTAAATTGAGGAGATTTGGAGAGAAATAGAGATAAGACTGAGTAGGAATGGAAAAATGTTTTTGGGTCAGAGGAAGAGAGACTGTGTGTGAATAGTCGCGAGTGGTGGCTTAGTTCAAGCATTAAATGGAGACTGAAAGAGATTGGAATTAGAAAAATAGAATATATTAATTTTAAAGTCATTCTAAAAAATTGTTGTTGAAAAAATAATAATCACAAAAGGTTAAAGTTTATAACGTCTCTTTGTAGAGAGGGAGAGATTTCAAATTCCAAATGTGCTGATTGTGCTCCATTGGTGTTGCTATACTATGCGACGCGGTGTATTGAAAAGAGTGTGCGCGCTTGGTATCATAAACGGCTGCGATTGGCTGTAACGTTGATTGACATTAATACTCCATCCTTTTGGGAATAAATGTGCCCGTGACTTTCAAAAATGTTAAGAGAATGTAAAAATTAAATTTATTAAGGTTTTTTTTCTTCTGAAGAACATTTATTAAGTTATTATTCTTACTAATGATTTATAATTTTATTTATAATTATTTATTTATTATAAATATTGATTGGACGTCTTATATATATATATATATATATATATATATATATATATATATTTTCTTTTTTTACACTTGTATGCAAAAATATTATCTTGTTAAAATGTTCTATTTATACTCTTTCTGAACGCATTTCTTTGTTGTTCAGAAAAGACTCTAAAGCTATACTGAAAAAGAATTTGAAAATTCTTATGTCGGTTAATTTGATAATAATAAAGAGTGCGACATTAAAATTTATATAGGGGTAGTATTGAAAAAGATTGAGATACAAGAAGACAATGTTTGTAAATTCGTACTGGACCTGATCGGCGGTTCAACTAGAACCGGTTGACACACCGGTTAGATTTAGTCCAAAAAATTGATTTTCAACGACCTGGTTGACCATCAGTGGTTCAATCTATAAAATCGATTAGTTGAACTAGTTGACTCAGTTTTAAATATTTTTTTGTATAATTTTTTTTTTAAATTAGATATTTTTACAAATATTATAATATTATTTTACTATATTTTAGTTTATAAAAAATTAGATATTTTAAAATTTTATTAATTATTAATAATATATATATTTTTATGTATATATGATATCACCGGTTTAATAACGGTTCAACCACTGGTTGAGCCAATAACCCATTTATCCGGTACTCTTTCTGATTCGATTATCGGTCCGAGTTTACAAACATTGCAAAAAGGTTAAGGAAAGAAAGTGGAAGTTATCATGGGACGATTGATTATTAAAGTAATGTATAGACCTGACGAAAGTGGCTTGCCCTGGCCGCCAAAAAGTTGGCTTTGGGCCGCCAAAAATTAGCCCGGTGAAAATTAAGCCAATTTGGCATAGCCCGTTTCAGCCCCACTCGCGGACTAATTTTTATTTTTTATTTTTGTTGTTTAATATTGTTGACAAAAAAAATGTTAACTTAAAAAATGAATCAAATAGGGAATTATGAAGAATATAAAAATAAATTCTAACATATGATCTTGAATAATAATACAAAAAAATATTATGAATATAATATATATATTACCTTTAGTCTTTCTTTTACTCTCTTATTTTTAATATTGATATTATATACATTTATCAATTAATTAATCACAAGATTAGTTACATTTTAATATATATGACTATAAAATATCTATACAATTATTGATTATTTTATTTTCTAATAATATTAAATGATTATGCAGAAATTATGTGTCATGATTGTAAATAATTAAAGTTAGTATTTATTTTAAATTACGTATTATAATTATAAATATATATATATAAATATTTTATAAAAAAATAAAAAATACTAAAATATATATATAAAAATACTTTGGAGCTTACTTTTCACTAAAAAAGCAATAAGCAAATTCTAACAATAACCAATCTAGACATGTTTATAGTCTACATAAGTATTTATTTTAACAGTCCTCAGCAAAGACCGACAAAAAAAATATATTAAGATTCGTTTGCAATTTATATAAAAAGAGTTTGATATTTCTACGGATGAAATGTAAGTTCCATAAGTTCTTCTTTTTTATAAGAGTGAACCCCCCTTACTACTTACCATTTATGTTAGAAAGACCTAACACTTTTATTATGTGAAAATATCAATTTTCTTGGGTTATGTTTGTTTACAAAAAATATATTTAAGATTGAACTATTTATCTTAATTTAACATTACTTCGGACTATTTTATTCCATAATAGGAGATTAATAATCTCTTAATGTTAGATTATTAGTCCTATAAAACCATTTAATAGTTTAAAATGAGATAGACTATTTATCTCAATTTTTTTATGGAGTTATATAATTTCACATAAATAGCTTTAGAAATAATTTTAAGAAAATAGTTCATATGACTATTTAAAGGATTATTAATCCTCAATCATGGGATAAAATAGTCCGAAGTAATGTTAAATTAATACAAATAATCTAATTCAAATATATTTTTTATAAACGAACATAACCCTGATACATAGAGACTATTAATTTGTTCCAACCAATAAAGTAAAAAATTAACCTAAAAAAGAGCCAATTATGTCAACATGGTGCACCTAAGAGGGTTGTGCATATTCCATTTAAAAGGTTGAATTATTACTCAAAATTGACTTGGACGATCTTATTGCATTTAAAAAGCTCTGCTAAATTTTAACTTAATTCAAATTTTTATTACTCGAATTATTCAAGTTAACTCAAATAAAAATATATTCAAATTATTTGCCGGTGATCTAATAGAGAGGTAGTATAAGTGAATCAATGTATACTCATTGTCAATTCCAAACATACTAACTAGAAATTACTAGCATGATAATGAAATAATCTTGGGCAAGTGAGCTAAACAACTCTAGATCTCTAATCACACAAACATTATAATATCTTGATGACGTTAGGTGAGATCATAAAATTAGGCCATGAAAACATTTAATTTTATAGACTTAAAATTATTAAAATGGGATTATGTATTTATGTTCCTCCCATGAAAAGTTCCTCCTTACCACCACATGGGAAAAAATAAAAATAAAAATAAACAGAATAAGAGAAAAACTACAGTCTGTCTCAAAGCCAATAGTCTCGAAATATATATGAAGTACATAATTTTATATGATCCCATGCAATGTGCTTGATCAAAGATTTGGAGCAGCGCATATCATAGATGGAGATCAACGTCGACTTCGTCCTCTACTTCCACAATCACCGCTGATCCTGAAGGTCTCCCCACATCATCTGATGGTCCCACATTTCCAAGTTGATATGGCCGTCCGATGTAAAATTTATTAGGGTGTCTCAAAGGAACTCCTGATAATACCTGCTGTGGATATACACAACCATCCATAAACAGTGACCGGAACCGTGTACAATTGGCACCAATACATGTAGTAGGCCTACCTGAATACATCAACGGTCCTGATCGAGCTGCATGGGCGTTGATAAGCGGGACAGGCGCTCCTAACCGTCGACGGTAATGATGATCGTCCATAAACTGGGCCCGATTTGATCTTTGGCGTTCTTTCTTGTGTGCATTCTGATGGCCACCTAAGGCCTGAGAATTGGAGAACTCACGGTGGCAATATTGGCATTCATATCGTCTGTTGTCAGCTTCATGTTGCACTGTCACGGGAGTTTTGTCACAGTCAGTGACCGGAATCCCGAAGAGCTTCACTACTGAAGATGAAGGTGCGTGATCAGATTCATGGTAAGGCAAATCTCTTTCTGTCATTTTAGAGAGAGAAAGAATATATATGAGCAATATTATAAGTTGAAAAAGCATATCCTAAACAAATGAATATATATAGACTATAGTTTATAAAGCATTATTTTTAAATGAATTAAATTGGTACATATATAGACCCACCCTGATGAACACTAGATATGAGAAAAGATGGCACGGGGACAACTTTTTTGATACACTCATGCTTTTACTGTACAAGATTTTGTAGTTTATGTGGGATTTTAATTTCCATGCAAGTAGATCATATCCTTTTTCAAATTCATTTTGTTTGTCATACTGTCACGTGATTATATTTAAGTTAGTTGGCGTTTAATTACATCAAATTATGGAATAAAATGGTTAGTTGGTGTCATTATTTCATGGCAATGTCTGTCTAATTGATTCATAAATATGATTAAATGTTACCATCAATCACAAACATGTACGTACTAAGATGTTCCTGCAGTGTTCATTCTTGTTATGATGACCATATCTAGCTTGCAAGATTATATTAACTTTGCTAGCTCGTGACTAATGGTCTATGATGAATTCTTAAAGCCCTAACTCGCGGCCATCTTGAGATAGATCATGTGAACTACAGGAGCCTTCCTCGAGTTTCAGTAGAGGCATTATTTGAAGGATGGATGTGAATTATCACGTGGATGAGCTCTAACTCAAGTGGCACGAGAACATTATTTCTTTCAACAGGATGAAGATAAGAGCTCAAGTTTTAGTGGAAACATTATTTGGTACACGAAAATAGTAGGATACAGCTTTTAGCACAAGAATGTGGATGAATTGGACACGTAAAATTGTCTTCCTTATAGAGAGGACATAGTTTAACGGGCTCCTGCATGAAAAGACATCATTATATAGAAAATGAATAGATAGGCTTCAGCTCTTCTATCTTGTATGGTTTGGTTTGGTTTCCTTTTCATTGTCCAATGTGGTACGTTTGATGTTTCATTCAAGTACAAAGATTCTGAGCTCTTAAGCCAACATCTTAGTGTAATCTCCACCCAATTCAGTTCAATACTTGGTCTAGCTTTTATCATCAAGTACACACAAATTTGTCCAGACAATTTCATGTGTTGATTCAGTATTTTTGGTAGGGCATGCATATATCTCTTTATCCTTTTTCCATATCTCTGCTGCAAATTAAAGCGCGCATGATGAATGGTCTAGCCAGTCTAGACAATAAGACATGTTATTTCAATTCTCACTTTGCTTTTAAATGACAAAACACAATAAAGGAGACATAGCTAGGTGGTGGATCAGCCCCGCTTATCCAGGATTAGCTTAGCTAAGTTAGCCTCGCTAGCAAGGTCTAGCAGACACTGCCTAATTTGGTTGACAAACGAAGACCATTGATTCAATAAATGACAAGTCAAATCAGCACTATCTGCTCCGAATTCTCTCGTGTGATGATGTGTGTGTATATATCTGTCTAGTCCTGATCGATTTTTAGTCTTGAGTTAAAACCCCACAAATAATTACTACTGACCAGAAGAGGATACATCTAATTAAGATATGTTATGATCTGTTTTGTCCTATGGAAACCTTTTGTGTCACTGGTTGGTACTAATAAACATGGAAGTAATGGTTAAAGTTTTCCTTTCAAAAGAATGTGTTACTGCTTTATGTGGGGAAACGAAAAAATAGAGTTTATAAAACTTGATCAGTTTGTATCTATATTTCTGTAGTTATATTCTTGGGTGCTTATTCAAGTGTCCAATTTTTCTAAAATCCAAATTTCAAAAATACTCTTCATTTAAAACACAAAGTGAAGTGTTTAACATCACAAGATTACAGAATCAGTGAAATGGTCCCCCAAAACTTCCTTTGTCACTATCATTCAGTGCTTCTTTATAGTCCATGTTACTCACTTCATCTAAATAATGCAAGCAACACTATGATCAAAGCTTATAGTTGTTTGACACTGTATATATTAGGATCAACTATACCTGCATTAGAGCACTACACATTTTTCTTGGAATATAATGTCACTTTAATTAAGGATGTAAAAAGTTTCAGAATTATTTCAGAAGATGGAGATGGATCGTAAAATTAATGAACGTGCGATTGATGTTTAATTGATTAAGTAAATAGGGGCATGACTTCCATATATGCTTTTGAATTATTGACCATAATTCTGTTCTTGTATTCTTTCACAGATATAGTTGTGTGAAAACTCAACGGTACAAGTGCTTGTATGTTTGTACATGGGTAGCTGAACTTGGCATTATAAACATTGACAAAACATGGATTCAGACTGATCAGCATGATGTGCGATATGTACAAATTTTATTATTGTTACTGCAGATTATAATGCTGCATTCTACCAGGGTGAGTGTGATCATGTTACTAGATTTTGTCCCCTAAATTATTTGAGAGCCTCGATGATTTGGCCAAGTTAGGTTGAGCGTTTGTGTTCTTGTTTAATCGGTTACTGTGAATTAAGAATGGTACATTCATCTAGTAATGAACTGTTCTTATACCATAATCCACGATCATTCCATTGTATTTGTACCATATTCAAGAAGCCATCAACGAAGTTTATACCTGAAAACTTTTAACTAATTTGATTAATGAACATCTTGGCGTTGGCATTTTTCATTCCTGTGGTTTATTTTTGGTCTTTAAATGATCAAGACTACCCTACTATTTGCTATGCTCACGTAATGGTTCTTTTTGGTCAATTTAGCAAGATTTCTTTTCCTTTCATTATTATAATTCGTGGAACTGGATTATTAAAAACTATTTCTGCTCTTTCTTGATGGAAAATGTTAAATATCCGTACACTATCAATGCAACTATTTACATAGTATTGGATCTTGAACTTCATGTTGACTACTGCAGGTGCAAATATCTTGAACTCTAAAATTTGCCCTCCCAAGGGTTTATGAGAATAGAATAAACCCTAGTCAGATCAGGTGGAATATGTGAAGAAGCTTTTGGATAATCCGATCTGCATGCTTCTCTGACGCTCCTCCAATCCTCAATCATCAGTAGATAAAGGCTACAAAGTGGTTAAGCTCCAGTAAATACCCACAACAAAAATCCTTGTACAATTGTATGTATAATAATTGGCTATATAATTCATATCTGTACCTAGTGTATTGAGCAAGTACCATCTTTCTTATAAACAAGTGAAAGAATTATTCCATATATTAGAAGAAAAGTACACCCAAATCAAGATTTTTCAAAGAGTGAAGCTTAAATTGCAATTTAAGCCTTCTGAAATCTCTTAAACTTCAACAGGTAGTCAATCAATGTGATTCTGTTTGGATATTAGTATAATCAACTTAATTAATTCTGTATGCCCTTTGAGAACAAGTTAGGATCTTCACTTCATTATACAAGGAATAGAAACTTTTCACTCATTAAAACACCATGCAGGATACCTTCTGATCATTAAAAGTATAATTTTTACGTGGTACAATTTAAACACCAAACAGTGGTTCTGGTGTGGTCATCAAGGCTACCTTTATCGAAAATCAGTGAAAAAAATACCTTTTTTTCCCTCTAATTAATCTACTCAACCCACCTTAAAAAGCAAGAAAGTTTTATACCCATTTAAATCCCAGACCAAAGGAATATCTAACCTTTAAGCAACCTTTGTTCCAAGCAATTCTAATCCCCCTTCCCTTCTGTCTCTATAGAAATTATATACTAAATCCCCGTCTTCAGTTCCATCCATCTTGAACCACTCAAAGTCCCGTTTCTTGGCAGAATACACCTTCAAGCATGGCAGTTACTCATGCTGATCTAGCACCAAGTTGTCGAGGCACTGATTTGGGTAGCAAAACAGGTGCCATTCTCATGATCATTTCAATATTCTTAGGGCTAATTTGCTTCATTCTCTCTCTCATTTCCGAGGCCAGTCGTTCACAGGTACTACTATATATACAACCTTGATTAGCATAAAATGGTAAGCATAATCTTTTATATATGTAATTTTGTATCATATTTCTGCAGGTGACATGGGCTAGCACAACTGATGCAGGAGGGGAATATGGAAAGACATATGAATGCACATACAGTGGCAGCGGAAAAATGCCGCTGCTGTGTGCTGCTGGTGCATTTCTGGCCCTGGCAATTGCCATGGTGGTGGAACTTACTTACATGCTTGTTGCAATCAGTAAATCTACAACTTTAATGACTTGGGATCCTGACTCTGATCCTGCCAAATATCTTACTCGGCAAGCTGGCTTTTTCTTTATTACAACATGGTATCAGAACTCAAGTCATTTTAGATAACTTAAACATGCTATTGTTGTCCTCCCTCTGTCCCATAAAGAGAGTCCTACTTTTTGCATGTATTTTTTGTTCCATGTTTATCGCTAAAAATAGGAAGTTGCTAGTTCAGTAGTAATACAAGAAATGAAATTATAATTGCAAAGTTGAGGACATTATATCATTTTGTATTACTATCAATTAAATGATTCTTTATGTGGAACGACAATTGAAGCTCTTTTGTGGGACAGGGGATGTAACAATATACTTATATTTTACATGCAAAAAATTCAGAACATAAGCATTACAATCATTTGGCCTAGCTACTACAACAAATGACAGACTTTTTAATTTCTCATGTAGGATATGTTTTGCTGTTGGAGAGATCTTGTTATTGATAGGAATAAGTGTGGAATCAGGACATCTGAAAAACTGGTCAACTCCAAAGTCTGGTTGCCTCATTGTTCGACAAGGTGTGTATTCTGCTGCTGGGGTGTTTGGGTTAACCACAGTTCTCCTTGCTTCTGGATTGTATATAACAGCTTTACGCGCACAGCAGCTGCTACAAGATCAAGAAAATGTGCGGCGTGAGGTTATAGAGGTCTCTGTGCTCTATGCATCTCCACCAAGATCACCAAGAAATCGGCTTGCCGCAGTTAGAAATGAGAGTCCAATTATCAGACAGAGTAATGAGCAGGAATTGTCTATATACATATCGGCATTCGACAAACATATCAATTTAGTGTAAAACAACAATTTGGGACAATCCTTTTCGTGCAGTATAGATCAAAAATATGTATACAATACTTACAAAACCGATTTGTTGAACTTGTAAATAGAGCTTCACTCAATTTTAACAACTTGTTTTGCAGAAATGGGTAAGCTGTAGTTTTAGCTTATTGGGATTGCATTCCTAATACATAGCAAAAGAGTTTTTACTTCTGGTTATATACCTTTAAACATGTGCCACTATGAACATAATTTTGAGTCTTTGATTCTTTTGATTCGTCAGTGGAAAAGGTGTCAAAAATCAAAGAAACAAAGTAGTAGAGATTGACCCTTTGGAACAGACAGATATGAGATATTATTTGTGGAATGATATGTTAATAAAGAATAATATAATACATTAATATGATCTGTAAAGGGAACGACATTTTTCAAGTTTTTAGTTATTACATTCTTTTGAAAACTCTCTTTTTTCTATCCTTAAGCAATTCATCTTCTTTGTCTTTGTCCTCGTATTAGCTGTCATACAAGCCAAACCTTATAATACTATAATTAACACCATCTTTGTGAGTTTTGGATTAAGAAAAAAAACTTAAAATTAAGGAGAAAAAAATTAAAAATCATAAGTTCTTTGTGTGTGTTGTTTGTGAGTTTATAGAGGAAAAGAAAAGAAAACTTGTAATTTTTTTCTGTTTTATCCTTCTACTAAATTTGTTGAGTTTATAAAACGAATGTTATATAAGAATTGTACAAGTATTTTTTCAACCTAAATACGTCCATTTTTATTAGTTATTGATCAAAAAGTAGTTAGTTTGTGTTCTTTTATTTCCTTTTTGACCATTAAGAATATATTAGCAAGAGGATTAAATTTAAAACTTATATTTTTTTGTCCATTTCTCTACTTTTCATCCAATTTAAAACTCGTAAATACAATATTAGTAATATTAGTTGCATCCATCTCAAGAATAATACATTGATTTTATTATAATATATATATATATATATATATGAGCAGGTGAGACAAGATAACAAAGTTCGACCTTAAATTAATCCTAATTGGTTAATAGTATGAATTAAGATCAAGAATTACGTATTTATGATAAACTATTATTGTTATCTGTATTTTGTTAATGTAGATGAATTTTTAAATTCAGTAAAGATGTCACCTATCGACTATCTAGTAATCTTATTCTCTTCAATCATAAGTTTTATTATAATTTTAAAATAAATACAAGTTACGTAGAATACATAATTATACTCGTAAAGAAAAATAATAATTAATGGGTTGATACTTGACACAAATCAGGGATATGAATAATAGCCAATGGAGGTGGAAATCAAGGGTCCAAAATAGGCAATAAAAAGTCCAAAATAGCCACCTCAATTTATTGTCCCTTAATATTATAGATAATATCATTTCTATTAGTATATAATTTATTTTTATTTCTTTAAAAAAAGGTTAAGTGGGTCAAAAGTCAAAATCAAGACTTCATCTTTTTCATCACTCTCCCTCTCAAATCTCCACGTATAAAAATTTAACTCTCCATTAGCAGCGCAGGTGTGTCCCTGTGTTTTTTTATGGATTATGTACGAATATATAATCAATTCTTGTCTTTTTTTAATACTAAGGATTGGAATTAATTGTTAGATGTGTAATCGTGTTTATAAGGGTTTTGGATAGAAGCTATGTCGATAAGGCCGAGTGCAAGGAGGTTCGTCGGAACCGTTACAATGTTGACGTCGATGTGATTGAAGGTCGGAGACGGAGAGAGGATAATATGGTTGAGATCCGAAAGAGTAAGCGTGAAGAAAACTTGCTTAAAAAGCGTCGCGAAGGCCTTCAAGCCCACGACCAATTCCCTTCTTCCCTTCACTCCTCCACCGTCGAAAAAAAGGTCTCTCTCGTTATATAAGACTCAATATAATATTTATGTATGTGTTGGAATGGATGGAACAGTTCGTCAATTCAATCAATTTTATTTTGTTTATTCAGGGTTTGATCTTAGACTGAAGAGCTCAAGTTTGATTATTGTTTATTAGCTCAATTTGGATTAGGATTAGGGTTTTATTCGATGGATTTAATTGCATATTGTTTGTATGAATGAACTTGAATGTGGTTTGTAGGGTCTCTAGGGTGTCTGATGCAGTGGCAAATATCAATGAAGATTAGGATTTTTATATATTTTATAATTTATGGAATTTTAGTTTATGTGATGTATTTTAATTTTTAATTTAATAGTGTCCTCTTTAAATAAATCTAGTTAGGAAAGTTGCCAACTAGTCGTAGGAAAGTTAATTAATAGTTTTTATAATCCTTTTCAATTATTGTTTCTCTTCGAAAATTCTTTATCTTCCTTGTTAATTCAAGTGTCTATTACTGTTTAATTCTTCGTCAGCATTAGAATGTTATCTAATACCCAAGTTTGTGTTAGTACGTCAAACTAACTAAGTTCCCGCTGTGTTAGTCTCTTACATAATTGTTGATGAAATTTCAGTTAGAAAGTCTTCCTTCTATGGTTGCTGGGGTATGGTCAACTGACAGTAATTTGCAGCTGGAGGCTACTACTCAATTTTGTAAATTGCTTTCTATAGGTATAAGAATATGAGATTTTGTGGTTGTGTTTGTATAGTTTCTAATTAATGCAATTAAATGATCCCTTGAATTTTGAATTATAGAACAAAGCCCTCCCATTGAGGAAGTTATACAATCTGGGGTTGTTCAACATTTTGTTGAGTTTCTTACGAGGGAAGATTTCCCCCAACTCCAGGTTTGAAGTTGTGATACTGTATGTTATTTGAGTAGTTCTGTAGTTGTAATTTTATCGCTTTTGTGATCAATATTTTGCACTGTCTTACAGTTTGATGCTGCTTGGGCACTCACTTATATTGCTTCAGGGACTTCTGAAAATACGAAAGTGGTGATAGACCACAGGGCAGTTCCAATCTTTGTGAAGCTTCTTGGCTCTCCTAGTGATGATGTCCATAAGCAGGTGTACTTTTCAAATAATGACCCATACTTAAATTTGCACATTCCTACTTCCTACTCAATTGGAATTACAAATCAGGCAGGTGTTTTATTGAATCCTCTTTGAATTTGCAGGCTGTGCACATTGGGCATTGTGGCTGGTGACTCCTCTTGTTGTCGTGATCTTGTCCTCACAAATGGGGCTTTGATACCTTTGTTGGCTCAGTGGAATGAGCATGCCAAGCTTTCAATGCTAAGAAATGCCACCTGGACTCTCAAATTTTTGTCGGGGCAAGCCACAACCTCCCTTTGAGCAGGTTGTTTGTTGGTCTATGTTTTTAACTTTTTGACTCTTAAAAATCCATTTATCTAGTGTTGTTCAAGCAGATTAAAAAAATTCGAATTATTTTGGCAGACGTGGCCAGCACTTCCTGGGCGCTTACAGATGCATGCTGGGCACTCTCATATATCTGATAGTACAAACGACAAAATTCAAGCTGTTATTGAAGCGGCCGTCTGTCAACGTCTTGTTGAGCTCCTCCTGTAAGTGGCACCTTGTCTTTTCTATACCTCATTTTAGCCCTCATTTCTGCACTTCGAACAGTTGGAAACATTGTGACTGGGGATGATTTCCAGACTCAGGTAGGATTTTTTTTGGGGGGGGGGATTATTTATGTTACTCACCCAAATAAAGAAAGCTCTAACGGACTGATGAAAATCTTTTAAAAGGGCAATCGGTGAATTATTTTACTATTAGAGTTTGTGAATTCTGCCCCGGTTTTGCTTCCTTTTTTGGTATTTAGTATAATGCTCATTCATTACCAATAACAAAAAAATAATCAAAATTGGAAATTTGCCATGCCGTGCTTCTTAAAATTTTGCACATTATACAAGCTTCTACTCTAAGCCTGTATATGTCTTCTTATTAGGGAGCAGTTATGTATTATGAAAATGCAGGAGATATGAATTTACTGCTGTATGTTATCTTCTACCTGAATTTGTCTATGTACAGTGTCTAACAGCAAATAAACTAAGAAAAAATATTGAGCAATGCATGAATATCACCATTTGAAAACTGAAAAAAAGTTTATGCTAAAAACTTTGTTTGAATGGGTATATGAGTGACCATAAACTAAAAAATATGAGTTGAATGCTCTACTTGTACAAGAGCTTTACTATTTTTCCTTTTATCTTCAGAAACATTATATTTTCTTTTTGTGTTTATGTCAAATAGAATCAACTCTCTTCCATGTTGGACTTCACCACCCCATCTTTGGTTTCTTATTTTACCCCATGGATTGAAAGTGATTAATTGTTATCATCCCATAGCTTGAAAGGAACTAACTCTTTTCAGTTAGTTGGGATTTGACTAGTTTAGTCTTTACTAACTTACTGTAGGCCCCTTTCTTTTGTGCTAATGGAGCTTTCCTTCTTCTAGAGTATAATTGACCATGGGGCACTGCCATGCCTTTTGAGCTTGGTGACCCATAACCATAAAAGAGCATCAAGAAGGAAGTTTGCTGGGCATTTTCAAGCACTACTGCTGGTAACAAGGAACAGATACAGGTCAGTTTTTAGATTGTAACTAATTAGCTGCATCAAGCTCCAAATCATTCTAATTACACAAAAGTAAATGAAAAGGTTTCTTTCTTTCTTTCTGGTCAACATAGTACTTGGAATAGATGCCCATTTTGTAATGCCTCGCCCAGTTTGGTTCTTTTTATCAGAATAATGCTGCTTCTGGTCTACATAGTTTTGTACAAAAGTTAATTTTCCTTCTGTTAATTTCTATCTTACTTGAAACAACAGCCTGTGATCGAGGCTGGATTAGTTAGTCCTCTGGTCAATCTACTGCAAACTGCCGAGTTTGATATAAAGAAAGAGGCTGCATGGACAATTTCAAATGCCACTTCTGGTGGTAGCCATGATCAAATCAGGTAGGCTTTAGTACTAACCCTGTCCATCATACACCTGGTTATATAAATATCTCTATTATGAAATTGGCCTGCATTATTTGTTTGATAGGTACTTGGTGAACCAAACCAGAACTGCATTAAGCCTTTGTGTGACCTACTAGTATGCCCTGATCCTAGGATTATTACCATCTGTTTAGAAGGGCTGGAAAACATTTTAAAGGCTGGGGAAAATTGAGAAGAACTTTGGTAACAGTGGAGAAGTTAACTACTATACCTAATTAATTGATGATGCCAAGGGATTAGAAAAAATAGAAAACTTGAAGAGTCATGACAATAATGACATTTATGAAAAGGCAGTTAAGATTCTCGAGACTTACTGGCTGGAAGAGGAAGATGAGACATTACGTTGATGGAGCTCAGCCGGGTTCAACTTTGGAGGAACTACTGTTAACCTTCCATCTGGTGGATTCAATTTTGGTTGAAGGTAACAACGCCTTTCTGCTTCAATTGTTCTGTTTGGGTTGATGGCCAGACGAGAGGCTTGAGTGAATTTTGAATTGTAAGTTGCTGACCAGATGTATTAACTTGCACAGGGATTTTTATTTGGCGGATGCAGAAGTTTGGGTTGAAGGGAACAAGGTCTATGTTGGTGTTACGTCAAAGCAACTCGCTGTGCCTGGTTGCATTCTGGTCCCCAGTGTCTCTTGTGGTTAAAGAGGCCCCAAGGTTGGTTAGTTTATAATACAGTGGTCAAATAAACTAGAAGGGGTGGCGGGTTAAATTGTGTCAACTGTAGGTTGGGGGGCATTGTTTGGTTCTTTGCCTTGAACAGTTGGTGTGTTTTGAAAAGTCTCGAGGCTGTCATTGACTCGTTGTAGCTTGAGCAAGGTTCTGTAAAACCAGAATCTTCTTTTTCTCAGTAGTATTTATTTTAGGTAGTGCTACTGAGTCGGCACCAATTTTTGCTGGGTGTATAGTGTCTATAAACCAAACCCTTCATAGCCTAGTGTATTTCGGGAAAGTAAATGATTTTTTTTTCTTGTTGCTTGAGCAGCCAGCCCTTTGTTTTAAAGTGCATTTTATATCAAGAATTTTCAACTTCATTTATTGGCAGATTATCACAGACCCAGTTTTAATAAAATGTTAAAAATATTTGAACAAAGAGTGTTATCATTCACTGCGCTATTTTTGTTCAACTTGATATGGTTGCTTTCTCTGGACTGTGAACATGATGATTGAGTTTCTACTTGTTGAATGATTTCGGACTGTCAATCACTGCTTGTTTTGTATTTTGAGACTAATTTTGGGTCATTGAGGTAGGGATTCTATACATGTTTTCCAAAGCTTCATAGCATCCTCATTATATTAGTAATCCACTTGTAGTTTCTTATTTAAAAAAACCAAAAATATTACTAGGGATTTTTGCCACCAAAAAGATAATAGGAAATCAAAATGATATGGGATCCTGACTTGATGATGATGTTGGTAATGCTTGATTAGTAATGAGTCTATTGACCGAAGGGATAAGCGTCCAAGAGTTTCTGTAGAGCAAAATACTACCAGGGAACAGAGGGGATAACCTGCTGCAGAATTGATTATTTGGTTTTATTTGATCACATGAAGCAGCAGCAGACAAGGGTAAATATAGCATTTGCAAAGATAAAAGTTAAATAGAAGACATGCACTTGGAAAGATATTCTTTCTTCTTCCTTCTTTTTATTTATATGTGTGCGCGTGCGTGTGTCCGTCCTAAACTAATTTTTTTAGTCTGTAAATCCTGCTGAAGAGGATTATGTCTTCAAGGTTACATCAATGATTGATAATGGAAGTGTTATCATGAATGTATCCCCAACATCTTTTTTTGGTTCATTGCAGAATGATTGAATACACGTCATTACTATTGAAAATGAAATTCTCACTCATTTATTATGTCACAGTAGTAGTTTATATGGCTAGCCACTTTGAATAAACGCTTAATTTTAAAAGAGAAGTAAATAATAAATATTACATATTTTATGATTATCATCTCTGTTAGGTTCACAAGCTTTTCATGATAGGAGGGCAATATGCACTGCACTATTTAAATTTATAAAAAAAAATACATTAATGTTTTTCTAAATGATTATTTTTTTAAATCAGAAAGGAGAGGTGAACACGAAAAGGAGTAATTATTCAACGGTCTTGAAATATTTTCATGTGATGACTCAAATTAATTATATTTTTTTTATTTTAATAGATCTAAAATTACAAGCATCTGATCACATAACGTTACTCTGAATAATTTTTCACAGAAGGGGAGTAAGATGAAATCCGAATATGATTGAAGAGAGGAAAAAAATTGAAAAATGAAAGTATAAAGATAATGAGTTGTCATTTAATAAAGTGGTCCCATATATGTCTTTTGTCTAGTCTCCATGAGAAACAAAATGGTCTCATGAGACATCCTTTTCACTGATTGTTGTCCCAATAATATCTAGCTTGCAAATATTCGTCTTTTTACTGTGCCTATCTTGTGTTTCGTACGTCTGGCATTTGCTACTTCAAAATTTGAACCACATATATTAAGATCCTCGTAGTCGTCAATTATTCATTTGAACAAACATGAGTGAACCTGTCTTTGAAATCCTTGCTCAATTTGATTCTCTTATGGAGCAGAAACATTTTAAATCAACGATACTCATGCCGTGTAGGTGACTGAGACTGTGTTTCTCGTAATTATGATTCAACTGATTTATCGTCATATTTATGATTTGTGAGTGATTGCGTATAGTATTCTATAATAATCGAAATCGAAATTGAAATTGTTTTAAAAAAAGATAGAATGTGTCGTTACGTACTTTCTTCTTTCTTTCTTCCGTGTTACCTTGTTACTTGTGCTTTGTCTTATCATTACAAGTTGATAGACGAAGAAAAACCGAAAATAAAAAGTCTGATCACCTTAAAGTTATTACAACTGTTGCTAACAACAAAACCTCATCTTTTGCGTATGGTTTCAGAGTGAGCTACTTGTTTAATGGACTACCACTTCCTTTTGATCACTACATATGAATTCAGAACCATGTTCACCATTCCATTTGTTTTTCTATATATTCACCGCAAATGTTTGTCGAAAGTATTGTTGCATTAATCAAATACAGGGAATAAATTAATTTTAGCCGTTAGAACTTATAACAGTAGGTATAGGTCAATTTTTGACCCTCCCGCTATAAGTTCTAACTCCTCCCGCTATAAGTTCTAACTCCTGGTGCGTCTTAAAGTTATTTTTTCATGATTGGGTTGCGGAGTAAAAATGTTTGGAAAAGGAAAACAAAAGTTGAAATGAGCTGCAAAATACTAAATGATATATGCAATTATGTTATATATACCAGGGCCTCAAAAGGTATAGGAGGCTCAATAATTTCTTCTTTTCAGTTGCTAGAACAAATCTCACTTGCACCAAAAGAATTGCTCAATTTCTTCCCATGCGCTACGCACGTGCATCATATAGTGTTACACTTTAGCATCTGAAGGCAGCAGTCCAGTCCCGTGGGATCAACCATATTTATAATTGACTTCACTGAATTCAATCGCATTTATGAATATGGCAGTTCAATATTTAATTTCTTGACACCGTCTAATGCTTGTTTCGGATCAATTTATAAGATAAATGATCGATTAAAATTGTCAAGGTGAAATAGCGCAATCTAATTTCTCTTTATATCTACAAAGAAACGTAACCCCACATGTCACCGTAACTCGTATTTCTAACTTGTTAGCATAACATGATAAGCTTGAATTTTTACTAATTAATATTTTAAATTTATAATTAAAGTTAATTTATTGAAAGTCAAATGGAGATGGATTTATTTATGACTGCAATCTCTACCGATAACATTGCAAACAAGTCAAATATTGAACTTTAATTTGAATGTGTTCTTTTATAAATGCGCAGTAAAATTCTACTCTATTATAATGTATGTCGTTGTAGGCAACAAATGAGCTATGCTAGGATATGAATATAGGCATTTAGCAAAACTTTTAACATTAATTGGTATGTTATAAATCGTGCGTGCAGTTGAAAATCAGGGACGGAGTCAAAGGTCGATTTTACAGGTTATAATTCGATTCTCAAAAAAAATTATCTTTCACTTTTAAGAATTATAGTTCTAAATTTTGACATTATAATATTTTTAATCCGTCTTAATTAAATTTTTTGACTCCGCTACTGTTGAAGATAATAGTTATTTTTGAAAACAATCGCGTACATTACATGCGATTCTAATGCCCAAAAAAAAAAGAAGTCAAAACTCAAGAAACATAGACTATGTCTAAAACGTAATATTTAATTTTTATTAATGAAAAAAAAAAATTGAGTGCTAATTATGCAATATTTATATAGTGTATGTATATGGAGCAACTAGTGTATGCTGCAGCCGTCAACATGTTTGGTTACAGAAGTAGCTATCTATAACTTTGAACAACTACCAAGGCTAACGGGAATATCTGATTTTTTCTTGGTTATGGAAACAATCACAAGAAATCTATTTGCTCACCAGGAAGGATGATGTATACTACTATTTATGATTACTCCAAATGAATTCAGGTGAATGACATGACATCATGTTTCTAGCTCCAACTCAATTAATGACATCATATGTCCAACAAATTGTACACACAAGAGAAGAGGGTTGGAACAAGTTCATTGTGTGATTTAGAATTTTGCTATTTACAATAATTTTGTCAATAATTCATATATTTATTTTTGTAAAAAATAGTGGGATCCACCACTTACATGGTGGGTTTCATTATTTTTTACAAAAATTATTATAAAATATTATTACTCATATCTTTTTCCTGTGATTTTAGTAATTGCTCACTACCGACAATGTGATCAACTAAATTCAACTAAATTTTACTTACAAAACAAATCCACGGAGTATAAATATTGGTGCTTGATTGACATGACTATAATTGCATTAATCAAATAAATAAGTTTAAACACACAATAACAAAAATTATATTAAATACTATATTTATTTATACTATTAAAAAGTAGGACATGACATTAAAATTCGTGTTATGTCTTACTTTTTAATAGTGTAAATGAATATAGTGTTTAATGTAAAATTTAATTATTGTATGTGTAAACTTACCCTAATAAAAAACATAAGATTGACTATTTCTTAATTGGTATCTTTAATTTTTTAATTGAATGATTTTTATGCTTTTAAATCTCAAACGCATTTAAAAATTTTATTCGTTTAATTAAAATTTATTCTAACTCATAAACGCAACACAATAAAATTTGCTGATATTCTATATTGTCTTTGTAAATACTTATTTCTTCCTGATTTTTTATTTGAATACTCAAATTTGCTAATATTCTTTAATTAAAATAGATTATATTATTCTTATATAAAATGAAAAATGTTGGGAATCCTTCCGTGTAATCGAATGTTTAAAAAGGAACACGTGTAAACATGATGCTCGTATATTCTTTTTTAAATAAGGCTACGTGGTTATACAAAATAGCCACATAAAGTAAGAGGGGGGAGTTTGACCAAAAAAAGGTGCATAATCATGAGATAAAATCCTGCCGTTCATACCTCAGTCCTTTCTTTTTGGCAATTTTGGCGGTCTCACCGCCAAAATGTGGTCATCAAGACAGAAGTTCTTGAACGGTCCAGATCGCTTTAAAACCATAACTATGTGTTGCCGCAACACAAAATCATTACTTGGCATTACCATTATAGCCCAATACAAAATTCATCGAGTGGCGCCCTTTTTATTGAGACGGAGGTTTTTGGCGGGTGGACTGTTGGATCAAAAAGTTTTGTAAACGAGGGCCTTTTCGTCATTTACAAAATGCCAAGCGGTCTAGGGTTTTCCTAACTCCTTTATTAAGCGTATATTTTTTTTTTGCCTCTTCATCTGCTAAGATTGCTATTGTCGATTCTCTCTCTCTCCCACACTCTCTCTCAGCCTCTGCACTCTGCATGCTGGTTTACTTTCAGGGTTTAGCCTAGTCCTCCCTATTTCTCTCTCACTCCTCTTCCTCTTGAATATAGGTAGCTAGCTGTAGCTGAGAGGTCTGATTCATACTCCATTTATCAATAAAGAAAGATCTCTCTACTGAGCTTGTATCTCTACTTAGCTACTTTTGTTTCTGGGTTTTGCTTTGTTTTCCCTATAATTTTAGGTAGATCTTCTGGGTATTAAGCTCTGGTCTGATCAGCTACTTAGGTTAACCCTGTTTAGTTTAGTTTGGAAGTGGCTCGAATCTGGTTTGATCCATCAATTTGAGCTGGGTTTTGTTTCAGATCGTTCAGTTAGTCGATTCCAATGGTGGATCTGAATGACAAAGTAAGTGATCACCAGCTTACTAGCTTTCCCGTTGCATTTTCATTGGTTATATTGTGATCAGGGTCTAATTGATTTTTTTGGGTGTGTTTTGACAGGGATCAGATTCTGAAGAAATGAGTAGCAAAACCACTGAAAGGGTATCATACGGAGAAACCCTGAACCAAGTTAAAACTTGTGCCGATTGTGGAACCACCAAAACCCCTCTTTGGAGAGGCGGCCCAGCTGGCCCTAAGGTCTGATTTTCTTTATATATCCAGGAATATCTTGATTTCTGATTTGATCATTTATTTGGGTTTTTGCTGATTTGTGGTATGTGTTTTTGATGCAGTCATTATGCAATGCATGTGGGATCAGAAGCAGGAAGAAGAGAAGGGCACTTTTGGGGCTAAACAAAGAGGACAAGAAATCAAAGAAAATTCCTTCACCTTATGTTGCTACTACCTCTAACAGTAATAATAGTCAGTGTGATGGATCAAGCACTAGTGATGTTGACAACAAGTTTGGGGATTCGTTGAAAAGAAAATTGGTGGCTCTTGGAAGAGAGGTGGTGTTGCAGAGACCAAGATCAACATTAACAAAGCCGAGGAGGAAGCTGGGAGAAGAAGAACAAGCTGCCATGCTACTGATGGCCCTTTCGTGTGGCTCTGTTTTTGCTTAATGGGTAGTTTATGGAGCTACTAATTAGTGGAGAACAAATGTGAGAATGTATGTCATTTTAAGTGTACCTTCCAGTTTTTTTCTGAGAAGTTCTCTTTTATGAATACAGTTCTCGCCTTAACTGTTGCCTTGTATCTTGTTCTTAAGTGATGATTAATGGAAGAACAAGGGCATAAGAATGGGAAAATCAATCCTAATTCTAATTTTAGCTGAATTTTTGTATGATAATTGTGTATTGATCTTCTCTCTCTATATGAATCTATAATCAATCGTTTTCAATTATTTTTGATAAATTGATTTTAAAAATTAAATTGTATTTTTAATTTTACAACATATATTTATGTTTTACTTGCAATTTTGACGAGGTAAATTGTAGTACATTACTACTCTATGTAATTAAATAGACGAGTAAAAGAGAAAGGTGTATCATTAGGCATGCACAATAGATTGATTTGACTTAGTCCAGTCTAGATTTGTCAAGTCTTAGTCGTTGATCAGGTTGGGTTTTTAAATTTTGACTTGCAGTCTAGTTCAATTCGATTTATTCAAATAATTTTTTTAGTAATTTTAAATATTATTAAAATATCAATTAAAATTTTAAACTTAATTGATATATTAATTAAAAGTAATGTATTATAAGTTACAATTTTTTAATTACAATAATAAAAAATATCTTTTTTATTATTATTATTATTATTTTGCAAATGACTTTTTAGTTGTTACGTTAAGTATTTATTAAAATAAAGATGCAATGAAAGATCTGTAAAAAGTGTAGATTACTAACTAAGTAAGAAAAATCTTTATATATTACACTAATCAATGTGTTTTTATGAATTTTTTTATTCGTATATAAACAAATATGTATGAATGAACGTATTAAAAGACGTCAAATTTATTTTGTTTATTAAATGAGTTGTCACAAAGATGAAATTTTCGTTTGTAGTTGGAGAATTGAAGTAGCGAATAAAGAAAATTGGCAGGGCGGACCGAGTTTCGGGTGAACCAGGTTAGGCCGGGTTTATTGACAGGCCAAGTCAAATTTAAACCAAAAATATATAGCATGTTCGTGATCTTCAAGCTAAGTCAGGCCTTAACCAGATCGAATTTTAATCAAATTAAGCCTAAATTGAACTAAAATCAGATCACAAACTACTTGTGCACCACCAGGTGTATCGTATGATTGGATGAAGGATTGGGCCGCTTGTTATAAAAGTTAAATTGTATTTTTATTAGCAGCTTCATGTGAGAAAAAGGACCAGCCGTTACCCTTTGATGTTGACACGTTCACATTCTACGCAAGTTTTATGGTATCTATAACAAGCCTTAGGATGATTCACAAAAGAGTTGAATGGATAGATGATTTTTTAATTTGAGTGTTAATATGAGTTAATTTAATCACATATTTTTGTACATAAAACTATAACTAAGTTAATTTTATTTATACATGTTAAATTTTAATTTAGATTATAAAATTAAAGAGCTACGATCCTTCATCCTCCACCAAATAAATAATTACTCCCACCAAATGCCCTTTTCAGATTCTTATACATTCTTGATCATTGAACTACTCCACTATAATTACCAAAATTTTAAAATATATAGATATATCATATATAGGATTGGAAGGGTGGAAGTCTTAAAAGACTAACTAATTATAGTCATCGACTTTTAGATGATGATAATAAGGTGTCGTTGGCGATGAGTTGCCGATGCACCGGATTTCTTCCCTACGACATGCAACTCTCCTCCATCTTTTTGACCTCCCTTGGTTTTGAAAACAAGTTTTTATCAAAAAAACTATTTTCGCCCTCTCAATAAGATATAATTTACTATAATAGTTTTATTTGACTTTCTCCCTCTCTACAACTGGATTACTTTTAAAATACAATTAAATTATATTTTAAATTATTGATAAATAAATTTATATCATTTTATTAACTATTTTACAAATTTGCCCCTATTTTACACAAATACTATACTTGTAACTATTAATAACAAAAAATAACCGATAAAAAAAATCTAGTAATAAGTAGATGTTTGGATACGAAAATTAGGGATGTGTAGTCAACATGGTTTAACTCTGTCCTCAAATTTGCGTCAGCTTATTATTTTAATCAATTGTAGTATAATTAAACTCCATATTAAAAGTTATTAGCAAGCGGAAAAACTTAAGTTAAGGAAATAGCCCTTTTCTCTTATTAGAACGTATCGAAAGCAACACCGGTTTTCAATGGTTAATTAGTTAGAAATATTTTGATTATTATATTTTATTTTAATATAATTTTTAAATAATATATCAAAAGTATAAATAAAATGTTACTTTGTTAAAAATGATGATATGTATGGACCACTGCACCCTACCACCAACTTTAACGCATCCACTTCTATTCCACCCACCCGTGTCATAAACAAGTAGTGACAATTCAAATATGGAGCGTTATTTTACAGGGGCCCGTTTCAATTTTCCATGAAAAAAAAAATTATAATTTTTTTTTTTTAAATGCAAATCACTTTTAGCGTATCATAGATTTTCTCTTTTGAAACAAATAGAGATTTTAATAATCAAATTATGATAATTAAATTAGAAATTTGATATTTTCACGAATTAATTTGATATTTTCACAAGTGGGTCTCATTTGATACCCATTTGATCTTGTAAAAATATCAAATTAACTTATAAAAATATCAAAATCATATGAGAATTGATATTTTTATAAGTGAAACACATTTGATCTTGTCAAAATATCAAATTAGTTAGTGAAAATATCAATTTCCTAAATTTACTTTAGAGACAATCAAATCTTTAATGAGGAAATTCATAAGGTTGATTTAAACGACTACACACAGATCAAATTAAACAAATGAACAATGCAATATCAGTTAATTACAGTAAACTTAATTGATTTGGAAAGGAAATAGAGACTATGGATGATCCACTTTCTGCTGGTTCCCTTTGGATTACCAAAGCCCAAATTGTTATGTAGGCTTTATGAGCCCAATTAATCCAACTTGGGCCTTAGCCGAAAACTAGGAAGTAATAGACTGGGCACATGGAAGCCCGAGAGAAGTCTGAACTCATATCCCACATAAGCTTTAATATCCATTATTGTATAGGATCAAATTAAATAGGACAGTTAAAAAAATTCGAATTGATTTAATGATGCGAAAGCGAAGATCTTAATACTAAAATTCAGAAAATCTAACCTTCTGAAAACTATATTGAATTTATAATATTAAATTGAAACTAATACATATCTCCAAATATTATAAACTTTTATAGATTCTTCTGAGTGTGAGATCCTCTATAACAAATCTCTGGTATCAGACACAGAGTATATACATATATATATATGTGTGTGTGTGTATATTCTGTGTCTGATTACAGAGGTTGGTAACAAGGATTCATTATGGAGGATATGAGCTTATTCTCCTGTCCTTTATTTATTTATTTATTATTATTATTATATTTATTTTCATCTAAATAAACGGTTGATATTTTTTAATTTGATCAATAATATAACAAATTATTCCACTAAGTTATGTTCTTGGGATTGCTTAAAAAATGTGATTACTAATCCTGATTACTGTTTTTAATTGTAATCAGTTTTAAAAATATAATTTGTGTTTGGTAAATAAAATTACTTAAATTAGTAAAAAGTGTTTGGCATAAAAAAAAATTGTTAATCACTTATTTGAAATATTTAATTTGAAAGTATTGATGAGTAATGGATGGTGTTAATAAAATAAATAAGGATATATTAGTAATATATCTGGCCGAACTTAATTACTTTTATAAAAAAATAAAATTATAAGTAGTTATAAAATTAGGTAGTCAAATATTTTTGACTTCTCAAAACTGATTATAAACAAGTTTGTGTGCATAAGCGATCGATCTCAAACACCTTATAGGTTATGCACAGTAATTAATTGGAATATATATATATATATATATATATAACACCTTACCCATATTTAATCGGACTAAAAAAATGGCTCGTAACGTAAGGATACCTTAATTGAATATCCAACTTGAAACTTAGAAACTTTTTTCGCCTTTTCAACTCTAAGAACCCTTAACTTGTAAGGGCTTTCAAAGTATAGTTGAGAGTTTCCTTTATCAATCCTTAGTAAGGTGCAAAAGAATTGGAAATTGGAAAATCAAATAAAATACAAAGCTAGCTAGTTGAATTCGTATTCCTGACAAATCAAAGAACACCTAATTAACACTATACCCTATATATATATATATATATATATATATACATACACGTGCATGCATTAGAATCAGTTAACGACTCCTCCCCACTAACTCAAACTCGTATCATTCCCCACAATGGCTGTGGAACGTGATGCACAAGTATCCGTCATAGTGTTGTGAAAATAAGAGTAAGAAAGATATTCAGAATGAAATATCAGACAAGTATATACACGAGGTATTTGACCCATGCACAGAAAAACCCAATTCGACTCGCAAGCAAAGCAGTACGTGCTAGACTTGCTCTACGGCTTAGAAATTGATAATGCCACACGCACTAGTAGAGTGGCAATGTGGCATCACAGATCACAAGTTGCATGGAAGCTGGTCTGGTATATAATAATAATAATAGAAGTATTTTTTTGGTAATGTACTAAATGATTAATTAGTTTTACGTAATGGTAAATTCTTTTACTATTTTTTATTAGTTGTGGGACATGATCTAAAGTGATAAAAACCAGTTGATAATACGTATATATATTTTAATTGATAATACAATTTGATATATTATATGATCTTCCTTTACTTAAGTGACAGGGCATGGATTCGATATATACTTAAACTGATATCCGTACTAATTATAAAATAAAATTGGGAATTACCAGTAAACGTTATATCTAAGACTAGAGACAGTCGTAAGAAAATAAAAATGAAAAATGAGGAGTACGTGTAACATTACAAGATTTCTTTTGGTAAAACTAAGTAAGAGAAATAATGGATATTAGGCTGTCAAAGTATTTTGGTATAAACTAACATTCATCACTTATCGCTAGCTAGCTCTAATTATTTATCCCATTAGATGCTAAGCTTTAATTAATTTGTTGTATATTTCTTATTATAAAGCTTTCTATTTTTATTTATCTGAGGAGTGAGAAAGTCACCTACTCAACCAAGCCCATGACTTCACCAAATTATTTTTTGGATTTAACTCTTAAATTTAAAAATATCATATTTTACCTTTCAAATTTAATAAATATTTTATTTACTTCTTTAAACTAAAACTTTTAATTCTTAAATTAATTACGAGCTAAATATTTCTTCCGTTCTAAAAAACATGAGCAAAGTACATTTTTACACATATTAAAAAAAATAATAAATTTAGAATTTATCTTTAGTAACTTCACAAAATTATATAAAATAATTAATATTTTAATTTTTTATATTTACAAACTCTATTAAATAACATACTTATCTTTTATTTTATATAACTTAACTTATTTTTTTTATAAAAAAAAAAATTATTTTTTTGAGTGAGTATGAATTAAACCTTTCGACCGTAGTCTTTATCTTTTGTCCACCCAAACCAAAGGTGTATCCTTTTCTATTGTTTTCTTTAGGGTACCCTTTGGCAATTAGTGAGGACCCACATGATGAGCTAGAATGCATGGCATCCAGCTAATAATCCACACCTCCATGTCTCGGTCTATCCTTGTAATAATTTCACATAACACAGTGAAGCACAACATAGCTATATATATATATATAAAAAGGATTCATGACATATCTCTTTAAAGAGCTCACCAAGCTCATCCCCTTTAGCGATGGACCCGGCGACGGTTTGGTCCGTCGCCATAGGTTCGTCCGTCGCTAAATGTTTATCCGTCGCGATATGTTGTCCGTCGCTAAAAGTTTTAGCGACGGACGAACCTATGGCGACGGACTAAACCGTCGTCGGGTCCGTCGCTAAAGAGGATAAGTTTGGTGAGCTCTTTAAGGAGGTATGTCATGAATCCTCTCTCTCTCTCTCTCTCTCTCTCTCTCTCTCTCTCTCTCTCTCTCTCTCTCTCTCTCTCTCTCTCTCTATATATATATCCATGACTCCACAATGTGAATGCGCTACTAGCAAATGAAATATCCAATTCAATGACACCACTCCTCTCTACCCTCACCGGACTCTTAGCCGCAACTTGATTTTAGTTACATGACTCGACATGAAATTTCATCGTTTTCAAATTATAAGTTTCATTTCCCAATTTTAAAAGGGTAATAAATTTTTAAAAGACACAGTAGGTCAAATATAATTGCGTTAATATTATTGAAACTATACTAAAATTTTCAATAATTATTACTTTGTCCCATATGAAGCTTTATATATGGAGTAAAATTTTTCTTTAATGTAGGTTATTCTCGTAACCAACACTTGCATAATTTCCATTGAATTATGAATTCAACACTCAACAGTACATAAAAACAAGGCATTTTTTCTTCACATGGTAGTGGGATCATTAACATATTATTGGCTACCTAGGAAAGAGGAAAGATGTAGTACCAAAAATGTCTATCAAGTGGCCACAATGTTCCAAGCTAGTCTGTAGGTAGCCTCACAGCTTATTTGATGGGGTACCTACCCATCGATGAGCCCAATAAGTTAACAGATGTCTGAGAATAAATAAAATTTTGATATGTTCCAAGGTTCATCAGGGATGACAATTTGATGGGATAGCTCAAAGATTGTATATATAATTACTATTAATATAATAAAAAATTATTATAAATATATATACTAAATATTCTTGGGGGATATGGACAAGCGGCATACGGAGATGTATCCCCGTTCAACGATAAAAAAATGAGTCCAACTATATTGGGTAAATCGGCATTGGGGGTTATCTTGACACTAGTCTAGAGTAACCTATGAAATCTTTATTGCTTAAAAATAAAATATAAAATTTCATACACCTTAAAGTTCATGAGATAAAAAAAGATTTTTTAAAGTCATTATATTCATTATGTCCGGCATGAAGTGATATTTTTAAATATAAATTATTGTTATAAACATATTACGATACTTTTCATGTGATAATATTAAAAAATTCTGTAAAAATATTAACTTCTTTATTTTATTAATATCTCAAATCAACAGTAGAGTCTCTTAGGCACCTAAATAGAGCACTCGAATCAGACAAAGGTTGATAAACTTCCAAATAATTATCAGTCTCCCTACTCCCTTCCAATTAGGATAAATATACTCCAATCATACAAAAATTAGAGATACATAAAGCATTCCTCCATTCATAGAATCTATTTGCAAAAATGTAAACTTTTAAATTTTCTAAATAGCTGTATTATATATATATATATATATATATATATATATATATAAATTGACATTATTGTTATATGAATCGCTTAAAATGATGCATCAATTATATTGTAGACGGACTCTTTTAGAAGAATAAAATTTTAAAATGTCTTTAAACCTCAAAATATAACCAAATTGCCTCATACCGAGGGCTATATGCTACAAATACACTGAGGTGGAAAAGATTCTGCCCCAAAAATGAATCTTATTTCTGACAACAATCTCTCTAGGACTCCCAAATCTATTTGGAAAGAAGCACCCCACATTCTCCTTCTCCCAAGTACAACAATGGCTGCCAGGACTACCTCATAGCACCAGAAAAATCACTATCCAGCTTCTCCCTCTCCCTTTCTCTTGTATATAGGGATGAATTATGATGGGGTACCATATATACAAACTTTGAAAAGCAAATATAAAGAAGAAAATATATGATGGCTTTAGCATCTTTGCACATTGACATTTTCTGTAAAGTCCATGGTCCCATAAAAATAAATACTACTCGAGTAATAGTGAATTCTAGACCTCAAATAATTGGCCAACTACATCTCACATGGTGAAAAATACTAAAATCTAACATTTCTATAATTAAAATAAACATAAATCAATATTATGATCATAGGATAATACCACACTGCTAGTAAAAACATATTGATAATTAAAAGGATTTATAATTTGACAATTACAATTAATAATTGATCAAAAATGTCTATTATTTTTCTTACATCCTCCTATATATATAATATATATGCTAACACGAAATTGTAATTAATTAAAGCAACGAGGCATAAATAAATTGTCAATAATTTACAGATTACGTACTCCACAGAAAGAGGGTGATTTTGCTCCACTTCTTCTTTTGTTGATGACTGCCTTACTGGTCTGCTCTGCAAATGAAGGGTATTTTTGGAAATTAATTTACGCATCCTTCAAGTTCAGAGCCGTCCCTTTTCTCCCTCCTCCCCTGCCAGCTTGTAGATCTGCGAATCTGACACTTTTATTTTGACTTTCTTCAATTATACTACAGCTTAAGCTAAAATGAATAACAAAATAAAATTAAAAACAGAGTCATCAAATTTACAAAATTGGAGCCGCAAATTTGAACAGAGGAAGAAGGGGGTGGAGGGCTATGGTAGTAAAACGGGAAATATGGCACAATTGGGTTTGGCGGTGGCGGTGTTGGGAAATAATTGTTCTCCGGCGGAGGGTAGTAGCTCCCGGTGTTTGTCGGCGGAGAATTTCCGTAGGCGGGTTGAGGGGGTGGCGGAGGGGGGGAGTAGTAAGTGCCGCCGCCTGAGCTGGGAGGAGAGGGCGGTGGAGGGCAGTTGATCGACGAAGAAGGCGGCGGTGGCGACGGAGTCGGTGGCGGGGGTGAGGGCTTGGGCGGTGGTGGAGAGGGAACATCTGGGGTGTTACATGGGTTGTCACAGGCGGCGCACATTGTGCAATCGACCTGGTACTTTGATCCTACCCATGAATTTGAACTTGCATCTCTTGAAAAAAGTACTAATATAACCAAGAAAGGGAGTAAAGAAAGTTTTAATTTTTGGGTCATCTTTCAAGAGAATTTTGGAGAGAGAAGATTGAAGAGAGGAGAGAGAATTAGGAGCAGCGGTGGTGCTGGGTGGTGTCGTCTCTTATCTTTGTAGAGCTACACTAGACTAGAAATGAAAGTGGGGAGTACTGATGATGATAATAGTCCTACTAAAAACTTCTTTTTCTAGTGTAACTTTCAAAAAGGAGACACCGACACGTTTTAAGCTTTTACTTTCCGGTGGGGTATACACGTAACGAATTGACTAAAGAGTCCTTAGAGGGAGTGAGGTGTCGCGTTGGACAATCAAATCCGCAGGTTGTTGAGAAGAGATAAATGAAATATGAATTCTATGGGCTTGAGCTTGACTCTTTGTAAGGTGCTTTCACACGTGGGCCGAATTGACGTAGAGGAGACGCAATTCTTAATTGAGCTTAGGTCATGGTGGTAATAGAGTAAAGTTGGTTGGGTCATAGTGGCTAATTGTAGCCTAACTCCGCTTCGGTACAATTTCTTTGTGGTTGGCAATCGGCACGCATTCTTCCTTTTTTTGTTATTATTTTTAACATTAATTAAAAATATAAAAATAATAACATGATATTAATCAATCAATTAATAATAATAATAATAATAATAGTACATTAGTAATTTCATATGTAACACTCCCATACGGTAGCATATATAGATTCCACCGCTTGAAATTGGGACCCTAAAAAATTCACCGTAAATGCCGTTGATCATATATATTTTATCCCATACTTTGGGAAATTTAACTTTGCTTTATTTACCTTTTGACTTGCGTATGAATCGTGAACCTTCTCTTCATGGGGCATTGACAACAATCACCGCCCACTCATTATCTTTCCAGGCTGGTGAGTGAACGAGTGATGATACTCTTATTATTTATTTATTATAATAAATCATTTTAAAGAGTAGTATTCTAGTCGGTTACATTGTCAATTTTGTCGTACTTCATCTGTCCTAAAAATTGGTTTAATTTGATTTATTCAATCAAATCGATTAATTTTTTAATTAAATTTTATATTATAATTATAAAAATTATATTAAATTTACTAACACATCTAATTTTTATAAATTTAAAAATATAAATAAATATACTTGCTTTTAAATTAATTAATTTAATTTAAAAAATTAAAATAAATCAATTTTTGAGGGACGGATAGACTACTAAGAAAATAGAGACCTATTTTAAATTGTAGTAGAATATGCCTTGATAGTAAAAAAAATAAGAATTTAAACCCATTTTTTTTAATATTATTAGCGTAACATTATATTTGATATCGCATTTGTTAAATATATGTTTGAAGAGTCTAAGAGTTCGATTAATATTCATTTTTGATTTTTTTTTCTTTTAAATTTAATTTCCCCTAGATTTATTCTTTTTCTTTTTTTTTCTTTTTTTCATAATTTGAGCAGAATTTTAATAATTTTAACTTTGTCAAAATTGAATCCCAAGAGTTTTTCATTTCAATTCGCAGTAATCCGATGCAATATCCTTCCTATTGCTGCAAAATTTTCTGTATTTTAGATAAGTTTTACAAGTCGCATGCACATGATAATAAATGTAGGACTGATCAATACACCCCAAAGATTGTCAGTATTCCAAACATCGATCATATAAAAATGAAATGTTTTAAATTTATTCAAAAAAATTATTTATTAATCTTATTTATAAAAAAGATAAAATAATATAATCCTATTTTATTTATATTTTATAAATAAGGTGGGATCATATTTTTTTATTTTTTATAAAAGTAAAATTTGTGAATAATTTTTTCGAATAAATATAAAAACACTTTATAAAAATATAAAAAGATGAAACATGTGTATGGAAACGAAAGGTGTGTAGATCCAGCAAAAAGAATTTGGACGATTTATTAATTTTCATAATCTTTACATCGACATTAAACTCATGAAACAGAATCATATTTTATAATTAACAGCATATATAATAATTATATATAGATGACTTAAGTACCCTTCCACATTTTTTTGTTTCTTATTGTTAATCCTAGCCTCCAGAAGAGGAGAGGAGAGGAGATTTTATTCATCTTACGCCAATTATTTAACAAAAAAAGTCTCATTTTGTAAAAAATTTAAATTTAAGAATATATTATTGTTTTCTATTTATCTTTACGTAATTGAGCCGCGTTTACTTCGTATATATGATCACAATAAAATAGTAATGATAAATTTTAAAAGCATTATGTTATAAAGTAGTTGTATACTAGTATCAAAATAAATAGATAACTTTTTCTTTTTAAATAGTAAAAAAATTAAAAGGGGGTCCTTTTCTAAAACAAGAGAGTATTAATAATTATATAAAACTTTAGGGAATAATCAACTGTAATTGCCTAGTTGTACCTAGCTAGCTCCTCCCTCGTGCACGAGTACCTAATATAACTAGGGTCCTCTTAGTATGTGTTCTTAGGGCACATATTAAGCGTAAAAAATAAAGATAAATTTTATTTATCTATATATTTATACGGAATTTAATATATGGGATCCACTAGTATATTATTTTTTTATACATTAAATTTAGTGTAAATATATAAATAAATATTATTATGTATTGTTTTCAGCGCTTACAATGTGTTTTAAGGGCACATTCTAAGAAAATCCTATAACTAGCCAACCAAACATATGAAGTTTTTGGTAGGAAATTGATATTATTATTTGTATTTTTGATATTTTTATATGATTATTTTTTATACGAGTATAAATTGAAATTTATTTTTATGTCAAAAAAATCACGTAAAAATATCAACGATACACGTAAAAATAATACTCCTCTTTTGATATTGTGCTTCTGTGTTTACATGCATGCATGTATTGAACATTTAAAAATCTTCTTACTCAAAATATATATACCGTTGCTAAGTATGATTAAGACGTGTATTTTCTTTGTCTCTATCAACAAACGTATAATATAATTAATGAAGTCATCTCTTTTTCACACAATTCTAATTGTTTTTGTTGCAAAAAACATTTACAACGTTCAAAAATAAAATGCCCACCGATCATTAAATATCAATGAGCCCACCATAACACTGATAGCTCTCTTTAATGAGAACCTCTTAATTTTCACCATCAAAAGAAAATTAATAATACTCGTTTTGTTTCACAAAAGAGTTTGTATTTAATTTTTAAAAAAAAATTATTTATCAAACTTTAAAGTTTAAAATTGATATCAATTTATTTAATTTTAATTAATGTTATAGTTAATATTGTAAATTGATTAAAATTAAGAATAATGCTGATTACAAAACTGTTATTTCAAAAATTAAAATTCATTAAACATCACAAATTAATTTTTAACATTTTTTAAATTAACTAAGATCATAATCAAATATGACTTTTTTAACGGAACGAAAGGAGTAATGAATTGTGTTCCTATTTTCATTGGCCCGAACAAAACACGTGTTGGAAAATGCATATAATTTGGAACTCCCAATTATTTTTCTTATAGTGGATACCATGGCATGGAGTATGAAATATGGATGGGTAGATGGTGACTTATTTGGTCCCAATCACCTAACGGATACCATGGCATGGCGTATGAAATATGGACCCATTAACCAATATTTTAAAAATTGGATAAGTTAGTGAATTGAAAAAATTATTGGGTAAATAGATCATTAGTTCAATTAGCAATCAAATTATTATTAAACCGATAACGTCATAAATACATAAAAATATATATTATTAATAATTAATATATTTTTAAAATATCTATTTTTTTTGTAATATTAAATATAGTGAAATTATATTACAATATTATTAAAAATATCTAATTTTAAAAATAATAATATTTTTGTACAAAAAAATATTAAAAAAATATTTAGCTGACCGGTTTATTGGGTCAATTAACCGGTTTTACCGGTTGAACTGATGGTCAACCGATTTTTGACCGGATCATTGTCAAATCGATTTTCTGGGCCAATCGGTTCTTGTCGGACCGCCGATCTGGTCCGAATTTTTAAACATTGCCATTAATTATTTATGTGAGAAAAACTATGTGAAAATATTATTTTTTTATGTGAAAATATTAATTCCCTAAATAAATTGATAGATAAATTATTCCTAAACCAGAACAAGTAAAAATTGGATAGAGCATAGATTTACCTTTAAAGTTATTGCAAACTTCACATTAAATATTTTTATCCAGCCTGATGAACCCGAAATAAGCCACATCGAAGGCCGAACGCAGACTAGGGAGAATATTATCCATAATAAAAATTAAAGAAATTTGTATCAACTGACCTAAACTAGTGTTGTAGTAAAAAAAAAGACTACGAAAAGGATATACTGATTTTTTTGAGTGGGCTTATTTCAGTTCAAGTCCAACAGAGTGCTGAGTCTGAATGACGTTGGTCCAGAAGAGGCTTCATGGGCCTTATGATATAAAGCCATTTAACAATGGTACTTGAGTGTCCGCTGAATGTTTAGTTGCTTACTCCGGGGGAAATAATATTTTGTTAGTGACCTGCACGTGTGCGTGATTTATTCCCTCTATTTTAAAATTAGAGATATATTTTTTTAATTCTGTTCAAAATTCAATACATATTTTTATTTTAGAATTATAAAATGACACGATATTTATAATTTGTCATTATTTTTTTATTATCATTTTCAATATCAAACCACCATATCTGAATTCCTAACTAAATATTAAAGTTATATTTGAGAACATAAAATTATAATTAAAAGTCATCGTTTTACAAATATATCTCTAATTTTGAAACAGATGAAGTAAAAAAATAATAATAAGATAATAGAAAGGATAAAAAAGAAAATTAAGAAATTAATATAGATGAAAAAGATTAAAAAAACTTTACCTATATGTTTACACTAAAAATAATAATAATCAACTACAACGCTTGTCTCAGTGGTTAAAGAGAGAGCAAGGGATAGTTCGAATCTCATTGAAAACAGTACGGGAGACCACAAATTGTACCAAAAAACTCTACTTTATCAAAAAATAAAATAATAATAATCTATTTCTTTAACTTTATAATATAGATGTTAAAAAATAATATTTTCACAACTATTTTTCATATTTTCACGAGTTTCCTTTAACTTCAATCGTATTTGATTTATATTAATTCCTATTCCAGTTAATAATAAGTTTGCTACTAAATCAAATTGTGTACCACATATATAGTCAGTCACTCACATCCCTAATTTATTTTAATTTTTGTTGATGCCATATCCCGTTGTTGGTGGAATAACCGTTGATATTTTACAAAACATGAACATATCAAGGCGAAAGACGCGCCCGCCGCCCGCCAATAAAAAAAGTCGCTAGCTGTTTCCTTTGCATCACACCTTTCTAATTATAGCATGTCAAGGAGAAAGACGCGCCCACCACTAAAAAAGGTGTTAGCTCGTACTCCTCTGTCTCGTAAAAAATTGCTTTTATTTAATTTTTATAAAATATAAATAAAGATATTCGAATTATAATTATAAAAAAATATATTAATTTATTATAATTCTAATTTTGAAAATATAAATAAATTTATTTATTTATCAATTTTATAATTTGTTAATTTAATCAAAAAAATCAAACTATAAATCGACCTTTGTGGCATGGAGGGTACCATTTAGCCAAGAAGGCTGTCGTAACAAATAAAACATTATCACCGTCAACTTTTATGTTGTGTTTGAATTTTACTAATTAAGATCGTAATAAAATAAAATAAGAATAAATATATTTTGTTATTTATTTTTACAAATAAATTATTTTGATGAAATAAAAATTTGTTCTATTTTTTTGACTAATATTTTATAAAAAAATAATAAAATAAAATTTATTCTAATAAAATAAATAAATATGACGATTAGTACTACAAATATAATCAAATGAATCAATATAATATATAATAGTTGTAAGAGAAATTTTTATCACAAAATAAAACTCTTACGCTCGCTCTCACAAAATAAAATAAAGTATTCTCATTGATTCCAATACTTTTAAACTTTTTCTATCAATACAACAACAATAATAATAATAATAATAGAACATATCTAAATTTAGTAAAATTCTTTCTTTTCATCTTTGTCTTTCCATGTTATGTAGAGTCCAAAGTCATTAAAAAAATTCTCACCTATAAAATAATATAGCATAATATTATAATCATTAATATTATGAGTTTAGATCATAATATTAAAATATAAAATATCATGAGAATGTTAATATCTTTCTAAATATCTTAATCTGATATGAAAAATAAATTCAAACTCGTCTATCTTTTTAAATTTTTTATAATTTAAATTAATATTAATGAGTACATATTCAATTCAACTTAATTAAAGCCAATAATCATTCGGTTAGATTCAATTGAATATTTATAACATCTTTAAAATATACTAATTTTCTCAAAATTATATTAATTTAACGATATTCCTCTTTATCTCTTTATATATATTATACAAATAATAAGAGCTTTGTTATTATTATTATTATTATTATTATTATTATTATTATTAGTTCCCAGAGGCGCACAAGTGATCTAGAAGGGGGGGGGGGTTGAATAGATCTTAAAAAAAACCTTTTCTTTTAAATATTAAGTTCAAAGATTTAATAGCAATTAATCAATCTTAATTAAGATTTGTTTGCACAGCGGAATATTAGTTTGAAAACACCCCTCTAAGATTTGAAAAACTTCTTCGTTAAGTTTAAGATTATTTTGAAGAAAGTCACTTATTAAGTAAACTAATTCACAGTTATATGTAAACATATATATATATATATATATATATATATATGTATATATATAAGACAGAATGTAAATGACTGAATGTAAATGACACCAGAGAGTTTTAAGTGGTTCGGAGACTGAATAACTCCTACTCCACTCTTCTACTACAACGAGTAGGAAATCCACTAAGGATGGTTCATACGGAACCCTTCAAGCTCATTAGCCTGGAAACTCTGGTTCACTAAGAACCCTTCAAACCCAGCTGGTTTGGTTAATTTAGTCACAAAGACAAGGACATTACTGCCCTCTTCAAGTCCAGCAGACTTGGCTCCTTTAGTCACTATGACAAGGACAACTGCCCTCTTCAAGTCCAACAGACTTGGCTCCCTGATCATTTGAAAGAGGTTGGAGTTGCTACTGAGTTGTACTTTAAGTCCTATTGTCTTTAAACACTCAGTAGCAGGGTATGATCATTCCTGGGGTAATATTGAGTTCGGCAATGATGCTTGACTTCTGTATATGCTCAATATCATCTTGTGATCACCCATTGTGCTGCTAGGCTTTTGTACTTCAGCTCCTTTGGTACTTAATAACTTCTCGAGATGAACTCCTGAGATGACTGTGATGCTCCTTTCTTTTGGTACTCAGTTGTTCCTTCTTATCATAGACAGATTATAGCTTCTCGAGATGGGCTTCTGAGATGACTGTGATGCTCCTTCCTTTTGGTACTCAGTTGCTACCATGTATGTATCAAGTTGGCGTTTAAGCTTCTCTCTTCCATGTGCCTAGTAGCTCTGAACACTTCTCTTGTAATAGAGTTATACATCTCTATGTCTCTCTCAATTCAGTGTTAGTGTTCTGATGGATCGTAGAGTCCTTCAGTATATTCATTTTCTGTTTCACTCTACGATCGGTTGTTGTCTATTATCATTTCTCTCGTGTAATTTTTTTAACAACTGCAACAACCTCTTTTTTTTTCTGTTTGTTATGTATGCCTTTATATCTCTGAGCATACTTTACCGTTGAGATCAATCCCGTTGGTTTCCTTTGGCTTTGTGCAGATCTTAAATATCTTCGATGTTTGACTTTCTTGCCACTTGTGCCAGTGCTTTTCCCTTTTCTGACATGTTCTTATATATTGACCTGTAGCTCAGCTTTCTCTGACTTTATAGTCGTTGCACTCCCAGAGTTGTTCAGCAAGGAGTATTATTTCCTTTGTTAATTAATCTTCTGATTTATCAATAAATACCTTCCTTGACTTTTAGAGTCAACTGTTCTGATGCATTCAGAGATGTCCCATTGGTCTGACTTTATTCACCATTTTCCTGAGCAGTGGGTCCTGACTTACAGTCGTTTAGACACAACGTCTACTACAACTCTGACATGCATTTGTATCTCAACAACATTTAATCTTTCCCTAATCTGGGCGAGGAGTATTCCCTTTTCTCTTGCACCATATAGCCGTTCTGTTAGTCTACTTGCCTTGACCTGCTTAATAAATTCGTTGAGTGATAGACTGTCTACTTTGTTTCTGCGAATTCAGTTTCATGAATGTTACTTGAGGTATGTCAAGTGAAACGTTGAGTTAGAACGATCTTTTCTCTAACTCAGCGACCTTGTTGCTCTGGTCAGATCGTAGAGTTTGTGCTTGCAATGCTTTGCTTTGATTTCGTTCTACGATCTTGTAGATTTGATCAAATTGTAGAGTTAGTTAACTGTAGTGCTTCTTAGTGGAATCGTTGAGTTGCAGTCTGTGTTGCTTCATCCTTTAATTCTACTCAACGATTGTTCCATGTGTATAGCAATCTTCGGTTATTACCTTGTCATTTTGTTCCACTCTACGATCTCTTTTATCATCATACATTCCAATCCTTGTAAGCTTGCTCAACAATTTTACTCTACGATTTTGCTAGAGAGTGTGTATCGTAGAGTACATTTCTTCTCTGGTTCAGCGTTATCTGCAGGCTAGCTTGGCTGTCTGTTCGACGATCGTAGAGTTCAGCTCTACGATTTGTACTTGAACAATTCTTTAACTTTACTCGTATATCCTGTAGACTTCTTGCATATCTGTCTCTCTTTGATGATCGTAGAGTTATCCTGGTAAGGAGTCGTAGAGTTAACTCTACGATTTATACAAAATCGTTGAGTCTTCTTTGAAAGAAATCGCCGTGTCCGTTATACGATCGTATAGACTGATCAACCTAACAGATTTGATCTTTTCTAACCAAGTTCTTTCTTACATTATTACATCATTACATATTGAAAGGACTTTTACAGACTTTGACATACACAAATACATCAATGATTCATTCTTATGCTACTCTGCTTATATCATACATCTTTTATGCAGAGTGACTTCTATTGAAAGATCAACCTAACATTTCTGATCTTTAAAATCTAAGTCCTTTGTACACATGTAACTAAAAAAGGACTTTACAACATTTTAATCCGATAACTTTCATTCTCTTTAATAAGCAGCAGATAGTTTATAACAAGATCATATTTGTGCTATACTAGTGTGTGCACATTACAGTATTTAAGATAGGTAATATATATCATACACCCACAACAATGTAAGCACATAATTAGATTAACATATAATCACTTTGTCAAATAACCTTTTAAACACTTTTAGACAATCTGTGCACATAAACAAGTAAGCACATAATTACATTTAGAACATCTACGCACTTTTTCATATACACATTATATATCAATCATGACAATCAATCATGTAAGCACATAAACACTTTCAGAGTGTCTAAGCACATAATCAATTAAGCACATTATAAAATCACTTTGTCAAATAACCACATAAGCACATTTAGCCCAGTCCTTTTTGCACAACAGTCATCATCATCAAATCAAACAACATTCAACAATTATTATTATTATTATTATTATTATTATTATTTTGTTTTCAAATTATTGAATTCTAGAACATGTAATTACTCTTTTTATTTATACTTTTGTAGGAACAATATCACAAAGTTTTGGATCTATCGCAAAAGTGCATACCTTTATTCATTATAATATATATTGTTACAAATAAAGTGTATATTATACATTAAATTCGAAACAATACTCGTATATGCATCTTTAATGAATAAAACTTTATAACGTTGTATAAAAGAGTTTCAAATATTAAACTAAAAGTATAATCTATATCATAAGATGATAAAAAAAAAAACTATTACAATGTATTCACAGTTCACACATAACTGTTCAATAATCCCATAAATTAATATATACATTTATACCATACAAAAAAAATAAAATACTATACATTGATATTTATAAATATGGGGAAAAAAAGAATCTAACGTTATGCACGAGCTAAGTTTGACAAATGCTACTTAATATAAACGACGTAACTTTATTCCTTAATGTTAACTTTTTTATTTTAGGGTTTTTAAACAAAATATTAATTATAAATTTTATACAAAACTGCGTCGTATCATTGAAATTATCATATAGTCTTAACTAACTTGACTAAGGCATGTCTTAATGAGGTATACTATTTAAGAGGTATATTTTTAAACCGTTGTATATATATATATATAATGTAGTAAAAAATATGCACAATTACTTTTAAAAAAAATCATAAATTTCACAAAATTTTAAGTAGGTATTAATAATAATAATTGTCACGTCGATGAAATATTCTAACCAAAATAGATTAAAAAGTCATATCAAAAGGTTAATATAATTTACTTATATATTAAAGTTAATTTAAAGTAAAGAAACTGTATAAATAATGAATAATAAAATTTTATTTTATTGTAAGATATTAATATTATTATTATTTATTAAAAATATTTTATTTCATAAAAATATATATTAAAACAATTCGTGCTTTGCATCGAAATTAGACTAGTTGTATTTTCATATAAAAGAATATGTAGATGTATACTATAAAATTGTTTGAACTTCCACCCACTTCCTACACAAGTAAATTTGTGTGTTAGGACATCTTCAAGAGGAAAGTCACGTGAGGAATTTAATTTTATAAATAATTACGACTGGGACCACAAATTGCATGTCACTGACAGTATCCAATTGGTTGAACTAGCAAAATAAAAATAAAGAATAAAAAAAGGTCGCACGTGTCCGAAAAACATATTTTTTTGAAAGAAAAGGAATGCCGGAGAAAATCAAATACTTATTATAACAGTACAAATAATAATTTTTTATTTGAGTTAATGGAAAGAATTTAATTTATTTTAAATTGAATTGACTTATATATAGTAAATATAACTTATTATTATTTAAAATAATATAATAATAATAATATTTGTTGAGTTGTTTGTGTTCTATTTTTTTTTGTTGTTGAACTTATCGTATTTGAGACTTAATTAAACATTGCAACTCCTTTTATATATCTTTAGGCCTCCAAAACTCATACTAACAATCTTTGTTCCTAGGTGTTATTTTAAAACTAATACTAACAATCTTTTATTTTATGTTTAAGGTAATTCTACATTCATTTTATATTTAAGGTGGATTTTATTTTGCAAAAAAAAATAAATGGAGAATAACTTTTGATTATGAGAAAGGCTTAATTAGTACATTTATGAAAGTTAGATGGTTTTAATGCTGAATTAGCATACATGTTATAGATTTATCTATTTTTGTATATACTTATAACTTTTAATGATATTAGGTGTTATTATTTTATTTAGTGACAAAATCTAATTATATTATGAAATTGCTAGACTTTTTAGTTCTACTTATTAAGAGAGGAGATTCTGAAATTCGGTTTCATTTTTTTGTTTACAGATTTTGAAGACTTTTCTAGATTCTTGATTAAAAAAATATTAAAATTTTTATTTTTAGATGTTGTAGGGGTGCCAAAAAATTTATAAATTCAATGTTTGTCGAAATTGAAAATTAACGATAGAATTTAAAATTAGCATGCATTTTGTGAGAATAAGATTTGTACTCTCATTTATAAAATATATAATAGAATTTGAAAGCAATTCGATCTCAAATGTGCATAAAAATTGATAGTTTCCTCTCTTTTTATGCATTTAATTCTAACTAATCCTCTCTTTATAAAAAACTTGAAATGTATCATATATTCATTTGGAAATTGATATTTTTTCAAGCAACAAAGATAATTTCACAAGGTCGCTCTCACATGAATAATAGACGGATTTCACGCTCATGTGAAAAAGATATTGTAGAAATATTAAATTTTACTTATGAAAATATCATTTTTTTTATTCATTTATAATCGTCTTTTTGTTCTTTTCTTCCTATTTTTATTTTTATTTTTATTTTTTTGTCTTTAATGAGTCCATGTATTTTATTAAACACTCAAATCAAATATGAATATTATTTATGGGACGCCCCCAAATCTAGGTCTACACAGCCCAAACTTGAGTCGTCAAAAGACTACAACAAAATTATTACAAACAAGCACAATGTGACGCCCCCAAATCTGAGCCCACACAGCCCAAACTTGAGTCGTCAAAAGACTACAACAAAATTATTACAATGAAATACAACGTACAACAATACAGTGGATAATACAACACAACTAAGTCTTCATTATTATTGCCACACTATTTTATAACACATGAAGACTATGATAGCTATCCCCGCACTCTCACTCCATTCCCCGGCTAGACCCCGTTACGTTCTCATCTCCTGTTGAAAAACAATGGAACGAAAAGAAAGGGTGAGCTCAAATAGCCCAGTAAGAAAAATCATGACTAAGATAATGACGAATAAATTATCATTAGCCTTCAACAGTTGAGTTCTTGATAGAATACAATAGACTACAAGGTTTATATCAAAAACTGTAGTTAAATTCTTAAACAACGTTCAGATCAATAATAGCAGCGGAATGAGCAATCTATTAGAAGAATAATGCAGACTATAATGTCCACTCGCTTCTCTTTTTTGTAAAAATATCATCAACTTTTATCATCTGAAATACCATTAGTCATGATAATAAAAATTCACAGTTCCTGATCATAATCATGCAGATCAACAGTTCATATTTGCACTACGGGCCAAAGACATTTAATATAACACCAACGGTCATGATTATACCAGATTCAGCCTTTGGTAATAATCATACCAATCAACAGTTCATCTTTGCACTACCGGCCAAAGATATTCAATAAAGCACCAACGGTCATGATTATACCAGATTCAGCCTTTGGTCATAATCATACCAACCAACAGTTCATCTTTGCACTACGGGCCAAAGAGAACATTCACCACGTGCCATAAAAGACACCGAACAGATGTATCGCCTTTAACCTAGTATATCGCCTTTAACCTATCATCTGTTCAACAATTATATCACATCTGTGCCCCCGGCCACAGATATTCACAACAACTTGATTCTTGATGATTAATACAAATAACAGTGATACAAATGATGAACAGAAGAACAGGATAAACAATAAGTATCAGAAGTTTACTTTGTGCAGATTCAAATAATGTCCAAATTGCCAACATGATGTGGAGTGAAATTTAAAAATGATATTCAAGATCCACAGTTCAGAATAACGGTTACAGTTCAATAGAAAGGTTCACGTAAATAGGAAGGTTCAGTTGAAATAATGAAGTTCAACTATTATGGAACATATAATATTTTCAGGAATTATAGAAGCAATAGTTCCATAATAAGTTTCGATTTAGGAGTATGAAAGAAAATAATATCCCTTACCGTAGCAGGTTTGATTAACAAACGGTGAAGGAAATTAATATCCCTTACCATAGTAAGTTTGAATAATGGAAGATGAAAAAGATGGTATCCCTTATGAGTATAAAGGAAAATGATATCACTTACGAATATGGAATAAAAGTGTCATGTGATAATTCGTGTAGACAAATTATTTCCACACGAGACAAATAAAAAGGGTTATTCACCAACAGGCGATAATCCGCACCGTAAGGTTATTCCCATCAATTTGAATACGAATAGTTATTCACCAAACAGGCGATAATCCGCGCCGTAAGGTTATTCCCATCAATTTGAATACGAATAGTTATTCACCAAACAGGCGATAATCCGCGCCGTAAGGTTATTTCCATCAATTTGAATACGAAGAGTTATTCACCAAACATGCGATAATCCGCGCCGTAAGGTTATTCCCAAAGATTAATAAGGAATGAATACAAAAGGTTATTCACCAATAGGCGGTAAACCGCGCCGTAAGGTTATTCCCACAATTTAATACATGGAAGTAAATGGCACAAGAAAGAAACGATATTATTTTCGAGAATCAAAGAATGATAATCCCTTCAAGTAAGAAAGAAAATAATATCCATTTATGATGATGAAAAGAATGATACCCCTTACCGTAGTAAGTTTAAATAATAGAAAATGAAAGAATATAATATTCCTTACCTTAACACGTGACTGGATATTGATTTAAATGAGGTTGATCAACCTATATTTTTATAATAAAATTAGTAATTTCCACATATAAATTTCAAAGTGTATGATAACTCGTATAATATGAATTATCAAAATTATATATATTTAACATAATTTTTGTAGTATAATATAACTACTTTTAAATAGTTTTAAAAATAATATTCCAAAATAAATCTTCCAAAGAAAGCTTTTAAAAATGAATCTTCTTAAAGAAGAGTCTTCTAAAGGAAGATTTGTGAATACCGTGAAAAATAGGAATTTATAAAATTACTACTCTTTAATAAAAGACTTACTTGAAAAATTCCTGCACTCCTTTTGGCTTTCAAACTCTCAAAATAACCTTACTATTCTCAGAGAAAACTCATAAAATTCTTATAGAAAATTTTTATGTTTTAGGTGTGATTTTTCTATTCAGCTGAACAAGCTATTTATAGGAGAAAATAAGGCACTATGCGTGGTAGGTGAACAGAAAAAAAATTCAGCAGAGGCTGCTGCGCAGCCTCCACCAACCTATTCCCAGCAAACACATTTCTCACATTTCGTGTGGGCCCCACAGTGGGTCCCACATGTTTCTTACTATTCACTTACTATTCACGTCACTATTCACGTTACTATTTCAAATAGTAAAATTAATTATTTTATTTATTTATTTATTTATTTATTCTTCCTGTGAGTCCAACATATAAAATAATGTTACCATAATAATGTAAGAAACACGTTACATATTTTTATTAATTTAATAATATAAATTACAGTATATTTGCTACTGTGACAATTATTAGATTCAATAATTTTAAACTACAGTGCACCAACAATTATTGACTCGATGATATGAAATACAGTGTAATGACAATTATTGAATCAATAATGCAAAATACTGTGTAGCAACAATAATTGAATTGATAATATAAAATATTATGCAGTGACAATTATTGATGAAATGATGCGTAACAGTTACGGTGTCAATAATATGAGACACTGTGCAATACCGTGTGCTACTGTAGAGTACCGCATGCTACAGTAAAATACCATAAATTACCGTATGCTACTATTCTTTTATCACCGGTATTTTAACAGTTAACATCGTTGACTATTTTTATTTAAAAAGGTTACTTCTGTCGTTTTCTATATCCGACAAATATTCCGTTGTGGGGTCCACAAATAATTTGTTATTTCGGCACCGTCGTACGACCCGAATATTCCCCGACAAAACGAATATTGTCCGTCAAAATAAAATTTGCACATAACATCCTTAACTTTCAATTTCGTCAATTTAACCACTTACTGTTTCATGAAAAATATATATGAAGAAAAATTAAATTTTATATTTCATATTGAATTGATAACATAAAATATTATGCAGTGACAATTATTGATGAAATGATGTGCAACAGTTACGGTGTCAATTATCATATCAATAATGCAAATACTGTGTAATAACCAATTTATCAATTCAATAATATAAACGCTGCACAATACCTTGTGCTACTGTAGAATACCGCGTGCTACAGTAAAATACCATAAATTACCGTATGCTACTATTCTTTTATTACCGGTATTTTAACAGTTAACACCGTTGACTATTTTTATTTAAAAAGGTTACTTCTATCGTTTTCTATATCCGACAAATATTTCGTTGTGGGGTCCACTAATAATTTTGTTATTTCGGCGCCGTCGTACGACACGAATATTCCCCGACCAAACGAATATTCCCCGACAAAGCGAATATTGTCCGACAAAATAAAATTTGCACATAACATCTTTAACTTTCAATTTTGTTAATTTAACCACTTACTGTTTCATGAAAAAATATATATGAAGAAAAATTAAATTTTATATTTCATAAAATTCGGGGTCTTACAATTTATAGCTAGGATTATATGTCTAACTATTTTAATAAATAATAATTAAAATAGAGAATTGATATTTTTACAAGCTAATTTGATAGTTTCACAAGATCAAGTAGGTCTTATTTGTGAAAATATTAAATTAACTTGTAGAAATGTCAATTTCTTACATCAATTCCTATATAGAATTGATATTTTCACAAGCTAATTTGATAATTTCACAAGATCAAATAGGACTCACTTGTGGAACTATCAATTCTCTTAAAATAATATCTCAAAGTTATTTTATATAGAAAAAATTAACTGATAGTCGTCTTGTTTTAAAACTATGCATACAAATTTTTTTTAGTTTGATCTTAATTTATTATTATTATCTTACTATCATTTATAATATTGTACTAACATTATTTAATTAATATTAACAATACAAATAGTAATATAAATTAAAATTAATAAATAAATAAAATATAATTATAACTTTATGGCTATGCTTATTTATAAAAAATATATTTGAAATTGGACTATTTATATTAATTTAACACTACTTCGGACTATTTTATCATATGATAGAGAATTAATAGTTATTTAAATAGTTGTATGATTTTTTTTTCCATCACATTTAAGGCTATTTATAAGGGATTAAATAATCCCATAAAAAATATAAATTAATAGTCCCTCTTATATTAAGCTATTAAATAATTTTGTGTGACTAATAGTCTAATATTAAGGTACTAATAATTTCTCATTAAATAATTAAACAATATTAAATTAAAATAAATAATTCAATCTCAATTATATTTTTTTTAAGTAAACATAAAACTATCTTTAAAACGGTGTACCGAACTAGTAATGTATTAGCACACCGAACTAGAATTAAGCTTGAGATATTCTCATGACCTTATTTTACGAATAAAACAAAGACAGTAATTTCATAATTATTTTCCAGAAAGTAAGGACTCTCACGCATTGTAATTGATTTCTCACATTCAGTGAGAGAGAATTAATAAAATATTCCAAAATTATTTAAAAAATAACAATTATAAAATCTTCCTTTTACCCAAACAACACTCTTCGGTGTTAGGAAATCCACCTTTTATCACTATTTTCTTTTCTTTTTCCCAAACTGTCAGCGCCTTTCCAGTAATTCTTTTCTTTATTGAATGACCGCTTGAAAATTTTCAAATTGAACCAAGCCAAGTCAAGAAGCTTCAGCTGACCGACGGCCGAAAAACACAGCTATCATCCAAACTTATATATATATATATATATGATGCTGCATTTATAATAAACAATTATTAAAAATGCTATTTCAGTAACTAAAATAGAGGATAATTTATTTGTTAAATTATTTACCACTAGAGGCTCTAGCAGCCGTGTTAATTTTTTTTTTTTGCTTCTGCTAGAGGCTCTAGTGGCTAGGGGTGAAGCCAAAAATGTATCTCAGTGGGGTCAAAATTATTATTAGGTTATAAATAATTTGGCGGGAGTTTGGATGCAACGCCCCTGAACCAATTTTTTTTAATATTTTTGTACTATCGGGTCACACATACATATATAATATATACTATATTACAATGACAATATAATAACCAATAATATAGGGTATATATATACTATATTGACTCATAATAGGCTTTTTTAATCACAGCTGTTCATAAATAAATAATTAACTAATTATTTTTAAAAATAATATAAATTAGATTATTATTTAATTTAAAAATATTATAGAAAGAGATACATATATTTAGGATATATAAGTCATGTGATTAAAATTTGATTGAGAAAGTTATAAATTTTTAATTTGACCACGTATAATAAAAAAATTATAAAATTTGAGTTGGGCCAATTTATATATAATACTTAGAAATTTTAAAATTTACTCTACATTATAAAATAATTTTTTTTCAGTGAGGTCAATTGACCTCACTCTAATGCACCTAGCTTCGCCACTGCTAGTGGCAGTATACTCCCAGCAACCGTTTACTGTAGACGCATTACCTATATATATATATAAATGATACATAGCAATTAATTATTATGGATAATATATTAGTAAATACATCTTATACCCTCTATAAATAAATTTAACTACCCAAAATGAAGATTTTTTTTCCAATCGCTAAAAGAAGTGGCGGCAAACTTAAGTTGTTGCTACTCCTTTTAGCGGTAGGCCTAACCCAACCATTACTTTTTGTATCGACATATATCGACAAGCAATAGTTAGCGACAGTCGACACCTGTATATATCGACAAACATCGACATGTATCGACACTACTTTTGGCAACATGTATCGGTTGTTGCTAGCTAATGCCTGCATGCATCTGGCATATATGAGCTGATACTTGTATGCATCGACATGTATCAACAGTCAACAACTAGTTGCAATCGATGCCTCCCTGGATTGACAGACATTAATTGATGCCTGCATGCATAAGTCTGCCAATGCATGTCGATACTTATCATCAAAAGAGTAGTGACTAAACTTTTTTCTCTTATCGTTAAAATGAGTAGTGACAAAGTAGTTTATCGCTATTCCTTTTAGCGATAAGAAAAAAAGTATCCATTTTGGACCATTAACTCTACTTATAAAAAGTGTAATATATATTTATTGAAATAATACTCATACCAATTATTTGGTATATATATATATATATATATATACTTGATAATAAGGGAGTCGACACATAAACATACAAATTAAAGTCTTGTATATAAACAAGTGCTGTTAGAATCACAACATCTCATTAGGAAAGTACTTAGATTGAACATACAAGTCACTCGAATATACACTGTTAGTGTTAGGGTTGAGCAATAAATTGAATTGGTCCCGAAATTGCACAAAAAATCGTACCAATTAAAATCACACAAACGGTTCCGGCGTATGTGACGTTTTTAGGTGGGTTGAAAAATCGAATTTGCGGTTTGTGTTTGGTTTTTGGGCAAAATCGCACATGAAAAAATCGTACCGCACCATTTTTTTTTTTTAGTTGTTTATCCATTTTCAACATGAACCATATCAAGAAGTATTTTATAGAAGCCATCCTTCAATTAATCCATTTAGAATTATCCCTTGTGTAATTATTCTTGTTTAGAATTTTCATATATGAGCATAAATTTTCAATTAATACATTTGGAATTATCACTTATGTAATTTCTATTTTACTTTTGTTTAGACAAAATATTACAAGTAAGGTTGTGTGTATTATCAAAATGGTATTTAATATTGTGTGATGCTAAATTGTTAATTTAAATTGCATAAAATTTAATTGTTTCAATTGATTTTGGAACCAAAATCGCATCAAATAAAATCGTACTGCATCAATCACAAGCGATTTCATGTGCGATTTTGAATTTGTCAAACCACACTTAAGCGATTTTATGTACGGTTTGAATTTCAAACCGCATCAAATCGCATCATGCTCACCCCTAGTCAATGTATTTAGTTCTAAGCATAATACTTTATCTGTTTCAAAATGTAAGATTGTTATTAATTTTTTGAAATCAGTTTAAGATATTTTAAACTTAAAATTGACATATTTTTCTTTAACTTTAGTTGAATATTATAAACTAATTAAAAAGTATTACTCCTAATAAATTTTATTATTTTATAATTTTCTTATAAATTATTTCAATTTTAAGATTATTATTGTTTTTGAGTTAATTTTTAAAATTAATAATATTCTGATAATTTAAAATAGAAGGAGTATATATTATTTTCTTTTATGCGAAAACAAAATAAAAAAACTTTTCGCATAGGACGGGCGACCAACTCAAACACGCCACGCTACTACCAAATACTGACAGTGTTTTAAAGGGAAACATTCCATAAAACGTTCACTTGATATATATATATATATATATATATATATATATTTTATTACATCTTCCACTAACCTGTTCAATTTTCCCCTCCGCGTTTTCGCTGTCCTTTTATTAGTTTCTTTTGGTATTTCTTTATCCCTCTTCATTCACAGTTTGAAATTCAAAGAACATGGCCATGGCCATCTCTTCTCTCTTCAGCTTCACAATCATCCTCACCGTCTTCTCTATAACCCAGTCCCAAAAAGATGCTCCTCCTCCGGCCGCCGATGCCTGCAACGGCATATTCTTATCCTACACCCACACTACCACTACCAAGATCCCTCCTGACCTCAAGTCTGACCCGGCCCAGCAGGCCTACAGATTTGAATCCGCCCTCTCCATACTCAATAACGGCTTGGAAGAGCTTAAGTCTTGGCAAATTTTTGTGGGGTTCCACCACAACGAGCTATTGGTGTCTGCCTCGAATGCCGTGCTCGCCGACGGGACTATTCTTCCGGGACAGGTCGGGAATGGAACTGTTTTTGCTGGGTACCCGAATACTGATCTGAAAACTGCTATTGAGACTGCAGGTGATATGGCCCAGATGTCTGCTCGGATCGAGTTGGTGGGCACCGAGTTCGGAGTCGGATCTCCTGCTGTGCCGATGCCATCGAATATATCTCTTGCAAATGATGGCTTTATTTGCTCCAGGCCAACTATGGATGGTATTCTTCTTTTCTATTTTTTGGTCAATCGCGTGATCTGTTAACGTCTGTTTGACTGTGTTATCTATATATGCTGCTGTGTTATGATTTGTTTGATTTGATCATATTCGTTTTAGGAAGTGCTGTAGTTTATTTAAATTTTTTAGCTTAATTCTCTGTTTGGATGCTGAGAAATTTTGGCAAAAAGGAATTGGTGATAGTGATTTTAAGGAAAAAAAATTAATAATTTTTTTTATTAATAAGCAACATTTTGAGGGTTGCAATGATTTTTGTAACATAACATTATCGATATAAGTGAATGGTGGACCTAAATTGTGCACCCACATGATGTGATTAGCGTGTATAAATCAGGGGTTCCAATTAGGTGTATGTACAATTTCTTAAATATTTGTTTTTTAATATACATACTATTAAATAACTTTTATGGCACCTTAAGTGGCTTTGTATTTGATGTTACTACATTTTGGATTTAGTATTAAGAGATTGTAGAGGGTATAATTGAGTCTCTGATCATGTGCATTGAAGCAAGAAAATTTGCTACTACAAGCTTTATCATTAGCATGATATTGTATAGCTTTAGAAAAGGGGATTTGTATATCTTGCAATGAAAAGAAAAATTTAGGCGTCTAGGATTAATATATAATCCTAGTGGGTAAGGGTAATTAAATATTATTGGGGTTAAGGTATTTTTACCTTTGGTTTCCAGTCTATATATTTTTGGTACATGTCTGATTGACTCCAATCAAAATATTATTGAGGTTATGTATTTCTATTGATGCACCCGAGCTGCATCCCAAACTCAAGGTTGTAAACTTGGAATCCATTCTGCATGTGTATAACTTATGCGAGTATTGACCCAAGAAGAATAATCAATACATTCATATTGAAGTTTCTATTTGCAGCTTAAAACGCTGACTTGCTCTCAGTTGGTTGGTGGAAAAATGTGTAGCTTGATGGCTGACTTTGTGTCCCACCAGTTGTACTCCCTTTTTTGAATTCTGAGTGAACACCCAGTGCAAGCTATTAGCACTAGGCACTATTATAGGGATCTATATATGTGTGTGTGTGTGTGTGTCTATATATGTTTATGTGTGTGTATATGTATTGAGTTGATCTGTGCAGTTTATTGCTTTCCATGTACCTATACCCACCATTTTTAACACTATAGTCTGGCACTCTTCACACAACAGCTTTAATATGAAGACAAATCTTGATACCATATTCATAAAATTGCATCTGCTGTAACATTTCAGGTATTTTCTTCAACTAAGCTCAATAATTTTGAGGGCTCAAGATTGTGCGCATCTTATATTCTTATATGAAATGATATGATTCAGCATTTCAGATAAAACTTTAAATAATTTTACAAGCAACTAGGATTTATATGAGATCTCCCAAACTTTAAATAATTTTTGTAGAATTACTGAATCAGTCCCGGACCCTATAACGTATATTCTTGGAAATTACAGAGGCTATGATTTTTTATTTTATTTTATTTTTTTTGTGAAATGACAAAACTAGAGACAACCAAACACAAGTTTGATGTATCCTTAATCCTTTCAAGGAGTATTAATTATTTTAGGAAAGGAAAAGGATTAAAGGGGAAATGATATGGTAGACACTTGCCAAATACTTCTGTTTTCTAAATGTTGTATCTTATGTAGTTCAATCTCCTTATTTATATAGCTCCTGATATTATATTGTAAATCTTGATGTGTCTGATCTCTATCTTGTGTTGATGTTTTATAACTTATGCAGTTGCTTTCATCTATCAGGGAAGAGCGAAATGCAGGTGTGTTGCACCAAAGACGCAAATTTTAAGACCAATGTCACTGTAGATGAAGAATTTCTGCCTCGTCGAGATGGTGATCTTACAATAATGTATGATGTGACCAAAACATATGAGTCATTTTACTGGGCAGATGTTACAATTTCAAATCATAACCCCCTAGGTCGTCTTGATAATTGGGGGTTAACTTGGGACTGGATGAGAGATGAGTTTATCTTTGCCATGAAAGGGGCTTATCCCTCTGTTGTTGATTCGTCCGAATGCATATTTGGCCCTCAGGGTGAGTTCTATAAGGCCATGGACTTCTCCACTGTACTGAACTGTGAAAGAAGGCCAACTATCATTGACCTTCCTCTGGAAAAGACCAATGACACACTCCTCGGGTTGGTACCTAACTGTTGCCGAAATGGTACAATCTTGCCACCAACGATGGATCCTAGCAAGTCTATATCAGCATTCCAGATAAAAGTCTATAAAATGCCACCAGACCTTAACCGCTCTCAACTCAGTCCACCACAGAACTGGAAGATAAGTGGCAGACTAAATCCAGATTATCAATGTGGACCACCAAAACGAGTTAGTCCTAGCCGTTTCCCAGACCCAAGCGGGATATCAGATTCAACTGCAGTTGTGAGCTGGCAAGTGGTTTGCAACATCACACAGCCAAAGGGAGGAAGTCCCAGATGTTGTGTATCATATTCTGCTTACTATAATGAGTCTATCATCCCTTGCAGGACTTGTGCTTGTGGCTGCCCTCGTAACTCTGCTCACACTTGTAGCACTACTACCCCTGCTCTCCTTCTTCCACCCCAGGCTCTTCTCATTCCATTCGAGAATCGAACTAAACTGACTAAAGCTTGGGCTGATCTTAAGCATCTACCTGTGCCAAATCCGTTGCCCTGTGGAGATAACTGTGGAGTTAGCCTTAACTGGCATTTATTAACAGACTACAAAGGGGGATGGTCGGCAAGGATCACAGTCTTCAACTGGGATGATGATGCATTTGTTGATTGGTTTACTGCAGTAGAATTGGACAGAGCGGCCCTTGGATTTGACAAGGTGTACTCGTTCAATGGAAGTGCCTTGAATGGCGTTAACAATACAATATTCATGCAGGGTCTTTCAGGCTTAAACTATCTCGTCGGAGAATCAGATGCAGCCAAATCAGATAAGGACCCTAGAGTGCCTGGCAAACAACAGTCTGTAATCACGTTTACAAAGAAGAAAACCCCAGGAATTGATATTCTTGGAGGGGACGGATTCCCGACGAAAGTATTCTTCAATGGGGAGGAGTGCTCACTTCCTAGAATACTTCCATCAAACAATGCTTATAGATTGGGATCAGCTGTAGCATCATCTGTCCTACTAGCGGTAGTAATCTTGATTTTGATTCAGCAATAGCAATGGGATGAGACATTACTGCTTGTTTTTTTTGTAGCCGGTGCGATATTGTTCATTCTTTTGTGCTCGGGCATGAATTTTATGTAAATTACTAATATCAACCAGAGGATGATAGTAGTATATTATTTTAAAGAATTTGTGTGTTAATACTTTAGTAAGGATCATATAACTAGCTTGAGAAGTTGAACAAAAACTAGTGGTTTTTGCATTGTTTGAAATTTGAGAGATCAAAATGGATGAACTAATATTTGGAAGTGATTGCTGTTGTGAAGATTTGTTATTTATAGATAGTTTTATTTTATTTAGGGTGAAGTTTGTGACCTAATGGTAGAACGGACATTTATTAGTGGTTTTATGTACTGTGTTTTTTAATGGATTGAATTCACAACAAGTGCAACTCTTTGTTCAAATGAACCACTCGAGTGATTCAAATTAGGACTTGAATTTTTTTTGCTTCACTCACCATATTTCTGTCATTTTATACAACTGAAATAAAACAAGAAGCTCAAATATTAAGCCTCCCAATTGTTTCGAGGGAGTCCAGGAGACGTTACAATTCTTTTTCTTTTAAACCTTTCTTCCAATATAGTTTTAACTACTTCTAATGACAAGTGGAGTTTATAGGCATAAATAACAAATTAACAATTTTCAGGTAGAGGGAAAAAAAACCATGAATTATGTCTTACAAAATAAAATGAAATCTGTACATCACGATCAATTCCTCCCCCTCCCCCCCTAAAAAAATTTACATTATTAGAGTTGAGAGAGATTCCTACAGTTTGCAGATACCCCACAAATTTATCTGAAATAAGTCAAAGATTTAAACCAAACCAACACACCTTTAATAGCCCCTAAAATATGCTTGTTGCTATTTCCTACCTAAAGCAGTCAAAATTTTTGCATAATATGCCTCCTGCCTCCACATCTCATGCAACTGTATCATACAAGTTTCTCCCCCATTTTCTGATGTAATTGATCATCTTTCTTGGTTCAGTGTTCTTCGAACTCCAAATGAACAAGCAGAAGAAGCTATTCACAACAGTAAGATTCAAGTCTAACCAACTTCCTTTGTTTGGCAAAGCCTTGAATAGAAAGGTCGGGAAGTTGGTTCAGAAGTTTAATTCAGCTGTAAAGAACCTATGTACACAACAGAAACTGCAATCTTACAAAAGGCTGGAGCTGAGGTACGCTACACAGGAAGGTTATCCAAGGGATACCCATCAAAACGAAACTCATTATCAACCCCTCCAATGCCTTCTTGCTGCAAAATAAAAGGTGCAAATTAGAGATCAGTAAAAGAAGGCAGGCACTTCCTAATCGGGATCTAGATGCAAGTTTCAAAAAACAAGGATAGTGAGAAAGAAACTAACCTTCTTGAGAAGTGCAGTCATGAGGTCCTCCTGACCAAAATGTTCAGGCAACAGAGTATTCTGATAGCTCGCCTCAGGGAGTCTTTCAGTTTTGACTCTTAGTGAATTATCAGTAAGATAAGCATTATTAAGCTGTTGACCAATGTTTGGCATATTCCTGTGCCCACTTTCTTCCCCTCCTGAGAACATTCCCTTGCCAAAAGATGAATTCATGTTGTGCCCAATATTTTGGCTAGATGAAAATCCTTGTTGAACTAAAACTGATGGTGAAGTATCTAGGTGTCTATGCATATTTACATGTTGGGAAGCGTCAAAGGCCAATCCTACATTCTGTAAACCCCAATCTTGAGATTTGTGCTGATGTAGCTCGTTAAAAATTTCAAAACTTGCACCTTCTCCTGTTGATCCTTTCATTTCCAGGCTACTAGCCTCTTCTTGGAGCACCCCGTTAGATGCAAGAGATGACATCCCTGAATTGCTGCCAAGAGGAAAACTATTCCCTGACAAATTTGTACTGTGGCTCACAGAGATATCTACCATCGAAGAGGGTTGAGAAACTTGGTTGTAGACTGGTTCTCTAACATTGTCAACTAATCCACTTTGTCCCAAAACTCCACTTGTAATCCCATTTGATAAAATTGGCTGCCCAATGGATGATGGAAGCCTTGAAACATAACTACCATTAGTTTCATTCTGTATTTGAACCCTCGACTGTGGCAGAGCCATCTGCACTAGTAAAGAGTTACTCTGGCTTCCATGGGGATTGACTTGCATATTCATGCCTCCAAATGAATGTGCAGTTTGATGCAAATTCGCAAGCTGCTTTGGTTCCATGTTTGTCGGGATACCATGAAGGAAGTTCATTTGCTTACTGTTACTGGTCAGTAGTTGCTGTTGCCCCTCTCCGAAACGTAACTTCGGAGTTTCAAAGCTAAATATATTTCTTTGATCAACCAGGGGCGATATAGCAGATTTTGTGGTAGACCTGCCAAGTGCTGCCACTTGGAGTGTAGCAAGACTTTGTGCTGGGAGTTGATCAGTGGCGGCAAGCACTTGCAAATCAAGGCCATTGAGCGAAGACATGGACCCAAATGTTGAATCTGGGGTCCCCATGAAAGAATTATTGAGCCCACTTTGGTGCTGTCCACTTAATCTTCTAAGATATAGACGATATTTCTGCACCAAATGACTGCAGTTGTGAGGGTTTTCAAAAGGAGCGCGGGGAAGAAAGGTCTAGATGCATAAGCTACAAAGAAGAGCCACAATCACAAATGAAACAAATGTCTAATGGTAGCTTCTTTAACCATCAAAATTGTTGTTTAGAAATTCTTCACTAAAAAAAGAACTACAAATTCACCTGAAGGTGGCTGGCTACATTTTCTCTCGTGAGTCCAGGCACATTCATCAACTCCAGAATTTTCTTTGGAACAGCCTCTACATTCGTAAAATTCAAAACATAAGGAACCAAGTAAATACATTGAAATACCAAGCAACTGTTATTGATTAAGTATAACCAAATGTATAATAAGTAGATAATCTTGATGCATTATTTGATGTCATGTACTAATTCTTAGGTAACTAAAGTGGAGCAAAGAGTCATTTTGAATGGAACTAAAGTCTCATTTGTGTCATTATTCATTAAGTCGATGCTCCTCCGAGGCCCAATCAATCTTTAATAGTCTGAAGAAAAAATAGGAAAGCATGATTCAATAAAATGGATGTAGATTAAGAATGTACTATTGTTACAGAGAGGATTAAAGATGAATATTCTTATAGGTCTGAAACTGTCACCTCAAATTCAAGATATGACCAATCTAATGCAGATTCACTAGTTTAGAAACAGAATTTGAGTCTTCGGCAACTCGATATTCGGACATCTCTTCCTCTCCAGAACTTCGTCCTAAATTTTGCCACTCATAATAGGACAAATTACTCAGCAAAGACTAAGGCAGAGATCTTCCGAGCCAAGCTTTTTAGACTTAGAAAGAAAAATACTCCATCCGTTCAAAATATTTGATCAAGTTTGACTTTCTTAACGTCAAGGTGAGATATTTTCATATTCAAAACTGATGTGATTCATTTTACTTTTGAAAACCATAAGTCTTGTAGACATGGTTTACAACTCTAAAATTAAAAGAGTTCAAATTTGAAAATATCTCAAATTGGCCTCAAAAAGTCATATTAATCCTACTGTAGTTATTGAGACCATGCTTCTACTGTTTCCCCATTTTCCCCAACACTGAATGAGACAAAAGGTAAATTAAAAAAAAAAAAACACTATATAAAATAATATGTGAAACATATGGCCCACGGTAAGGGACAACACAAAATTTTCTAATAAACACCAGCAGTATAAACTAATGTATCAAGGAAGAAAAACATAACAGTAAAGAATATGGTAAGCATATAGAGAGATTGGTTAAAAGGTTCGTACTGTCAATTCCAAGTTGATTAACGGCTGCCACAAACTGTTGATGAAGCTCAACTGACCAGACAACCCGTGGTTTCTTTGAGGAAGATGTATCATCCCTGTCCTCTGCTTCATCTTCCTCGTCCTTCCTTCTCTTTGAGTTTCTCCAACTACCCTCATTTGCAGAAGAAGAATAGTCAGCATCTTCAGCCGGCTTTTGTTGCCGTTCTCCATCTTCCACACTTCCTGATTGCTCAAAGTCCTTCCACTCATGTTTCTTTTTGCGTACAACATGTTGCCATATGTTCTTCAATGCCTCAATACGAACCGGTTTGATCAGATAATCACATGCACCATGAGTAACACCCTTCATCACAACATTTTTACTATCATCCGCAGACATCACTGTTTAATCAAAATAGAAAAATGATCAGGTCTCAAATCAAAATTCAATACAACGCAAACCATCAAGGTAAAAAAAAGTCAATACAATCCAAAACAAGCAGCTTACTGATAACAGGCAGATCCATCTCCAGCCCAATGTGCTCAAGTAGTTTGAACCCATCCATATCAGGCATGTGTACGTCACTTATAACAATATCAAATCCATTTTTGTTCTCCCTTAGTTTGGATAGTGCAACCTCGGCTCGATTGCATTTGGTAGCTGAGAAACACCAGAAAGAATTGAATCAATTACCATGGAGACAATTGTATCTGGACTTAGTCTATTTAAAATAGATAATTGTATCTGGATTTATAGAATCTGCCCCGAAAAAAGACCGAGGGGTGGAGAGAGAACTGTCTATCCCTACCACCACAGAGGCACAAGTCAAATTGAGTGATTATAGATTTATTTTAAATCTACATATGAAAATTCTAATTCAAAACTATATATGAATTCTTTCATTACCAAATATGTGCAAAATCTTAGTTCAAGCACTCTATGCCCAATATTAGACCTAAATTTTTTATTTTTTTTAACTATTACAATCCTATATTCCTAATCCCTCGCGGAAATTTAAGAACAAATCCTCTGAGCTCAAGAAATGGCTGGCCAACAAAATGAATAGGTTCCATATAGGAATACCATCTAGTACATATCCACAAGATAAAAGACAAGAACAAGGCTTTTGACCTTTTCCATTAATAGATAGAGCATGAGAGAAACACAAAATAGTTTAGCCCTCAAACAAAATTCAGTACACAAGATTGAAATTCAAACATACAGAAGAGATTTTATTTTAAGTACCTTCATAATGGCAATTTCGAAGCATTTTCTCTAAGATCATAAGACAAGTGGGATCATCATCCACAACAAGCACCCGGAGACCCCTCGGGAACTGGTCGGAAACCCCATCTCCGCCTCCGGAGGTAACACTGGAACTCGGCATCGACCAAGATTTCGTCCCTTTACCACCACCCAGATTCATTTTCTTCCCAATTCAACCCGACCAAACATCTATATAAATCTATATACGGGTACCCAGAAAAGGGAAGACATTAAAATCACATATCTGAGATTAAGAAACCGCAAAATCATAATGACCTCTTTCTTAGATAGAGTTTAAGGAGAGGTTTAGAGAAATAAAGAAATACCTTATATATTTGTATGGTTTATGTATGTGAGATTGAAGACATGGTTGCGTGCTTAGATGAGTTCTGGACTGGTTTGATGGAATTTGTTTTTATTGCTTTTTGTTTATTTATTTATTAATTTTTAATTTGATGGTGGGTCTCTTCTTGGAGTGTGGATCAAGCTCACGTATGAGCTTTAACTACCCATGCCAGCCAAAAGAATAAATTTTTAATGTGGGATATACATATTTATCTAAATCTAATAAATCGTTGATATAAAGTTATTTTTACAATGTAAAATTTACCCACGCAAAGGGCCAAAGGGTTAAGTTTTAATTTATTTATTTTTACCGTTTATACCTACCAATCCAAACAAGTAACAATAATTTGGATTACAACACAATGTTTAATTCAAAATTTGAACTTATAAAAGGTAATAATTTACCTTTTCAATTTGTCAACAGTAAATAGTTAGAATTCACTTGCATAAATTACCATGTAATCTTAACCAATAATTAAAGAATAAAAAATTTTATTTTCACAAATTACACCTCACGTATGAATTAAACTTAATTTGTAAAAATATGAATGACACTAGTAAAAATTATTAAAAGTAATTGGTGAAATATAAATTTCTTTATATTCTGCACAAACAAGTCATCTCTCTCTCTCTCTCTCTCTCTCTCTCTCTCTCTCTCTCTATATATATATATATATATATATATATATATATATATATATATATATATACACACACACACACGCCCACCATCCACACATCACTAAGTCAAAATATTATAGTATTGCGTGTTATAATTAAGAGTTTTTAAACTATTTCCGAATATATCTTATTTAACTGATATAATATTAAATAATAAATTACATTTTATGACATACTTAATCTTTCCTTTTTACCTAATAGTACTAAATAAATAAATTTGAGAGAGTGAAACAATTAAATTTTAAAATTTACCAAAGAATTGAGTAAATGCCCAAACAAAAATAGACATTAGAGTTGAATAAACGACTCATCATGCTGTAAAAGAATTTTGATCTTAAATTACAAAAATATCAAGAAGGTTTTACCGTTTACATTCCTCAAGAATTTGCCTCACTAATTGAAATCACAAGCCATTCTACTATTTGGCATTTTTTACTTGTAAATAAAAATGGTCCCGTGACTTAGAAAATAATAAATTTATTTGCATAAATAAATATACACAAATCATTGTTTAAAAATTAGTGTATTTATCGGTCTCTCTGAACTAGCACTACTAAATACTCGTATATTGTTCAGCTAAGTCTGTTTAGAATTTTGATTAATAGGGTTTGAAAAGTTTTTAAACCTTCAACCGTATCGTATTATTTTTTACGACTGTTTTTATAAATTAAAAAAAATTGTGTTTAAAAATAATATTTTGTGAATGGAATAAAAAATGTGTTTAAATTCTAAACAAGATAAATGCTTCAAATCAAATATGCGCATAATAGAAAGGGAAAACGTGTATTTAATTTACTTTACTCTCCATATTTGTCTTCCCTTTGCCGATTCTCGTGATGCTCCCCCCTTACACCCCAAAGGCTAATACGCACCCACCAAATATTACACACAGAACTGACGGAAGAATCCATGAAATTATATATATATATAAAGAGTCAAATACATATTTCTTTATTTTATATATCAAACATATTTTTTTTAGCGACGGACCGGGTGACAATTTGGTCCGTCGTCATAAGTTCGTTCCGTCGCTATATGTTTGTCTGTCATTATATGTTGTCCGTCGCTAAACTCTTTAACGGACCGAATCTATAACGACGAACCAAATTGTCATCAAATCCGTCTCTAAAAAGAGTATGATTAGTATATAAAATAAGAAGATATGCACTTGATTCTTTCTCTCTATCTCACTATATATAATACTAGTAATTGCCCGTGCCTAAAGGCACGGCATAACGAAAAATTAAATTAAAATTAAAATTCAAAAAATATTATTATTATCTGTATTATTATTAAAAAAATTATAAAATATAAAAATTATTATTATATGTATTATAATTATTATTATTATTATTATCTGTATTATTATTATTATTATTATTATTATGGATATTATTATTATTACTATTATTGTTATTACTATTACTATTACTATTATTATTATTATTACTATTATTATTATTATTATTATTATTATTATTATTATTATTATTATTATTATTATTACTACTAATTAAAAGTTATATTAAAATTAGATTAAAATTCAAAAATTAAAAATATTAGTATTACCGGTATTAATATTATTATTATTATTATTATTATTATTATTATTATTACTATTATTTTCGGTATTATTATTATTATTATTATCTGTATTATTATTATTATTATCGATATTATTATTATTATTATTATTAATATTATCTGTATTATTATGGATATTATTATTATTATTATTATTATTATTATTATTACTATTATTATAATTATTATTGTTGTTGTTATTATTATTATTATAATTATTATTATTACTAATGAAAAATTAGACTAAAATTCATAAAATAAAAATATTAATGTTT